>OX438758.1:1789730-3007230 GCA_949316235.1 Oegoconia quadripuncta
ATATTATATCCAACTCGATATTTATCGAAAAAACATGGCGGATATCAACTAATCTCGATGTTCGGTATTCTCGTGATATCAAATGTGATATTTATCCAGCACGATACGCAACGAGTGGTCAAGCGTAGCCGATACCACATATCGTGTGTGATATTGCTCAACTGTCAAAGCAATTCTTCGCCATTCAGTCCAATCTTTTTTGGCACCGGGTATCGAATTTAATTCTAAGGCAAGAGCTGCCCATCTTGCCTCTGCTACTTTCTTCGTGAAAGTAGCAGAAAATTTGCCACCACGCAGTTCATCATCAGCCTGTAACAGTTGGATGAGCCGCGTCTTTTGGGGATTTGTTGGATATCCCTTCCTCTTCTTCGGCGCGGGTTCCATAATTTTAAGGTGTAAATGAGTAATAAATAAGTAAATAAACTAAAAACTTCTGTCTGAGATGAGATAAAAACTTTACAATGACCACAGATTATAGCTTAGAACAATGACAATATTGACAATTTGACAAGTTTGCTTGCGTTCCGTTCGTTCCACGAACGCTGAAACAATTTCTATTTATTTGCATTACAGGCTCATTTTAGGTAAAATAAAGTATTACTTACAAGTATTTTACATAAATCAACTGTTTAAGCAATGTTTGTGTATTAAATATAATAAAATAAGTAAAAGTATATTCATCGATTACAATGTAAGTTATAATCGAGAAAATGGAACGTGTTTGTAGTTGGAGAAGCGCATGCCATCTATATCGTATCGAGTTTTATATCGAATAAACCCGAGAATACAATTTTTTCTACGATTGGAGATTTTCGTGATATTTTCGTTCGATAAAAGACGATAGATATAATGTCAAATTGGATAGTAAATCACATGAACCGAGAATTGGCTCCCAGGTATGGATTGTAAATTTTTGTGATATGCAGCATCCATTATTTCTCTTTTCAATTAAATATTTTGCTTATATCCATAGTCAATTGGTTTCTGTTTATTGAATATTAATATAAAGTTTTTTACAAATAACATTTATTGTCCAATACAGGTAGGGTGTTTTCCCTGTCTTTCATCTGCCATCAGCCATTTGTAGCCATAATTTTTTTATGACTATTAATATAAAGCACTTATTTGTCAGATGCTGCACACACTCTACCACCATCTCAGTCTCGTGTTAGAGTGAGACCTGCTCAGTCTGGACAGACAACACCCCGTCGCAGTGGTAGGCCAACACGGGTTCGAGGTTCACTTCGAAAATGTTGAAGCCTGCGTTCACCGAGCAGGCAACTCAACAGTTTTTGCAGTCTGATGAAGAATGGAGGCAGTTCAGGATGCAACAACACAGGGAGCAGAATAGGATTAGGGAGATGGAGGTGCAAACGCAGAGGGAGTGGCAAAATGTAGGATCAAGAGCTTTAGATTTATTAGATAAATTAGTCACTAAGCATTGTAAGGATTGGGATTTAATTATATTTTGTATTATATAAATCTTTATATTTATTGGTTTAGGTAGTTAGTTTTTATATTACATAATTTTTGTAATTATTAAAGATATTTTATTTGTATTGATACTTTTTATATTTAGTTAAACTGCTGTACCGATTTCGTTGTGGTTTTTTGTGCTTAATTTGTATAAAATGAAATACAATTTATATGGATGTACTATTCTTTTATTGTAGTCTTCTAGCCAATTGATCTCTTAATGCTCTTCCTCTTATTAGATCTGATGTTGGTTCTCCTCTTTCACAATTAGGGTCGTCTTGGACATTAAGCTCCAGCCCTAGAAATAAACATTGACCAGTGATACTACAAATTCTGTAATTATAAATTAGTTACCAACCCAAATCCATGTCATCCTGTGTGTCTACGATGCCAAAATTGATTCCTAAGTTATATAAAACACAGCAAGCTTGTATGATTCTGGCACATTTTAGAGGCTTATAATGAAGAACCCGATCTTTGTGTAAGCAACGCCATCGGTTCTTCAGTCTACCAAACGTATTTTCGATTACCACTAGCTACCATTATGTTTGTCATTATAATTGGCTTCTAGTGTGCCTGGAGTGGCATCTAGATAGGGAATCATTAGCCATGGACGTTGTGGGTATCCAGAGTCTCCTAAAATATAACCAAATGTTAATAGAGAGTAGGTATCAAACAATCAAATAATCTATTCGTAGAATGCACAAGAGTTTAAATAATAAATTATTCATGACAGGGAACTATAGGGCTATATCTATATGTTATTGAGAAATTTAAAGCCACCAAAACTTTGTAACGGTACTAGGTTGCAAGTCAAGGCTTTGCACCGGAACGTAGTAGAGGCCGCTATTTTAACAGGACCTGCTCAGGGAGAAACAGTGTTTGTACCGCGTATTCCATTAAGCAAAGGCATTTGGCCGTACAGCCAAATGTCAGTAATTATGAACTTTTTGTTAAATATTTCGCTAAATTAAAGTTCAGAACTTAATATTAATTCATATAGTAGATAACATTAAGTATTTTTTATTCTGTTTCTGCCGAATTTCATTAAAATTGTAATTAAGATTATGCTATCGATGTAAGTTTACTTGCCAGACCCACACTATCTGTCACTTAACTAAGGGACTCTTAACTAAGTAGCACATAGGCTCGTGAAACGAGATTTAGGTAGGGGATGGATTTAGGAATCCCCTAAGCTAAGCGTACCGTAGTAAAGTGATTGTTTAGGGGCTGCTGGTGAAAACGGGCATAAGCCTTCTACATTACCGCACATCAGCTAATATATTTTAACAAATTTTTAACTAAAATGCAACATAGCGTCTATTCTTCTAAATACCATACCTTAAGAGAAAATCTATTTCACCTTCCACCTTCGACCTCATCTTCACTTAACATCAGGTGTGATTGAGGTCAAGTATCAACCCGTTGTACATAAAAAAAAAAAAAAAATTACAATGTTTTGTAGGAGAAAATTCTGTAGGGTGACCATAATACTAATGTTTGTCGTGTTCGTGTACTATTTTGTAAAGCGCAGATGGAAAATTATATACGACTAGCTGTGCTGTGCCGATCTACGAATGCGTGGAAAAATAAAATAAAAATGTATTAGTAATTAATGAATTATTCAGTAAGAACGTAATTGAATTAGCACCTGCATAATATTTACATAACGGGTGTCCGGTGGCAGAATTAGGATTTCAAATTTAAATAATAAAAAAACTACAGAGGATATAAATTTATTGCCATAACTGTTACAAAGAAGAGAAGTGTGGGTTTTATTTCTTAAAAATTATTTCGTCTAAATGTTGACCGTCACGTCGTATTGAATATGTAGCAGGCAATCTACTGCAAAATATTAAACGCAATGTATATCGTGCAAAATGTGAGATTGTCTGTGGATGCGATCCCCTCGCTCTCTCTCAGCTCGACTGTAAAGGAAAATGGATGTAGATGTCCTAAATAAAACTTATTACTGAAGTTTCTCTGGTTTAATTGCAAAAGTACAACTAACAAAACTAACAAATGGATATGGGTCCAGGAACACCTAGAAGAATAAGCAGAAAGAACGAAAATATACTAATTAGAAAGGGCTGAGAACATTTTTTTTAACAATGGCGTCGCAACACATGCACGCATTTACCCAATTAAGGTCAGATAATTTTAACAATTGGTTGTTTAGACTGCAATGCTATTTGAGGAAAAACAAATAAGTGACGTTTTACAATTAGAAGAAAAACGTTTAAAAGACGAAGAAAAAAGAGACTTCCAAAAAAATTACGCAAAGGTTAAATCCATCATTGTACAATGTTTAACTGACAAACATCTCAATGCAATAAAAGAATGTAAAACAAGTAAAAACATGATTGAGGTACTTACAAATTCCTTCCAAAGAAAAAGTGTGCTGTCTAAATTAAATTTACGGAGGAAATTGATTACTTTAAAATGTGGAGAAAATGAAAAAATGGAAGATTACTACCTAAAATTTGACAATATAATACGAGAACTGGAGTGTGCTGGGGAAAAAGTACAGGAAGTCGATAAAGTGTGTTATTTGCTCATAGGTCTACCAGAAAAGTGCGACACCGTAATAACAGCCATCGAAACACTAAATACATAGTTAAAAACTGAGTTTGTAAAAACAAGGTTATTAGATGAAGAAGTAAAACTTATGAGCAAGGAACGAACTGATGCAAAGACAGAACAAGTGTATCTTACGTGTTACTCTTGTGGCAAAAAGGGACATAAGTCCTATGAGTGCCGAAATACAAATACATCGATAGATAAACAAGAGCAGAGCAACAGCCAAAGGAGAGGACAGTGGATAAGGAGGCCAAGTGGACGCCGGCCCTTCAGAGGCCGAGGACGGGGGCAAGTACGAGCTATGACCTCCGAAGATCGATATGAAGATCCTGCTCATATTTCTTTTCAGCATTTACAGGTACAACAAATTCTAATAAGAATGGAGAGATTCATTTTGTTATTGACTCGGGTGCAAGTGAGCATTTGGTGCAATCAAAACATGAAGGCAGTATGACGGACATTCATAACTTGGACAAAGAAATAAAAATTGTTATGGCTAATGGACAGTATTTGAAAGCGAATACGGAGGCCGCGCCACCGTACAAGGGCATATCTCTCTCCTCGAGGTGGGCGTACAAGACCATTAAGCTCAAGGGTGGACCAAGTAGCTCAGGACTTTTTAAGTTCAGATGCAGAGTGGCGAAAGCTGCAGCTGGTGCTGGAAAAAATGAAACAGGAGAACGAAAGAGAGCGCCTGCGACTAACGGAAATGCAGCTCCAAATTCAAAGAGATTGGCAGACAACTGCAAATAGAGTTGTCAATATACTAGACAAATTTGTGGATAAAAACTGTAGCAAAGATTAAGAGGTGGTACACTGAAAGCCCATATCAAAACTTTGCCAAATTAGGTACAAGTTTTTTCTTAAATCTATATTGAAAATGTAGTGCATAGTAATTAAAAATTTTTTTTTTATCCATATTGCAGACTGATTAGCTATAAAACTGTGGTTGTGATAACTTAGGAGTGCCATATTGATTATGATTATTGTTGTTACTAAAGAGGGTTTATTACGCATGGTATTCCATACAACCTGACGTCAAAATTTTCAAAAATTTATAAACCTATTCTAATTAAACTTTATCTACATAAACAGGACACATAGATCTAAATAGTTGTAAAAAACATTTTCAAAAAGTGTATTGGAACTAAATTAGTGATTTTAAACTCTTAAATTTGATATCTTGAAAATGTTC
The DNA here is from genome assembly GCA_949316235.1 of Oegoconia quadripuncta. NCBI lineage: Eukaryota > Metazoa > Arthropoda > Insecta > Lepidoptera > Autostichidae > Oegoconia > Oegoconia quadripuncta. Next base: position 1,794,982 of record OX438758.1, read on the forward strand.
TCTTATTGGACCTATGTAGCCTACTTATATGTATAAAAGTATCATTATAATCGGTTCATTAATTTCGTAAAATTTGGACTTGTAAATTTGTATGATATGCGCTCTTAAGAGAGCCCTTTCACATTTTCGATGCTATTTCGCTCTAATTTTTCACATCTACAAAGGTTAAAAAGACTCATTATGATAATCGAACAATGGTGGCCGCTATGTTTTAGCAACTAACATTATGTTCAAAACTGAATGATTGTTTTTCCTTTGCCTAACATTAAAAAATTATAAAGCGGCTACTCCCTCTTGCCCTATCTCTCTTACGACGACATGGATGTTATGTATACCTTTTTAAGAAAAATAAATTTATCAATTAGAAATCTTTAATTTCATTAAAAATTTTAGACATAAAAATAAATGGTACTTCGAGCCGGATTATCAAGGTATTTATTTATACAGAGCAAAGATAATTATTTCAAGGAATTTTAAACTCTTAATGACTTCAATATTGATTTATTGCACTTGGTCACGTTACCACATGGATAGGTTTGGTGATGATGACTGGTGACATCACCCTCCACTGAGCAGAGCTTTCATTATTACCGTGTGCACACAATTTAATACCCTGAAGCCATTGAAAAAATGTCTACCGATGGCCAAATGTCTTCAAACACAGCTTTACAGCAAAATATATCGAATGCATTCAATTTGGAGCAGCTAATTAACAAGCGAAGTAATTGCAAAGGTCGTATGACAAGAATTTATAACTATGTGAACAATAATCGCAACAGCAACAAACACTACGAATTACAGGTACGCTATAACGAGCTTCTTGAGCTATTTGAAAAGTATGATACTATCCAAAACGATATCGAACTTATCGACAACGCTGACGATCGTTACGCAGCTCATGACTCGGAGAGACAGAGTGTGGAAGACCGATACTTCGCTCACAGAGCAAGGCTACTACAACTGTTGGCACCGTTTGAGCGTAAGCAAAGCATTTCCCAACCATTAGGCAATGATACCAGTTGCTCCACTTCAAACATCAACCACAATGCTAATAATAACTGCCACGTTAGCCTACCACATTTACAAATTCCACCATTTGACGGCAAGCTCAAGGAGTGGATGAACTTCAAGGCCTTATTTATGGGTGTCATACATGCCAACGCGAAACTCAGTAATTTACAGAAACTTCAATATTTAACATCTTTACTTCGAGGTGAAGCCGCAGGTTTTATAGACTCACTTGTTATGATTGAAGAAAATTATGAGAAAGCCATGGATATATCACAAAAAATAATCTGAAGGAGTTCTTAGTAACGTTACAGCAGAGCGTTGACTCATTAATTTCATTAAAACTGCCCGTCCATCAATGGGACTTATTACTCATATTTATTATTTTACAAAAGCTAGATAACTCTGAGATCTGCTTGGGAACTCAATCGTAGTTCAACTGAGCTACCCAAGTTGAATGATTTGGCTGAATTTTTGAGTCATGGAGCTACTGCTATAGAAATGATTAATGACAAACCATTCACAACTCAAACAAAGCCCTTTCATGTGTCCTCTCATGTCAATATAACAACGGCATACAACTGTATTATGTGTAATCTCTCTCATGAATTGTACAAATGTCCTTCTTTTTTAGAATTATCACCTCCAAAGAGGAATGAGTATGTAAGGGACAAAAAATTGCAAGTCCTATGTATTTAATCATAATTGTTCAAAGCATACATGTAGTATATGTCATAAGAAGCATCATACCATAATCCATGTTGACAGACCAAGTTTTCAGACATCTATGTCTACTACACAATATGCAAATAAAAGTATTTATTATGGTAATAAACAACAACAAAGTAAATAGCCGATGGTAAGTACTTCTGCCTTGCACTCCAGTGTTAATGATGATTGTTCTGGTTCAGATCTTCCTGCAACAACCTACAATGAATCTCAAAAGTCAGTTTTATTTAATAATGCCAACACATCCGAGGTCTTGAGATACATGGTAATTGGCATACTGCTCGCACACTACTCGATAGTGGGAGCCAGGGGCTCTACCGCCTAAGGGTCTAGACAGACGGTCTGCAATCCAACTGCAATCCGACTGCCAAATGGCAGTTCAGATGCAGTTTGAATGCAGTTGGCTCGACTGCAATCAAACTGCACGTCGACGGGCAGTTGGTGTGCAGTTTGATTGCAGTCTGAGTGCAGTTACAATGACTGCACACCGACTGCAATAAAACTGCACGTTGACGGGCAGTTGGCGTGCAGTTTCATTGCAGTCGCGTCAATTGCATTCAAACTGCACCTGAACTGCGATGCGAGGTAACTCAAATGTTCAAAGATTTTTATAGAGTATACAAAATCAGTGCTCGCCGGAATTTATAAGAGTATACACGTGTTGTCAAATAATTTTATGATGAGATATGACGAAGCTTTGCTGTTTCTTTTACTTCGCCGTCGTCGTACTCGTAAAGCCAAAAAAGCTAAAAATCGGGAGACATGGGTTCAATTAATATTACAATACAAACACGAAGGTGATTTTTATACTTTAATACCAAAAATCAGAACACAGGAAAAATGTTTTCACAAATATTTTCGAATGTCTAGAAAGAGTTTTGATGAATTAACAGACATCTTAAAAAATAAAATATGCCGACAAGATACCACAATGAGAAAAAGTATATCAGCAGAAGAGAGGATTGCAATCACTTTGAGGTAAGCAGTTCACATATTTAAACAAAACCAAAAACGTTATTACGAATTTTTAATCTTCTGCCTATCTTTAACTTAGTTTTACAGTGTACAGTCAAGAGCACAACAATTAATTCTTTCTTCTCAAAAAAACTTTAAAAGTTCTACAGTAAAAAAAATGAAAATTCTTACAAAGTTCTTACAAAATAATTCTTTAAAACACCGTTAGGTAATAATGAAGTAGCTAGGAGTTATGAATTAAATTACATGAAATAGTTACATTATTGCGAAATTTGTAAATTAAAAAAGTTATCAAAATATGTCCTTTAAGTACGACGTGCTACCATCATCGCTGTAATTGTCAGGTGAGGCAATATTACTATATTGGGATTCTGTAGTTGCTGGTCGACTGAAAGTCTCCTGTTGGATAGGAGGTACATTTGAAGTCGAGGCCGTGTTGTAGTTCACATTTGAAGTAAAATAACCTCTGAAATCATTGATAGACTGATATGGCGGTCCTGGTACATTATATTGGGCTGTATATTTTTTTATTGTATTTATAAAATCAGCCTTAGCTTCCAGTTTAAAATGATCCGGAATCCTTTTAAAGTCTTTACACAAAGAAAGAAGGAATAATCGGTCTTCATCTCTTTCTTCTTCATCGTCATTTATTTTCTTATTGACTCTTTTAGTTAACTTTTCGATCAGCTCGTCTTCTGAATTTTGGGACTTACGTTTACTAATAGTCTTTTTTTTCGTATTTTTTTCTACACTTGGGGGCTCTTCAGGGGTGGAATCCAAATTGGACGATCTTTCGCCTCTATCTTGTAGGTCTTTCAAAAAAAGTAACTGTTGATGATATGTGCACGGTCTTAAGTTGGAACTCGCTGATCCACTTTTCATCATGTTAATTTTCTTTTCATATCGAGTAAAATTATCTCGTAGTAGTTTCCACTTCTTTTGAAGTTGTAAAGCTGAAAATAATATTTTTTAAACAATTAGTGTGATTTTTTTTCAGATATTTAGCAAGTGGATGTTCTATTGATGATTTGCACTGGGCTTATCGACATGGAGTAAGCACAATAAGAGAGATAATCATAGATGTGTGTAGCAACATATGGATTTCCTTAAAAGATATAGTTATGCCAGAACTGACTGAAGACAAGTGGAAAAACATAGCAAAAGGTTTTAATAATAGAGCAAACTTTCCATATTGTCTCGGTGCTATTGATGGTAAGCACATAAGGCTAAAAAAACCTCGAAACACTGGTTCCTCATATTACAACTACAAAAAATACTTCTCAATGATATTACTAGCCACTTGCGACAGCAATTACATGTTTACATTTGTTGACATAGGTTCTTATGGAAGATGTTCTGATTCTACAATATTTGAAGAAAGCATTTTGTATGAAAAACTTCAGCAAAAAACATTAAAAATCCCGGCACCTGAAAATTCAGTGCCGTATATTTTTGTAGGCGATGAAGCCTTTTCAATTTCTAAAAGTGTAATGCGCCCTTACGCAGGCAAACAGTTAAGTGTTGCAAAAAGAATTTTTAATTATCGTCTATCACGGGCCAGGAGATTTATTGAATGTTCATTTGGAATTCTCGCAAACAAATGGCGTATTTTTCACAGACCTATCGACCATAAACCAAAGTATGCGAAAGAAATAATAAAAGCTTGTTGTGTTTTGCATAACTTTGTCCGAGAAAGAGATGGGTATAATTTTGAAGATACTTTGACACAACCATTAGAAAATATAATAATAGACAGTGATGAAAGAAACCGTAGTTCACCCGAAGGTATAAGATTTTTTTTTACTGATTATTTTATGAATGAAGGCAAACTCGAATGGCAAATGAATATGATTTAATATGTCAAACTGTTATTATAGTTTTTGATTTATAGTATTATATTAATAAAATATTAATTGAGTTTACTTACCAATGTTATTCTTCTCCTTCTTACTCTTTTCTTCAAAGCCCGGCGTAAACATTTCGCAAATAGTGGCCCATGCTTTGCTTTTTTCCACTTTGTTACTATAAGATTCAACCTTGTAGTTCCAAATACAGGGTGACGATTTTATGGCACTTATAAATGCATCAGTATCAAACGACTCGGTATCATTCAAAACATTGTCTTCTTCTTCGCTGGCCATTTTTATTTGATTAACGAACGAACGACACGTACGCACTCTCTAATGATCTCTCTGTCACTGAACGAACAAACATTAGATGCGCGGGCACTCGCGGGGCAGGCACGGGTGAGCGGGGCAGGAACGAGTGCGTGCGGTGGCGGGGGGCGGTAGTGGTGTGGTAATGGCACTGATTTTGTATACTCTATAAAAATCTTCGCATCGCAGTTCAGGTGCAGTTTGAATGCAATTGACGCGACTGCAATGAAACTGCACGCCAACTGCCCGTCAACGTGCAGTTTTATTGCAGTCGGTGTGCAGTCATTGTAACTGCACTCAGACTGCAATCAAACTGCACGCCAACTGCCCGTCGACGTGCAGTTTGATTGCAGTCGAGCCAACTGCATTCAAACTGCATCTGAACTGCCATTTGGCAGTCGGATTGCAGTTGGATTGCAGACCGTCTGTCTAGACCCTAACTGAAAGCTATAGCGATAGCCATAGCAATGCACTGTCTGTCTTGGTCATTGTGTTACAATATGTCAAGGACGGATAGTGCATTGACGTCATAAACGATAGCAATTCCCAAAGCAATTGAGTTCGGCGGTCTGACAGCGGGTCAGTATTATAACTCAAAGAGTCCTTGCGTCCTGCGTCAAAAAAATTCAACCTACAACTCGACGAATCAAGGTTACAGTCCGTAACCCCTGCAATAACAACCCAGAAAACCAAACTCTACTTACTACTTCATTGTAAATGGAAAAGAAGTCAGAGTCTGTAAGATTTTCTTGCTGAACACATTGAGCATTGGTGAAAAAACTCTACGAAATGTATTTGATAAAATACCAGCAGGTCTAAAAAGGCCACTTTGGGTGAAACGTCTCTAATATGATTCATTGGCTGATTTCTAGCAGAACTTATACAGTTCATATAAAAATCGTAAAATGACCGCCTAATGTGGATGAATCATAGTGAATTCATTTCATATGCAGAATCATATTGGACATCGATATTGCCACATCAGAAAATGCAGTGACATGCTCTTATCGATATTTTACGGTTTTCATTTTAATTTAGTTATTTCATTTATTACACCGAAAAAACTGTACTTGCATATTCTAATATTGAATTTTAATATTTTTCAATGAAATGCAACCTTTATAAAATTAAAATAAGCGTTAAAAGCTCATAACAATAATATTGTAATTTGTTTATGTTTGACGACCTGTTTGGTGTGATGGTTAGCAACTCTGACCACTATACCAAAAGGTTGCGGGTTCGAATCCCGCTAGGGGCATATGTTTGTGTGATGAATACGGACATGTGTACCCGAGTTATGGATGTTTTCATTTATAATAAGTATTTATTTACAAAAAAAAAATGTATTTATGTATTATATCAACATATCCACAACACAAGCATTATAGTTGCTTACTGTGGAACTAGATGGCGCTGTGTGTATGTCTAAGGATATTTATTTATTTATTATTATTTATGGGTCTGGCAACAATATGAATATTATGTCAAACTAAAAAAAATGTCAACAAGAACTTTGTTGCCGGCTTTTTGCATATTATGGAGAATATTAAAAAAATAGTTAAAAAAAGTTAAAAAAGTTGAAGATGTCTGGGGCATGTCGGTAAAGCTGTTGAGTCATATTGTTACTACGATCGCTCCTTACTTAGCCTTAATTTTCAATGCGAGTATTGATCAAGGTGTCTTTCCTGAACTGATGAAACATAGTAAGGTTGTACCTCTCTTTAAATCAGGATGTAAAAACGATCTCAATAATTACAGGCCCATCTCCATTCTACCTGTACTTAGTAAAATTTTTGAGAAACTTATTCTGGGTCAAATACTGTGTCATTTCAATACAAATGGACTACTACATGATAAACAGTTTGGCTTTACTAACGGTCGCTCGACAACGGATGCTGGTGTAGCTCTAATTAAAAATATTTATAATGCCTGGGAAGATCGCAGCGATGCAATCGGTGTGTTTTGCGATCTTTCAAAGGCATTCGATTGTGTGGATCACAAAACGCTTTTATTTAAATTAGAACATTATGGGGTGCACGGCAAAGCCCTCGACTTATTAACTTCTTATTTAGAAAATAGAATTCAAAAAGTTCAAGTAAATCTGGAAAAATCTTCAGGATCTTTTGTGAAAATGGGAGTGCTTCAAGGATCAATTCTGGGTCCTTTTATGTTTTTAGTTTATATTAACGACTTGCCTTATTTAGTTCGGAACCTGGTTGATATTGTGTTGTTTGCTGATGACACTTCATTTATATTCAAAATAAAGAGAGGGTCGAATGATATTGACGATGTAAACGATACTCTTTCACAGGTTTCGAACTGGTTTACTGTGAATAATTTAGTCCTAAATGCTAAGAAAACCAAATGTATTAAGTTTTCCTTACCTAATGTAAGGCAGGGGGAAAACAACCTAAAGTTAAATAGTGAAGCATTGGAATTTGTTGAGAACACTGTTTTTCTTGGCATCACTTTGGACTCCACACTACAGTGGGGGTCGCATATTGAGACACTTGCGAGCAGGCTCAGTTCAGCTGCTTATGCTGTTCGTAAGATTAGACAACTTACTGACATTAAAACAGCGAGGCTCGTTTATTTTAGCTACTTTCATAGCATTATGTCTTATGGTATACTACTGTGGGGTAGGGCTGCAGATATTCAAACAATATTTGTTCTACAAAAAAGAGCAATCAGAGCAATATATAATTTACGCTGCCGTGATTCTCTAAGAGAACTGTTTAAAGAAATAAGTATTTTAACTGTTGCATCTCAATATATATATGACAGTAAACAGTATGTACGCAAAAATATATGCCTATTTCGTAAACATTCTGATAATCATAATTTGAATACTAGAAACAAAAATAAAATTGAAATTCCACAATTTAGACTTAGCAAGGTTAGCACATCCTTTGTGGGACACAGCATACGCTTTTACAATAAAATACCAGAACATGTATTGAGTTTAACAGAGCAGAAATTTAAACGCCACATTAAAGAAACTCTGTGTAAGAAGGGTTATTACAGGATAGATGATTATTTAGGCGATAAGGAGGTCTGGTGTTAGCTGGTCGTTATGTTAATTGCTATTGTTTTGTATTAAGCCACTGTACCGATATTCGAAGCCTAAAACAATATTTGAGAGTGGCAACCCTGTCATACGTCACGTGGCGGAAATACCCGAGTCTCTATCCCCCCTTCCAAGTTTCATCCAGCAACTTCCGTCACCAGGCAGCATGGCGCGAGCAACGTGCGCTTGATTCGCTCATTGGCGTCTTGTTACCCGTCGCGTGCGGTTGTGGTAAAACTAAATCCAATAAAATAATTTTCCAACGGAAAATAAAATAGAAATTCTTTTGCATTCAAAGAACAAAGGAGTAAATATTTCAGTTAGATTTCATATTAACTTACATTTAAATAATTTAACGGTGTTACCGTTCGGATAGTCCATAATTGTGAATTAAAATAAATTTATTTTTCTAGAAGATTATTGGAGAGAATGGGGGACAGTTCTTCGGAGTCGTCCTCGAATTACTCCTCTAGCTCGAGTTCTCCCGATGCAGTACCGGTGCCTGTCGCAGAAGATCAACCAGGGCCTTCAGGAACAAAGAGGAAGGCGGCTAAACGTAAAAATAAGCGAGGTAAAAGGCGCCGTAGATCCGATAGCGTGATCCGGCGACTGAACAAGGAAGTAAGTGAAATTAAAGATGTAATTCAGAGCAGTGCTATGTTCAATCATATGGCCCACGCCGCCGGTGCTTATATCCAACCACCTCCTTTTGTTGTGGACGACATGGTTGATGAGGTTAGCACAGATGTGAGTCGTGAACTATATTACGACAGTGAAGAGTGCGCTCCGGAACCTACTACGCCAGGGGTGGTGCAAAAATGTTTGGAATTACCGATTAATACAATTATTAAAGAACCATCAGTGCCCAAATCCACTCAAGGTCATGTTGATCTTATTAACACATTGCAACACTTTGATACTGAAAATTGGTGTCAGGTTAGATACGCTGACGTGCAGAAGCAGTATTGCTCAAGTCCCGGCTTTATTGAATTAGAAACTAACGACGAAATAAAGCCATATGATAAACTTAATTCTCTTAGTTTAACTGAGCGTGGGTTTGCGGCCATTACTTTGGCACTTATTAAGCAAAAAGAGTCTGCACAAAGTGGCTTCCAAGAGCTTATCACATGGTGTACTAATAATAGTAATAATCTTTCTGGAAAGACAATCCGGGATAAGATTGACGAAATTTTTGTTTGTGGCAATTTCCAAAATATTTCTGGTGATTTATTACAACTCGCATGTGGGCACAGGGCCGAGATAGTGCAACAGAGACGAGATAACGTTTTACGTTCTGTGAAAGACAAATTTCTAAGAGAAAGTATGAAAAAGATACCGCCAACTTCAGCGAATCTGTTTCCAAAATTTTAGAAAAGGCAGGTGGTGTTAATAAAATCTTTTGGCCAGTGCGTTCATCACAACTTAAGCCTGTGGCGCAAACGGGACAGCAATTGCCAAATAATAATAACAGAAAATCCGCTCAAGCTTCTCTCAATCCTTCCTACAGTCAGAATAGGTATTATCCAATACCGCCACCGTTACCGCCAGTACACAATGCCCCATATTATTATAGCCCAGAGTTTTTTCAACCAAATAGAATGCCACGGGCACAGCTCCCAGGCAGGCCTCAGCGTCAACGAGGTTTCAAAAATCAAACCCAGGAGAGCTATACAAACGCCCCTCGTGGCCAAGCTAGATCCTCGGGTCATTCCATTCCACGCCGCAACACGAGGCCAAAAAGAAAATTCTGACTCGCACTTCCGGGCTGGTCAGTTAACTCAGTTCACAACAAGATGGCTGGAGATGCAGGCACCAGGTCCTTTACTAAATATTATTCAAGGTTTTCGAATTCCGTTTTTCTCAAAAGTACCATTGATAGTGCCGAATCTAAACAATTGCAAGTTTCAAACCCCAGTTTCAAAAGAAATGAAAAATGTAATTTCCCAAATGATTCAAATGGGGGTACTAGAACCTGCGGACCTCAGTCCCAGCTTCGTATCCCCCATATTTTTAATCCCAAAAAGCGACGGATCGATCCGTCCGATATTCAATTTAAAGAATTTGAACGATTACATATACCTGTCCACATTTCGATTAATAAATATGTTCAAAGTACCGAATTTTCTCCAACCTATGGACTGGCTTGTCAAAATCGATTTGGAAAACGCATACTTTCACCTGAGCATTCACAAGTCCCACAGACGGTTTCTAAGAGTTATTTTCGACGGTCAGTTATACCAAATAACATGTTTGCCCTTCGGTCTAGCCTGTGCACCCAAGGTGTTTGCTTCCCTTACGAATTGGGTCGCACAGATTCTCAGGGAAAAAGGCTTCCGTATTTTAGTATACCTAGACGATTTTTTAATAGCTCATCAGGACAAACAGGTCCTTGCTTACCAAGTTCAGGAAGTGTTAAATACTCTCGAGTACCTAGGGTGGCAAATAAATTACAAAAAGTCCATATTAATTCCACAAAAACGATTGGAATATCTGGGCATACGGTGGGATCCACACGAAAACAAGAAATCTCTGCCACCACAAAAAAGCGAGAGCCTAGCCAAAAACATAGTAAGCGTCCTAAATCGAAGGACTGCAAATCTAAAAGAGATTCAAAGCTTGGTAGGGTCTCTAAACTTCGCGAGTTTTCCAGTCCCCAGAGGCAGACTGAATCACCGAGCTCTTCTTCAGCAATGTCAAAATCTTGTCAATCTCAATCCAAACAAACGGTATCAAATTCCACAACATGCGTTAACAGAGTTAGTATGGTGGAAGAAAAATCTGACAAAGGGCTCGGTGATTCACCACCCTCCGGTATCGCATTATCTCGTGACAGATGCCTCGGAGCTAGCATGGGGTGCGCAATTAGACAAGCTGAGTCTGTTTGGTCAGTGGACTCGCGAAGAATCTCAGCTGCATTCCAATCAGCGAGAGATGTTAGCAGTGTGGTACGTGTTAAAAGATCACGGTCCTTACCTTGCAGATTCAGCTACTCTAATTCAGAGCGACAACAAGTCAGTAGTCGCCTATTTAAGGAACGAAGGAGGGACTCGCTCCCTTCCTCTATTGAAGCTGACATTCGATATTTTCAAAATTTTGGACCACCACCGTATTCATATCGAAGTTCATTACATACCGGGACGTTTCAATCCAGAGGCAGATCACCTGTCACGCCTAACACAACCACCCGAATGGCACCTTCTCCCGGAGATCACCAATGTAATATTTTCGAAATGGGGAACTCCGGTCATCGATCTCTTTGCATCGGCGACAGCCCATGTAGTTCCTCAATACGTAACGCTAGATATATCCGATCGCAAGGCCAGATACCACGATGCTTTCAGTCGAATATGGCATTACCGATTAGCATGGATATTTCCTCCACCCTTTTTAATACCTCGGGTCCTAACTCACCTCAACTCGGCGTCGGGCATTTATCTAATAGTGGCACCTCGCTGGACCAAGGTTTACTGGCGTCCAGATGTGAAAAATCGCGCTCAGACAGCTCCTTTCACGATACGCAATTTAGGGCAGATCCTAATAGATACAGCAACCCGACTTCCTCCTCCCAAATTTCAGGACATGATCCTGGAAGTTTGGAAATGTGGGGGTGGGCAGAATGTCTAGCTTCATGGACGCAAGAACAGAAAAAATTTCTATTATCGGGTTGGCGAATGTCATCTTTAAAGACTTACAAACCTGCATGGCATAAATGGTGTATATGGGCTAGTCAGAATTGCGTCAACTATTCAAATCCAGAGGGCGCAGACCTAGCTAGATTTTTAATTTACTTGTACCAAACACAAGGCTTATCTTACAATACAATTCTGGTTTACAAGTCTGCAATTTCTACCTTGTGTAATCCTAATACAACAGAGAGACTTAGCTCTCATGTTCTAGTAAAACAAGTTCTAAGATCAATTAAGAATAAAAATCCGAAATGTTGTAAGGCTCCCATATGGGACACTGATGCACTTTGTTCTTGGTTGAAGCAAGCTGGCGTAAACAAAGATAGTCTTTACGAATGTTCCAAAAGAGCTTCTATTTTATTGCTATTGTGTTCGGGGCGTAGGGTTCACGACCTCACACTGTTAACAATTGATCAAGATAATTGTATTGTTTTTGAGGATTCTATTATTTTTTGGCCAATGCTTGGATCTAAAACAGATTCCGGTGATTTTCGACAGTCAGGCTGGCGTTTATATGTAAATAAGGACATACAAAATCTTGATCCCATTTTTTGGATAAAAAGAGTAATTGAGTTATCACAAGAAAGACGTTTAATGGTTAAAGTAAATAATTTATTTATAACAACATGTGGTACTCCAAAGCCTGCTACGCGAACAGTAATAGCAGGCTGGATAAAAAGAGTTTTGGAGGATGCAGGGATTAAGGCCAGTCCAGGCAGTGTGCGACCAGCTGTGGCTTCCAAAAGTTGGCTAGAGCAATGTCCTGTAGATGAAATACTCGCTCGAGGAAACTGGCGTTCTGAAAATACATTTAGAAAGTTTTACTGCAGAGAAATAAGAACATCACATACTAATTCTGTTCCCTTTTCCACAGGTACAAGTATGAGCTTATCAAGGTTATTTGCTCCTATATAATTATTGATTTTATTATATACTTGTACATTAGTGGTTCAGCATTTTATTTATGTATAATGATTAACATTTATAACCTTATAATAATTGGTACCTTGATTGTAATTGAGAGGTATTTGCTGACAATGTAATTAATTATAAAACGTTTACTTACATGATCTGTTAGTTTCAAGCTGATTATAGTGCTTATAAAATAAATGTATCAATATAATTTGTCCTTTTCATTTCACTACTGGCACTGTTGATAATGGGAATGTAGAAGGATGACACCATTTCTTATATTTATGTATTTCCATTGTACGAATTAGGTTGTCAACAAACCATTCATTATTGACGGTGCCCATTCACATAATGCTCATAGTCTATCCCCTATGCATGCACTGACATACAAATATCATAATGAGGGGTTATTACGTCACTTGTGAACTCTTATATAGTTAGGACAGCAATATTATGCAAAGATCATTTTAATTATGTGCAGATATCCCCCTTTCACACGAATACCGTTTTCTCTGACGAGCAGGAATAGATTCATGGATACACAGTTAATTGTTGGACCATTAAACCATGGACTATGTTGTAATTATTTCTATCACTTATAGATCCGCTATTGATTTGGCACACAAACGGTATAGTATGAATGGCAATCGCCTAGAGTGCGAACTTGTTCGTCATATATCTTATTTTACCCACTTAATCAGTCACAGAAAATATGCAAGTTCGATAGGGTTATATGCATAACCTCTTTTCTAATGTCATGTGATTGTACTAAGCACGGGGCAATAACCCATTTTTTTTTTTTTTTTTTTTCTAAAACTATTGTTTTGGCTTGGCTGGTGGTGTTTACAGTTCGTTAAGTTCCCAGGCAAATTCATCGTAAATCTGCTCTTAAATATTCTAAGTCATATTTCTAATGATACTCCGTGTATGAGCAGCACATTTATTTTGTTTTTCACATTGGCGTCTGTCACCAGGCGATAACAAACAGGTCTCAAATATTGTTTTAGGCTTCGAATATCGGTACAGTGGCTTAATAGCAGCGTTTTACCTACCAATAAAACGCTTATTAAGCAACTTACCATATTCGAAGCCTAAATTTTTATTTCTGCCTGGTCCATATTTTAGACTCAATGAGCGAATCAAGCGCACGTTGCTCGCGCCATGCTGCCTGGTGACGGAAGTTGCTGGATGAAACTTGGAAGGGGGGATAGAGACTCGGGTATTTCCGCCACGTGACGTATGACAGGGTTGCCACTCTCAAATGTTGTTTTAGGCTTCGAATATGGTAAGTTGCTTAATAAGCGTTTTATTGGTAGGTAAAACGCTGCTAATATGTAATATTAAAATGTAATATTATTGTAAAGATGGAAACAAATTGAAAAGATGTGTTGTTGCGGAGTTTCTTGTCGCTTCTTCTCCCTAACCATAACACCTTGCGAAGCGATGTAGTTTAAAAAAAAATAATAACATGTTGACTTTCAATAAGTGATATTTTTGTATCCTACATTGAATAAAATATTTTTGATTTTGATTTTTTGATTTTGATATTTTCGTGAGTTTAACCATCCACTTAAGGATAATTTGAAGTGCTTCCTTCTAATCGCGTGGAATTTAAAGGAGAATGGTTCACATTACTGTGAATGCTTTGTTCGAAGTTACTTCGGAGGATCAACAGCGACAAGTAAGGAAATATTTATTTACATATATTATCCCTATTTATCATTTATGTTTTCAAAAATCCTCTCTACATTTAGCCATGTATTAACGGGCCTTTATTGTTTCAGCTCGACCCATGGCACCTCTTGATGAGGCTCGTAAAAACTTATCCCAAGTGGAGCTGATAGAGCAATTCGCTTACCTGAATAGTATAGTGGAGTAGGACAGAAGATCTACGTATAAGTATATAGTTTTGTAATTTGAGAGAAATAGTAGTTAGTTTAAAAGGTTTATAGGGAACACTTTTAGTTTAATATTATTTATCACCACAACACATAACACAAAATATTAATATAGATTATTCATTTAGTTGACAAGTCGAGATAATATATTTTTACAAACAAGAGTGACAACAATAGGGAAAAACAACACGGTAGCCTAGCAACATTATGACAGTATTTCAAACTGGTTATTGTTCTTTCTGTTAATGGCCAGCTACCTAATTTAATACTTTCCCTCATTGACATGAAACGTTTTAATGAGTTTTAAACAGTCCTAGATGGGCGCGAATCTCAGCTAGCCTTGGTCTAGGAACTGCCTTGGTCATAATGTCTGCCAATTGGGTGGCTGAAGTTGTTTTTGCCACTTGTAATAAGTCCGTCCAGAACCATCTCTCGGACAAAGAAATGCCGTATGCGAATATGCTTTGTCCTTTTATGAAATTCAGGATTGTGGGTTAATCTAATGGCGGCTTCATTGTCGACTTTCAGGTTAGGAACTCCATCTAGTTCAGTTAAGTCTCCAAAGACTCTCTGAAGCCAAATCAGCTCTCTAGCAGCTTCACTTGCCGCTACAATTTCGGCTTCTGTGGTTGAAATCGACACTGAAGCTTGACGTTGGCTAAGCCAGGATATGGCACCTCCAGCATACAAGCATGCTACTCCAGTTGTTGACCTTCCAGTCGTTTGGTCTCCTGCATGATCAGCATCGCTGTATCCTTCGATAGCAATACTGGCTAAATCCGATCTGTACTTGATACCAAAGGTCATTGTACCTTTCAGGTATCGAAAGATCTTCTTTACTTTTTGCTCATGTCAAGACGGGTATTTCTAATGAGTCTTTTAAAACGGAAATAAACAATATCTACCATAGACTCAAACAAATAAAGTCGGATTTCAAATAAAATCGGACGGATTTGACCAAATTTGATAGTAAGGGAAGGATTTGGCCGAATTTGATTATCATAGCTTTGGATTTGACCGATTCTGAATGGTCATCTATGGATATGGCCATTTTTGTAATTGCGTGTACGGGAGGCCAGGGGTGGTAAATCTTGGTTTAATATTACTATATTAAACCAATAACAATCCTGTAAATACAATAAAACGTGTTTCAGATAAGAAGACTTTGTTTACTTTTTTACTTAGAACTAAACTTAAAACTTGTACACAATTAAAATTAAACAATTAAATTTGGCAACTCGTCTAAAGCTTCACATTTTTCTTCTTCATAAGAATTTAGTAATTCAGCTGGCTTTGATAACACATCACTGAAATACCTCAACTCTGGGAGTTCATCCCATTGTTCACCATAATGAGTAGTCAGTAGATGTTTAACGTCTACAAGTTTCGCGTCTTTAACTTTGACGTACAGAGGTACAGGATCTGGGTTAATCTGGCTAGCAGATTTTCCTTTCTTGCAAATGTTCTTAAAATCTCCCTGACGGTTGTGATAACTTTCTTCGGCACGCACTACGACATTTGTCTTTTGTTTATTTTTTTTTTATAAAAAATCTTTTACTTTTTTTAATTGAGAAGTGCATTGCAGTTGTAGTTTTAAATATTTTTCCAGTTGCTTCTTTCCACTGCATAGCTTGCACATCAGTACCTAAATGAAGCACAGTAGCCTGTTCTTTAAAAAAAATTCATAACCATCTGGTCCAGGTATGGATTCCATTTTTTTAATTTTTTTTTTCAATTTGTCAAAGACTCTGTCCGGTGGCAGAAAAGAATGACCTACAACAGGAAAGACAATCTCGATCATTTTAATCCTATCCGGAGCATGATCCATAAGATACTTGGAGGCCATACCGAGTAAAGTAGAATTTTTATTTTGGCCACTGCAACCATCTGCGACTAAGCGTATCGAAGTTTTTCATTTTTTCAAGTTTTTCAAAGAACTTTTTCATGATTCTCGACTACAGAACACAGGCAATGGAATACAGCACTGGCAATTTCGTTCGATGCTTTTGGCAATAAGTCCTCCGTCCAAGTGTATGCAAACACGTTCTCGCTATTCAGTTGGGACTTTGAGTGACCAACAACGATGGTGAAGTTATAAATATATAGGCTCAACTCACACCGAAAGAGCGGCGAAGGTCAGCGGAGCGCAGCAACCCGCTCGGTAGAGAAGGCGCGAGGAATCCCGCGACTGCTCGAGAAGTCGCTGGAATGCGAGAGAAGTCGCGGGACTCCGCGCGCCTTCTCGAGCCCGCCCGCGATGAATTCACGGGTCGTTCTATGCGCAGTTCACTTTCAACAAAACTCGAGGAAACTTGTGTTTATGCAGTGAAAATGGGTATTTTGGATTTAATTATTATTGCACATGTAATTGAAGAAGAGGAAGAGGCCGAAGATATAAGGAGGGAAAGATTTAAAAGAAAAAGAAATTTTTGGGTACACGCCATGTGGAAGAAGAGACGTTTGTTTGGCCAATTTCAAACATTTTGCACAAATTTACATCTGTATCCTAGCATTCATTATGACTATTATAAAATGAACTATAACAAATTTGAAAGTTTGTTGAAAATTCTCAGGCCACATATTCAAAAACAAAATACCAATTATAGATTGGCTATTTCCGCTGAAGAAAGACTATCGGTCTGCCTCAGGTGAGTAAATAAATAAAAAGTATATTGTTCAATTGTATTGTTATTTATTGTTCAACATTACTACTCCAACAAAAACATTGTTTGAAAGAAAATTTAGGCAACAGTTCTTTAATAGTCAAATGTCGTATTGATAATTGGTTTCTTCACGCAATACAGAATCAGAGGATCTTTGTTGTGATTTCGACATAGCGTGTGGTATATAAGGCGACGGAGGTGGGTCGAATGAACTAGAGTTTGAATAAATCGGAAGTGAGGAGTTCTCGTAGATATTTTCTGTGTTCGTTTCTTGATAACTTGTTGAAGTCGACGGTATTTTGGATGGTTTGTATGAAAACGATGTAATAGTTTTTTTTTCTGCAGCCGGTATTATTGATGGTGTGTATGAAAAGGATGTGGTTGGAATGTTTGAATTTTCTGTCACAGATCTAGGACTGATACTGGTTGTTTCCAATGCATACTTTGAAGAAGATGATATGGTTGTATTATTTCCTGTGGCAGATAAGTCGAATTCAGCTGTATCTCGTGTCATGTTACCACCGGTGTCATCGGCAAGTCTTATTTCCGTTTCATTTATAAGGCGGAAAATTTCTCCTTTTAATTTGGCTTGAATATTTTTAGGCATTGTTTTCACAGTTCGGCCCATGGTTAAGAAAAAGCTAATGGTTGGGTCATCTTCTATTTGCTTGTCTTCAATATATTGTTTGAACAATAAATTTGACATTTTGAGAGGCTGTTCGTTGGATGAAGAGGTCCGGTTTGATAGCTGCGACTGTGGCCGTGGTGACGGTGATAACTGCGACTGTGGCCGTGGTGAGGGTAAAAGCTGCGTCTGCGGTCTTGGTGACATAGACTGATATTCGCCATCTGTGGTAATATCTGAATCTTCTGGCGAACTCGTTAAATTTGAAATTTGTTTCCTGCTTTTCATGAAGGGTTTTATGAATGCTAATTCTTTTTCAAATTTTAATGGGCGTTCTACTGTTCTAGCTGACCCACTTCTACTCTCTCTTAATGAAATGCCCTTTCTATAACTATCTCGTAATTTCTTCCAAGACTTTTGGCAATCCTCCACTATAGCAGTAATATAATTATTCATATAACAATCTTGTTATGTTTTTATGGTTTTTATTTTTTTATGATGGTAAATAATAATATACACACACGGACAAAAGTAGACAACTACTGGGGCTGTTACTCTTGATTTGTCGATATGTGTAACTATAACTGGTGATAATAATTATATTTTGTTTCAGATTTCTAACTACTGCTATCAGTTTCAAAGCGCTAGCTCACGAGTATCGAATGGGATATAGTACTGTACTTCTAATTGTTCACGAAACTTGCTCCGCGATATGGAAGTGTTTACGGCCGCGTGTTATGCCAAAACCGACAGCTGAGCTATGGACCAAACTAGCAAAAGAATTTGAAACACAATGGAATTTTCCTAACTGTAGCCATAGATGGCAAACATGTTAATATAAGAGCACCATGGAACAGCGGCAGTCAATTTTATAACTATAAAAAAATTTTCAGTGTAGTTTTGTTAGCCATAGCTGATGCAAATTATCGATTCGTTGTAGTCGATATTGGAGCATATGGTCGCAATAGTGATAGTGGCATTTTAAGCAGCTCAAGATTAGGACAATCATTGAATAATAATACACTGGATATACCACCTAATAAATGTTTGCCAGGTACGACAGAAGCATTGCCACATGTTTTTGTTGGAGATGAGGCTTTCCCGTTACACGAACACATAATGAGACCTTTTCCTGGAAACCAAGTGTCGACAGACGTCGAGAAGAAAATATTTAATTATCGCCTGAGCCGTGCAAGACGTATTATAGAGAGCAGTTTCGGAATACTAACACAAAAATTTGAGATTTTTCAAAAGAGAATTAAAATGCAACCCAAATACCTAGACATTATGATATTAGCGTGCACTTGTTTACATAATTACCTAAGAAATGATGAAATATTTGAAGACATAATTGAAACAGTGCCAATAAATAGTATATTACAAAATTTTCGAGCGGATTCTGTTTCCCGAGAAAATGCTATGTGTATAAGAGATAAATTTAAGACTTATTTTAATTCTTGTGGTGCAGTTTCTTGGCAAAACGAAATGATTTCCCGTAGTTGAATAGATTTAATATCAAAATGGTGTGAAGTTTTACAAAAGACTGCGCCGTATGTAAACTAACGAGTTCTACAATTTGCTGATGACATCGGGTTCGTCTCCTCTGATCACGTGATCCGTTACAGGTGGAAACGGATCACGCTAAAACTGCACTCGAATCGCGATATCAGATGATGTAAAACTCACCCTGTATAGGTTCTTACTTTTTTTATTGTATGTATACATATTTTAAGGAGTTGTTCTACCCATCAATTTTATTTTATTATTTGATCGGTTTGTATGGAGCAGCTGATATTTATTTGCGAATTCCAAAGTTGTCTCCATAGTGAAAGTTGTTCAGATTGATGGGAACGACAACCCCTTAAAATATGTACCTAATATTAAAAAAGAAACACCCTATATATAAATCAGATATTGAAGATTTAGCATGTTTTACTGAAAGAAGACATCATTTTCTTAACAATAAATCCACACAGCAGATGACCGATATCCGTGGACTCAAATGTTTTTTTTTTGTGAAACTGATATCGCGATCAGTTGCGACAAAATTTTACATTTTTTGTAAGGGAAACTGATATCGCGATCAGACCACACGGATTTAATGTAAGTAGTGGAATCGGATCGCGTGATCAGAGGAGACGAACCCACGACATCGCAACAAGTTAAAGTTATTTTTATTAAAATATAAAAAAATGTATTATTTGAATTTTTAAATAAAAATACATATTATTTATATACGTTTTTCTTTTGCTCCCAGTTCAGCAGTGAAGCAAATAAAAATAATTAAACAAATACATACCAGACATATTCATTTCAGCGCCCACTTTTTGCCAAGCGTTATTTTTCATGTGTTTATCGCTGTAATGCCTTGATTTTACATTGTATAGGCAGTCGTACATTTGCACCAAATAAATAAGCTTTTCTTCATCCATTTCCATCACTCCTGTATTCGTTGCACTGCAAGGAATGAATGCGAAATAGCGAATGCCCGCTGCCCGCGCGCAATAGACGCGCGCGGGGGTGGGGGCGAGGGGCGGGATATTGCCAGCGGCCGCCCGCGACTGCTCGAACATTCTCGGGACTTCCCCCGACTTCTCGCGCAGGCGCACGGCTCCGTTTATGGAATTCGCCGGAATTCCCGCGGCTCCGCGGGCATCCGCGCGCCTCGTTCGAGTTTCTCATGCGATAATGAGTATTATAGTAATGAAAATAAAGTTAAAATTCTCATGACACTGAAACTGCGCTCCGCTTCGCTGCGCTTCGACGCTCTTTTGGTGTGAGTTGAGCCATAGTTGTCGCGAGTAATACGTAATTTGGTCTGGCACTTTTGGCATAGGCTGATTTTTTTGGCAGTCGTAACTTAGAATTAGCAAACTTTCATCATTTTCTTTTAATAAGTTGTAAAATGCTTTGGCTCTTAAACTGTGTACTCTTTTTTTTAATCATCAAATCCTTCTTTTTATTATTATCTTTTTCATATTTCATCTGTTCTTGTAATTGCAGGCATGTGGAACAAACATCAGTCCGTGGGCTACCGAAACCAATATTAAAAGAAGTATTAAAAATTCTTCGAAAATAAGATGCTTTAACATTCTGGAATTGTGCCTCTGCTTGCTCTTTATACATTTTGTATAGTTTATTAATGTTCAAATTGGATGAAAGATACTGTCTGCATTTGATACTTCCTCGACAGTAGTGGATCTCGAGTGGTTTAAAACGCTTAATGAATTTTTGTATGGACTTTCTCTGACCGGCATAAATATGTTCTTTGTGATTGCCTCCCCGAGACTCACTAGCTGAAGCTCCACCACTTTTAAAATTACGAGCAATCACACCATTCACTCGTCCTTTTTTAATCCCTAAAATTTGGAGAAATGTTTTTCTGCACACGGGAATTAACCCATTAGAGACGAAGTTTACGAAATTCTTGGAAACAATTTTTTTTTATTAAATAAGGCTTTCAGTATATCAATATTAACGTAAAAAATAAAATAAAAAATATTTTTTTGGCCGTTTTTGAGTTTTAGACTGTTGCCATATGGCAACGCTAGGTCAAAGCAGGTACAAAATTTCCCGTCCTTGCCAGCATATGACAGTAGTTATGCAGTTGAACTATAACTAAGGTTTTATGAATGGATAGACTACGGAACGCATGAAACCATCTTTAAAACGAAGTTGTGAATGTGTTCAGCTGGTACAATAAAAATACATTAGCTCAGTTAGGTTTATTAGAAAAAAAAATAAGACGTTATATGGTAAGGTTCAAAAATTTTATGCAAAGTCCCACTTTACATTTAGAGCACATAAGTCTACCAATTGTCTAACATCCGTCTCCAACACATCTTCGGTTCTTTTTTATAGGTTTTGGGAAGTGTTTTACTCCATCATAGTGTAAGTTTGGCAATACCCTTTTTTCAGGTATTGATGGACCTCCTCCTTTTTTGGGGCGATACCATATTTTTTTAAATAGGGCTGTGCTATGTCTCGGCGGTATTCTGAGAGACGTTTTTTCCTGAAGACCATATTAGTATCCAGGAGTTGGAAATCGCAACATCAATTAGCCAAGTAAATATTGGCCACCACCACTTTTTACCTCGGATACCAATCCTGTAGGTATTTATGTCAGTATACATCCATTAGGTCAGTACTTCCCATGAATTTGTTATAGGTAAATACCGATCAAATTGGGGCGTGGGACCTTCATTTTTAGTTTACGCGCTTCGACTATCGATCAGCTAATGCAACTGGATTTGCACCATGGGTTGTAGAATCTATTGCCATTACCGAATATACCGAATTGTCCATCCAAGGAACTACAACAACATCGCCCTGACAAGCATACTCATAATCTTCTCAGTCTCTCTTTTTCATAGTATCAACTTTCGTAATTGGACAGTCTTTTGGCAATCGATTCTGTCGTAGTGTACCAGTCCCACCAAAACCCAGGCCCTTCAAATGCAGTAGAAGAGATATGCCCGTGAAAAGGTTGTCAAAATAAAAGTGAAGGTTTAGTTTCTTCATATCTGAGGAAAACTAGTCAAGAAGATCACTCTTTTTACTGGATACCTTTCACCTCTTACTCCATCTGGTGGTTCGATGTATACATCACGGATCCCAGCGTCTTCGTTCTCCAGCTCGTCAATAATTTCAGCCAAACCCAATCTAAAACAATAAAATGAATGAATATATCCCATAGGAAAAAATGTACCTCTATTAGACTAGCGTTGCCAAATGGCAACAGTACTAAAATGTTCAAATAAGCAGTAAATATTGTACAACTTATTTACAGTTCATCTATTTCTGACAGATAAGGGTGTATAAAGCACTATAATTATTATCAAATACATTTCCATGAATAAATAATAACAATAAAAATAACTTACTTTTTGTCGTGCGCCATTTCACCAATTTTGACAATAAATACATAAATACCTCCAAAACTAAAAACATTATGTGACAAAATATTTTTTCGTGTCTATGGTAAATATGTCCTGATACACATAACACGATAATAAACACCAGTCAATCATTACATATGACGTTATTTTTTTTAAATCTCAGCGTTGCCGTATGGCAACGCGAGTACCTAACGGGTTAAGCTATTTCTTCTTCGACAATAATATATTTTTTTATTTTATAATTTATTGCACACGAGTACACATAAAGGTCAAATACATTATCTCTAAAAAGAGATTTCTTCCAGCAAGACCCTGCAAATGTGAAGGAAAACATGTTCGATAGGATAGACATCTGTATTCCTTTCTTTTTTCTTGTGCCTGTCTTAGGCCGACGGCGACTCACAGTAGACGCTTTAGAATGTTGCAAAATAAAATTGTCTTGGTCAATTTTAGATGGTGATTTGTAAAATGCAGTATGAAATTTTACAATGTCGACTTTTCTTAGCGATGTGCATCTATATGATTTTGAGTAATGTTCACATGGGACTGTTTGGAGGAGCTTTTGGTGAATATCTAAAACAAAGAAACACAAATCTATAGATAAACCGTCTAACTGAGTCCTCGCCTGCGCGGTACAGGGGCGCGGGGGTAGACGACAAAGGGGACTGAGACAGGTGCGGGCCCACCGCCCGCACCCCCGCCCGTCCCCTTTGTGGTCATACCCCCGCGACCCTGTACCGCGCAGGCGAGGACTCAGTTAGACAAAGGGGACTGACACAGGAGCGGGCGGTGGGGCCCACCGCCCGCACCCCCGCCCGTCCCCTTTGTGGTCATACCCCTGTGCCCCTGTACCGCGCAGGCGAGGACTCAGTTAGACGGTTTATCTATATACACAATCACAAAGACACCGAGACTCATAATTTATATGTATAAATTTTATTAATGGTTCAGTAGTAGGTTGTTAGTAAATAATTTTATTTTAATATGTAGGAATAATTTATCCATCCATGATAATGAGCAAAAAATTACACTTGATAAAATGCGACCTTCATGCAAATTGTAAATTACCCCTGCCTGTCAAAAGTTAGTTATTAGGACTCGAGTTGTTACAATAAACTTTACTTACCTAGAAACTTTTTGTGCATTACGCTTCCACTTCGATTTTTGTATCACCCGTTTCCTAGACATTTCTGGAGCAGTTTCTTTTATATCTTCGGTGGATTCATCCATTTTTTCTATTTATTTTTATTTAAAAACGACGGGAACTCGATCACGATGCAAATCAAAAACTTTGACGTGAAAACAAAATGGCTGACGCGCCATACGAAATCCTTGAATCTGATTGGCTGTTATGGATTGGATACCAAACCTCTCATATAGTTTCGTAATTTGAGAGAAATAGTAGTTAGTTTAAAAGGTTTATAGGAACACTGTTAGTTTAATATTATTTATCACCACAACACATAACACAAAATATTAATTTAGATTATTCATTTAGTTGACAAGTCGAGATAATATATTTTTACAAACAAGAGTGACAACAATAGGGAAAAACAACACGGTAGCCTAGCAACATTATGACAGTATTTCAAACTGGTTATTGTTCTTTCTGTTAATGGCCAGCTACCTAATTTAATAGGAGCTACAACGAGCAGCTGCAGATGCCGCAAATGCTCGTGCTCTTGAGCAGGTTGGGCAAAACTTGGGCCGTATTGCAAACGCAATGGAAATGTATGTTGCTCACATTCAACAGGTGAATACAATTTCTATTAATTATACAATTATTGGAGGTCCGGGTTCGATTCCTGGGCAGGCCGTGAACCAGTGAGTTTTTAAATTTAATTTAATTACTCTTGTACATTAATCCAATTTGATCTTGGCACTGTAAACGAAGATATCTTGCGGAAACCTGCCTTTAAATGAAAAGAAATAAAATGAAGTTTTTCTCAATACCTTTGGGATACGTATAATATATGTCCGAGATAGCGATAAATTATCGATAGAATTCATTATTCGAACGGTCAACTGACTATCATAGTACGCGGTTAATGTGAAGTAAACCTGGTGGCGCTGGTATCGTCGGAAAAGGAGCGGTGACGACGTTAACGGTAATATAAGGTCTGCACATCGAAAATGACAGACACTTTTTTGCTACCAGCCGTCGGGGGGGGGGGGGGGGGTGTCGGGGCTCCACTGAACACATCACCGACTGTGAGTGATTTGATTATTATCACCGACGCTTGGAAGAATCCGGTGAGTCGTTAGCTAATAAGAAGTTGATCATGGGATTTGAGCAAGGAGGAACTATAGACAAGGTACGGCTGAGTTTCACAGAGTGCACGCGGGGGCCAAGTTGTATGGCACGAGGCGCGTGCACATGTTTTCTATTGAACAGAAAGCATCTCAGGTTTCATGACCATAATCGAATGTGAATATCTTGGCGATTTCCTATAGTAGCTTGCAATAATATCGCCTTTGCCCGAGCACCCTTTACCACGCGACTGGCACGCGTCCCGGTCGCTAGTAACACCCACCCCCGAACCCGCCTTCTCCGATATATATATGTTCCAATCATCCAATTTAGCCAGTAGTATATCTTGCATGCAGAAATCAAAATATCTTTACTAATAGGATATCCCTTTTTACATAAATCTAAAAATTTATTTTATGTATAACAGCCATTACTCAAAAGAATTGAATTAATAATAACATTTTTTTTTTCAGCACTGACTGCAGAGACTTGTCAGCCATAGGTCTGCAATCACTGCTGTGAAAATTGTGTATTAATAATTAGCTAATTATTTCTTTGCCATAAATCAAAAATACATCGAGTTTCTCTAGTGTGGATTATAATTTTATTTTATAGTAATTTTTTTATTTTGCAATGACATGCTTTTTAATTTGATGTCATTTTCTTTTATTTGATTCTGTTTTGTAATTTTATTGGGTATTTTACAAAGTGATTTTGTTTTATAACTTTACTATAATTTCGAACACTAATTGTTTTACGAAGAAGTACAATACATTTCTGTCAATTGTAATATTTTTATTTATCAGTATTCCCATGAGGTCAGAGGAAGGCATGTCGCAAGTACTTAACACCATAGGGTATTGGTATAGAGAATGTCTTGTATGTCTGTGAAATTGGGAAAAGTTGGGATTCACAGGGCACAATGAGGGTAAATAAACCACATATGATTTTCAATAACAAAATTATAATAAACTATTTCTACTGTCTATCATGTAGACCACAGTCTCTCTATCAGCGCATTTCTGACTGTTTGTGCAGTTGCCAGCCGAAACAGGAATCTGCATATCCTGAAATATATACTACTCAAAACAAAATAAGGGCCACGAGGTATTTTTTCATTTTGGTGTAATTTATTAAACATTTACATATTGAAAGTAGTAAAATATTGAGTATACAAACTCTTTAATACCTAAACTTTTTAATATTGTAGTATTCATCTAATGCTGGCAACAATTTTAAATAAAATTTGATTTAAAATCCTTTTTGAAAATTTTGATTTCATTTTCTTTGACGTTTTGCTTTCCTTAGCTTCTTGGTTTATTAGAAATTATCAGAGTACATTGATATCTCGAGTAAGAAACATCTTTTGCAATATGCCACAAGCACGCAGGCGTCATATGGACTCGCTGACAGCAACCAGAGCCGTTACGATGATTGAAGAAGGTCATTCGCAGCGATCTGTGGGTTTGCAATTGGGATTTTCTCGAAGAGCTATTCAAAATCTATGGAATCGTTTCCAAGAGACCGGCAGTGTTAGAAGAAGACCTGGTTCGGGCAGAGTTCGCATTACAACAGCTCAAGAGGATCGTTACATTCGATTAAGTGCGCGCCGAGATAACGACGACCCGCAAGCTGCAAAATCGTTTACGGCTGACAACGGGTACTCGTGTCAGTGACCGAACTATTCGTAATCGATTGCATGAAGACCAGCAGGCATTAAGAAGGCGAGTTGTCCGTGTTCCATTAACCAGAAATCATCGTGCAAATCGTTTATGTACATTTGGACTGGGACATAAACCAATGGGGCATGGTGCTCTTCACAGACGAATACAAAGTTAAATTTTTTAACGACGATCGGCGTATTAGAGTACGGAGAAGACGCGGCGAGAGATTTTCAGAAGCCTGCATCCATGAAGTCGATATTATTTGAATAAATTTATTGGTCTATATGGTAAAAACAACATTAGTTTTCGTTATGGAGACAAAAATATATTGGTTTTATTATTTTCATGGTACAGACAAAATACCTTGTGGCCCTTATTTTGTTTTGAGTAGTATATAAACGGATGAAAAAATGTGGGACGTACAAGCAGGATTTAGAAGAGGAATGGGATGTATGGATCAGGTCTTTTCCTTGCGATGCATAGCCGAAAAATTCCTGTCAAAAGACCAAAAAGTCTATTGCGCTTTCGTGGATTTGGAAAAGGCCTATGACAAAGTGATGAGGAATGAATTGTGGTCAGCATTGTCTATGTATGGGGTAGACAGCAACTTGATACGAGCACTGAAATCACTTTATGAAGATTCCAGTGCTTGTGTCAGGATTAATGGGGCGTATACTAAATGGTTTAGCATCGAGAAAGGTGTTAGACAGGGTTGTGTTGCGTCCCCATGGCTGTTTAACTTATTCATGGACAGTTGCCTGCAAATATTGAAAGAGTATGAATGTGGATTGAGAATGAATGGGTTACTCGTCAAATGTCTCCTCTATGCCGATGATCAAGTAATCCTTGCGTCGTCCCAAGAGGAGTTACAAGAGATGGTAACACTTATGAATACGGCTTTGAAAGAAAAAGGAATGAAAGTCAATGTGATTAAAACGAAAGTTATGGTATTTGAGAGAGGGGTATGTATGACGGATTGCAATATTTTGATAGATAGAGAAAAAGTGGAGCAAGTGCGTGAATTTGTGTATTTGGGTTCACTGTTTACAAGGGATGGTAAGTGTGAGAAGGACATCGAAAGAAGAGTGAATGCCGGAAATCAGGTAAATGGAGCACTGCATGCCTTTATGAGGAGCCAGAATGTGTCCAAAAAAGCTCGTCTGGCTGTTCATGGCGGGGTGCTGGTTCCAACATTGACTTACGGGAGTGAATGCTGGGTATGGCAAAAGAAGAATGAAAGTAGAATAAATGCAGTGGAAATGAGATCATTGAGAAGTATGAATGGGGTGACTCTGAAAGATAAAATCAGAAATAGTGTAATTAGGGAGTTAAGCAGTGTGAATGAAGATGTAGTGACAAAGATTGAAAAAGGTATGCTGAGATGGTTTGGACATGTGGAGAGGATGAATGAAAGAAGACTTACGAAAGAGATATACAAAGCGAATGTGGATGGTAGTGTTGGTAGGGGAAGACCACGGCGAACGTACCATGATCAAATCGGGGACGTCTTAAAGAAAGGCCAAGTCAAGAGTACCCTAAACCGACGAGCATGTATGAACAACCTTATGAGAGTGAAGGAAGCAGAAGAGGTGTGTCAGGATCGTAGCAAGTGGAAGTCTGTGGTCTCTGCCTACCCCAATGGGAAACAGGCGTGACATTATGTATGTATGTATGTATAAAATAAATAACTATTTGAAACTCGCACATTAACTAGGGGGTTATTTTTATTTTAATGTTGACAATTACTTTTATTTTAGACTCCTTAGGTTGCTATAATTATTTTTAGTTTGTGCGTACAAGTACCTGCATAGCTAATTCATTTCTTTCCTCTTGAGAAATCAGCTCAGGAACAGGTAGCCTAGCTTTATTAGCTATATTATGCAAAATTATACAAGCGTTAGTGATGTAGCCAGCCATGATGGGATGGTAGTGCAGTTTTCTGTCTACTAAAAGACACCGCCATCGTGATTTAAGGACACCAATGCATCTCTCAACACAATTTCTGACTCTACAATGCAGATCAGTATAGTAGCGTTCAGGACTATTGGGGTCAGTAGAGTAGCACGCAGCGGATACCCTGAATCTCGTGAAACATATTTAAAGCAATGTTTGTTTTATGCACTAAGTAATCAGTTTCCAGACTGTCACTGTTTACCAATATAATGTATAAATACCTAATAGCCATACTGTTTCATTTTCATGAACATATAGATGCTCAAGATGGTGTCTCATAGGATGGCTGTTCCACACATGTGAGTCATGACTTGCACCACCATGGCCAGCGTCAATGCTCAATATGTTTAAATCAGAGTCGCAGATCTAAAAAAAAAAACAATAAATTATATTGTTATTGAGGTATTTATAATGAACTAGCAACTATGGCATAGTTGCTATGCAACTATGCCATAGTTGCTACAAATTTTGAATAAAATAAATTAACTCACTAATTGAGCATTCAAAGAGTGGTATCGCTTGCGGTTGAAATATCTTTCTTCAAATTCTGCTGGCCTCACAATGGCAATATGGGAACTGTCAATGCATCCAACTATTCCGGGCATTCCAAACTTTTCATAAAACATAAAATATTATCAATTACATATTTAAATGTAATAAACATAATTGCAATTAATAATGAGACTGTAGTTTTTTAAAACTTACCCTTGCTTAATTACATTCTTCTCTGGTTTGTGGAAGATGTATATATTTTCTTCTAAAGGCATCATTATTTAAAGCGAATGTTACAGCTCGTATGCAGTTTGAAACACTCACTTGATTCATTATATGGTCGGCACTTACTCCTACAAATCTTTGGTAGGAACCAGACGCATAAAAATTTAATGCACTTAAAACCTAAAAAAAAAATCAAGTTAGTAAGTAGATAATAAAAATGTCAAGTGCGCTGCTAATATTTTACAGGAATAAGTACTTACTTTGGAAACTGTTGTTAAGCTACCTTTCCTAGGTAAATGGGGTTCTAACTCTCGAATGAGGTCAATTTATTTAATCGATAGACCCCTATAAAATCGCGGTCTGGCATTTCAAATGCTATCTCTTGGTCTCGAAGGCGGGCACTGCGTCTTCTATACAAGAGAGATTCCTCAAGGCGTGCGTGCTCCAAAAAGTTCTCGTACAATCCTAAGTCTACCATAATATTAAATTTCACTGTTTTCACTATTCATAATTTTTTTTTAATAAATAAAAGTTGTCAAAAACGAATTATAAATGTTCCACAACCACGAAATCTACTTAAATAACGTGGAAAAGCTGACAAACACACAAATATGATTTGTAGATGTTGCTCACTTAGTAACTTCTAAGAATTCTGCTAATTGACATTATAGCAAATAATATTAAATGGACCATTTTACGAATTTCCTTACAAAACCTTCAATTTGGATGAATTGCATTATGATTCAAATTTGGTTTCATTTTATGATTCGTCGCTAATGTTGCCATTTTATGAATAGCGAAATGAAACATATTGTGACCATAATGTGAAACACCCAATGTGGCCTTTTTAGACCCTTTGTTTATGGCAGCTACAGATAATCGCGGAGAGCACGGTAAAAATTGCAAATTAAGTGCCGAAGTCATACAATCCGTTCGTGATCATATAAATTCCATACTGCGAACAGAAAGTCACTACTTAAGGGCTAAAACAAACCGAGAATATATAGATTGAAGTCTGACTATAGCGGAGCTACATCGTCAATACGAAAAACTTCGACATGAGGCTGGAAAGGAAGCTGTCAATTATGACGTTTATCATCGGATTTTTAATACTGATTTCAATATAGGCCTATATGTGCCTCGTTAAGATCAATGCGATGAATGTGAGGCTTATAAAAACGCTATTGACAAGGAACCACTATCGGCTAAGCACAAATTACACCTTGAAGAAAAAAGCCTAAGCCGACTAGAATTGAAAAAGGATACAGAACAATGCGAAAACAATGATTCTAACACTATAGTAGTCATATTTGACCTACAAGCGGTCTTACCATGTCCTATTGGCCAATCTTCAGCTTTCTTTTACAAATCAAAGCTGAACTGCTACAATTTTACGGTGAGAACAGCCCTTTCCTTAGATAACAAATCCTATTCTCGTGTCATCATCATCATCAGCCTGCTAAGACCTACTGCTAAGTGAAGGTTCTTCTTGTACATTCCTATTATCTATGTGTCTTATCTATGTAGGTACTAAACTAATCTTCTAACTTTATCTTTGTTTGAGGTTTCCAATCTTAATGAAGACTTAACAAATAGTTTTTTCTGGCACGAAGGTATTGGAAAATGTGGAGCAAATGAAATAGACACGTGTACAAGTTTTTGGAGGAAATTTCAGAGAAACATCCCGATAAAGATAAAATACTTTATTCCGATAATTGCTGCGGGCAGCAAAAAATAAGTGAGTTTATAGGAGCTACATACTATTATTTCATGAAATTGAAATTGCTTAATACTTTTTACGTCAAGCTTTGGCAAGTTATATTTTCGAAATACCTAACCATCTCATTTATATTTCAGGTTCGTTTTTGGCATATGCAGTGAATACATTGCCCATACAATGAATAACACAAAAGTTCCTCATTAGAGGACATACGCAAAACAAAGCTGATGCAGTTCATTCCGTTATAGAAAAAAACGTTAAACGGGCTAAAAAAGCAGGACCCATATACTCTCCAGCTGAGCATGTAAGTCTTATTCGAAATGCCAAACAACGTGGCAACCACTTCAAAGTCAATGAAATGAATTTTGATTCTTTCTTTGACTTATGTTATTGGCTGATGAAACAAACTTGAATCTCAACAAGAATGTTGATGGAAATTCCATTACGCTGACAGAAATGAAGGCCATAAAATTTACTAAAGGCTGAGAGGCATATCAATACAGAAACACCTACAAATCTGAGACCTGGACGGAGGCAAAAGTCAGAATAGGTCGTGTTGGCAATAGAAAACAAATAAAAGATATTGTATTTAAATTTAATTTAATTACTTATGTGCATTCATCCGACTGCTCTTAAACGGTGAAGGAAAACATCGTGAGGAAACCTGCATGCCCAAGAATTAAAATTCAAGGGCATGTGAAGTCCCCAACCCGCATTGGGCCAGCGTGGTGGACTATGGCCCATACTTCCTCATATATGAGGGAAGGCCTATATCCCTGCAGTGGGATGTTTACGGGCTGATGATGATGATGATGATACACTTTACACGAAGTAGTATACACTTCCAAGCGACGCAAACCAGAGATGAGCAAAATATAATTAGATTAATTAATTATTTCTTAAAAAATTAAATAATTGTGTTAATGAAAATTCACAACAATCTTTATTTCCTAACCGGTGTCATGAAATATTTATAGTTATTATTATACATATAAAGAAAACATTGGAGTCGTAATTAAAATACTTATAAATAGAACTCACCGTTGGCTAATGAGAGCAAAAGTAAAACTTTTTTTTGTTGAGCTGGTGCTGTTAATTGTCCTAGATCTTGCTGCGATAATTGAATGATACTGTTCCTCTTGGAAATTAGAAAATCTTGAAGTTTGCTTGTGGGGACGTCAGGTTGCTTGAATAATAACTCGAAATCTTTCTTAATCTGATCAAAAAAATTAATCATAAGTAAAATGTATATGCAAATACTGAAATACATCTAGGCATGTACCATCAACCTACATATCGCAATCAACAATTTTATTTGTTTTAAATCTTGGTTGGTAGGTAGGTACTTAGGTATAGGTAAGTTTCTAAATTGTACATTTCAGGCGAGACCCTATTATTACCTATAGGTACACACATCATACATACGTACATACATACATTCAAGACCTTTCTTCCAAATGGGGTTGGTCGGTCAGAGATTCCAAACATTGATACGCGTTTGACCGCAATCTCACCTGATTGAAAGTGACGATGTGGCCGAAGATGAAGCACGCGATCTCAGTAACAACATTCACATTGAAGCAACATTCACATTTCATCTTGAAATATACAGAAACACAGATGTGTCCATCACCGTTACAATGTGGCAGTCTATGGGTGTTTTGGTGATACTTCCTTAGTGGTCTTTTACAATACCCACAGGAAGAGACGGGGTGGTCCTATTCTATTTACGTGCCGGAAATACAGGGCACATAGGGTACATAAGCACAATAAATTAATTGATTTGTACCTACGATGATGCTACTCGCAGATGAATGAAATTATAAAGCTTGCTTATGATCTATATTCTATGACGTGGTTTATATGTAGGTATAATGTAGACACGCACTTAGCCGGTTCCATTTAATAGTATAATCGCCATTATGTTTCATTATCTTCATAACATAACAGCATTTGATCTGTTGAGGTAATTTTATTCAAAATAACACTCACCAGAAATGGCCCGATATTAGGAGCTGATAGTCCTTTGTACAATTTGAAGTAATCCCATATACTTCCTGTCGTTTCCTTGAGTTCATTCATGCGATATTCATGGGTTTCTATCCATTCTGACATCAATTCTGCAGACACATGTGACGGTGCACTTCTTCGTAAATTTTCCAATTTACATTTTATATTCTCATCATCCAATTCTGAAATAAATTCATAGGTACACATTACGTTCGGGAAAAATTTCTCTATAAAAAGCATTGTAAATAGTTTAAAAAACCAAGAAACCCAACAGTATATTTTGCATTTCGTGCAACGTTGTATTTTTTACCATAAAATGTGTCCTACAACACTTCAGAGATCAAGACGAATTTAACGACACCATGCACTTCGAAATCGGTCAAGCCGTTTAGGCTACAGGATGCACCAAAGGAACGGATATATTTACATAGGTACATACACTCGAAAAACATTACCCTTTTTTCTTATCCAGTCGGGTAAAAATGCACAAGAAATAAATTGTGTTTGACAGAACATAAAAAATAATACCTGGTGCCAAATAGAAAGCAGCGGCGTTCTCATCGCCTGGCGGTCGATGGCAGGATGCCCGTTTTACTTTTTGAGGTGTAACAACTTTGGACTGTGATGGTGTACTTATGGTGCGCAATTTAGCAGAAGCGTTTTCCTTCAAGAAGCTTTTTTCTTAATAAACTGAGACTAGTGTACACTGCTCCACTGGGTCTTCCTTTATCCACTTCCTTTCCTGTTTTAGTAGTGTACTTCTCACTTTTAATGAAATAAAATCTGTGTATAGGCGTTAGTGGAAACAGACTTTCGAAGTATTTGTTTGATCAATGCAAACATGTGTTGGGTGCTACTTGGCGTTTTGGAACTTCTGCTTTAGAAAACAAATACTCCGCGACAATATTTGCTACTGTTTTAATTTCTTTAGTGTTCAGTATGCTATCTTCAGACAGGTTAGCAATCCTTTGCCCTTCCGGTTGGTTTTTATTTAAAAGTATCCAAATTGGGTTTTTCTCACGCGTAATGAAGTCTTGTTTAGAATTTTCTATGGCTTCTTTCTGACTTGTTGTTTAGAAATAGGTTTAGACGCAAGTATGCAGTAGTAGTAATCAACTGCTCACCTGGTGAACCCGGATGACCGCACTGATCTCCACTGGCAAGTGATGGATCCCAACCCTTATGGCTATAGGTTGAGACTACAGACGCACACACAGATAGTCCCAGAAAGAATAGAAAGAATGCAGAAGGTCTCTGACAGCGAAAAGCACCAAAGCACAGTCACTTTTCGACACAGCGCGCACAGTGGTCGTAAGGTTCCAAACATACTCCACCCCGCTGCGAAATCTAAAGATTTCCAGAAAATAAGTTAACAGATTCAAAGTAAATAGAAAGTTACACAAGATAGCGGTACATATTGGCTTTAAATAGTACTTAAAACAAAAAAAATATTAACCTACAACTAAAAGTTTCGAGAGTGTTTATTGTTCATTACTAACAGGTAGTAAACAAAGCTTAACTACAGGTCGTTTTAACTCTCTAGTGTTTGAACCAGAGCCGTCAGAAGCCATGCGGATTGTCGCCACCCTAACTACGCCGTCGGTGCCCGGATGCACGTCAGTAACGCGAGCAATTGGCCATTGAATAGGTTTAGCGTTGTCTTCTTTGACGAGAACCAAATCACCAATTTTAATAGGGCGAGAATTGGTGGTCCATTTGTTACGCTGGCTAAGTGTATTCAGACAGCCCCGATGCCATCGATCCCAGAAATCGGCATGCAGACGCTGTAACAGCTGCCATCTGTCCAAGAGCGAGAGCCTCTCATTGGGATCAGTGTCATCCGGAATGACTGTGAGGGGAGTGAGCGTCAGGAAATGTCCTGGCGTCAAGACGGAAAGATCATTTGGATCCTACTAACTGCACAGAGAGGTCGAGAGTTTAAGACAGCTTCGACTTGCACTAAGAGCGTATTAAGCTCCTCAAAAGTTAAAAGATGGTCACCAATAACACGTGTCAAATGAGTTTTAACAGAGCGTACACCAGCCTCCCACACACCCCCGAAATGGGGTGAGGAGGGTGGGGTTGTTTTGAACTCAATAGTCTCGTTCTCCGCTGCGGCTTGCATTAGAGATGAAAGACGACGTTTCGCACCGGTAAAGTTTGTGCCACAATCACTCAACAGCAGAGAGCACCTGCCTCTTCTACTTACAAATCGACGCAAAGCCGCGATAAAGCACTCAGTGGAAAGATCAGTCGTCAGTTCTAAGTGAACAGCCTTAGTACTGAGACACACAAACAAACAAAGATACACTTTTTCTGGCCGGACACCACGACGTCGACGGCCCAGAATCACTTGGAAAGGACCAGCGAAATCACAGCCTACACGCTGGAAGGCTTTAATAGCAGTAACCCTAACACTGGGCAGGTCACCCATGATAGGTTGAGAGAGGATAGGCCTAGCCTGAAAGCACCGGACACAGCGAGACAGACGTTTCTTAATTACACGACGGGACGAAATAATCCAATAGTTTTGTATTAACAGGAATTGAACCATCTGGAGACCTCCATGGAGAGAATTTTCATGGACGTCGTCCACAATCAAATTAGTAAGAGGATGGTTCGAAGGGAGAAGAGCAGGATGTTTGGCTTCATAATCCAAATCAGAGTTTTTAAGACGGCCGCCAACTCGTATCAAATTATCATCAGAAAGAAAAGGGCACAACTTTTGAAAAGGTTTGGACAAATTTTTATTATTCTTTATAGCCTCAAACTCAGAAGGGAAAGATGTTCGTTGACAATATTGAACCAAAGTCATTGTGGCTTCTTTAAGTTCTTGCTCACATATAGCACCAATATACGGTCTTTGCTTACGCAACAGATTGAGGAAACTAAGCACAGTCGCAGTTACTCGCAGAATTTTCTTCAGGGAAGAAAACCGGAGCAAAAGCTTCATTATAGCATCAGCCTCGGACGTGGTGACGAGGGCTGAACGCTTTTCTTCAATTTGTAACTCTGAAGTTACACAAGCTGTAGGGGGAAGAGTTGTCGAAGGCCACTGCTCAGGGAGCAAAGAGAGAAATCGTGGACCTGACCACCAAAGAGGGTGAGAAATAAGAGCGTCAGGAAGTAAGCCCCTTGAAGCGCAGTCGGCCGGGTTCTCATGGGTGCTAATATAGTTCCAGCGTGCAGACGGCAATTTACGTTGAATGTTTGCAACTCGATTACCCACGAACGTCTTCCATTTGGAAGGATGGGAAGAGATCCAGGCAAGAGTGATGGTTGAAATAAAACAGAATATCAGGTGACATAGGTCGATTATTATTCAATACAATACAATTAAAAATAAGTTAAAAAAATATATTAAAATAAATAAATATATTAAGAAGACAAATAAATTAATTAATAAAGATAAAGTATTTTGTAAAAATATTAATTTTATAAAAGAAAGAAAGGCATTATTATGTGAATTAAATAAATTTCAATTAAACTTAGAAAAAACTCAGAATGCCTATGATTGTGACACACAGCGCCTCCAGTCAGAAATATTACAACTAAATAAATCTTTAAATTATATTAACACGCAATATGAATTATCACAGAAACAAATTAAGGAGCACACACTGGCCATGGACGATCTGTTGGAGTTGTGTAAATACAACCATGACAGATTTGAATCATTGACAAATAATCACCAATGTGATTGTACTAATATGACTAAAACGTCAACAGATTTCTCCCCGGCAGTGTGTCAGACAAACTCCATAATTCTGACGCAGGAGCCGTGTGAATATAACGAGAATACTTCCTTCTCTCAGTCAACCAGCAAAAAACATAACATAGAAATGTTTAGTGATGAAGTTGGTAAAGACATGGGTTTGCGACTTAGCCATTATATGGGACAGGCAATACTTAATAACTGTATGCCTGGTGCCTCCTACTCAATTATATTAAAAAAGATCTTGTCAAAGACTTTTAAAGAGAATACTACTCTGATAATTTTTATAGGACGACGGGGAAATGTAAATAAAAAAACTCTGATAAATTATTTCTCTCAATTGAATGATTTAAAAAATGTTCATAAGGTTTTATTGTTTGCATTTCCATTTAGCCAGAGTTTAAAAAAAAATGAAAATGACTTTAGACATAATTTAAATGTAACATTGCATACTCTGACATGTCGTCATGAAAATAAATTTCATTTTTTTGACACTAATAAATTTATTAGTTCCAAATATTTTTATGTGACAGGAGATAATTATTATCTTCCCAAATATTTTAGGAGACAATTAGCAAATATGCTATCCTATTTTATTTTAAATTCAGTCACTTTAGTGACTGACCCAACAGGCGCCTCTATTGGGCAGCCATTAATTATTAATAAATCCTTGGAAATCATTCCAAATAATTTAAATTAAATCATAAGACAACAGAGACTACCTCTGGCATTATAAAATATATGTTTGAAAAGAAAAATTATAAAAGGGTTGCCACGCCCCAAAATAGATATAAAAAAAATGGTTTAAAAATTCAAAAATGTATTAATCTGGTACACCAAAATATTCAGGGTATGAGTGGCAAAGAACTAGAGGTGGAGCTGTTCATGAGCTGCACTAACATTGATGTATTATGTATAACGGAGCACTGGTATAAGCAATGTGAGCTCATGTTCGGCTTCAAGGAGTACCAGATTGCAAGCTCGTTCAGCAGGACGAAGGCAATACGAGGCGGTAGTCTCATTCTAATTCGTAATAATATTAAATTTAAAGAGCGCCTCGATATTGTAAACCTTTCTGTTGAGCGAACTATTGAAATAGCCTGTGTGGAAATTGCGCGGCTTACTGTATTATGTGTATATAAACCCCCTTCTTCATCTTATGAATTATTTGAGAAAATCATGGATGAAATCCTGTGTAAAATTAGTAATTCAAATAAATACATTGTAATTTGCGGAGATTTTAATATAAACATATTAGAAGATAGCATTCAAACCAGAAGACTTAAATCTTTCTTCAGTTGCTATAATCTTGCTAATCTTTTTTCAGTGCCCACTAGAATAGCTTCTACATCAGCTACTTGCATTGATAACATTTTCTCGAATTTACAACCCAGTGATAAATCTATTTTAAATAAATTAAGTTCAGATCACTGTGGTCAGTTAGCGGTTTTTAACATAGCAATTAATAAAACGCTGAAAAGAGATATATCGTACGTGCCAGTAACTGAGTCACTACTCGATCAATATAAGAGTAAAGTGACTGCGAAATTAGATTATTTACCGTACTGTGACGATCCTAATGTATTATATAAATCAGTTTTTGACATTTTAAAAACTGAAAGTAATAAGGTTTTCTTAGCAAAATCTGCTAAAATCAACAATTCCCTCGTTTTTAGTGATTGGGCGACGGTGGGAATTCACAAAAGTAGGCAAAAGTTATATGAGCTTTATGATGAAAGGACATATAATAAGAGCGAAAGTTTTATTGAATATGTTAGGCAATACTCGAAAATATTCAAGCGAGCTTGTGCCACAGCAAAATCAAATTTTATAAATAATAAAATAAAGAATAGCGCGGACATAGTAAAGACAACTTGGAAAGTTATAAATAGCGAAACTGGCAAATTTAAAACTCTTAACACTGATACGCGATTAAAAATTAATGATCGAATTCTAACTTCACAATTAGAAGTTGCAGAAGCTTTTGAAAAATTCTTTACTGATATCCCAATATTAACTACAAATTCTCTGAATTCATGTCCCACAATCGCTGAATCGCTACTTAAACAAAATGTGGAGATTTGTGACTCCCATTTTAAATTTAATCATGTAAGTCCTATAGACATCTTAAAAGCATTTCGTTCTTTAGGCAAGAAAAAAACTGCCGACCTTCACGGTTTATCAGTAAAAATTATTAGTGCCGTAATTGATTGTATTTCACCACACTTAGCTTATATCTTTAATAAATGTACTGATGATGGCATATTTCCTGATCTCATGAAGCACAGTAAAGTCATACCTTTATTTAAAGCCGGTAGTACATCAGACCCCTCTAATTTTAGACCTATTTCAATACTACCGACTCTCAGCAAAATCTTTGAAAAAATTATATTAAATCAGATATCGAGTTATTTTTACAGTAACAATCTAATGTCATATAAACAATTCGGTTTTACAAGGGGCCGCTCGACAACCGATGCAGGTGTCGAGCTCTTACAATATATTTTTGAGGCTTGGGAAGATGCGCGGGATGCAATAGGAGTATTTTGCGACTTGTCCAAGGCCTTTGATTGCGTTCATCACGACACTTTAATCAGGAAATTACGTCATTATGGTGTAACCGGCCGAGCTCTCGACCTTCTGAATTCTTATTTGAGTAACCGAGTTCAGAGGGTTGATATCAGTGGTAATACATCGTCAGGGTCGACAGTCTGTATGGGCGTCCCACAAGGCTCCATTCTCGGACCATTTTTGTTTTTGGTTTACATAAATGACTTGCCAAACCTTGTAAACGATAAACATGAAATAGTATTGTTTGCTGACGATACCTCTGTAATGTTTAAAGTAAATAGACTAAAATTAAATTATGACGACGTGAACAATGCTATTTCTCAAATAGTAGAATGGTTTACGGCAAATAATTTGTTACTGAATGAGAAAAAAACTAAATGTGTAAAATTTGTACTGCCTAATGTCAGGGAGGTGCCCACA
Organism: Oegoconia quadripuncta; assembly: GCA_949316235.1. NCBI lineage: Eukaryota > Metazoa > Arthropoda > Insecta > Lepidoptera > Autostichidae > Oegoconia > Oegoconia quadripuncta. The sequence goes on from OX438758.1 coordinate 1,834,620, forward strand.
AATATAATGATAAAAAATTTCACTCTAGACCTTGTTGAGTCCACTGTATTTTTGGGCATTACTTTGGACGCCAAATTACAATGGGGTCCTCATATCCATAAATTGGCGAAGAAGCTCAGCTCTGCAGCGTATGCAGTCAAAAAAATTAGACAAATATCGGACGTAAATACTGCTAGATTAGTATATTTTAGTTATTTCCATAGCCTGATGTCTTACGGTATCTTGCTGTGGGGAAATGCCGCGGATATAAATACAATCTTTGTTTTACAAAAACGAGCCGTTCGCGCAATTTATCAATTGAGACCTGCAGTGTCACTTAGAGATAGATTTAAAGAGTATAATATTCTAACCTTTTCGTCACAGTACATTTTTGAAAATCTAATATATGTCAAAAAAAATATAGCATCATTTAGGAAAAATAGTGATAAACATGATGTCAATACAAGAAATAAAGATAAACTGGCAGGTCACATAAGTCGCCTCCACAAAGTCAGTAATTCATTCAAAGGGTTATGTATACGCTTTTTCAATAAAGTTCCTGTTGATATACAAAATCTTCCTTTCAATAAATTTAAAGATACTATAAAACAGAAACTTATTAAGAAAGCATATTATAAAATATCAGATTATTTAGATGATAAACAATCATGGACATAACCAGCCCGTTCGCATAACCAGGCTATTTCACAATTAATAATGAAATATTATAATATAAAATAATAATTTTGTAATATAAAAACCTTTTTTTAAAAAGAGCGACCTCTCGAGTTTCTTGCTTGTTCTTCTCAGGGGAAAATTGCCTTTTGAACAAGCAGTAGCTTTAAAAATGTAAAATCTGACTATTTTAAGTGTACCCTGTGTACCTACAAAATAAAGCATTTTTTGATTTTGATTTTGATTTTTGATACCTTTTTATTAATTGTATTAAAATGAACCATCATATTTCTGTAAGCTGTTAACAGGCAAATGGATCTTAAGGGCTACATTTATAAAAAAACTAGAATAAATTAATTAATCTACAAAGTAAGGTAAAACTTACCTACATACTGCAATTAATAAAATATAACTTACCGATGAAACTGTCAACAATGACGGCTGATGCTCCAAGGCTACTTAAGGTATCCCTCAGCTCTGCCATAGTATAATAATGTGCATGTGCCTATGTTTACTACTATGCGTTCAACCAGCACGGTTGGAGTGTAGCTAAGGGAGCACTGAGAAAAAATAAATTAAGTTAGTTTTTTTTTGTTACAATTTTCAGAACTAACTCCCGTCTTTGTAGCTATGGGGGCACTGAAAAAAGACTTTGAAATGTGAAAATAAGTTAAGGTGTGGCAGGTGTGGCTCTAACAGGGACGCAGTGTCTCCTTTTAAACGGAGCCTAAGCAGGTAAGCCTAGGTAGGTAGTGACATATTTTTTTGTAACGAGCGGCGAAGATAGCCACGACCGATTGGCCATTGCCAAGGCATCGTTTCACCCGTCTCCAACTCAGAGACGACGCAAGAAAACCCCGGAGAGAATTCATTCATTACGACACGAGAGCTCCGACTAGCAACTTCGCTGCGCTACTGCACTCCCGCCTCTTAAGTTTTGAGAATTACATGTTGTTTCAATCCATAGTGCGTAACCTTTGGCGTCCACTCTGTAAATTGATCACCGCGAACGTGGTCATCCGCAACACATTGGTTTAAAGACTGTAATCTTCAAGCACTGAGGTATTTTGAAAGAGAAGACGTTGCGCAGTTTCCCGGACGCTGCCCATATGAGTTGGAGCCGTCGATTGGCCTCTTTCTCGAAATTGGTCTTCTCGACATAAGCAGACATAATGTGCTTGTCCACAACTTCGAGAACGGAGTTCCCAACTGATATTGGTGTGTGCTCGACACCTATATGGCGTGACATGACCATTCGCCATAATTTTCGTTTTGTCATAGATTATAGAGTACACCTACATGAAATAGAGTACAATACTTTATTTTGGCAACCCTAAGACAAATTTGATGATTACGATTAGGTAGGCGCTATGCGTTGCGCAAACGACTGACAGATTGTCCCAAAGAGTATACCAAAAGGGATTGTTCGCTGTTCGAATAGCGAACAAAAAATCCGCGAGGATTTAGAGTTGCCATATTTGACTAGGGTCTCGTTGGGACCTTCTAGGATGGGCTAAACAAAATATTAAGTCATAGTATTATAATTCTTTATTTAATCATCAATTTTATCATGCATACTTAACATAAAGTTGAATTTAATGTTCTAATTACTAGAAGATCTTGCAAAAAGATCAGTGAGTTGTTTTAAGTCCCCATTTCCACTCATTTAGATGCTTGCTACCTACTTTCTTACCCTATTGTATTGGAAGGTTAATATGCTTTACCTGCTAATTTGGGAGGAAAGTTGGAACTGATTTGGAAGGTTTCGATTCAGTTTTGCCCACTGTGTTAGATTCCCGCTGATTTGGACGGAAACTTAACTTATTCCTACCAATAATACCGTCTACATGGAAAAACCATTACATCAGAAGGAATCAACCTGGAAGGTAAAATCGAATTCCTTTCACAGGACCATCCAAATTAGACGGTTATAGCGAATTCGGAGGTTCCCTCTGAATTAGATGGTATTTTTCCTACTTAATTATTGGATTAATTTGATTTACCTGCTAATTTGCCAGGAAATTGGAACTGATTTAGAAAATTCCGATTCAGTTTTCCCACCGTGTTAGATTTCCGCTGATTTGGACGGAAAACTTAACATATTCCGAGCAATAATACCGTCTACATGGAAAACCTATCATATCAGAGGGATTCAACTTGGAAGGTAAAACCGATTACCTTTCACGGGACCACCTAAATTAGTGGGTTATAGCAGATTCCGAAGTTCCCACTGAATTAGATGGTATTTTTCTTACCAAATTGGTGGGTTAATTTTATTTACCTGCTAATTTGGGAGGAAAGTTGGAATTGATTTAGAAGGTTCCGATTCAATTTTCCCACTGGTGAGATTCCCGCTGATTTGGATGGAAACTCAAGTTATTCCGACCAATAGTACCGACTAAATCAAATATTTACCATTTCAGACGGTATTAACTTGGAAGGTAAAACCGACTTCCACTTAATTCGGTGGAAATTTCATATTTGGATATTCCTACTGATTTAGGTGGTAATTTTACCATTAAAATAATGGGCAAATATTAATTACCTGTTGAATTGGAAGGAAAATTCTGACTGAATTAGAAGGTATCGATTCAGTTTCCCACTATGTTGGATTCCTGCTAATCTAGACGGAAAATTCCGACCAAAAATACCCACCGAATTGAGTACCCACTGAGATAGAAGGAACTGATTTAGAAGAAAAACTCTCGATGGAAATTCCTTCCAATAAAATGGAAGGAAATTCCTTCTCAAAAAAAATCCTCCAAATTTACCGTCTGACTTGGTGGGAAAAATAAAATTTCCTTCCAATAGTTGAAGATTTTGACGTTTGGAAGGTAAATATCGGAAGGTAACTATCTACTTTTAGAAGGAACCCCATTTAGAAGGAAAAATTTGGAAGGTAAAACTCGATTCAGAAGGAAATTTTTCTCAGTGTGCATATGAATAAAAGATTCAGATCATAATATTCATATATTATTTATATCTAATGTAGTCTCCTAGCTAAGTGGTCTCTTAAGAATCTTCCCCGTACTAAGTCAGTGGTTGGATTATTGCCAGGCTCCCTGTAAATTTGTTCAGAAAAACTTGGTTTTTGCCCTGCATCTGTAAAGAATTATTGTTTTAAAACAATCCTGTGATTAGTTAACCGCCTCCGTGGCTCAATGTAAACAACACTGAGTTTATGATTCGGAGGTCGCGGGTTCGATCCCCAGCGGGGTACATGTTTAAGTACTCGGTTTGGTTGGTGGTAGGGCATATTAAAATGTCCGCCTGGCTAGCTACCACCATCTTATCTAAATCTGCCGCCAAGCAGCAATGTTAATAGCATTGTTGTGATCCGGTTGTCAGAGATAAGATAGCCAGTCCCCCAAATGTGTTGGGGTTTCCGGGTTAGTACGCTTCCACCTTCGACCTCATCTTCACTTAACATCAGGTGTGATTGAGGTCAAGTACGAACCCGTCGTGCATAAAAAAAAAAAAAAAAAAAAGTTAATTCTAAGTCTTTGAAGGGTGAGGAAAATGCTTACAAATAAAATCTGCAGGTTCAGATACATTAAAATCAAGTGCTATGTTATATAATACACAGCAGCCAAGCATTTTGTTGGTTTGTAGTGTAGTACTCGATCTTTACTCAAACATCGCCAACGAGTTTTGAGTCTCCCAAACGTATTTTCTATAACGACTCTTGCTGCCAGGTGCTTGTCATTATAGACAGCTTCTGGTGAATCAGCTGTAACATCCTGGTAGGGAGTCATCAGCCACAGACATTGTGGGTATCCGGAGTCCTCTGAAATGGAAAACAAAGTGGCTGGTTGTAAAGAAATACAATTTAACTGCCTCCGTGGCTCAATGTAAACAACATAGTGCTAACGAATCAGAGGTTGCAGGATTCAATCCCCAGCGGGGTACATGTTTTAGTACTCAGTTTGGTCGGTGGTAGGTCATGTAAACCTTATCTTACCTTCGGCCTATCTTCACTAAACATCAAGTGTGATTGAGGTCAAGTGCTGTTGGTCTAAAACCAGTCTTAAATTATAAAACATTAAGGTAGGTGTTGGCACTTATATTAATGAACTTACCCAGCAGCCAAACTATTTCACCGTTTCGATGTAGTGTTTGCATGTAGGTATTCAAATCACTATTCTCCCAAATAAAATGAGTCGTGATTGACCCCTCCAAATTTCGGATTAACATTTAAAATTCTGTACTCACTGTCGCAAACCTGGAAAATAAAAAAACATGAAAGTTTTACAATTACAAATGACGTTACTTACATAACTAAATACATATAGAAATGTGCAGCATACCACTTGTACATTAAGAGAATGGAATTACTTCCTACTGAAGTACAAATGTTACTCTTCAATGGGCGGTTTGAAGATATGGAAATGACTCCCATCTATGCAACCGACTACTCCGGGCAATCCATACTTTGTGGAAAATCTAAAAGTACAATAAATCTTTTATTATGTACACTTAACTACCTATAACAAAATAATGAAATAGGTGAATAAAAATAATGAAATATTTTACTTACTTTTGCATTACATTCCGTCTTTCCACAAGAGTAGATGGGAATTTTATTTTTTTATTCATTATCATTGGGTGAATAAGGGCCTGTGTTACTTCGTGAATATACACACTACACATTTTCTGCGATACATGTTTTGCCACACCAACTGGCCGCTGATAGGAGCCAGTGGCATAGAAAAATAGTGCAGTCTGTACCTGAAAGTTATATTTTATGTTTAATAATGGTTAGAATAAAAGCATTAAGTATCTTCGATATTATTATACTTATTAGGACAAAAACATGCGAGATTATCAAATTGAAAGAATTTTGTAGTTAACTTCTAGTCATTTTATAGTCTTAGAATTCAGAGACAAAGATAAATATTCAACATGTAGGTATAGGACAATAATGTTTTCAAGATTATTTACCTACCTTTACCTCTAAACTGACTCGTTGAGACGATCTTAAGCCTGTGTAACGTCTGAACTCTTTACACAGGAAAATAAATGCGCTTTTAGACAATCTGTATCTATTTCTAAATTCGTTCTCAGTTAGATCATAATTTGCTTCAAATGACCTCCGAAACCTTGCTCGAGTTAAACGAAGATGTGCGCGCTCGTCTTCGTCTTGAGCTGCTGCCAATAACCTCCATTCAAAGAACAAACGATGCATAATATCGTCCCACCATACACAAACTAATCGTAACACAAAAAATATTCAATACCTCATGAAAATTGTTCAATAAACATTTGTCACCTAAAAAAATTAAGTGAATGACTCTACTACTGCGTTCGCTTCTGTCTACTACACCAAATGTCAAAATTTGCACTTACACTCGCAAAATATTAGAAAAACGCAGACGCTGTAGTTGCGTGTCGTAAACGCTTCTATCACAGTTACGTCAAAAACGAAGTGTCAAACTCGCACTCGCGATCTTAGTACCGGTAAACGTCCACCAGAGGCGCTGTACGAGTTTCCATACAAAAAAAACGAAACGCAAACGCGATAGTAACAGTTAAAAAACTTACATTCGAGGTACTGACCTCAGTATTCCGCGAGTCGCTGGAGGAGTGACGTCGGGATGTCATTAATCTCGCGAACGATATTTTCTTTTAGTGCTGCGATGGTCGCTGGACTTGTGTTATAAACTTTACTTTTGAGGTACCCCCACAGAAAAAAGTCCACGGGGGTGAGATCCGGCGACCTGGGTGGCCAGGGGATGTCACCAAAACGGCTAATAAATTTTCTAGGGAAGAATTCGCGAAGAAGCGCCATGGTCTCTCTAGCAGTGTGAGGTGTGGCGCCGTCTTGCTGGAACCATGTGTGTGAACTGTAGGCAGGATGTTCTCTTATTGTTGGCAGAAAGTAATCATGGAGCATGAGCCGATAAGAAACACCGTTCACGGTAATGGCTTCTCCTCGATAATTTTCAAAAAAATAGGGTCGGATTATTCCCCTGCTTGACAATGCACACCAAACCGTCACTTTGGGACTGTGAAGTGGCTGTTGGTGATTTAGAGCTAGCGCGCACCGGTGACTTTTGTCAGCATGACAAAAAAGTTTTTGTCGCTGTCACGTCACGCCTCCAAAGCGAGGTGCGCTCACGAAAACAATTTTTTTTTTTAAAGCTTCATTTGTCGAAATGGATTTCGAAGAGACGGTCGTCATCTGTGAGCTTATAAGGGAACTCAAAAGAGAAAAAAAGCGAAAAGAATACTGGGTACACCCCCTTTGGAGTGACAGGTTAATAAATGGAAAGTTCTACGCCATGTTTCATAAACTTCGGGAACATCCAAAGAAATTTTTTGGGTATTTTCGAATGATTGTTAGAAGTTTTGATGAATTACTTCGCAATTTAGGACCTGCGTTGACATACGAAAATACAAACATGAGATTGTCTGTTCCGGCTGAAGAAAGACTCGCTGTTACTTTGAGGTAAATATAAGTAATTAGAATATTATGTAATTTTCAATTGTTTATTTTAATGAAAATACAAAAATGTTATACAAATTAAAGTAAGTAGTTTTTAACTATAATCAAAAATCAAAAAAGTAATTCAAATGTAATATTCTTTAATTATTCTTCATGTTGGTTGATATTGTACTCCTGGCAGATGTCATACAATTCGGAATCTTCTGTAAACTCTGTAATATAGGTTTGAATTGATGACGATGAGGCGGCTGAGGAGTTTTTCGGGTCTTGCTTAGGAGGCGATGATTGTGAAGAGAATTCGGTTGAGTGTGTGCAGAGGGTAGCAAATTTTGGGAACTTGTAGATGTATGAGTAGGAGAAGGAGATAAAACAAGTTGAGTGTTTCTTGCTAAGTGGAGCGGATTTTGAGGAATGTGCGATGGAAGAGAGACAGAATATTTGGGTTTGAATTGCATATTTTGAGGGCTTGTAGATGGAATATATGTAGGAGAAGGAGATAAAATCAGTGGAGTGTTTCTTGCTAAGTGTAGTGGGCCTTGGGGGCTTTGCGATGGTAGAGAGACAGAATATTTGGGTTTGATTTGTATATTTTGAGGGCTTGTAGATGGAATATATGTAGGAGAAGGAGATAAAATCAGTGGAGTGTTTCTTGCTAAGTGTAGTGGGCCTTGGGGACTTTGCGATGGTAGAGAGACAGAATATTTGGGTTTGATTTGCATATTTTGAGGGCTTGTAGATGGAATATATGTAGGAGAAGGAGATAAAATCAGTGGAGTGTTTCTTGCTAAGTGTAGTGGGCCTTGGGGACTTTGCGATGGTAGAGAGACAGAATATTTGGGTTTGATTTGCATATTTTGAGGGCTTGTAGATGGAATATATGTAAGAGAAGGAGATAAAATCAGTGGAGTGTTTCTTGCTAAGTGTAGTGGGCCTTGGGGACTTTGCGATGGTAGAGAGACAGAATATTTGGGTTTGATTTGCATATTTTGAGGGCTTGTAGATGGAATATATGTAAGAGAAGGAGATAAAATCAGTGGAGTGTTTCTTGCTAAGTGTAGTGGGCCTTGGGGACTTTGCGATGGTAGAGAGACAGAATATTTGGGCTTGATTTGGAAATTTTGAGGACTACCTCTATAAATTGTGGATGGGCTATTCATAGGAGAATAATTATTGCGCTGAGTGTTTTGTTTCTGAACTTCCTGGAAAATTTGTAAAATTTTGATCTGTACGTCTAGTTTATTCTCCTCCGGGACTGCTTTTAACAACGGCACCAAAGACAGCGCAAAATGCTTTTCCTTGTCATCGTCATTACAGTCACTTTTGTTATTTCTCATAGCCTCGATAAACCTGTTATCATCAACTCTTTTGTTGTTTAAAATCTCTAGAAGCCTTTCTTCGTAACATATTTTATTCTTATTTTTCTTTCGGGAATATTCTTCTCGCTGTAGTACTTCCACACTGGCATCCTGACTATCTTCTTCGCAAGCAATTTCCTCTACAGAATCAGCATTTCCTGAGGTTTCTCGGGTATCCATGCTTGGGATAAGAAATAATAGTTGGTCAAAATGTTTGCACTTTCTTCTTTTTGTAGCGGCCTGGCCAGACTTAGTACATTTTTGCTCACGTAGCTCACGTGAAAAACAAGCCCTTAAATTCTTCCATCGTTTTTGTACAAGTTTACCTGAAAATAAATATTTAACTAGTATAAAACAGTCAGTCATTTATTTAATTTATGTATTTTTAACTTTAATTTTGTATTATGTATTTAATTTTCTTTTGTTTCAGATATCTTGCAACCGGCAACAGTTTTTACAGCATATCATTTGAATATTTGATAGGTGCCACCACTGCACGAGAAATTGTAAAATCTACATGTTCCGCGATCTGGAATTTACATACACTATACATGCCTGAAAAGTCTGAAGAGGATTGGTATACTATTGCAAATCAGTTTTACCAACGGACAAATTTTCCGAACATAATTGGCGCAATTGATGGCAAACATGTGAGAATAATTCAGCCGGAAAACACCGGTTCGCAGTGTTTCAATTACAAAAAGTACTTTTCTACTGTTCTCATGGTATGGGTAGATGCAGATTATAAATTTGTATACATAGATGTTGGTGCTAATGGAGCAGCAAGCGACTCCAATGTATTTCAGAATTCTGGCATGGGCAAAAGATTGCAGCAAAATCAATTGAGCATACCAGATGATCGTAATTTGCCATATGATGAAAATGGAAAAAAAATGCCATTTTGTTTGGTCGCTGATGAGGCATTTGGCTTGTCGAGGCATATTTTGCGACCATATGCAAGAAAATCATTGTCTACTGTGAAAAAAATTTACAACTATCGCCACACTAGGGCACGACGCATGGTCGAATGCACTTTTGGTATACTTTGTAACAAATGGCGAATTTTGCACAGGCCCCTTGACGTCAGTCTTGATTTTGCTGATATAATAGTAAAAACATGTTGTATTTTACATAATTTTGTACGGTGCAGAGATGGCATTCAATTTACTGACACTGTTTACGATTGTCCATTAAAAGGTATTGCAACAAATCCATCAGACAGAACCATATCAGCAGCAAATATACGTAATTATTTTGCGAATTACTTTACTTCACCACAAGGGGCTGTGTCATGGCAATATGACAAAATCTGAATTTCACTTTTTTGTACAACTGTTGTTTTAGCTACAAATACTAAAAATAAAAAGATACTCACCAGCTTCAGTTTTTTCTTGTGACGACAACGTACCCCAAACTGTAGAAAATATTATACGACTGATTTCATCCCATGCTTTAATTTTCAAATTTGAATCTGAATACTCTTTCAGCTTTTTATCGTAAATTGCTGCTCTTTTTTCAACTTCTTCAATAAGTAAATCATTATCGATATCCTCTTCATGCACTTTCACGTTTTGCGTAGACGTTGACGCCATTTTGCGTTCGCTAAAGACGACGGTCCGAATGCAAATGGCGGAAGAACTACGTGTTGAGTGACAATTTTGTTGCCCGTGCGCGCGCTGCTATAAAAACCTAGCGGCGCGGTGACAGTTTCGTCACGGGCTTGTCCGCTGGTCGGCGGACAAAAATGTCACCCAATTGTCACGTCGTAACGTGCGCGCACCTCCATACATACTCATAGACTTGATGTGAGTGACGAAACAGTCACGGTGACAAAAGTCACCGGTGCGCGCTAGCTCTTAAACGTGGATTCTGTCCTTTAGGTGACCAATAACGGCAATTTTGCTTGTTAACACATCCATTTAGGTGAAAGTGGGCTTCATCACTCCAAAAGATTGTGTTCACTGTACGAAATCGTTGCAACATTGTCTCGCAGAAAGTTTTTCGCAAATTAATGTGTAATCTTAAATATAGAAAAAGTAGTTATTAATTATGTAAATAAATTCATATCATTGTCACGAAGTCACACATACTCGTATGTACTAAGTTGAAATTAAATTATCTCTAAATCAATGTCTATAAATTAACGCAATAAACGCAATAAAAAAAGTTATGTGTGGTACACATTAAAACTTGTAAAAAAAAACACTTCCTAACACTTGGGAATTATGTGTTATTGGAAAATTAATAAAGAGAGAGAGTACTCACAGGTTTCTTCTTGTTTTTACGATACCTTTACATTTTCGCTTATTACGAAATATATGCTGGAACACAGGATACAGCAGTAGTACAGGATAGCTCCGGAATTATACAGGTATACAGGTGCAGTGTATAAGCATTATAGTTATGCTTTTAAACTTCGTTAGCAGTGACTCTGTTTCTCATTAATTGCAGTTGTACTTGGTGGTCCACGTGTTTTTTATAACATTACTTGATGAAAAAGTATGCGACAGCCAATGAAATTACCAACAACAATGTAAGTATTGCGATCAATAAATAGTTGTTATTGTTGATCAAAATATGTGCATTACTGTTGCATACATTATAATTATCTAGCTCAACATATGCCATATTTCTTCCAAATTTTCTTTTAAGTATATCAATAGAGTAGAGAATTTAGCTGCATGATTATTGATGGGTCTTATTGGTCATCAACACATTACAAATAGTATCAAATTTTCTTAAATTTCTGCTCCATGTCTTTTTCTATGTTATTAATGTAGCTGCTGGGTATGTCACATTTTACATGAATACCAAAGTTCACTTAAAACACTATGAAAATGAGGAGGTAAAGAACAAATGCTCACTTTTCCGTTATTAAAAACTTTAGGAAAAACAGTAAAATGTAATTAATTACCCTAAACAAAAAATTAGTACCAAGTTTAAAGTGTCTTGTTGGTAATAAAAATAATGAGTAACTTAGCAAATTTTTTTAAAAGAAAAACGGAAAAGTGATGTTTTGATGCAACTTTTTTGGAAAGGTAATGTTTTGACTTAAATTTCTGGAAAAGCTAGGTTTTGATATTTACTGAAAGGAAAAGTGCTGTTTTGATAATGGATTGAATAAATAAACTGAAACACAATTTTTTTTTATTATTTCAATGTTTTACAATATTTAATGGATTTATACCCTTACTGCAATGGTGTCTGGGTCAATACAATCGCATGCTTCATTTTCGCTGACATCATCATGAGGCTCTGATATTGTATCATCCACAGGCCTTAATATGTCAACATACCACTTCAACTCATCTAATTCTCTCCAATCATTACCGAATTGTTTTTTTAATAAATTTTCAACATCTTTTCTCTTTGCTGGACCTATATCACGTCCCAAGCTATATTGTTTAAGTAATTTAGAGTGACTTTTACCTTTTTTTAATAGAGATACTCCTTTTTGTCCTGGATCTTCATATTTAAATGTATCAAAAAATTTTAGAAGATATTCCGTTTTTATACCAGACCGAGTTTGTTTAGATTCTTTATAAATTCGTACTCAAAATCAAAATCAAAATCAAAAAATGCTTTATTTTGTAGGTACACAGGGTACACTTAAAATAGTCAGATTTTACATTTTTAAAGCTACTGCTTGTTCAAAAGGCAATTTTCCCCTGAGAAGAACAAGCAAGAAACTCGAGAGGTCGCTTTTTTTAAAAAAAGGTTTTTATATTACAAAATTATTAATTATTATTTTATGTTATAATATTTGATTATTAATTGTGAAATAGCCTGGTTATGCGAACGGGCTGGTTATGTCCATGATTGTTTATCTTCTAAATAATCTGATATTTTATAATATGCTTTCTTAATAAGTTTCTGTTTTATAGTATCTTTAAATTTATTGAAAGGAAGATTTTGTATATCAACAGGAACTTTATTGAAAAAGCGTATACATAACCCTTTGAATGAATTACTGACTTTGTGGAGGCGACTTATGTGACCTGCAAGTTTATCTTTATTTCTTGTATTGACATCATGTTTATCACTATTTTTCCTAAATGATGTTATATTTTTTTTTACATATATTAGATTTTCAAAGATGTACTGTGACGAAAAGGTTAGAATATTATACTCTTTAAATCTATCTCTAAGTGACACTGCAGGTCTCAATTGATAAATTGCGCGAACGGCTCGTTTTTGTAAAACAAAGATTGTATTTATATCCGCGGCATTTCCCCACAGCAAGATACCGTAAGACATCAGGCTATGGAAATAACTAAAATATACTAATCTAGCAGTATTTACGTCCGATATTTGTCTAATTTTTTTGACTGCATACGCTGCAGAGCTGAGCTTCTTCGCCAATTTATGGATATGAGGACCCCATTGTAATTTGGCGTCCAAAGTAATGCCCAAAAATACAGTGGACTCAACAAGGTCTAGAGTGACATTTTTTATCATTATATTTGTGGGCACCTCCCTGACATTAGGCAGTACAAATTTAACACATTTAGTTTTTTTTTCATTCAGTAACAAATTATTTGCCGTAAACCATTCTACTATTTGAGAAATAGCGTTGTTCACGTCGTCATAATTTAATTTTAGTCTATTTACTTTAAACAATACAGAGGTATCGTCAGCAAACAATACTATTTCATGTTTATTCTTTACAAGGTTTGGCAAGTCATTTATGTAAACCAAAAACAAAAATGGTCCGAGAATGGAGCCTTGTGGGACGCCCATACAGACTGTCGACCCTGACGATGTATTGCCACTGATATCAACCCTCTGAACTCGGTTACTCAAATAAGAATTCAGAAGGTCGAGAGCTCGGCCGGTTACACCATAATGACGTAATTTCCTGATTAAAGTGTCGTGATGAACGCAATCAAAGGCCTTGGACAAGTCGCAAAATACTCCTATTGCATCCTGCGCATCTTCCCAAGCCTCAAAAATATATTGTAAGAGCTCGACACCTGCATCGGTTGTCGAGCGGCCCCTAGTAAAACCGAATTGTTTATATGACATTAGATTGTTACTGTAAAAATAAGTCGATATCTGATTTAATATAATTTTTTCATAGATTTTGCTGAGAGTCGGTAGTATTGAAATAGGTCTAAAATTAGAGGGGTCTGATGTACTACCGGCTTTAAATAAAGGTATGACTTTACTGTGCTTCATCAGATCAGGAAATATGCCATCATCAGTACATTTATTAAAGATATAAGCTAAGTGTGGTGAAACACAATCAATTACGGCACTAATAATTTTTACTGATAAACCATGAAGGTCGGCAGTTTTTTTCTTGTCTAAAGATCGAAATGCTTTTATGATGTCTATAGGACTTACATGATTAAATTTAAAATGGGAGTCACAAATCTCCACATTTTGTTTAAGTAGCGATTCAGCGAGTGTGGGACATGAATTCAGAGATTTTGTAGTTAATATTGGAATATTAGTAAAGAATTTTTCAAAAGCTTCTGCAACTTCTAATTGTGAAGTTAGAATTCGATCATTAATTTTTAATCGCGTATCAAGGTTACGAGTTTTAAATTTACCAGTTTCGCTATTTATAACTTTCCAAGTTGTCTTTACTATGTCCGCGCTGTTCTTTATTTTATTATTTATAAAATTTGCTTTTGCAGTGGCACACGCTCGCTTGAATATTTTCGAGTATTGCCTAACATATTCAATAAAACTTTCGCTCTTATTATATGTCCTTTCATCATAAAGCTCATATAACTTTTGCCTACTTTTATGAATTCCCACCGTCGCCCAATCACTAAAAACGAGGGAATTGTTGATTTTGACAGATTTTGTTAAGAAAACTTTATTACATTCAGTTTTTAAAATGTCAAATACTGATTTATATAATACATTAGGATCGTCACAGTACGGTAGATAATCTAGTTTCGCAGTCACTTTACTCTTATATTGATCGAGTAGTGACTCAGTTACAGGTACGTATGATATATCTCTTTTCAGCGTTTTATTAATTGCTATGTTAAAAATCGCTAACTGACCACAGTGATCTGAACTTAATTTATTTAAAATAGATTTATCACTGGGTTGTAAATTCGAGAAAATGTTATCAATGCAAGTAGCTGATGTAGAAGCTATTCTAGTGGGCACTGAAAAAAGATTAGCAAGATTATAGCAACTGAAGAAAGATTTAAGTCTTCTGGTTTGAATGCTATCTTCTAATATGTTTATATTAAAATCTCCGCAAATTACAATGTATTTATTTGAATTACTAATTTTACACAGGATTTCATCCATGATTTTCTCAAATAATTCATAAGATGAAGAAGGGGGTTTATATACACATAATACAGTAAGCCGCGCAATTTCCACACAGGCTATTTCAATAGTTCGCTCAACAGAAAGGTTTACAATGTCGAGGCGCTCTCTAAATTTAATATTATTACGAATTAGAATGAGACTACCGCCTCGTATTGCCTTCCTCCTGCTGAACGAGCTTGCAATCTGGTACTCCTTGAAGCCGAACATGAGCTCACATTGCTTATACCAGTGTTCCGTTATACACAATACATCAGTGTTAGTGCAGCTCATGAACAGCTCCACCTCTAGTTCTTTGCCACTCATACCCTGAATATTTTGGTGTACCAGATTAATACATTTTTGAATTTTTAAACCATTTTTTTTTCTTTTTTGGGGTGTGGCAACCCTTTTATAATTATTTTTTTCAAACATATTTTTTATAATGCCAGAGGTGGTCTCTGTTGTCTTATGATTTAATTTAAATTATTTGGAATGATTTCCAAGGATTTATTAATAATTAATGGCTGCCCAATAGAGGCGTACTCTCTTCAAGCTCCTCATATCTGGAACCTTTTTGTATGCATTGCTCAATTCTTTTAAATCAAATACTTTCCAATCGGTTCCTAGTACTCTAACTTCCCCAAATTGAGAGAACTTTTCCATATAATCTTCTTTGGATGTAATAATGGGGAATTTTGATATTGCTTTTTCCAAGCGCCCAAAGACTCGGTCTGCTGGTAAAAAAGAGTGACCTCTTACTGGAAAAGTTAATTGTATCTCTTCGATGGATGGGGGGGCATGGTTTACCATCCAATAAATGAGCATATGTATAATGTGAGAGTTTTTGTTTTGCCCCCCACATCCATCACAGAAGAGACGTACAAATTTAATATTGGTGTAATCTTGCTTCATTAAATGTTGCAACAATGCCGAGCCCACTTCGGTCGACCCCCGACCTGATTGAGTCTCGGTCCAACAGTAAAACTTAGGGTACTTTGCTTGCATGTCAACAATGCACAGGTTGTACAAACTTAATTGACGACTGTAAAAAGCATCTTGGATTGGTGTACGTGGAAGTGGCTGGACTTGTTGGAGATCTTTTTTTAGGACTGACATTGGATGCTAAGCTTCAGTGGGGGCCTCATATTGAGAAACTAGCGAAAAAGCTTGCTTCTGCTGCGTATGCAGTCAAAAAAATCAGAAATTTAACAGACGTTCATACCGCAAGACTGGTTTACTTTAGCTATTTCCACAGTTTGATGTCATATGGCATATTGTTGTGGGGAAACGCTGCTGACATACATATGATTTTTGTTCTGCAGAAGCGTGCTATTCGTGCCATTTATAAATTAGGACCCAGAGAGTCTCTTAGAGATAAGTTTAAGGAAATTAATATCTTAACAATGGCATCTCAATACATTTATGAGAATTTGTTATATGCAAAAAAAAATATAACCTTATTCGCTAAAAATAGTGATAGGCACAATGTTAATACAAGGAATAAGAACCAGTTATCTATTTATGTTAGCCGACTTCACAAAGTTAGTAAATCCTTCAAAGGGCAATGTATACGCTTTTATAATAAGGTTCCAGTAGACTTTCAAAATATGCCTTTAAATAAATTTAAAGCAATCATAAAACAGAAATTATTAAGAAAAGGCTATTATAAAATCACTGACTATTTGAATGATAAGCAAGCATGGACATAGCTGTCTAATCATATAATTATCAAATCGCAACCTATAATCTGTTTAAAAGAGCAACCCTAGAGTTTCTTGCTCGTTCTTCTCTGGGGAGTCAGCTTTGTGAATGAGCAGTAAATTTAAACTATAATGTAATATTAATATTAATAGTGACGTTTTCAAGTGATAATTTTATCCTATGAAATAAAAATATTTTGATTTTGATTTTGATCAAAGCAACATTTAAAGGTATCTTGGTTATCTTCTCTTGTCAGTTCATAGAATGCGTTAGCCCGCAACCGATGTATTCTTTTTTCTGTTATTAATTTTTGTTTTTCTGGTGGATCTTGGCAATTTTTTATTTTGTTTGTAAGTAATGTACACGCAGTACACTGGTCGCTTGCAGGCGCTCTAAAGCCAATATTGAATTCTTCATTAAAAAATTTTCGAAAAAGACCTCCTGATACTTTTAAGTCTGTTGTGTCAACAGATTCATTGTAAAATCTGTGCAATTTTTTTATATTTAGCGCACTGTCTAAATAGATTCGTTTTGATTTATTGCGAGAATAGTGACTTTCTTTGGCAGGTAGATTTTCAATAAAACTTCTTACACTTCGACGTTTAGCCATAATTTTTTTTATTTTGTGGTCCCCGCCTCTACTCTCCTTGGGAATTTCTCCATCAAACACATTCTTGCAAATAGTACGCAACCTAAAACTTTTTACAGAAAACGTCGCCATGAACAACTTCTTGCAGACTGGAATTAACTTCTTATTATGTCCAATTAAAAAAAAACTGCAACAAAATGTTCTAGGTTTCTGCTTATGAGAAGGTGCTCTTGATTCCCTTTTTCTTTCAGGAGTGTATGCAGAGACCTGCATAGGTAAATGTCTTGTGAAACTTTGGTTTTGTTTTTAAAGAACTTTCTCCTGTTTTTTACCAGTATGGACGTTGTTAGACGTCTGCATTTAAAGATACTATTTGGACCATGGACACAATTTCTTTCCAAATTATGTAGCAATGGATCACTGTCTTCATATCTGCAATAGAAAATGCATATTAATATAGTCCTTTCTTAAAAAGATCCGAATAAAATTAAGTAAAAGTCAAAGAATTTGTTCGACGCTTGTACTCACTTTTTCAACGATTCTGTATACCTTTTACGACCTTGTCCTTTCCGTTTTTTTGAACCAATATTTATTGTTATGACTTTGGCAGACCCATCCTCATCCATTTTCAGTATAGTGCATTAATAATAGTCACAGAATACTCGTAAATTTAACATAAAATCATCACACTACACTGGACGAAAATCAAAACGATTATTCAACAGACCCAACTGACATGACCGACAACCATAATAAAATTCAACCAATCACGGACTAAGAATTTAAAAAAAATCTTCAATAGTGCTACCAGTTTATGTGACCAGTATTTTTTTAAAGGCACAAGACTCTTGGAGTTTGAGCATCTTCAAAACTGAAAAATTTAAATCAATGGATTTATGCGGTTCTGATCCGATTTGCTAACATTTCTTTTAATGCATTGAAGGAAAAGTGCGGTTTTGTTTTAGATTGGTTTTGACTGACGTATTTTTGTGGAATAGCGTGATTTTGAAGATAATGAATAATTTTAGATATTTATTTATAAAGGAATTGAGTGGTTTTGGTGCGTAATATTTTTCCTAAATAATAAGTTTTATCATTCTGAACCAGAAAAAAAAAAAAATTAACAACTGCATGGAAAAGTGAGGTTTTGTTCTTTACCTCCTCAAATATGTTGTACATTACAGGCCCGGGGCCGGCGCGCGGTGCGCGGCGCATGCGCCTGCGGGCGCGGGATCGCGTGCTCTCAGTTCATGGTTCTTAAAGCCGCGTTGACACGATCAGAGTCTGCTCGGACCGAGTGGACTCGTACGAGTAGGTTTCATATGAGTGTACTAGGATAGCTGTTGACATTATCATAGTTCACTCGGATCTCCTCAGTATAAGTTACTCTATGCTCGGATCATATTCTTTTCTATTGTTTTTCACATTAAACATCTAAAAATGACAGATTTTGTGCGAAATAGTATCGGAATTGTTGTTAGAAGAGCTAAGACGGGAAAAAGAGAAGGAATCTCGCAAAAGGAGAAGAATTTGGACCCGCTCATGGATTCTACGTCGCGGAGAACAAGGAGCATCTAACAATTTCCTTTGAGAAACTGAACAGGAAGATCCTGCCACATATAAAAATCATCTAAGGCTGAATAAAGAACAATTCGATTATCTTTTAAGTAAAGTCGAGACAAAGATACAAAAAGAAGATACTCTTAAGAGACCAGCAATACCTGCCCGCGTAAAGCTTCAAATAGTCTTGAGATATTTAGCAACTGGCGATAGTTTCTCGACCCTTGAAAGTAATTTCCGGGTTCCTAAGAGCAGTATATCTAAATTTCTATCGTCAGTCTTAGATGCCATATATGAAGCGTTAGAGGAGTACATTCAGGTAAGTAAATAAAATGACTTATGTCATATCAACGTCATGTTTTGAATCTTTAAACGAATCTTAAATCTATATCTCTAATCATTCTTCATCTCTATGATCAACACCTCCAATGCTTCTTACAGCTTGGTCTAGTGTATTGTCTCGTAGCTGTGGTGCCTGTGCCTCAGTTACCAGAATTGATTGCGATTCTTCTATTGCAACATGTGAATTTGTGACCAAACACCTTGCAATATATGCTCCGGTATTTCAATGGTGTAGCTTGAGCCTTCGGTACTTGTCGAGGAATTCTCTCGTTGCAGAAAACATTTTCTCTTTCGTTTCACTAACTCTAAAATTTCTGATTCCAAATCTAGAGCATCCATTATCGGAAGTTGCCTTAATTGACTTGCGATATTCTTCCCAAAGTAAAAAAATTCATCTTCTGATTCCTTGTTACTCTTACTATTGTTAGATAACACTTGGTCTTTTATGGTCTGAAGTTGTTGAATTGAGTTTTCAATACGATCTATATTGGCTCGTTTCTTGGTGTTAATTTTCTGGGGCTTTACAAAGAGACCATGGGTAGGTGAAGGTGGAACTGGCGCTGATGAAGATTGTGAGGGTGTTCCTACTTCTGTTGTTGCTAAAGAACTAAAAGTATCCGATAAAACTGGTTCTTCTACTGTGCGGGAAGGTGGTATATCTGGAGATGGACTTGCCGGTATTTCTGGAGAGCTTAAATCATCCCGATCGGAGTCTGATTTAATCTGTAATAAGAAATACATAATTTATTACTTAATGTTTTGTTATTTTTCAGGTACCGAAAACAACAGAAGAATGGAAGTGTATTGAAAAAGGATATAATCATCGTTGGAATTTTCCTGGTTGTTGTGGTTCATTGGATGGTAAACACGTCAATATACAACAACCAGAACACAGTGGGAGTGATTTTTACAACTACAAAGGCTACTTCAGTACGGTGCTTCTAGCTCTTGTAGATAGTAATTACTGTTTTATATATATTGACGTGGGAGCACAGGGAAGAATGAACGGCAGTACAATTTTTAACAACTCCTTATTGAAAAAGAAAATAGAGGACGGCGGTCTAAATTTCCCTACTTGGGGTGTCCTATTGGGAGATGAAGCATTCGCTTTAAAAACATATTTAATGAAACCCTATTCACGACGGTCGGCATTGTCGCCTGAAGAAAAAATCTTTAACTACCGCCTTTCACGAGCACGAAGGATTGTCGAAAATGCCTTCGGGGTGATGGTGATGAAATTCAGAATTTTTCGCACTCCCATATATGTAAATCCTACAATAAATAATAATAAATAAAATAAAAAAGTGTTTATTTCTTAAATAACTTTTGCATAGTTTTGCAGGGGCCTTCCAGAAAGTAGTCTTTCGACACTTGTGTTGGAAGTGCACCGCGTCTTCCAGACGGATCCACAGAGTATTAAAAGTTGACAAAATTGTGAAAGCAACATGTGCTCTACACAATTGACTGATAAAAACATCACCACGTCTATATGCACCTACGGGAACAATGAGCACCGAAGAAAGGCCTGGCCAATGGACGCTAGAACCCAGATCTACATATATTAGCGATCTTGAGATGCAGGGAAGCAACAATTATTCCTATGAAGCAGATCAACGAAGAACTAATTATAAAAATTACTTCGTGGGAGAAGGAGCAGTACCCTGGCAAAATAGCAGTATATTTTAAAAAACGGGTGATTCGCCGGCTTTTGAAATCATTGTGACATCTGTGGCACAAAATTACTCCAGTACATCTCTCTAGTTTAATGTCTCGGTTAGTGTACTTGTCTAGGTACCAACCGTTCACAAGTACCGATATATTCTAATGTGGGTAATTTTGTGCCACAGAAGTCACGGTGACTTTGATAGCCAGTGAAATACCCAAATACGTCATCTCATCACACATAATTGTTTGTATATATATTAAGTAATAATAAACAAAAAAGCCTTAATATAACCATACCTCCTTTCATTTCATTATTAGCCTATACTTAGAAGTCCACTGCTGGACATCGACCTCCCCATTACACGACACTTAATTTTAACCAAAATATAGTTATTTACGCCCTAATTATTACAAATTGAAGATAAGTAGGTATAAATACTTACATTTTTGAATGATTTTCGGCATTTTACAATATCACTCAAAAATCGGTCAGCTATATCATACCACGCCAATGTACCCAAATTTCTTCCGCACCTGATCCAGTGCGCATAAAATTTTTAATTTTTGCTTTCTCTTGCATATACGTGCTCCGGATGTTGTTTATTTTTTTATTAACCTCATCGACATTGATATCAAAATCAAGACTTCGTATCAGGCGCTGCACGGCTGCATTCCTGGCATCTTTATTTTTGTATTCCTTTAACCTTACATTCCAGAGAACCTCTTCAGCTTCATACAGTTCTAAAAATCTAATTGTATCACACTCAGTCCACTTTTTTTTCGCGCGAGACGCTTGTTTATTGTTATTATCCGCCATTTTGTTTCACTATTCGTATACGAGCTGGCTCGGAAAAGTAGAACGCGATCCGAGTGTACACAGATCAGATGCCGTCGTCCGAGTGCGCTCGGATTATGGGTTGCCACAATACGATTTGCATCCGAGTAGGTATGCGAGTCCACTCGGTCCGAGCAGACTCTAATCGTGTCAACGCGGCTTAATTAGACTGGCTTAAGGGTCGCCATATCGGGTTGAGAGCGTAGCTAATCAAACGACCATTTGGATGAACGTCCGTATAATTACTAACTTCATATTATACCATCATTAATTCATTTGGTATAACACGTGGTTCAATAAGTCCCGAGACTAAGTACTAAAACAAGGTTTTTTTTATAAAATTATTTTTTATTCATCAACGTAGTCTCCTCCAAGAGCAGTAGGATAAAATTAGTAATAACTAATTTCACCATTTAGTAGATACCATACACCATTAGTAGATAAAACTAATTTCACCATTGAATACATATGATCTATCATTTACTAACTATTCGCACTTCTCTAATTTAATATTCTTCTCTGCTTTAGTCTATTAAAATCTCGTGTATCAGATGAATTACCAACGATGAATATTGAAACATATTGAACAACGTGGTTGTTCAATATGTTTCAATATTATATGTGGTTCTGCAAGGATCTTTTAATACCTACAAATAGTAGGTATATAATCTACGATCTTTACGAGCATTACGACGACGTATATATTCACATCATCTATATCAAGATTCTAGTTTCGTTAACTCAGTATTCACTCATAAAATTAAAATTGAATGAATGATTCGCCCTTGTGCCATTGGCTAAATGATCAAATTTTGGTTTATATACCTAACTTGGTTTTTGCTCTCTCCTCCTCACAATTGTGATCGATTAAATTGAAACCAGATCTATAAATAAATTATTTACTCTTATCACGCGAGCACTTATCGAAAGACCTTTATAGAAAATATGTGAAGATTTTATCATTGTGTTTGGTATTAAGATAGCATCATAATTTTCATTTTATAATACTTTAACAATATGGAGACCACATAAATTCCATTCTTCAATGACCACCTCTACTATATCTCCGATTTGTAGGAAATTCTTATTCATTTTTATCTTTTTAATTAAATTCAATTTCTAATGGGTCTGTCTCATGATAAAAGTCCATACAGGAATAGGTTATGGCATAATAATAATAAAAGACTAGCTTATCAGACTATTTAATATATTTTATTATCAAGACACCATTTCTTTAAACAAAGTACATTTTTAAGTGCACATACTTGTTGATGATACATACAGCTATACAGGCGGGACATCTACTGAAAAGAAGTACAAATATACTGTAAAGATGTATATTTATTGAAATTAATTACACTTTAATTAGGTATATAGTTAAGAAAACACATAATAGGTCTTAAAATTAAGATAATATGCGACTAAACAAGTTACATATATAACTCCCGATAATTTCAGGTCGGCAGTCTTTAAACTCTTTACGCGTAGCGCGTATGAATTCGCATAGATGTGTCCACGCACGACGACAGTCATTTGTTTTATTTTTAATTGTTATCACCGCATGCCGCCACCTATTCATTGGCTGAATATTCATAATTTCGTCGCATTTGAGCTCTATGTAGTGAGAACCCTTTTTTTCATTATTTGATTGCCTCGAAAGGCCATTCGCTACCCGTTTAGTGAAATGCGAACAGATTGGTGGTGATTTTTTACCAGGTTTCAAAAGGTCCTCTATTTGCTCATCATCACTATCTCTGCCGAAGACTTCACTGGCGGAGACTTTTCGAACGGTGTCGCTGTATACGCGTCTTTTAGTGGACGACGCTGCCGCCGCGATGTTGCTAGGCGCAGGTATCGGTGACCGATGTCAGTGCTTTTTCTCGTGTCCTTTTTCTCGTTGCGTATCTTAAGGAAATAAAATAAGATTTGTAGCATTTACTGATTTAAACATTCATTGACTCTCATAAATACTGTGGGGTAGAAGTTTATTTGCCTCTGTGTGGCTTTAATGAATTTAATTAGATGATACCAGGATTCGGTACTAGAATCGATGGCTACTCGAATTGTAATTTCTCTACAATGTTTTTTGTTGTTATTATCAATAGATTCAATTTGATTGCAGTCATATAATTTTAAAACAATGTAATATGTACCAATCTTCGTCTCATTTTTCTGTCGGATGTACACTTTCGATCTCAATCGTCTTGTAAATATAGATTGCAATACACATGGTCTATCATTACCATTATCAGATGAAGGCCGCTGAACTTCTTCCTCCTCGCTGTCGGTCCCGAACAGATCGTAAGCCGATGGCTTGTCTCGACGAACAACTGGGCTGATGATGAGGTGCTTGCGTTTTCGTGATGTGCTCGGAGCAGATACTGCTGTAGATTTAGCCAAGTGTTTTTTAGGGAAGTCCTTCGATTTGACAACATCCATGTCATCTGAGGATTCAGACAGGCGGCGTATCTGAACTTGTTTCGACCTAAAAAGAACGAAAGAAATGTTAAATATAAGCATGAAGAATAGATTATACATTCTAATAGATATATTATGTGAATTATATATATATACAGAGTGGAAAAATCGAATGCCACATGGATGGCAACTACCTTAAATAATGTAAATAGCACATTTTGTGTAAAGGAGACTTTCCTTTATTTTTAAAAACAATAAATTCTGCATTTAAGGATTTATGAAAAATCGCTTGCCTCAGCCGGGACTCGAACCGGTCAAATGTGACAAAAAATAATGTGCTGTATTTTATGATGCAGATTGAAAGGGTTACTGATAAGGTTCATTTTTCTCTAAATAACAAATACAATCAGAATAACGGAAGGCCATGAAAATTGTCAACGAAAAATTAAAACACACAAAATAAAACAATATTCATTTAATAACCTTACTAAAAACCTTGCTAACTAAAGCAGTTGTTCAAAATGAGCCCCGTCTTGTCGTATGCATAAATTTAATCTTTTGAGGAATTGACTTTTCGTAGCTCGTTGCAGTGAATTGTGGTGAATATTAGTAATAGCTGCATGGACTTCGGTTTTCAATTCGCATACGTTTTCGAAGTTCTTTTATAAATAACATCCTTCACATATCGCCACAAAAAGTAGTCCAATGATGTTAAATCCGGAGATCTGGCCGGCCATTTAATATTCCCGTTTGTACCGATCCATGTCTGGAAATGGTTATTTAAATATGTAGTCGATAACCTGCTGTTATGTGCTGGTGCACCGTCTTGTTGGAAAATAAAAGTGTCTCGGGTAGATAATTTAATGCATTTCGCAATAGGTCCAGGATTTCGAGGTATTTTACTGTATTCAGGTGTCCTTCAAATATGTGAACCATAACAACCCTGTTTTTCATTATCCCGCACCAAACGTTAAAAGAGAATCTCACCTGATTATTAGTTTCATGTGGACGCATCGGGTTTATACTGTCGCGGTTCTGCCAACGCTCAGCTGCTGTAGGTCGATGTAGGTAGGATTGGGCGCCGTAGAGAGGATGAGGTCCAGGGTCGTAGATTTCAGGCCCCTACCAGGACTGCAGCCACCCGACGAACGATGAAGAAGGTGATGGGCAGGAAGAAGGGAAAAGCACTTGAAAACTCAATATTGTAATAATAATTTAAAGATAGAAATAAAAGAGAAAAGAAGAGAATAGCTTTGTTCGCAAGCTGCGTCAAGACTGACTAGTTTTTGAAAATAATTTAGAATACAGAATTTTGAATAATGTTCCAAAAAAGAAAACGCCAAAGAGATTACCGAAAAGAAGACAGAATTTAGAAGAGGTTGTACAACTCGTTACAATACGGGACCAATAATGGTTATTGTGACGATTGTACATACCATTATTACTAAAGTTACTTTCATCTGACCATATTATGTAATCCAAAAAATTTTCCTCTTGAGCCAATTTTGCCTGGATATCTTGACAGAATTGAAACCTTCGGTCAGTGTCTCCCGGAAGCAATTTTTGCACCAAACGACCTTCACGGTAACATTTATACTTGTATTTCTTGAGCACGCTTAGCACACGAGTATGATTAGTACCAAGTATTTCAGCGGCTTCTCTGCTCGATGCTTTCGGGTAGGCTTCAAAATAAGTTAAGACACTTAAATCAAAATCGGAATAATCAATCGGCTGTTGTAGTCGCCGAACGCGGCTCTCAAGTCTTCCATGGCGTTTTAAGTATTTAACCATTCGTAGCAAGACGAACCTGGATGGTATTTGCCTGTGTGGATATTGTTCCGCGTACCACTGGAGTGCTCGTGGTACATTTTTTGCATTAACAAAGTACGCTTCTAATAAATCGAACTGTTCTTGATAATCGTCAGCCATTTATAATGTAAAAGCACTTGCAAGTCACAATTTCAATTTAACTACGTAAAATAGTAGCTCTAATATTTGAAAATGGAATAAACACAATTCAAAAAAAAAAGAAAAGAATGCGTTCAACAAGTCGGGCATTATTTGTTTTAAATTAAAAAGATTGCACTTAAAAAACAAAAACGGCTCGTTAAAATGTTCCATTTTTAAAAATTTACCTATCCTAGCTACTATGATGACTAGAGAATAATTGATGCAATTTTCCTATCTAAGGAAGCAGGTAACTAAAGTGGCATTAGTAATCGCAACTAAACTGATAAGTAAACATAAGTGTAGCTCATCATTATCATGTCATTTAAACGTCTTTATTTTCCTTGCATTCCAGGGATTACTTTTTAATTCACGTGACGGGTGAAATCAAATTTAAAAGGTAGTTGTTAGTTTTCATGGCCTTCCGTTATTCTGATTGTATTTGTTATTTAGAGAAAAATGAACCTTATCAGTAACCCTTTCAATCTGCATCATAAAATACAGCACATTATTTTTTGTCACATTTGACCGGTTCGAGTCCCGGCTGTGGCAAGCGATTTTTCATAAATCCTTAAATGCAGAATTTATTGTTTTTAAAAATAAAGGAACTCCTTTACACAAAATGTGCTATTTACAATATTTAAGGTAGTTGCCATCCATGTGGCATTCGATTTTTCCACCCTGTATATATATATATTATATTATTCACACTGATGTATTGAGCGGTCTCTTCTCGGTTTAAATAATGCGAAACTCACGCGGCGTCAGTCCATTTTTGGAAAAAGAACACGTGAGATTATAACTACACATATCATTTGGATTTGCTTACGCTATTTGATTAGCTAACACCGTTACTGATCCTAGTAGTGATTTGTACTAATATAATAATATAAATAAACAATACAAAAAACCTTATTTAAATTCGTAGTAGTTGTTATCATCCGAACTTGATCCAGTAGACGCTGGCGCCTCGTCGTCTGGTTGCTCGAATTTCATGCATGTCCATCTTTGACACTAACAGGGACACCTGCAGAGAGATCACTTCAGGCGCTAGAGGCATCAACGTTCTAAATGGTTTCTGAATGAACTATAAAAATATGGCGACATCCTGACAACAAACTCGCGCCGGTCCTGAGAGATTATACTTATAGAAGTACATATGTGATTACTATTTATATATAAAACAGAAATAAAAAAATAAAAATTAGTCTTTGGAATATCTTCGTTAGAGTAACCTAATAAAATATATAATAATGTCGGTAAGTTATTCAAGATATTTATTAAGAAATAAAATGCTTTAGTTATATGAATTGTAACTCTATGCTGAATATATAAACACTTCGAATGTTTCCACATTTGAAACTTTTATGTAAATAAATTCTTATTTTCAGCTAACAAACTGGACTCTATCGCCGCCAATTAATCCTTCGCTGGTACAAAACATGGTCTCCAATGGAAGAGATCACAACGATGGACCTGATATTCTCTTGCCCAAGAAGTTACTCTCATCATTCTTCAAAACCACCGCACGAGGAACAAAAATTATTCGGATTGAAATTTATGATGCAGACCAATTTGTGGATACTGAAAAATCAATCTGCAGATGTAATGCCGAATTATGTGCACAGCACGTTGTAGAAAACATTTTTACCGACAACGTGTACGCCAAAGTGAGGGATGTTTTGAAATCCATGGACAATTCGTTATACGTATCTCTGTGATAAGAGCTATTCTCCTTTTCTCACCTTGACATACAAATTATTTAATGTATGACTAATAAATGAGATATTGTATATAAGTACATGTACCTATTTGTCGTAAAATAAATAGATGTCTGATATGTTTGTGTTTTATTCATTTTACTATGTAGATTGTTAACACAATTTTTCTTAGTTTCGAAATGATGAACTGTGATAATGAATAGAGAAGTGTGAGTAATCAATAAATAATAGATCATATATTCAATGGTGAAATTAGGGTTTTTGGGACGAGACCAAGAGTTCTCTGAGATGTCTTGATCCAGAAACCCTAATTTTAGCCTACTAAGAGCGATACAGTCCCTCCAACGCTTTTCTAACTTTTCTATCCCATGCGTGTAGAACGATTTGTCTTTGGCTTCAAAATAAGCCTCCGTTGCTGCGATAACTTCACTATTTGAGTCAAATTTCTTACCCTGGAGCATTTTTTTGAGATCTGCAAACAGCCAGTAATCGCTGGGGGCCAAGTCTGGCGAATAAGGGGGATGAGGAAGCAATTCAAAGCCCAATTCATTAATTTTGGCCATCGTTCTCACAGACTTGTGACAAGGGGCGTTGTCCTGGTGAAACACCACTTTCTTTTTATTCATTTGAGGCCGTTTATCCGCAATTTCGTACTTCAATCGCTCCAATAAGCACATGTAATAGTCACTATTTATATTTTGCCCCTTTTCAAGGTAGTCGATGAAAAGTATTCCATGCGCATCCCAAAATATAGATGCCATAACCTTACCGGCCGATTTCTGAGTCTTTGGCCGCTTCGGGCGGCTTTCACCAGCCGCTCTCCACTCCGTTGACTGCCGATTGGATTCCGGAGTAAAATGGTGTATCCATGTTTCATCCATTGTCACTTACCGACGTAAAAAATCCTTTTTATTACGATTCATCAGCGCCAAACATCGCTCTGAATCATTGATACGTTGTTCCTTTTGATCAGTTGTAAGCAAACGCGGCACCCACTTGGAAAAAAGCTTTTTCATGGCCAAATTTTTATGTAAAATAGTGAAAACACTACCAGCTGAAATCTTCACTATCTCGGCTATCTCGCGCACTTTTATCTTCCGATCTTCCAATACGATTTTGAGGACTTGGTTAATATTTTGTTGAGTCACTACTTCATTTGGACGACCTGAGCGTTCCCCATCATTTGTGTCTATGCGACCGCGTTTGAAGTCGGCATACCACCGACAAATGGTTGCTTTAGAGGGAGCTGATCCCGCATAACATTTTATAAGCTATTGCTGTGCTTCAACGGTATTTTTTCCCATTAAAAACAATGTTTTATCAACACGCGAAACTCGTTTTTTTTCATTGTATCGAAACTACAAGCGTAGCGTCACTTAAATGTCTGCAAAATCAATATTTTAATGTTCCATTTTTTTAAATTTGACAAATCTTTTATTGATGGCCAGTACTTTTTAAAAATAAAAAGAGTTTTTAATATATGCGCCATTTCCAAATTAGTCTCGGGACTTATTGAACGATCTAGTACCATACCACAGTAATCATTGGGCTTAAGCGCTTGCACAATTTGAATTTTGAAGGGGTGAAATTTAAGGTCCTTTTTCAATATTTCGTGCACATTTTGGAAGCCCTAGAGCAGCCGCCCTTTTACGCATGGACTGACGCGGATTATCGCATAAACTGTTCACGATGTTGTCGTCAGTCCTCGACGTTCCGCTGGGTCCCGGCCGCGGATTGTTTTCTGCACAACTAGTTGTCCTGAACCTCCGCACCCACAATCGAATCAAATCTTCGCTTGGCGCATCACGTAATCTTCGAATATTGTAATGCGAACAAAATCTTCGACGAGCAACAGCACAGGAATCATTCGCTTTAAAATACGCTTCGATAGCGAACGCACGTTGTTCTCTCGTCCACTGCGACATCGTGACACAAAGTACTCTGTGATCGTGACTGAGCTGAGTAACCCGCACGAATGACGAATCGAATGCGACCCCCCGCCTGCCCCTCCGCTCAACGGTATTAGAACAATTCGAAATTTAAATCCTAATTCTGCCACCGGACCCAGTATTTAGCTTCAATAGACTTTACATAAAATGAAACAAACTTATCGACTATTAGTAGGTATGTAATATAATAAATAGTCATCGTATTTATGGACTATCTGTACCGTTAAGAGTAGTATGTCACGAGAAACATTTGGAATTAAAATTTTAAACTTCTCTACGCGCCATTGTTTGTAATTCATACCACACGCACGGTATTTTCACAAAGTTTCATGCACCGCAAGTCAAGTTTATGAAAAATGGTAACGTATGTAATTCTGTCTGTAACGGAGAAAATCAAATTGAATTGATGAACACGTGTGCCCTAAATTCCGTGTTTTACCTTTTGTCTTTAGGATACATTACAAGCCAAAGTATCAAAAACAGTATCGATACACTAAAAAGTGATTCAATTGCAAAATACATTCAAACTTTATCTGACACCCATTCATCACAGCCCATTCACACTAGTCGTAAGTCGCATTAGACTAAAAGTCGAAAGTCTGATGTACCTGTTCACACTGCGTCGCGAGTCGTATAGGTCGTAGTTTCGCGCCATTCGGTACGTAGCGAACTCGCGAGATGGACGCCGACGAAGAACTTGTTGTGCTCTACTACTTACGAAGAAAATTAAAAAACTTGAAAAAAAAAGTCAATTCCAAGAAAATACTGGATACACCCAATCCTAACAGAAAGATCGGCTTTGGGAAGTTATAAAAATTTAATACATGAATTAAAAAATGACCAACGAAAATTCTTTAATTATTTTAGAATGTCACAAGCAACTTTCAACGACCTACTGTCAAGAGTTTCTGCGAGCATCACGTATCGGAATACGACATTTAGAGACTGCATTTGTCCTGAAGAAAGACTGTCGATATTTCTTAGGTAAGTGTTTTTTTTTAGAATCACACTACAACTGCTACAAATATTCAGATTGTATTTGTAGTATAATAGTCTGATTGTAGCAGTTGTAGTGTTATTTCTGAGGTGTATTGAAATTGAAACAAAAGTTATTTTAACTTGTTTATTTTAAGTAGGTAAACAGCGCAACATACAATAATTCAAAAATCGGAGAAATCTAAGTACTTTCCGACCAAGTAGATGCAGCAGGCGATCCTTCCTCATACGTTTGACGTCTTGCATATCCAGACCCATGTGGGGTAAGAACAGCCTGGTTTTGAGAGGAATATCCGGATTCATCGGTAGATAAATGATTACAGTTCTGTGTCGAATACCCCGATCGCCGTGTGCTATCACGCGCGTAATTATAATTATTTGCATAAAGTCTGTTTTCACGTTTCTTTTTGATTTGTTGTATCAGTGATAATACACCTGATTGAAGCTCCAACGTTTCGTCATCGTCGAAAGACGTAACAGAGGGTAGGATACCTTTAAAAAATGATAAAATAGGGGGATCAGTTTGTTGTGATAGCCTGCTGTCTAAAAACTCGCTCATTTTGACATCTATGTCCATTATATGTTGCTCTGGTGGCATGGTCTTTTGTCTTTTAGAAGTGCTTGGTTGCGAATTCTCAGACAACTGAGTACTGCCTTCTGTCCCTGGTTGAGATATACGCGACGCAACAGACTCTTGAGGAGGATTAGGTCTAGCAACTGTACGCAAAAAATCCATTTGCTCTTTATATACATATGGCTTTGACGACTTTGCCCCTGATCCCGATTTTTTTTCATCATTTTTGTTTGTTCGGATCCAGACATTCCGTAAGTTCGTCCACTTGGTCAATACTAATTTACCTGAAATTATATTGCAACATTATTTTCAGATATTGTGCGTCAGGATGTTCCTTCAAAGACCTGCACTACAATTTCAGAGTCGGGGTATCAACTGTTAGTAAAATTATCAAAGAAATGAGTTGCATTATCTGGGATTATGATGGAAGAGTTTATGAAGTTGCCCGACAATGAAAATAAATGGGAAAACATCGCAAATGGTTTTGATATTAATAATAATATAATAATAATAATAATAATAATTTATTTCGGACTGTGTCCATAGTGTTAGTAAACAATTATAATCTTACAAGCTAGGGTTAGTAACACATACATCCAAAATTATATAAAATTAATCATTAAATATTAGATAATCACTTATACACTAGAACCGCCACATTAGCATGTAACGAGTTCCAGTGCCTAAGGATAGGGCTGTCCATTCTGCTCGCTATGACGGACAGAAGACTGTTGGCGCTACCATGAACTCTGTGCAACAGGGATGCGACTCTCTTACGGATAATGGCCTGAAAGGTGTCTGTTTGTGCCTCAGTAAACATCCCCGACGCACTACAGTAACGTGGCAGCCCCAACAGCATTCTGAAACCATCATTGTACATAACACGCAGGGCACTGTACGTCTTCTGCGTATACTTGACCCATAGGCTGCATGTATAAAATGACTGGCAATAAGCTTTAAACAAAGTTATCTTACCTACGGGCCAACATATTACATCTGACGGCCAGCGCCCTGCGCTCTCTGTCTATGTCGAGGTCGAGATAAAATAAATCATATCTGTCATTTTTTTTAAATTAATTACCATGGGTGTCTAATATGGGGTCACCTAGGGTGACCACTGTGAAATAAAATACCTACACAATTTTATGAAAAATAATGTTTATTTAAAATCACAGAAATGAGATCAGAATCAAATTAGTTCCTTCTCGGTAGCAGAGAGGTACCTTGCATATTCTGCAGCTCCATACAGTAGGTACGTACAAGCATGTCTTTTGTGCTACATACACTGCAGCGTCTTGAAGTGCCTCTTACAGGCTGATGGTTTGTTAGAGAAACCCTTATTGCACGTGGAACTTCAGGCTTGTACTTCTTGATGAGAGATCAGGTAGGTGAGTTAGGTTTGCTGGAGCTGCGCGACAGTCCTCTCTTGTTACTGACATAAGCAGGAGCCACATATCTTGGCAAACATGTCGCCGAAAATCTTTCAGGCACAATTCATCTAAACAAGAGTTAGGGTCTTTTTGGAGATCTTTATAGATGATAAAAGCGTTTACCACTGTGCAATCTAGAAAATCTTTCATCACGTTAAGGTGGTGAATATTATAAATACGGAAATAACTCTATTTGTCTGCTAAGTTTGAACTGGTAGTTTGTTGATATTCAAAAAAAAATGCATTAATAAGTAAATAACTTAAATAAAGTTTCATTCCATTCCATTTTGCAGTACGAAACCATCTCAGAGTGATCAACCTACACCAGTCAATGTTTCAATAAGTTCAAACGTGACACTGTTAGGTGGGGCTCGGAATACTGCTGATAATAAGAGTTTTTCAGGACTTGACTATATTTCTTATGAAAAAAATATTCTTGGGGAGTGAAAACGTTGCAGCGCAGCTAATATATTATATGATAGTTTGTTACCAATACATTTCGATATTGAGTCACTTGCTGATGAAATCATGTACACAAAGACAATTCTTGATTCCAAAAATACCGATGAACAAATAGCAGCGTGTTCTCCGAAGGAAATTATATAATCCTCAAGTTTACCTCCGAAATCGTTTCTGCTTTGACGATGAAACATTTATTTGTAAAAAAAATAGAAAAAAAATTTCTTTCACAATACCAGTTCCAGAGTTTGATAGTCCCCAACAAAACAGTCCAAAATCAGCTAAGATGATAATATCTTCTGCCAAAGAGCTTTCCACAGACTTATTAGCTGATGAATGTACCTACCCTCACCAATCCAGTATTTAGACAGTTTAACTATCAAGATCAATCCTTACCTACTCTCACATCGACGCCACAGAAAAAGATTCCTTCTAACGCACCTACACCATCAAGTCCTTCTTTATTGGATGATTCGGTTGTCAATAATATTAACACAGGTTCATCTCACTGTAAAGAAGAGTTGTAAGTCAATACTAGAAATAGTAATACAGATGGAGCCAGTGGGCTTGGCACAACATCGTTAACTGCCGGTACCTCCGTCAGCGATTCCAAATTTAAACAGATTGGCTCTAAACAACGGTCATTAGCTATGTCTGGGCAACCTCCTTATAAAAGTTGTTACCGTCATAAGTCACCCGAATACAGCGACAGTGGCGAGAAATGCAACTAACACGTTGCTTAGGTTATGTTACACATGAAAAACTAGATCTCGCTATCTCTCTGTCAATAATAGACCGAAGACACGCATAGATGTCGCTAGAACCAATAATAAAATAATAATAATGCAATTTTTTAGCACGCTTGAGGAATATATTATTAGCTAACAACTAACAATGTAAATAAAAATACGATTAATGTACGATTATATTGGAAGTGTTACGTTCGTCATGCGGCTGACTGCATCTTTCACCAAGCGTAAGTAGCCCCTCATAACGTTGTGAAGCGTACGCAAAGTCAAAGATAAGATAAGCCGCATCAAAGAGGAATGCCGCATATAAGACTAGCTAGATGTTTGTCATCATGGTGAGCAAAAAACATCTATGATTCTTGTCTCTCAATTTTTTGCAAATTACTTGCTATCAGGGTCTTGTGGTGATCAATAGCCCTGTTACTGTGACAGTAACATCACAGCAAAGCCTCTGTATACTAGGTCCTATATGTAGGATGATGGGTTAAGAAGGAAGGAAGTGATAAAATGTTTCAAATTAAACATAAATATTTTTAATGCAAATTTAATCAAGTATAGGCTGATTATGATTATATTTAATTATAAGTAGATCTGGTAGAGTTGCAACTTTCATTGTGCTCTGAAACTTTGCAAAATATCAAAATGGCGACGGGTGGATATGCCAACATCCATAAAAAAATGCACAAACCACTTTGAATTTACAATTTTTTTTTTAATTCGCAATTAAATTCAATTCCTAGGAGCTTCTGGTGATCTTTTGATTGACTTGCAATAAAAATGTATTTTTACTGTTATCAGTTTTTGCAACATAAACAAGACATGTTCTTCACATAAATTATTTCTTGCAACATGAGTAGAAATTGCCTTTAGAATATTGATTTTTAACTTTGTTTTATGTTTAATTATATTAAATATGTCCAGAGCTTCAGAAATAATTTTGAAAAGAGCATCACTTGGTGCGGTTAAACTGATACTATTAGCACGATAATTTTTGTTGATAATTAACAATTGTTTTTTATCATTCGAGATACTTTCACTTTTTAATAATGTTTCTGAACATATTTCACAATGAAATTTATCATTTGATTTTTTTGCTAAATATCCAGCAAAATATATTACAGAGCATGTTTCTAAATTTGTCTCATGAGTTGGAATCACAACTTCCTGCATTCCCTCAATCTCCTCGGTAACACTACCTAACTGAAGGAAATCTGAAGAAACAGTTCCACTGGTTTCACCCTCATCATAATCACCTACATTAACATTTATATCAGTACCAGTTTCACCTATAAATTCGTCTTGGTCTTCTTCACAATTTCCAGTGTTGTTTAGTTTGATTAATCCGTTTAATTAGTCGGAATACAGCACGCAGCTGTTTTGCAGTTGGATTCCTATTACTTCCTGTTTTCATCCGGTATAGGCCAAATAAATTTTCAATTACATCCTGATTTAATCTGTATGTCATCAAAAAATCTACATATACCCTTTGGATTTTCCTCTTCAAATAAATTTAAAATTGCTATAATCGATTGCTGTAAACCTAGAAAGCATGGAGGGACAGTTTCACATTTTTTTCCATCTCTTTTTGTTATTATCTTTCTAAGGTTTTTGGCCATGGTTAAACCTTCCATTAATGTTTTCCTCACAAAATTATTTCTTTTCGTTAAATCGTCAAGTCCGTCTTTATTACAAGCCTTGGATGATGAAGACAGTTATGTTTGCACAAGTATCTATCTTGGTGTGCTGCGTTTTCGTTATTTCAGATGCATACATACACACCGGCAATATGTAGCAGGTACCTACTAGTTCCTTAGGAATGTTCTGTTGCCGAGTTTGTAATTACCATAGAATGTTCCAATGTAGTCACTGAGACCCCATTAGTAGGCTCTGTGGGGCCTTCCAGGACCTCTTAACCGCAACCTAAACTGAACCTCAAAGCATACCGCCTCTTTTACTCCTTATATGCAATGAAATAGAGAGCAGCAACACCGATACAAGTTGGCTCACAACTATTTTTAAGCTGATGGTAAAGGGCATGTTCGCTATATGGTCTAGAGGACTGTGACTGACCGTTCAATCTGGGCCTCTCTAAACCTTTAGTAGTACCTACATCGCCGATAGACAACTGATTAAACTGATCAGTTTATTTGATGATAAAATCAGCGAAGTACTTAATATAGTACAGAAATTAACTCGCTTCGATTGTTTAATTTGTTTTAAAGTTTACTAAAACTTGAGCGTGATCCACCTCTGGTATCCAGTTCCTGTATAGGTACGTACTACGTTGCAGAACATAAAATAAAAAACATTAAGTATTTGAGATAAGTAAATGATATATTTATTAAAGTAAATGAATTAACACTCATATAAGACCTATAGTATTTTAAATTCTACTTATTATTTACGAATATATATCAACACATTACAAATTAAATTATTAATAATTTCAATAGAAAACGGTTTACATCATGCTTTTTGAATAACGTCATTTACAGAGACTCATCTAGGTAGGCAGAGAATTAATGTTATCACTCATTATCTGACGTTTGTCATCGTTTCTACAAAGGACAAACTTATTAACCTTCTGAGTAAAGACTATGATTTTTTGATCTGATTGTACACATGTCACCTCGAAAACATTCATTTAAAAATAATATTTTTCTATATCAAGTTTTTTTAGTGATATATTTCTTGATGCTTTTAGCTTTCTTTGTTGAAGATTCTTTGGTATCAATACAATATAATTTGGCTCTTAAACCAATATATTCTGAAATTATAGTACATCCGATTTCATCTTTAAAGTAACCAGGTGTTTTAGCATTTAGGATTGGTATATCAAAAGGATTATTATGTTCAAAATTGCTAGGTCAAAATAATTTATATATTTCTTTAAATCTGCGTAAAAATCTGTAGTATACATATATGTAATATAGAAGGCTGTCAGTAGATTGCTCATACTGGGGTGTGTCCGAAAATACCCCATGTATGTTCCGCGATTTTTTGTATTTTTCGAGTTGTTAATTTTTTTGTGATTTTTGAATGTTTTCTGCAAGCCAGGTTTCAAAAATTCATATCTTTTTTTGTAGTAGGTATTTTGCAGATCTTTTTTTTGTGACATAATTGTATTGAATGTTGTTTTAATAAAAAAAATAATTCAACTTCCTGAAATTACTCAAAGTTGCTCAAAAAAGGGTTGAAAGTTAAAAATTTACTTTTTAGTAGGTTTTACTGAAACATTCAAATTCAATTTAAAAATACAAGAAGGAGATTCCATTGCTTTTAACAAACTTTTAAAACTTTGCAAGGTCCTTAACTACCATAATAAATAAAAAAAATAGCACTTAATCGGCTTTTTTTGTTGCAATCGGCCTTTGAAGGCGGTTAGTCTGAAAATCATTAAAAATCATTTAAAGCGTTAAAAATTCTTTTACATACTTTTTATTATTATTATGGTAAATTAAAGTTAAAAATGTAATTTTAAAATCATTTTGTTTGGAATTCCTGTAAAATAACTGAAGCTCGTGTATTTTTAGAAAAATTTCGATCTCATTATGATTAGAAAAGTGAGCATTTGTCAAAATTGCTACTCGTGAAATTACCAGTTTTTGGATAGTAAATAAAAGACACAAATTACTAAATAAAATTCCATTTATTATAATAAATTTTCAAAATGCCTTCCTCCAAGTTCAATACATAAACGACAACGTTTTAAAAAGTTATGTTTTAATTGCCTGAAGCTACTTGAATATTCTTGTTTTATTTTTCTTTCCGCTTTTGAAAGTTTTTGTCTCAATTCTGTTTCGCTGTTGCTTTGCTTCGCGTACACCAGATCTTTATAAAATCCCCAAATGAAAAAGTCGATTGGGTTGAGGTCTGGCGAACGTGCAGCAGGCCGATTGCCGTAATGTTATGACGCCTTAGTCGAGTGTACGTGCAGTTGACGCCTACGCGACGTGCACGTTAAACGCAAGCAATCGTCGGTATTGCCGTAAAATAAAACTGCGCGTAACCGTTGCGTACAATGCACGTCTACTTCACCTACGCGTGTAACAAGTGTGTGTTGCCGTACGCAAGATTTATCTATCTACGTATCGATTACTCGTAATGTAATCGATTGTTTACGAATAAAGTTGGTATTAAAGGGCTGCATCATACTTAATAATCTAGGATTTATGTATATACACAAACAAAATACTTGATTTTATTCTTATCATAGTAAAAATGGTTTAACGAAGATTTTGAACACAAAATGATGATGTATGGCTTTATCCCTTTGCCCTCTTAGGGAATAAAAAAGAGCATTATTGAGTTGACGGGTTGAGGTTATGTTTACAAAACACAACGAGTAATAAATTTTGTTGGAGCCAAAGTAATTTAATGTACATTACAAGTTTTTTTTACTTTGTAGATTTACGGTATGACGACGCCCAGGAAAAAAATCGTCTCCTTGAGGCAAATTGAGGTCTTGGTGGAGTTCCTCGAGAACCACCGGGACCTCGCCATTGGCCGCCTGCGGTCGAAGGAGGCTCGGGCTTTGAGCCAGAGGCTGTGGACCGAGTGTGCCAATTTATTAAATGCTGAGGCTGATGGCATAAGTCGGAGCCCCAAAGAATGGCAAAAGGTAAGTGAAATATTAAGTATGTTATTAGCTGTCATTAGTTGCTTAGGTAGGTACCTCCCTACATGTTACTTATATTCTTTACATTTGGTTACAGTGGTACACAGACTATAAAAGTCGTATTCTTGCCCGACAAAGGCAAATAAAGCTGAACATTGGTGGTGAATGCATTGACATGCGCGTACACCCTTAATTACTGTATTTTTAATCGATCTTTATCGATCTTTACCTCTAAATATCTCGAGAACGTGACACTTTAGGGTACCATAGTACTTGACATTTTTTGTTTGTATAAGTATCCTCTTTCCATATTTATAACTTACATCGTGCGCGGAAATTTGAAAAAATTTCACATTGGCGGCGGGTGGATATGCCACAAAGGTTCTATCCCCATTAAGAATCTTAGCTGCATTTCCCCACAGTAAAAGTCATTAAACTATGGAAATAACTGAAATAGACCAATCTACCTGTATTTGTAATCTGTCGAATTTTACATACATATAGCATATGCTGCAAAACTAAGTCTTTTAGATAATTTTAAGATATGTGGCCTCCATTGCGGCTTAGAGTCTAGGGTAATACCTAAGAACACAGTAGTATCTACAGGTTCGCCGAGTGACTCATTTTTAATAACAACATTAGTCCTGTCTTTTCTTGGTATAGTACAAAATTAGTCAAAATTCCAAAGTCTTTGAACTAAAGCCTGTTGGATTGCCCTCCCCTGTGTTAATTCGACGTTAACACGCCTATTTTGATGTTACTTGAGCTAGTCTTAGCTC
This sequence comes from Oegoconia quadripuncta, assembly GCA_949316235.1. Lineage (NCBI taxonomy): Eukaryota > Metazoa > Arthropoda > Insecta > Lepidoptera > Autostichidae > Oegoconia > Oegoconia quadripuncta. The sequence continues at coordinate 1,873,685 of OX438758.1, forward strand.
TGCCTCAGCAGCCACCCTGCGGACTTGATTTAGAGCCTCACGCCTGCGTTCCAGTGATGTAAGTGGTGGAGATGGGATTTGTGCATCTACAGCCATGTTGTGCAGAACAGCACATGCGTTGACTATCTGCCCAGCAAATACTGGGTCATAATGCAGCATTCTTGCAGACAGCAAACATCTAAAAATAAGGTTTATTATATATTAGAAGAGGTTGGGGAAAACAAAATTAGGCTACATATAAACTATGTAGTTCTACTCATTACCTAAACCGTGCCTTCAAAACACCTATGCAACGTTCCACAACATTACGTGCTGTGACATGTAGGTCGTAGAAGTATGCTTCTGGTGTGCCAGGCAGAAAGTTGGTCGGTGGTGTCATAACTACTTTCCGAAGAGCATATCCACTAGGGTGGGCCGCCTTAGTATGAAAAATTTTTTTTTTCTTAATTTCAAAAAGTACTAGTGGGGAAAAGTTGCGCATGACCTTAAATGTAATAAATATAAAAACAAAAATGATATAATTTATCATCTTCAGGTTCCGCAAGGTAGGCGAATATTTTAAAAAAATCACAATTTTCTACTAACTTTGTGTTAGGGTTATTATGAAAACAAAAAATATTTTAATAAATTTTATGTCATAAAAATGTTGATAGAACGATTAATAATTAAAAAAAACTTAAGTAGTAATGTGACATAAAAAAATAATATCAGTATTCGGGAACGAAATCTTGTTTTGTTTCAATTCTTGACATCATTTTCCTCGAGTTTATAGTGGTAGCTATAAGTCCTTCTCTGTTCTTTTTTCCGCACACTTTCGAAGCCGATTCATTTACAGCCTTCACACAACGCTCTACTGATTGAGTGTGACAGGGATAACGTTCAAAGGAGAATGGGCACTTTTGTATGGAGCGTGGGCGGTCCGCGGCCAAACATGATTTTGTTGTTTAATGATGTACTTAAGTCCGACTATTACTGGTGTAAAGTTTCACTGCCACTAGATTCTTTTATAGTGAATAAAATACATTTTTATATTTTAGCCTTTTCAAGAGTTTTAAATAGTTTTACTAAGTTTTTTTACTGCCCAATGCAATAATACAAAGGAAAAGGGAAATAATAATAAAAAATAAAGATGTTCTCAAAAATAACGTTTATTAGCAAATAATAATATAACATTTTTATTACACTGGATATATTCAATTGACATTTTTAATGTACTATACTGATATATTACATTATTAGGCAATGTTAGATATTATTAAATATTGTTACAATGCAATAAAATCTACTCCCGGTCTATAATAGCACTGAGTTCCCATGCTGGTAACCTAATCTCTTCGGGTTGGTTTTTAGCCCATCCCAGGTACCATACCGTGCACATAATATGTGCGCAGCATCCGACTGTACGTCTTCCACTTAAGCAGGAGCAGTAATAATGAGCGATAGCTTCCCGACCGACTCTTTGTCGGTCAATTACAATGTAAGAATAATAAATTCTTGACCTCACATGTCTTGATTGTATGCGGACACGTAATAACCAAATGTCTTCTTCTGTGATATATTGGCTTAGATTTCTTATCCGTTGCTCTCGGTATACCTCAATGTTATACAAGCCCTGTACTTGGTGTTCGGCATAATAACTGCGGGCTAGTTTTATTTGATATGTACCGAGAGCAAACAGAATAAGGTCATCTTCGGTAAGATTTGGGAAATCGTCGAAAAAAGGCTGGTCAGCTGTGATGCTCTCGAATACTGCTCGTTGCCTGTTCATATTGTTGCGAACAACATAGTCTGCCAAATGGTTTTCTAGACTCATGCGCGCGTTTATGATCTCCACAAACGAGGCTGCATGTATGCTATCTGATATGGTTATATGAAACGCATTAAGTAATGCAGCTGCAATCTGAAAATCTTTAAACAGGTGACTTAAAGCTCTGTTAAAAAAATCTTGTCGGAATAGCTTGAAGTCGCGCTTGAATCTTCCATTAACCACTTCAACCATCCAGCGACTTATTGTAACTAATCTTGTCCTATTAGCTTGCTCTGTGGTCAGTTGATCTGCATTGCGGTCTTTTGTTTCAGGCATATAAGCTGAATAACCATATGCTTCCAGATCGGGAAGAGCATCTCGAAAGCCTCGATCCAAAATAAAAATATCGCCAGCACGGAAGAACCAATGAAATGCTCCTTCTTCGTCGTTCAGCATTCTTTGCAAGATATTAGCATCTGAGTCAGTAGCTGCATATGGTCCACAAACATCTATTATATACCCATCACAGCTTATAATTATGAATGGTTTCAGTAGGTTGCTGAATTTATGTAAACTGTATGTCTCTCGTTGGAACGAAAAGTTCGAGCTCTTTTGGATGTAGATGTATGTTCCATCCATTACTATGATAGCTTTCCGTTCCTCTTCAGAAGAGCTGGGATTTCCAAATAATGCGTTGGGCACGTAAAGATTGCGTTGAGCTATCAATCTTCGATTAGTGTGATCTAATCCCAGGTGCCTGGGCCTGAAGTCTCGATCTAAACAATCTCTTGCTTTATTTAGATGCCTTTCAAGAGTTCTTCTACTCATTTGAAAGAGAGTAGCCAACCTTTCGTTGCTCTCACCACTCCTTAGTTTCATAAGGTAAATGGCAAGAGAGTTTTTGTTGTTCGGTCCAGTTAAGGAAGGCGTTTGTTCTAAGATTTGGTAAAATTCTTCTCGGCTACGACCCAGTCTAATGTGTATCTCATTAGGATCCATATCGTCTATATTGTTGAAATCAAGTACAACGCTCCGTGATACAGCTTCTTTCATAAGACTCATCATATGTGAAAAATGAGTACTATTAAAATCATGTCTAAGATTTGGACTGTCAATAATCTCATCCCAGTCGTTGGATCTTAAGTGTGTTTCACAAATTCTGGCTTCATTGGGTAAATACAAGTTTGATTGCACCAAAAGGGAAATTCGGATATTTTCTGGAATCCTATGACGTGTGGTGTTCCGACATCTGTCAAACATACAGCGCGCTGCATTGTTAGGCACTCGAGAATATTCTTCATTCTGAAGTGTACACACATGGGGTGCCTCACGATCACGGTTTGGAGCAGGCTGTACAGCACGTTGCACTCGTTGCCAACATGGTCGACAAACGTATTCGTGGCCATTATATTCAATCTGGAACAAAAAACATACTGACTGGCGAGTGTGAAGAAATATATTATGTCACAGTAAGATATATATTAGGCGTCGTATAATCATATCCCTAGCGATAGATATATAGGCTGTAACATAGTTGTGCGGTTCATTACTATCTTACTAATAATAATTATAACACGGCTCCAGTTTAATAATATATCACTATAGATAAATATATCACTGGATTTTAAGTCTAGTAAGATAGTCGTCGAAGTGTAATTCACGCGGTGCCCGACGGCAGAGTACAGGAAAACCCATGCGTCCGACTTACTAACTTTTTATAGGATACTGAACACATATATAAAAAGAATGTATCCTATTGGATATTCTAAATCTTATAGGATATGATAATGAATACTGAACGTTTATATGTAGCTTGCGAGTGAGTCAATTGTTGATGAGGTCATTTAATTAACTGATTCTTAAATGACATTTTGAATGCACCTACACGGAAAAAAAGGATGTCTTAACTAAAGACAATATCGTATTGGTCAAGAATATCGCTGTTTCATATATGGCGAAAACAATATTTTCTTGTTTTGAGTAAATTATTTTCTTGGTTTAATTCTTTATATAAGAAAACACACTCTTGAATCAAGATTTCCGTAGTTTCGGTTGAAGAACTTGCTGTTTTCTTGGTTAGAGAATAATAATGTGAAGCCAGTCCTAATCTTAATGAAGAAAGAGGCTTGTCTTTATTGAAGAATATGTTATTGGTCAAGAATATCGCTGTTTCATATATGGCGAAAACAATTATTGTCTTGGTTTCAGTAAAATATTGTTTCAGTTTATTGTCTTTATATAAGAAAAGACATTGTTGAATCAAGATTTCTCAATTCTTGTTGAAGAACGTGCTGTTTTCTTGGTTAGAGAATATACATGAGAAGTCTTTACAAGAAAGAGGCTTGTCTTAACTGAAGAATATTTTATTGAACAAGAATATCGCTGTTTCATATATGGCGAAAACAATTATTGTCTTGGTTTAAGTAAAACGTCTTGTCTTTATACAAGAATGTACTGTTTACTTAGTTAAAGAATAAGCCAATAAAGAAAAATAGTAGTTTTAATTGAAGAATTTATAAATTTTTGGGTATTCTTAACTGGAGAGATATTTGTATTGATGAGAGAACGCAATTATTTCATACTGAGAAAACATGTTCTAGGGCGTAGCATCTACCATTGGTGATTGGAGAAATACTTGTATTGAAGCAAGCATTCTAATGTTTCATAGAGAGAACGCATCTTGTTGTGGGAAGTCTCTGCTATTCTTAACTGAAGAAGTATTTGTATTGAGGCAACACTCGAGTTTTTCATACTGAGAATAAATGTTATTAAGTGAAGCCTTTGGTATTCTTATCTAAAGAAGTATTTGTATTGAGGCCATACTCTTACTGTTTTATACTGAGAACAAATGTTCTTAGGTGAAGCATTTGGTATTCTTAATTGAAGAAGTACATGCATTGAGGCAATACTCTAATGTTTCATACTGAGAACACATTTTCTTCTGTAAAGCCCCTGCTTTTCTTAACTGAAGAAGTATTTGTATGGAGGCAACACTCGAATGTTTCATACTGAGAAGATTATATTCTTAGGTGAAGCCTCTGCTATTCTTAACTGAAGAAGTAATTGTATTGAGGCAATACTCTAATGTTTCATACTGAGTACACATGTTCTTGTGTGAAGCCTCTGCTATTCTTAACTGAAGAAGTATTTTTATTGAGGCAACACTCGAATATTTCATACTGAGTACACATGTTCTTGTGTGAAGCCTCTGCTATTCTTAATTGAAGAAGTATTTTTATTGAGGCAACACTCGAATATTTCATACTGAGTACACATGTTCTTGTGTGAAGCCTCTGCTATTCTTAACTGAAGAAGTATTTTTATTGAGGCAACACTCGAGTGTTTCATACTGAGAACACATGTTCTTGTGTGAAGCCTCTGCTATTCTTAACTGAAGAAGTATTTGTATTGAGGCAACACTCGAATATTTCATACTGAGTACACATGTTCTTGTGTGAAGCCTCTGCTATTCTTAACAGAAGAAGTATTTGTATTGAGGCAACACTCGAATATTTCATACTGAGTACACATGTTCTTGTGTGAAGCCTCTGCTATTCTTAACTGAAGAAGTATTTGTATTGAGGCAACACTCGAATATTTCATACTGAGTACACATGTTCTTGTGTGAAGCCTCTGCTATTCTTAACTGAAGAAGTATTTGTATTGAGGCAACACTCGAGTGTTTCACACTGAGAACACATGTTCTTGTGTGAAGCCTCTGCTATTCTTAACTGAAGAAGTATTTGTATTGAGGCAACACTCGAGTGTTTCACACTGAGAACACATGTTCTTGTGTGAAGCCTCTGCTATTCTTAACTGAAGAAGTATTTGTATTGAGGCAACACTCGAGTGTTTCATACTGAGAACAAATGTTCTTGTGTGAAGCCTCTGCTATTCTTAACTGAAGAAGTATTTGTATTGAGGCAACACTCGAATGTTTCATACTGAGTACACATGTTCTTGTGTGAAGCCTCTGCTATTCTTAACTGAAGAAGTATTTGTATTGAGGCAACACTCGAGTGTTTCATACTGAGAACACATGTTCTTGTGTGAAGCCTCTGCTATTCTTAACTGAAGAAGTATTTGTATTGAGGCAACACTCGAATGTTTCATACTGAGTACACATGTTCTTGTGTGAAGCCTCTGCTATTCTTAACTGAAGAAGTATTTGTATTGAGGCAACACTCGAGTGTTTCACACTGAGAACACATGTTCTTGTGTGAAGCCTCTGCTATTCTTAACTGAAGAAGTATTTGTATTGAGGCAACACTCGAGTGTTTCATACTGAGAACACATGTTCTTGTTGGAAGCCTCTGCTATTCTTAACTGAAGAAGTATTTGTATTGAGGCAACACTCGAATGTTTCATACTGAGTACACATGTTCTTGTGAAGCCTCTGCTATTCTTAACTGAAGAAGTATTTGTATTGAGGCAATACTCCAATGTTTCATACTGAGAACACATGTTTAACTGATACTGTTAACTGTAGAGATGATTTTAATAATTTATGTTTTTCGTTAGATATGAATCTAATTAATACAAGTATCTATTCAACTAACAGCATACACTGTAAATAAGCATGTTTCAAATAATAATACATTGAGTAGTTATTTAACATTAATACAAATATCTTCTATTATAAAATGCAGAGGCTTCACGTAAACCATGTTTTCACAGTATGAAACATTCAATAATTTAACATCAATACAAACATCTCTTCAGTTACATTATGCAGAGGCTTCATATAAACCATGTATTCACAGTATGAAACATTCAATAACTTAACATCAATACAAACAAATCTTCAGTTACATTATGCAGAGGCTTCATATAAACCATGTATTCACAGTATGAAACATTCAATAACTTAACATCAATACAAACAAATCTTCAGTTACATTATGCAGAGGCTTCATATAAACCATGTATTCACAGTATGAAACATTCAATAACTTAACATCAATACAAACAAATCTTCAGTTACATTATGCAGAGGCTTCATATAAACCATGTTTTCACAGTATGAAACATTCAATAACTTAACATCAATACAAACAAATCTTCAGTTACATTATGCAGAGGCTTCATATAAACCATGTATTCACAGTATGAAACATTCAATAACTTAACATCAATACAAACAAATCTTCAGTTACATTATGCAGAGGCTTCATATAAACCATGTTTTCACAGTATGAAACATTCAAGTAATTAACATCAATACAAACATCTCTTCAGTTACATTATGTAGAGGCTTCGCATAAACCATGTTTTCACAGTACAAAATATTCAGTTATTTAACATCAATACAATCATATATTCAGTAACAATATGTAGGGGCTTTCCATATACCATGTTTTCACAGAACGAATCATTCTAGTATTTATCACAAATACAAAAAAAAAACAAACTGTTTCATACATTTCGGTACGGCGGGTATTTGAACTGAATATGAAACAGTTGAATTCGCGAGTTGTGGATAGATGGGTAAAACCCTCTAAAAATATGTGCACTATTTAAGAAGGCCCCTACATTTTAGCAGAACTCAGCTAGCTTGGAATTAGTATTTGTAGTGTAGATGAACACTGTACAATGCCTATTACGAAGGAGACCTATTTGACGAACCAAAAAAACAACAAATTCGGTAATTACAATGTTTTTTATTTTGTACAAAGTTTACACGGTCAATATACAAACATTTAACATGTTAACGGGTTTCTTACCGTGCTGGATTTTTAATGAGTTACGATATTTCGATGTTGTTTCAAGCACCATGATCGCCCATCGCATCTTAAACCTACCGCCCGCAATACGCCAGTTATCCCGCGATCATGGTATTTGCAACAGTATCGAAATATAGGGAACTCATTAAAAATACAACTCGGCAAGAAACTCGTTAATATGTTTATTGCTTTTTATTTTAATAGCAGTTTCATAAATTTAAAAAACTAAAGATCTGAAATAAGTCAGATTACTTAAAAAACTAAAGATCTGAAATAAGTCAGATTACTTAGGTGGTCAATGAAATGTACCCTACTATGCCCGATAAAGGATCAACTCGGAAATGTCTTGATTATCAAATCGCTGTATATTAATAAATGTCAAGATAGCGGCATGACAATATTTAGCAGTTTTTACCATGGCCATTGTAATAGTTTGTACCCGCTTAGTCTAAGACAACGTTAAGCTATGACGCATCGAGAGGATAATGATGGCTTCATGCCATTAAGTTAAAACTCATTTAGGCCCATTTTAGCGTCAACTACTCCCTCGTATGTTTCTTGGCCTCAGATTACTCTCTAATGTTATTATGTTAATTAATTACATACATTATAAAATATTTTTAACAGATTGTACTTTTAAGTAGGCTTTCAGGAAATAAACATTATTATTATTATACTGACAATTCTGCGATTTATTCAACAGTGACCGTTGCTATTCATAATCTGGAAGCCTTAAAATTTTATAATTAAATAAAAAATAACTACGCATTATTCGGGTAATGTTATATAATATTTAGAGGTACGAAATCGGTACATAGTCTCAGAGATGTAAGTTTAATTAGTAGTTTCAATGTAAGTGCATGATCCCGCTATCTTGATGCGTCATCTAAGCGGGTACATATTAGTACAAAATGGGTACAAAAAACAATGGTAAGGACAGCTAAATACAGGCAGTGATCCCGCTATCTTGACGTTTATCTATATTATAGCCAACGCCAGCGACGACAGTAAAAAAATAGAATCAAATTAGAAAAAATATATATATATGTTTCATGTAGGTACATACATGACATTTATAATGTATATTTTGTAATATTATAAGTGTAGTTTAATTATACAGTGATAATATTATGTTAACTAAAAGAACATCTTCTAAAGATCAAATAAATAGAATGGCGCATGCCTTGTTAATCAATATAACAACTGCAAAATAGAATTTAGGTGTGATACATCGGGTACCGTCCAAAATTTATTTTTAAATATACGCTGTTGGATTATTATACTTATTTTGTACTATTCAGTACCTAGTATTAAATAATTGTACCTATAGGGTACTCTACAGAAAGTTCAGTTAAAATTGGTCTGTACCTACGCAATGTACTCGCCTCGTACGGGCCAACGGTTTGCAATATGAATTTCAGTATAAGATGACAAAGAAATAAATGAACTCTATGTGTACCTCATGTTTCAGATACCATTGATTTCCATATGATGCTTAGATAATTTATATTCCTATCGAAAGTTGGTCGGTATGTAACGTATATGTACCGACCATGATGCTTTATTTAAGTATTTCTTTAAATGTTTTACTGTCATGTACCTCTCGACTTAATAATTTTAAAAAGCTCGAACTTCTTAGTAAATTATAAAAAATCGTCGTCGGTCAGGTAAGTAAAACCTTATGTGATTATTATAAGTTTAATCTATCATCTGTAAATGTCATGAAATATCAGACGATATCCGACGTATCACACGAATTTAGATATGAAAGTAGATCCCCTTTAGGTGACCATTTATTTGACTTAATTAATTATGAGAATTTAAAATTAAAATGATTCTGGACCTTTGTTAACCTTATGTTAATATTACGTACGGAACATACGGTGGCTAATGCTACCACCACTACCCTCCACAAACACAACGAGCCACGATTCTCTTTGGGCAAATTATTATTATTTTTCCACTGCTTATCTTTGTAAATCCACATAAAAATACTGATTGAACTCTCTGATTAAAGGAGGTGTTGTACTATCACATTCCTCCAAAGTTACTAATTTTTCCTGGACCGTACTTTCTACGACAAATGCCATATAATGGGAAGAGTAATCGATCGTTTCTAGGACTGTACACAAAAATGATACCATTTGTTGATCACTTTCCTTTAAAAATGTTTTATCTATTTTATAAAAACGTGGATAATGAACGCCATACTTGTACAAAAGAACATTTTTATCATTATACTTTACTCCATTAATTTCGTAATATTCGACGCAAATATACTCAGTTTCACTCAATTAATTTGGGTAATTGTGGACATGAATTACTTTACCATGAGAAATACGGTCAGCAAAACCGTTCTGTGACATTAATCTGTAACTACTTTTCAATTGATGTCTCGTTGCAAGTGTTAAAGGTAAGTTTTTCCTACAAGAAGTTGATTGAGCTAAAAGCACTGATTAATATGGGGGGACCAGTTTGTTTAATTACTGTTGGATAATGTAAAAGGAAATGGTGTTTCGGTTTTAAAGAGCAGTGGAATATATTTTGCAGATTTTCTAAATAATTTTCGATCAAGTGTTTCAAATAATCAAGAAGTTCGTGTGTAAAAACTTGAGACGTTAGTATTTCTGTTATCTCTAATAAGTTTAAATAATGAAGCCATGTGGGGTCGTCCATTACATTCACTACGTCACCTATGATAAATCTGAAGTTCCGAACGAGACATAACATTTCTGAAGCTGAAAAAATTAGCTGGCCATTAAGCAGATGTTGCGTAGTAACTGATGGTGGACAATTTTTTTCCGTTTTCAAATAATTGAAGTATTTTATTCGAAGTAATTTAACGTTTTTAGTGAAAAATATTTAGTGTCAAGTAATTTTTGATAATAAGACACATATCAGTTTTTGGAACTGGCTCAGTATATGAACGTAAACTTTTAAAATATTCTATTCTCTTGTAATCAGTTCCTATGTTTTCAAAGGAACTTTGAAGTAGAGATAGCATTGTCGAACATTGATCTGTTGTACTACTATTCAAAGCATTTTTTAATATTGGGATAGGTTCTGATTTAAATAAATTCGTCACTAATTGTACTATAGTTTCAATTACAGTTCTAGGTAAATTAGAAATACTGTATAAATGAGACAAAAACGAAAGAAGTAATTTGTTTAGTTCCATTTTAAAATTTGACAACAATGAATTTTCTTTGCGATGGTCATTACTGCGTACAGTTGATTCCGAAACATTGGCAGATTCATCAATATCATCAGTGTTAATAGCCACTGTGTCAGTGAAACGTTCGTTTTCAATTTCTGACATACAAGCTTCATTTTTGTCCTGAACACCATGGTAAGTAGATAAATGTTTTTTTAAAACAGATTTGGTGTTATAAACACGCCCACAGTCTTCATAAGGACATTTAAAATAATCCGTTATGTTATGAAAAAAATTCAAATGAACAAAATATGTTCTGAAATCGGGGTATTCGGATTTACATATCGAACATAACATTTTAAAAACTTTAACTTGACTGCAAATACACGAAACTAATTAACACGCCCACAGTCTTCATAAGGAAATTTGAAAATAATCCGTTGTTGTAAAAAAAATCAATAAAGAAAATATATTTTGAAAACAGAATATTCGGATTATGTATGACATTTTCAAAACCAACTTTAGCTTGACTGCAAATACGCAAAACTTATTTAATATTATTTACTTGCTAGCATTTCACTTTTGAAATCATGTCCATGATATAAGGTGGGACCACATCGTATTGAGTATCTATGTCATAAATGCACTTTTGTATCAGCAAATACAAGTGGTAAGCCGGTTTCGGATATGAGATGTGTAGAGCGTGGTAAGTTTTAAATAATGTATCAAAGGCCTTATAGGCTGACTTAAACACATATCTAACCGTATCTATAACTAAATAGAACGTATCTTCGTGGTCTTCAGCTTTAGCACGGCAATGGATGACGTACGGTTGTACAGTATTTCCTTGTCTTGAAGCATTTTTTACGATATCATCAATCGTTTTTTGAATATCTCCTGGTTTCTGTAAAGTAAACATTCCTTTCTAATAACTATGTTTAATTCTTAAATATAGAATAATGTAAAATAATTTATTTTAAACGTAACATAATACTTGTATCATGAATTATGCTGGGAAAATTAAATGGGATTGGAATCAGGAATAATCAGTTTAAGCTTTTTGAGAGTTACCTGTCTGACCGTGTCCAATGTGTTGAAATCGGGAATTTTACTAGTACTGATCTTCAAGTAACACATGGTGTTCCACAGGGTAGTATCCTAGGCCCAACCCTCTTTCTTGTTTATATCAATGAACTATGTAATTGTAAGCTATTTCAAGGTAAACTACTATCATATGCAGATGACACAGTTCTTCTTTTTGCCTCCAACTCATGGAAGGAGGCGTATGATGCGGCCCAAACTGGATTTAACGCTGTCTTACACTGGTTATTTAGCAATGTTTTAACCTTAAACACTGATAAAACAAAATATATCTCCTTCTCCATTCGAGGCTCTCAATCATTTTGTAAGGAATATCATATTTTAGCCCATAAATGTTTTCAGCAAAACAGGAACACCTGTTCTTGCAAACCTGTTGAACAGGTAAATGATATAAAATATCTAGGTATTATAATAGATTCAAACCTTGGTTTTAAACAACATCTGGTATCTTTAAGTGGAAGAGTGCGCAGATTGATTGTGATTTTTAAAAATCTTCGTTATGTTGTTGAACCCACAATATTAAGACGAATATATTTTGCTCTTTGTCAGTCTTTGATTACTTACTGCATCGTGGTTTGGGGAGGAGCCCCGAAAACGACTCTAAAAAGTCTCGAAATAGCCCAAAGAGCAATTCTTAAAATCAGCACTTTTCACCCTTTTCTATACCCAACCAACTTACTTTATCAATCATGTAAGGTGCTGAGTGTTCGGCAGTTATTTCTTCTTAGCATCACTCTTAAACAGCATAGTGAATTAGCTTATGACCCTCAATTAAAACAAAATCGTAGGAATCATCTAGTCTGTAAACACTCTGCACAGTTTCGCACTTCATTCTCGCATAGATTTTTTAGATTCTTGGGACCGTTTATTTACAACAAAATAAATAAGATTGTTCCAATTTATTCACTTAACACGGTGCTCTGCAAAAACAAAATCACTACTTGGCTCCTATCACTTTCTTATGACCAAACGGAGGAGTTTCTTACTGTTGTATCTTAACATTACTTATATTAAGTTAATTAAAACATTCGCTGTGTCTTATGTACACTCCTATATTATATCTTATGTACACAAACACGCCCAAACACACACACATGCAGGCACACACGCATGCACACAAGCACACACGCACACACACACACACACGCACACACGCACACACACACACACACACACACACACACACACACGCACACACACACACACACACACACACACACACGCACACACGCACATCACCATCCACACGAACATCCCCACGCACACAAACACACCCCACACACACGAACACACCCCACACAAACCAACACACATATAAACACAATTACATAACTCATTATACACTTCGCCTATACTTACCAATTTTGTTACACATATACTGTTAATTCTTTAGTTTATGTTAGTTTTTAAGTTAATCGATATTTGTGACACGTTTTGGGATACTGCATCAGACACAATATGCTTTTTATTGTTTTATATGTCGAGAGTCAAGTTGTATCCCTACACGTGTCAATAATGTTATTATTATGTTTTTGGTTATGATGACTATAAGGCTAGTGATACTGTCCTATGGGGAAGGGCACTGTATGCTGAAATACAGGTTTTTTCAACCTAGTTCGGCAACAGGGGCTATATTATTGGAATACAAAATTACTAGCTTAATATAGATTATAAGATAAACTGTAAACTTTTTTGGAATAAAGTTATTATTATTATTATTATGAAAGATTATCTTAAATTGAAAATTTTTATAGTTTTTTGTTCATGTCCATTGCGAGTCGAACCCGTGCAATAGTTTTCGTACTACCACACAACATATCCCCAACTCTATGGTGAGGGTCGCTAAAAAAACCATCGATGGTATTTATATATTTAAATGGTATACCAACTTACAAATAACCATAAGCAAACAAAACAATAATGAAAGCAACTTAGTTATGTAATGAAATAATTATTTATTTTTAAATTGTGAATAAGTATAAATGTAAAATTATAAGACAATTTATTACAACCCGTTTTCCATAGCCTCTCGATTCTCAAACTTTCGATTATTTTATTATTTGTTATAGTTACTTGGACATATACAGACAGCGCCATCTAGTTCCACACGAAGCAACTAGGCTTGTGTTGTGGATACCAGATGATTGATAAACTACACAAATACATTTTTTTTTGTAAATAAATACATATATAAATGAAAAACATCGATAACTCGGGTACACATGTCCGTATTCATCATACAAATATATGCCCCTAGCGGGATTCGAACCCGCGACCTTCTAAGCGAGTTTCTAACCACTACACCAAACAGGTCGTCATTACGCCATAGAACACCGTGAAGTTCTGTGAAAATTTCAACCTACGTAACTATTATTGTATAAATTACATAACCAAAAAGTTGTTCTTTTTTGTAAATATATACATATTATAAACATTCTTGATTCGGGTACAAACAGCAGTGTTCATCACTTAAACATTTGCGCCTAGCGGGACTCGAACCCGCTACCATTGGCGCAGCAGAAATACCCACTAACCACTGCGCCAAATAAGTTTATTGGCATTTTGTAAAAAGAAATTTAAACTTTCAGTATTGCTTCTATTTACTTTTATTTTCATCAGCCGTAGAGAGAGACGGCGAAGGCTTAGTGATCAACCAAGTCTTACCTTTACAGTACGAAGCCCTAAAAAATTATTCTTTACTATTATGAATTACCTCAACTTTGACAACGAAGCTTTCAATGCACTCCGCCGTTGAAAACTTTTGTCGTTTGCTCACGCGACCCTTTGGTGGTATCAACAAGCACAGTAACTTCATTTGCAAAGGAAGTTTATCATCTAGAACAAAATAATGATTGCAATATTATTAGGATCGTAGCGCACGGCCAAGATAATTAGAATGGTTAAGCTGTTCCAGCAGACCTAGGAAGGAACCTCAACTTTGACATAAAGATAGATTTTGAAATGAAACGATTTTAACAACTTAAAAGTACAGTATATGAATGAAAGAGACCCCCAACGAAACTAATACCTGTGCCTTCGTTTAGATGTATTCGTGCATAATATTCATTTGTTTGATTTAATAATTATTAAGACAGTAATATATTGATTTACTTAGAGCACGGAAATTTAATTTCACCTACCATCTCATTGTACTAGTTATATACGCATAATTCACCTTACTTCACAAAAATTTATAACATCGTACCAAAGTGTGAAATGTGAAAGAGCAATTCGTCTCGATCGTCATTTCACATTACGATGTAGAGCAGAGGATAGCTTATAACACTGAATAACTGTTATTTGTAGTTTTCAGGTATGATTTATTTTATATACAACCATAGACAGGTAAGACAAATTGAATTACATTAATACTACCTACCATCTTTATCTAATCCACTTATATAGTCCACCAAAGCTGCTGTGTCTTCTTTTGATTTTGGATTTACAATTTCTTGAATTTTTTCGATGAATGTGTTCCAAAACAGGTGAAATTTGTTTGGTCTGCCAGGGTACAGGGCATCAAAGTCTAAATTGATCTAAAAAAAAATACGAGTACTGTACTCAGTTCATTAAATCTTCAAGAATGAGAAAATATAAAAATAGCTTTAGAGAAAATAGTAATATTTCATCCAAATCCAACCCATGAGGTTGCAAATCATAGGTTTGTAGATCTGCCGATTTAATACTTCGATGTTATTACATGGTTGGATTTGGATGAAATATTTTTCATCCAAATCCAACCCTTAGGTTTGTAGATCTGTCAAGCTATAGAACCGTTATTGGAATTTAAAACAGAGGACAGGAACAGATACATTTAAGTCTGGAGCAATGGACAAACACCGATTTTTAAGCTCTGTTAGAGCAAGAAATACAATACCCATGTAAAAACCGGCCAAGTACGAGTCGGACTCGCGCACGAAGACTTCCGTACCATTATCTATAAAAACGGCAAAAAATCACGTTTGTTGTATGGGAGCCCCCCTTAAATATTAATTTTATTTTAATTTATTTATTTTTAAATTTAATATATGACTCAATGTTCTGTGAATATTTAAAGTGTCTACCTGTTAACATTATCAATATCGAGCAAAAACGAGCAAAAAAATCACGGTTATTGTATGGGAGCCCCCTTAAATATAGATTTTATTTTGTTTTTTAGTATTTGTTGTTATAGTGGCAACAGAAATACATCATCTGTGAAAATTTCAACTGTCTATCAAGGTTCATGAGCTACAGCCCGGTGACAAATGGACAGACAGACAGACAGACAGACAGACAGCGGAGTCTTAGTAATAGGGTTCCGTTTGAAAGTTTGGGTATGGAATCCTAAAATTCAGATCGATACTTGCTTTGCTTTCGCAATACTTCCTTACATTAATCAGTCGAAAGTAAAAGAATCTGAATCACTCACCAAGACATCACTTCTAACATCATTGAGAATGGGCCATCCTTCCATAAAAGCCGTAACTGTTTCATAATCTGTGTGTTTGCGGAGGTCAAATGTACATTTCCATTTATTTATGACATCTTCCCAAGGTTCTGTGTTGGTCCTTAGCCAAATAATATCATCTTCATGTATATCTGGCAAATATAACATTAATTAAAGCACTAGTGCATTACAAAAGAATCCTAAAGTTGTATTGATTTATAATCATATTTAATAATAATATATAATAAATCATATTTATTGTCAGGTGTAATTATAAATATGATTACTTATATAAATCGATACCTTTTATATAAAAACATTTCAAAATGTTCTAACATCTTATCCTCGCGCGAACACGCACGCACGCAATATGCACACTTTGGTACCAACGTAATACACAAATTAAAAATTTCAACTTTCTTTAAAATACAACCAGGAAACTAAAACCTATTGCTGCACTATTAAAAGTCAAACTACAGCAAAATATCTCTACTACTGCACAATTAAAACTCAAACTACAACAAACTATCTGCTGTTTTCTAACTAACCCTATGGTTGACTGGAAGAAATCCCTCTTTGGGATAAGTCCGCCGTTGTACTCAATTTATGTATCAATGCAAAATATAGTATTGCCTTTTTGTACAATAAAGCGTTTACAAACAAACAAACTATCTATCACAAACTACAAAACTGCTGACATAAATAGGGAAGGATTTCAGTAAAATAATAAACTTTTAGAGTACCGCCTGTTGGTATAATTACCAACAACAGTAATATTATTGTTGGTAGTGGTTGGTGGCACTGGTGTATTCAGCAGTACTCTTTCCTGAATATGAAAAATGGCGTCGTTTATCCGTGGAGGGGGGAGATATAATGGCACTAGATGGTTATAGAAAGAATTTTTTATTTAAATATACCATGTGGGGTATTACAATGAAAGGCCTTTGCAAAATATAGGTACTCGTATAACATTTTCAGTACATACTTCTTCAAACAAAGTATTAGATAAATTTATTGAACTTCAAAAAATGCCATAGTGCAGTTGATTTTATTTTATTATTTCTTTTTATGTCTTAGGAAGACCAATAGCAATTTTACAACATTAATTGTGTTCGTCATTTCCAATAAAAGCATTCTCGAAATTTACATACTAGTTGTTACACAGGGGATTTGGCTCACCTGATAGAATAACAGCCATATGAGCACAAAGTGAATTTGTATTACTACTGCAAACTACTGCAAACTACCAGTTTAAAGTAATAAAAAAAACAAAAGAACCTTTTAGTTCTTCCAAGTTTTTGGATTGTTTAGATTTAGTGCAGTCAATATTTTCCTTTTGAGATAATTTCCTTTTACGATCCCCAGATCTATATAGAATATTGCGGGTTTTATCAACAAGTTTGCCCTTGGCAAAAACTGGTCTTCCAGTGATCGAGTCTCTTTTTTTTATTGGAGGAACAAAATATGTTCCAGCATTTTCTGATGGGAAAAGTGCTATAATTTTGGACGTAAGTATATTATACTCTTCATAATTAATGCGGCTGGAAAGCAATTGATATATATAAAAAACTGGGCAAGTGCATGCCCATGAGCAATAGAGTTATGTACCCACAAAGAATATTTGAGGTTTAAATAATAAAGAATACTTAATAAGGTTTCTATGAATATTTTCGTAATCAAACAGGACTAAAATATTTTCGGATATTCCTCACAACACCATCTATTTCCACACTAAACAACTAGGCTTGTATTGTGAAATACAGTTGATAACTATTTAGTTTTGGGATTATATAAACAAATGTATACTTAAAAAAAAATGCTAATGATTTTCTTTAGATACTAGGCATAACCTTTAAAATATTTAGGTCTTATAAACTGACAAAGTGTGAGTCAGACTATGAGTGATGTGGGTGTGAGACAGATATGGGGAACCCTCGGTGTCTGAGATGACTTGCACTTTGTCAGGTTTTTTGTACAACCTGTATATTTGATATCATAAATATTAAACAAAAGAGTAATCAATACTTACTGATGTACAATCCATGTAAAAAGCTTCCTAATTATAATGTCCGTCAGATGGTTCCGGTGTTTGGGAGTCAGTACCCTATTCTTCGTGTAGTAAGTTAGTATATTATTTCCACAAGGTGATGTCGAAAGTAAGGTTTTCAGGTCAAATTCCGGAAAGGGAGGTCTTGTTCTTATCAAATCCAGTAGCACTTCCTCATCTATCTCAGATTCAAGTTCGCTCACGCTGCTGTAATCAATGTTTTGAGAAGAACTTGGCATGGATGACACTGTTGAAGTTTTACTCTGAAATAAGAAATGCTGTTGATTGGTTGGCAGGTGCTATATTATTTTACTATTTATTTTAGCAATAAATATAATAATACAATACAACAATAAACTTATATAAATACTCGCTAAATAAAAAATTTGTCCTAGGTCCCGGACTACAGGCAGTGTAACAAGAAGGCTGGCAGCGTTGCCTCGCTGTATAGCCAGACTAAGCCTTTGTGCGAGGTACAAGCCAGCCTTTCGGTCATTTGAGACTTCAACAAGACACTCAGATAACTCTCGAAAGAGACGATGAACGTCTGGTCCACACGGCTCAAACGTTTCAGGAGCAAATATCATCATCACTCAGACCTGGATATTTGCGCCACTTGTTGTTCTCAGCTGATGCAACAGTGGAACCGGCTTTTGCATTTTTAATAAATCTATAACTTTTATTAGAGATGATTTTATTATTTGTTAGCAAAACTATACATATATAGAAATTAAAAATAAATATTTCATACCTCCGCCGTTAAATACTCGTCAATTTTATTTTTGAGATATATGCGTGTAGAAATTTTGGGACACAGCTCTTTAAGTATATTTTCAGTTATATGTTTGAAATGGCTGGTTTCAACGCCATGCTCTGAAATTTAATTACTTGTGTTGTATGTGTTGCACTGGACCTCCAGCACACCTGATGATCTAAGGTGAAAATCAGGCCTAAGATGGAAGCACGCTCAGACAGATAAAATAAATACTGACAAGTCTATTGTCTATTCAACATGGCCTAGAGTCGAGCTTTATTTTCCAAAGTCATTGAACAGATAGGTCGTGTCAAACATTGTATGATTGAACTATTAGTGTACCTAGATATCTTTTTAATTTGGTTGTGTTATATACTTATATGTATGTAACATGTATACATAAAAAAAGTTATATACCTCATTGTCAACAAGCCTGCATATAAATTAAAAAGGTAAACTAAACTATCTATGTGATACTCTTATTAAATAAAACAAAATAATAGCAAAGCATTGCTACATAATAATACAACCAAATGAAAAATACATCTAAAGGGTTAGTTATTCGTACCTAGGTTGGCTAGGTACAACTATAAGTACAATGTATGTTGGGATGCCACGCGATCCATGTTCAGTTCAGCAGTTTTGGACAATTAAGCATGATTCATGCTACATGTCGGGGCCAAGCCATGACAAGGCCCCGGCAGTCGGGACACTAATGTATACATCGGCCCCGACACGGTGTAGCGTGTATCATGTTTAAATTTTCAGGACAATCATTAAAAGTAGGTATGTATACCAAAGCCGCCGGCCGGCATGGTCATGTTTCTGCACCCAAGGACATCGACAAAATGTCGGCGAGTTGAAAATGGCGCAGACGCCGGCGGCGCGGTGGCTTTGGTACGGGGCGCCTGCCTGCAATACCCACGCGGGTATTGCACAGGGTATATGGAGGTTTGGAGTGCGTAATCACGAAATAAAAGATAGGTACAGATGCAGCTACCTATGTCGGATAGCGTCTTTTTACGTTAAGCGATAAATGGTGACAACTTACCGTTAAAGTTTTCAATCAGGTCATTTAGGCCCCACGTAAGCAGTAAATCTGCGATATTCGCCATGTTCTTGTACTGCACAGACTGGAGAGAGTCTAGCGGCAATTTCTCCGCAACACGAGAATTTTCTGTGCCACCTCCAAGCAATGAGTGAGTGTGCAGTGCTCATTGCTTGGAGGTGGCACCGGGAAAGGAACAATACAACCGGAACGCCAAACAGTATTCATGGCAGTGCTTCCAGTAGTCGAAACAAAAAAAACCCGAAACTTATTCAAAAATTACCCGAATTACTCACAAATATTGATTCGTTGTATTTATTCAACTAATATACTTTGATGAAATCTATATCATACGAGTTTTCTTGTAGCGTTTTTTATTTATAAGTCAATTATTACCATACATTATTAAATTAGAAATCGCGATAATGCACAGAGATTATATGTATAGATAATAATATATATTTTATCACTCAAACACGCATAAATTAAAAATTGTGAAAAATGTACAACATGCACACTCGCTCCACACACGCGTGGAAATGTATACAAGTGTACAGGGGTACACGTAAATCAATAGTGCGTGGTGCAAGTAAATAAGTAAAGTAAATATGCTCGCAGGCTCACTTGGAAGTGAAATATGTTTTTTAATCGCAAGCTGGTACAGGGACTTGGCTGCAGCTAGGCCCTTAGTAGAAAGCAGAGCACACTTCTCATAACCCTGTAGCCCCAGTGTTCTTCTTGTCACTCTAATGCTTGGTGGCCTTTTCCGGGTGCTCACTAGCGAGCAACGAAACACTGACTGCGGATGTAAAAGTAGTAGGATATTTGTAATGGCAGGCCATGAAGACAATGTCTCACTCCATAGCAGTTCCATAACACAAGCGTTTTCAAATCGAACCAAACGAGGTGACTTCTCGAGCAGTGCTTTTACAGTGTCAAGGAATAAATGGAATATAAGAAAAAATAATAATGTACAATTGTTTTTGACATTCATATTCCTTTATACATATATCGGCTCTATTACACAATTGACTTGTTCATGTTTTGCATATTTTTTTTATTTTTTTTTTGCTTTTTATTATGTTTTATTAATGTAGAGTTGCTGACTAATATTTGCATGTCTGTTTGCATAATTAATGAGAAATAATGAACTTTTATAGGAATTAAGATCTATGATACTACTGTATTCTCGTAAATAAACGATTTATCTATCTATCATAGCACGGACAGATTAATCCATTGCAGTTCATCCCCTCGTCACATCAGATTTAATTAATTATGCTTTTCCAACTTCCTCGTCACGAGGGAAGGTCTATATCCCTGCAGCGGGAGGTCTATGAACGGATGTGTTTGTGTGTGTGTGCGTGTGTGTGTGTGCGTGTGTGTGAGTGCGTGTGTGCGCGATGCTCTTGCAAAATAGTTAGCTAGCAGTACCGAATCAATAACATTTTAGATCAAATTATACAAAGGGCATGATGGCTTCGGCCCCCTTACATAAGCCTCCCGAAAACCCCCGAAATTTCGGGTATATATTTTGTGTCTGGTAATATTATTTCCTCGGCGATTCCATGAACGCTCGGAGACATTATATTTACCTAGGTACCTACCATTCAAGACTGGATTTCTTCTACGGAGAATGAAATTCTTGGTACAAGAGATCGTTTCTTAAAAAAGAAGAAATACTGTCTTGGCCATGGAAGTACCTAATAAACATACGAGAATAATTTCTCAACAAAAATTGTACAGTTGCTTGCTTAAAACGAGTTAGCACGTGACCTCAATCACACCGATGTTAAGTGAAGGCCGCTGACCCGGAAACCCCATCTTAATTTGTCACTACCATAGATAAATTATATTCCTAATTATTCTATTTTGCTAAGGTCTCGTATTATGCCAATGATATGATAATAAGCATATTACACTTGTTTTTTTAAAGGCCGGATAACAATATGTAGGGTAAAACCGCCTTTATCGGCCACGTCCATTTTCCGGCGTTTTTTATATTTTATTATTTATATAGTATTTGCTTTCTTTGGTAAAAGAGGTTTAATGCAGCATTAATTTTAATTTTATTTATATTTTAATGAAAAATCATATAGCCGGCTTTCGAGTTGATTATTTCGTGAAGTCAGCAGTTACAAAAATGGTGATTAACGTTACAAGGCTAGTCAAAATCCTGATATCGGCCACCAAACATACTTGCTCGAATACTGGAATGCTACTTAAAGAGGTCCTTAAACATCGTTTTGTCGCTTTGAACGTCTGACAGTGACAGTCTGACGCGGAGCTCTTTAAGTTAAGCGTTCCAGTATTCGCGCATAAGTCGCCTAAGTGAATGAAAAATTGTAGATATTTGTAGAATAGAATTGATAGACCAATATTTGTTAGGCTAGATACCGCGTCGCGCTAATTCTAATAAAAGTGTTCTGTGCGCTAATTTCCCTATATACCTTTTTTTTGCCGCGGGGAAACGCATTATACGTACAGCTCGCCTGGGGTACGGCGAGACGGTTATGTATGAATGGGAAGGATACCAGTAGTAGGGAGGACCTGGGAACGCATAAGTGCCCAGTGAGTATCTGAGTCAATCTGTAGGTGACGCAGCCTTTCCTCCCCATCCATGCTTCGAAGTTCGGCAGAACGGCTCTGACAGCGCGTTGGCGGGCGCAGCCTTGTATTACAAGGTACCTACCATTCAAGACTGGATTTCTTCTACAGAGAATGAAATTCTTGGTACAAGGGATGGATTTCAAAAAATAAGAAAGGGTGTCTTGGCCATGGAAGTAGGTATCTAATATACATACGAGAATAATTTCTCAACAAAAATTGACCTCAATCACACCTGATGTTAAGTGAAGATGAGGCCGAAGTAGGAAGCGTACTGACCCGGAAACCAAAACCCCATCTTAATTTGTCTATTAAATATTACAGAAACACATACAAAAATATTCGACGCAACAGTCATTCTGCTTGGTGTTATTCTTACGAAATGTAGCTTTAGTTATTCTATTTTGCTAAGGTGTCGCAATAAGCATGTTACATAAATTTTTTACAAAGTCGGATAACAATATGTAGGGTAAAATCGCCTTGTATCGGCCACGTCCATTTTCCGGCGTTTTTTATATTTTATTATTTATATAACATTTGCTTTCTATCCCGATCTTCCTTTCCGATCCCTAAACGAAACTAAGTTAATGGTCCACTTAAACACTTAAGTTTAGAGGAGTTAGTTTCGTTTAGGGATCGAAGTAGGACTATAGGGGGGCTTAGAATTGATCATAATTCATCTTTCATCTTCATTCATCATAATCAAGAAGAAAAATTAATATCAGACATGGCTGTATGAACATAGATCCCTTTGCCTTTCCCGCACGGGAAGAAATTTAAAAAATATATGAATTATCACAGAAGAGAGAACGAGACCTACAATGACTCACTACGCTCACGCGGTACGCGTGCGAGTAGCGCGTCCGACCGTCACTTCACTTCATTGATTAAGACTCCGACTACTCAATCAATGATCGTAGCCTAAATTTCAATGGATAGCGCCATCTACTTGTAAGAGATCATAACGTCGTCGTGAGGTCGATAATGTCTCTTACGAGGATATATTTGTTAAGGTAAAAGCGCATAGATGGCGTTTTCCTTAATTAACACATTCATTTTAACATTAATAATGAAAATTTTACAAGCCTGTGAAATAAAAATCACTGTCAATGAAAAATCAACTGTGATTTCAATGTGATTTAAAAAATTGAATCATCTATGTTATTGTTCTAAACAGCAATAATTTCTATCTTTAGTCTGAATATTGAATATTCTTCTATTGAGTATGAAATATACTTTAATTGATAATATTTTGCCAAATTATAAAAATAAATTGTTAATGAATACGGGAAGAATGAATAGTTCTTGAACGAGAATAAAATAAATCTTGGGTCAATAAAAGCGAAAGTATGAAAATGTTCTTATTGATAATATTTTCCCAAATTACAAACAACGATTGTTTTTAATAAATGATTCTTAACTTAAGAATACGGGAAGAATGAATAGTTCTTGAACGAAGAATAAAATAAATCTTGAGTCAATAATAAGCGAAATGTTTTTAACCAAGGAAAAATATTCTCGAAATAAGAAAAATGCACTATTCAAGAAATAATTTCATATACTTGGATCGAAATAATGTATAATCTCAAAAAGTTTATTCAATATATGCTTATTGAATAAAGAATGTTTATTTCTTGATTTAAAAATAATCTTACTATAATATATTATGTAACTAGTGAATAAAGGACGGATTTAAAGCGAGGGCCGTAGATGAGTCACGAGCAAGTGAAGGATTCTAACAATTGAATCACGAGCGTAGCGAGTGATCTAAGATGATTGAATCACGAGCGCAGCGAGTGATTCAACTGTTAGAATCCTGAGCGACGCGAGTGATTCATGGCCCTCGATATAAATTCGTACTTTATTCAGGAGTTGCATACTATACTTTATACCATGACTACGAGAAAAAGACATAATTTAAGCGAAAATAGAAATTTAATCAAGAAATAATAAATGTTACATTAATTGAAATGGACATTCCTCCCCATCCATACTCCGAAGTTCAGCAGAACGGCTCCGACAGCGCGTTGGCGGGCGCAGTATTGCATCACAAGGTAGCTACCATTCAAGACTGGATTTCTTCTACAGAGAATGAAATTCTTGGTACAAGGGATCGTTTCTTAAAAAAGAAGAAAGACTGTCTTGGCCATGGAAGTACTTAATATACATACGAGAATAATTTCTCAACAAAAATTGTACAGTATTTTTTTTTATGCACAACGGGTTAGCACTTGACCTCAATCACACCTGATGTTAAGTGAAGATGAGGCCGAAGTTGGAAACGTACTGACCCGGAAACCGAAACCCCATCTTAATTTGTCACTACCATAGATAAATTATATTCCTAATTATTCTATTTTGCTAAGGTCTCGTAAATATAAGCATATTACATAATTTTTTTTTCAAGACCGGATAAAATATGTAGGGTAAAACCGCCTTGTATCGGCCACGTCCATTTTCCGGCATTTTTTATATTTTATTTTTTTATGTATTTGCTTTCTTTAGTAAAAGAGGTTATAAAGCAGCATTTATTTTATTTATATTTTAATGAAAAATCATATGACCAGCTTTCGGGTTGATTATTTCGTGAAATCAGCAGTTACAAATAGTGATCAACGTTACAAAGCTAGTCAAAATCCTGATACCTGCCAACAAACATACTCGTTCGAATACTGGAATGCTACTTAACTAGAGGTCCTTCAACATCGTTCTGTCGCTTTGAACGTCAACGATATGACAGTGACAGTCTAACGCTTAAGGAGCTCTTAATGATCACATTAAGTTAGTAAACATTTGCGAAGGTGTAGATATATTGGTTTATTCAAATATCATGTATCTGTGATTTCCGCTTCGAGTCAAGGAGTCTCATCATAACTCAAGAGTTTATGTGGACCGTTGAGTTAGTTTAGTTTAGGGATGCGAGTGGGACGCTACTCCGAGTAGGGGACTTAGTATTCATCTTAATTCATCTTTCATCATAAATCATAATCAAGAAGAAAAAATTAATATGAGACTTGGCTGTATGAGCATAGATCCCTTTGCCTTCCCGAACGGGAAGAAATTTTAAAAATGTATGAATTATCGCAGAGGAGCGTAGACAGAGAATTGTCTACGCAGAGGAGTGAACGAGACCTACAATGACTCGAGAGCTCGCGCAAGACTCGCGCGGTACTTTGCACTATGACTCCGCCCATTCAATCAATGATCGTAGCCTAAATTTCAATGGATAGCGCCATCTACTTGTAAGAGATCATAACGTCGTCGTGAGGTCGATATTGGTGTCGATTCGGTTATACACGAAATAAACTAAAACCAGATTTAGACTGGTGATGTCACGTTATATTGTTCCAGAGAGAAAAAGACAGGCAAACTTTAAAATTGGTTTTAGTTTAGTTTGCGTACAACCGAATCGACAGCAATGTCTCTTAACGAGGATATATTTGTTAAGGTAAAAGCCCATAGATGGCGCTTTTCTTAATCAACACATCATTTTAACATTATTTGAAAATTTTACAAGTCTGTGAAATAAGTCACTGTCAATGAAAAATCACCAGTGATTTCAATGTGATTTAAAAAATTGAATCATCTATGATAATGTTCTAAATAGCAATAATTTCTATCTTTAGTCTGAATATTGAATATTCTTCTATTGAGTATGAAATATACTTTAAAAAAAACTAAATTTTTTAATAAATGATTCTTAATTTAAGAACACGGGAAAAGAGAATAGTTTTGAACGAAGAATAAAATAAATCTAGAATCAATAATAAGCGAAATGTTTTTAACCAAGGAAAAATATTCTCGAAATAAGAAAAATACATGGTTTATAATTTCATATGCTTGGATCGAAATAATGGATCGAATTATTTTAAAAATAAGAGTGTAATATTCTTGTACAGTAAAAACTTATGTGCTGCTTATTGAATAAACAATGTTTATTTCTTGATTTAAAAATAATCTTACTATAAACAAATTATTCTTAATTTACAAGAACTGGAAGAAACATAGTCCTTGAACGAAGAATAAAATAAATCTTCGGTCAATACTAAGCGAAATGTTTTAAACTAAGGAAAAGTATTCTCGGAATAAAACAAAAAACACTTGTTTTAAAATAATTCTATATTCTTGGGTGAAAATCTCAAAACAAGAGTGTAATATTCTTGTACGGAAAAAACTTGTTTACTCATTCTTAAATAAAGAATATTTATTTCTTGATCAGAGAATAATCTTAATATATTAAAACAAGTAAAATATTTTCTTGAAGAAAGACAAGTGTATCTCGTAACAAGTTTTGTTGAGTGAACTGTCGTCAAAATATTGTATATTCTTCGATTGAGTATGAAATATATTTGAATTGAAAATATTTTCTCAAATCAGAGGAACTAAGAGGTTTAATAAATTATTCTTAATTTAAGAATACTGGAACAATTATGAGTTCTTGGACGAGGAATAAAATAAATCTTGAATCAATAATAAGCGAAATGTTTTTAACCAAGGAAAAATATTCTCGAAATAAGAAAAATACATGGTTTCTTTAATAATTTCATATGCTTGGATCGAAACAACGTATTATCTCAAAAGTAAGAGTGTAATATTCTTGTACAGATAAAACTTATGTGCTGATTCTTGAATAAAGAATGTTTATTTTTTGATTTAAGAATAATCTTACTATAAACAAATTATTCTCAATTTACAAAAACTGGAAGAAACAAAGTCGTTGAACGAAGAATAAAATAAATCTTTGGTCAATACTAAGTGAAATGTTTTGAACCAAACAAAAGTATTCTCAGATTAATAAACTTATTCATAAATAATTCCACATTCTTGAGCGAAAATCTCAAAACAAGAGTATAATATTCTTACACAGAAAAAAACTTGTTTTTTTAATAATTTTATATTCTTGGATCGAAACAACGTATTATCTCAAAAGTAAGAGTGTAATATTCTTGTACAGATAAAACTTATATGCTGATTCTTGAATAAAGAATGTTTATTTTTTGATTTAAGAATAATCTTACTATAAACAAATTATTCTTCATTTACAAAAACTGGAAGAAACAAAGTCGTTCAACGAAGAATAAAATAAATCTTCGGTCAATACTAAGTGAAATGTTTTGAATCAAAGAGAAGTATTCTCGGAATTAACCAAAAAAAAACTTGTTTTTAAATAATTCCATATTCTTGGGCGAAAATCTCAAAACAAGAGTATAATATTCTTGTACAGAAAAAAAACTTGTTTACTAATTCTTAAATAAAGAAGGTTATTTCTTGATCAAAGAATAATCTTAATATATTAAACCAAGTAAAATATTTTCTTGAAGAAAGACATTCTTTATTTAAGAATACTGGAAGAATGAAAAGTTCTTGCACGAAGTATAATATAAATCTTGGATAAATAATAAGAGAAATGTTTTGAATCAATGAAAAATATTCTCAGAATAAGACAAAAATCTTGTTTTTTTAATAATTTCATATTCTTGGAGCAAAATAATGTTTTGTCTCAATAATAAGAGTTTAATATTCTTGTACAGATAAAACTTATTTACTGATTCTTAAATAAAGAATATTTATACCTTGATTCAAGAATAATTAAAGCAAGTAAAATAATTTCTTGAAGGAAAACAATATTATCTTGAAGCAATTATTTTATATATACATCAAACAAATACTTAATATTCTTCAATTGAGAATGAATTATACTTGAATGGACAATTAATTACTCAAATTAAGTAAAAAAAAGAAGAATAAATTATTCTTAATTTAAGAAAGCTGCATTTCTTTGGTTGAGAATACATACTAAAGTTAACAATATATTTACTTGGATTAAAATAATATTTTTAAGAATAATGACATTCTTGGTTGAAGATTTCCTTTTTTTCCGTGTAGTCGTTACACTCTGGACCCTTATAGGCTAACGCGCGCTCTTGCTCGCACGATTTTTCACATTAATCTAAATACGAATGGAAATACACTTTAAAGTGTAGCCACTAGCTTACGGTAGTCCTTTGATCATACGTTTAGTTTAACGACTTAACCACGACCTTAGGCGATGGGCGGTGGGCGGCGGGCGGCGAATGGAAAATGAAAATGAAAAATGAAAATGAAAATGAAAAAATGTTTATTTTCGTAGGATACAATTGATCACTTGAAAACGTTAATATATCATTTTAAATCTACCGCTCATTCGTAATGCTGTAATCCCCAGAGAAGAACGAGCAAGAAACTCAAGGGGTTGCTCTTTTCTGCGAGTCAAGATATTATTTAATAACAGTAAATTGCTTTATACTTTTTTTGGTATAGAGTCAAACATATTTATTAACAATAAATTACTAACTTTAATTTGGTTTATAGTTATACATACTATACGTCGCCAAATAAGTTTTAAGTCCAAGGATTACTGTCATTTAAATAATCACAAATTTTATAGTAACCTTTTGCACTGAGCTTCTGCTTCACGATACCTTTGAACTTATCTAAAGGCAAATTCTGCATATCTTCGGGAATCTTATTGAACAAACGTATACATTGCCCCTTAAATGAATTACTAACTTTATGGAGTCTAGTTGAATGCAGAGCAAGTTTATTTTTATTTCTAGTATTTATGTCATGTTTATCGCTATTTTTCTCAAATGAAGATATATTTTTCTTTACATAAATGACATTTTCATATATGTATTGGGATGCTAATGTCAAAATATTTACTTCTTTAAACAGTTCCCTCAAAGAATCCCTCGATTTTAACTTATATATTGCTCGAATGGCTCGTTTCTGTAGTATGAATATTTTACTAATGTCAGCTGCATTTCCCCACAGTAAAATTCCATAAGTCATTAAACTGTGGAAATAACTAAAGTAGACTAACCTAGCTGTATCAACATCTGTAACTTGTCGAATTTTCCATATTGCATATGCTGCCGAGCTGAGCCTTTTAGACAATTTTAAGATATGTGGTCCCCATTGTAGCTTAGCATCTAGAGTAATACCTAAAAACACAACTGTATCTACAGGGTCCAGCAATTCTTTTTTAATAACAACACTAGTGGCGACCTGTCTGACGTTTGGTAGAACAAACTTGATGCATTTAGTTTTCTTTTCATTCAAAAGCAAATTATTAGCCGTGAACCAATCTACCATTTTTGTTATACAATCATTAACAATACTGTAATCTTGTTCATTTCGTCTAAGTTTGAACACAAATGATGTGTCATCTGCAAACAGTACAATTTCATGTCTGTCTTTTACAAAGAAAGGTAAGTCATTTATGTAGACTAGAAACAGGAATGGACCCAATATGGATCCCTGGGGAACTCCCATGCTAACCGCAGAACCTGATGATCTCATTCCATTGACATCCACCACTTGGATCCTATTACTAAGGTAAGATTCCATAAGTAGGAGTGCTTGACCTTGCAATCCATAGTGACGTAGTTTTTTTACCAAAATGTCATGCCGAACGCAATCAAACGCCTTGGAAAGATCACAGAACACACCTACTGCATCCTGCGACTTCTCCCAGGCATCAAATATGTGTCCTATTAGCTCAACACCTGCATCGGTTGTTGAGCGACCCCGGGTAAAACCAAATTGTTTAGTGTGCAATAATTTATTTGTATTAAAATGTGTTAATAATTGTTCAAGGATAATTTTTTCAAATATTTTACTAAGAGTTGGTAGTACTGATATAGGTCTGAAATTTGTGGGGTCCGATGTACTACCTGATTTAAACAAAGGAATTATCTTGCTGTATTTCATTAAGTCAGGAAAGACCCCCTGACCAATGCACATGTTAAAAACATCAGCTAGGTAAGGAGCCATGCAATCAATTACAGATCCAATAATTTTTACAGAGAGACCATCGAGATCTGCGGTATTACTCATTCTAATACGATTAAATGACTTTAATATATCGGAGGACACTATAGGCCTGAAATCAAATGCAACGTTACATGGACTAACACTTGACTTTAGCAGAGATTCAGCTAGGGTGGGAGATGAGTTTAGGGTTTTGGTAGCTAACACCGGAATATTAGTAAAGAACTCATCAAAAGCTTCAGCAACTTCCATTAAATTAGTGATATCTCGATCATTAATTTTTAACTTTAAATCGAAACTACGTGACTTGACCCTTCCAGTTTCTTTGTTAATAATTTGCCAAGTTGTCTTAGAAATGTTATTACTCATTTTAATTTTCTTATGCAAATATTGTGCTTTTGCAACTAAGCACACTTTTTTAAATAATTTAGAATAACTTCTAACATAATTTTTGAATTCTTGGTTATTGTTATAGGTCCTTTCATCATATAGGTCGTATAACTTTTGTCTGCTTATATGTATTCCAACCGTCGCCCAATCATTAAATTTTGAGCAGTTATCAACTTTAATCCGCTTTGGTTTAAATACAGTATTATATTCATTTTTAGTCAAGTTAAAAACAGAGCTATAAAGCTCATTTGCCTCATTCGAATACTTTACAAAAGGTAATTTAGATTCCAAGCTATTTTTATATGACTCGAGGCGATTGCGATTTATAGGGTTACATGTAATGGTCCTAGATACTTTGTCAATATTTAAGTCAAAACAAGCCAGTTGGCCGCAATGGTCTGAACTTAGTTGATTAATAATTACTTTATAAGTCGGCTTAAGATTTGTAAAAATATTATCAAGACAGGTCGCACTGCTAGATGTTATTCTAGTTGGCTCGATGAAGACATTTGACATACCATAACACTTGAATAAGCATTTTAGGCTGTTGCTCAAACTGGATTTTTCTAGAAGATTTATGTTGAAATCTCCACAAATGGCAACACATTTATTATTATTGCATAATTTACTTAAAACGTCTTCCATAATGTTTTCAAACAACTCATATGGAGATGAAGGGGGTTTGTAGACTGCCAACACGATTATCTTATCTAATTCGATGCATGCTAATTCTACAGTTCGCTCCACAGATAAGCCCACAATATCTAAACGCTCCTTGTATTTTAAATAATTATGGATGAGTATTAGAGAGCCACCATGTGAGGCCTTTTCTCTACAAAATGAGCTGGCTACCTGGTGGTTTTTGAAACTAAATATACATTCACAAGCTTTAAGCCAATGTTCAGTAATACACATTATATGGACATTATTATGATTTAAGAAAAGCTCAATTTCTAACTCTTTACGTTTCATGCTTTGAATATTTTGATGCACAAGGTTTAATTTACATAGTTTATTTTTGTTTGACTCTTTATTTTTATTTGACTCAATATTAAGCGAACTGTTACTCCGTTTTATAAAGTTATTGCAAGAGTGATTCTCTGTTGTCTTGGTAATTAATTTAAATAGTTAGTTGCATGTTCCAATGACATGACGTCAGAGTTAATACTAACAGTTTGCTCAATAGAAGCAGTTGTCTGTGTGGCCAATACTTTGGTCGAAAAAGAAAAATAATAACACAACAGTCTACAAAACTGTTGTTTGTAATATCTACTAAGATAATACTTATCTTGTGTTAAATAAAACCTTTTACTAATAATACTATTAGTGTCAATAAAATGAAATTTACAATTTCTACATGTTAATGTATGCAATGTCGAATTCAAATTATGTCTTACATCATTTTCGCCACTATTATCATCATGAATGAATGGAAAAGCAAATAATAAAATTTTTTCCACATTGGTTAATTCATTCAATCGAGAGAAATAATTAATTAATAATTTTTTGCTTATTGTATGCCGCCTGCCTACAAAAATTATTAGAGTAGTGCCTTCTGTAAATTTAGTTGTCAAAATTCTATCCAATATGTTTAAGTATGTGGCACCAGGCATGCAGTTATTAGTAATTACTGGTCCCATGTATTGACTAAGTTGTGAACCCATACTTTTACCAATTTCATCACTAAACATTATAATTTGTTTGCTCGCGATGGAGGTGGAGGTATTTTCTTGTTGTTGTGGTGTGACACACAGCCCCAACGATGGGCGCTCAGTTACACTCGCTGGCCCGGAGGCACTAGCTGGAGCTATTTCGCAATCGCATTGATGATTTAAAGTTAAAGAGTTAAATCGCTCTGCGTTATACTTACTTAACTCCAACAATTCATCCATGGCCAACGAGTGTTCTTTTAACTCATTTTGGGCTGTTTCATACTTTTTAGTAATATCATGCAACGATTGGGTCAAGTTATCAATTTCCATCTGTAGGCGCCGTGTGTCACACTCAACACTAATTTTTGACTCGATGAGTTTACTATTACACTCTTGCAATATTTCAGCCATAGCCCACAACGCTGGCCCAATGCGGGTTGGTGAACAATGGCGTAAATAAATGTATGACAAAGCATGCCATGAATATGATAACTAAGTGCGGAAGTCTGAAACGAGTATTGCGCCAAGTCGGCCAGACACAAAGAAAGTGCATCGCCCAAGGTCGTGGTTAAAGTGAAACGAAGGCATACTCTATGTAATAAAACATTAAAAACAAGGACTTACTTGTCGTGGCGCAATAGCGTCAATAATATATTGCGCATTCGCGGGATTTTCTTCGAAAAATGCATGTGTTATCTCGAATCTTCTTCTGTTCACCACCGACCGATTGCACAAAACACAAACAGGTCGATTTTCAGCCATATTCAACAAAATCCAGATCACAAAGCACAAAACGAAGTCCATAAACGTATCCAGTTGTCAAGTTAGCTGATCACAAAGTCCGGGAAGCAGAAACGGGTCAAAATGTTTATAAAAACGCATAAAATCGCACAGTACACAACGACGCAAGCGTAAACGAAGGACTGCGCAGAGGGATGGCATCGCACGCCTCACACAACGCCGGCCGGCACCTTTGTTCTTGACGAACAAAGACGCCTATTGGTCCTCTGCGTAAGCAGGTACTAAAATGAGGTAGGACCGGTTTCTTCGCGGTGCGTGGGTCGCTTTTAAAGAAAGTAGTATTACTAGTAGATGATTTTTGGAAGATAAAATATTTTTAATAACTTGGACTAATTATAAAATAATATAGAAAGAAAGAAAGAAAGAAACTGTTTATTCGCCACTTTGACACATTTTACATTATGTTAAGCATATGCGCTGATAATAACACTTAGAGAAGAATATATACAGGGTGACTTTAAATTGAAGCATAACCTTGTAAGGGGATGTTGCACAGGTCATTTGCAACAACTTTTGTAGGAACACTCATATGCAAAAGTGAACCAACCTTTTTTTTGGGAATTTTTTAAAAAATATCTATGTGGTAAGCAAAGAAAATTGTAAAAAAAAAATTGTTGAAAATTTCGATAATTTTTCATTTACTGATTAGTCTCTTACGTTCTAGTTACATGTTAGCATCATCAAATCTACATTATTTGCATTATTCTAGACACAGTGCTGTAAAACCCAAAGAAAATAATAAATAATTTACTAGTTTTATTACAAAAAACAGCTCGTTTAAAAAAAACTCACTATTACACTTACTCTGCGTATTATAAAAAAAACATCTACATTTCTTAAGCTTTCAAATGAGGTATAAAACTCTGGCATAGCTAGTCAAACATCAGAGATATTAGCCAAACAAGGGAACAGGTTGGAATAGCAAAAAAATTACAGATTACAATAAAAACTAATTTGTGCAAAATGTGACTCACACACTTAGTGGTGACAATTCTACAACACACATTTTAAATTTTATTTAGGTTTACAGTACCACCAGTCCTTATTTTCTTTTAAAAAGCCAAAAATTAAGAATGTTTTAAACACAAAAGTGTCCGTTTTAAACAAAATTTCACTATAACACTTGCTCTGCGTATTATTAGTAAAAAATTTATTTCATAAGCTTTCAAATGAGGTATAAAACCGTGAGTCTAACGGTAAAGGTATTCGCACAGGCGACAAATTAGGGATTGGCTGGACGAAAATTTCCCAAATAATTGGATCGGCAGAGGAGGACCCATACCTTGGCCAGCTAGAAGCCCAGACCTGACACCCATGGACTATTACGTCTGGGGGCATATGAAAACGTTGGTGTATGTCGATAACCAGCCAGTCCCAGATATTGAAGAGTTAAGACGACGAATTATTGCAGCAGCTGACCAAATTAGATCCAACCTCAGCTCGGTGGTGGTAAAAAGCGAATTAAGAAAAAGAATGAGAATTTGCGTACGAAACGGTGGGAGCCATTTTGAAAATCAGCTGTAATATCCTAGAGGTTAACTGGACAACTGTGTGTGTGTGTATTGTGTGCGTGTACCAGTAATTAGGTGTCAACTCTACAGTACACACTAAAACATAATTTTATAGCTTTTTATCTATTTTAATACGAGAGAATACGGATTGGTGGAACTGAAAACCTAAATAAAATTTAAAATGTGTGTTGTAGAATTGTCACCACTAAGTGTGTGAGTCACATTTTGCACAAATTAGTTTTTATTGTAATCTGTAATTTTTTTGCTATTCCAACCTGTTCCCTTGTTTGGCTAATATCTCTGATGTTAGACTAGCTATGCCAGAGTTTTATACCTCATTTGAAAGCTTGAGAAATGTAGATGTTTTTTTTATAATACGCAGAGTAAGTGTAATAGTGAGTTTTTTTTAAACGAGCTGTGTTTTGTAATAAAACTAGTAAATTATTTATTATTTTCTTTGAGTTTTACAGCACTGTGTCTAGAATAATGCAAATAATGTAGATTTGATGATGCTAACATGTAACTAGAACGTAAGAGACTAATCAGTAAATGAAAAATTATCGAAATTTTCAACAATTTTTTTTTTACAATTTTCTTTGCTTACCACATAGATATTTTTAAAAAAATTCCCAAAAAAAAGATTGGTTCACTTTTGCATATGAGTGTTCCTACAAAAGTTGTTGCAAATGACCTGTGCAACATCCCCTTACAAGGTTATGCTTCAATTTAAAGTCACCCTGTATATAATGTTAAATATAAAATAATACATTAATAAAATAGTTATTATGCATAATTATAAAATAATATACAATGTTATAGTAGTCATGATATAATAAAAACCGAGGATATAATAATTATAATGTAAATTTAAATAATAAAAATTATGCAATATTGCTTTCAAATATGACAGTTTATATCTTTTTCTGAAATTGTAATACAGAGTAACGACTGTTGTAAAAGTGTTCGTTAATAACAGTACTTTCATCTGATAATAATTTTATCAGTGGCCGCCATGCGCCCAAAAGTGCCCATTCTTCTTTCAGAAGAACTGAGTCGATATCGGAACTCAAGTACGCCTCAAGCTCTTTTGTCACGTTTTCCAATATAGGTGGATTAGTAAGAGGTGTTTCCGACCACCATATCATATCAATGTAGGACTTTGCCTCGAAATTCAGCTTTGGTACTTTGAATTGTCGCAGTGTCTCTTTGGCTAATTGTTTCGCTTTTATCAACCGTCTCAATCCAAGTTCTTTTATCGTTGGTGATGGATCAGTTATCATAGTTAGCAATATATTTTCTGGGTGAGCAAAATATGCATTACGTTGTATTACGGGATCTATAATTGATAAGTCACTTGAAAGATAGCGAGAATACTGAATCATGTTATAAATATGCCTTGCACCGTCCTTGCATGACGTATGCCGCTTTATGTCAAACCACACGCGAGCGTATACCTTTTGGATGAAAGTGGACAAAATAGTCAATGGGGTATTTTCGGACACACCCCAGTATGAGGAATCTAAAAAAAATCACCCTGTATATGAGCTTTAGAAATTTCAAGAATTGAAAAGCAGATATTATATGCGTCGATCTAAAAAACTTTATTGCAGAAATTTGTTTATTCCACGGGAACTACTCACTTTATCAAGATAAAAAATATCCTATGTCTTAATCCAGGGTATGTTTTACCAAATTTCATCCGCATCCGTTCATCCATTTCGCTGTTATTGATCAACAAACAAACAAACTCTTGCATTTATAACATTAGATAATAAATAAATAATTGATTTCTATACTTACTGTCTGATAACCTGTTCTCTTTCATACTGTTGAAACGGAAATGAAATATATTTATTGATTATTTGTGGCTTCTTCCTGCCGGATGGCTTTAGATACACTTGCCTTTGAAACACAGTGCCCACGGCCATCTCCTACAATTGCCTGGTATGACCCAGTAGCATAAAATGCCAATGCAACTAACACCTACAACAAAAAGGTAAAATATTATGTTTACTAGTTTGCTGATTATTACAAAGGTTAGGTACACAATAAACTTACATTGTGTTGAGCAAAAAGAAAGGGCAATTAGTAATAATAATAGATACCATCGATAATCTTGATGGAATACAAAACAATGTTGATTAGTGAGTAAGTGATTATTGAATTTAGGTAAATATAATATTTACATACTGCATTCTTTCCTTACTTTGGTTTTGAGGTCCAAAGCATCAGAACGCAAAGTGGGTGGCAGGTGTGGAGTCAACTCTGTTGTTAACTCCCGAGTTAACTCCCTTGGACAGTCTGTACCGTTTTACAAACTGCCGATCAGACAGATTGAATGCCGTGGCTCCGCTCTTTCTCGCACTTGGATTCACTTCTAAAATGCCTAAATACATCATATTTCCAACAAAACACTCGGAACGGTCCGGAAAAAGTAGCGTCGAACGTGACAACGTTACTGAAGTCCAACTGTAATCGAAGTTTTTTTTTTTATGCACAACGGGCTGGTACTTGACCTCAATCACACCTGATGTTAAGTGAAGATGAGGTCGAAGGTGGAAGCGTACTGACCCGGAAACCCCAACACATTTGGGGGACTGGCTATCTTATCTCTGACAACCGAAACACAACAATGCTATCACATTGCTGCCTGGCGGCAAATTTAGATAAGGTGGTGGTAGCTAGCCAGGCAGACATTTAAAATGCTCTACCACCAACCAAGTGCGTCTCAACCAGCTGTCAAATCATTAGCGCGATACGGAACGTTCAAAAAGTTGCGTTTCGTTTGTGATCCAATTGCAATTTGGTTGAAATTTGTTAGCGTGATCGCCCCCCTGTAACGTTACCATTTTTAGTGATGCCGTAGATGTTTACGCTTATACTAGGGGTTATTCGTTTTGAACATTTTGAGAGTCGGGCAGATGACATGTTAGAAATATCTAACACATTTGAATAATGTGGATATGATGACACTCTAGTAGGATTTTGTCGAGCTGGATGTAATTTTGCAATGATACTCCTAAGAAAACAATGGTTATCATCGTTTTGTATGTTTATGCAAGATTTAGTGTTTCGCAATTTTACAAAATACCAAAATCAAAATCAAATCAAAATCAAAAATATTTTATTCAATGTAGGATACAAAAATATCACTTATTGAAAGTCAACATGTTATTATTTTTTTTTAAACTACATCGCTTCGCAAGGTGTTATGGTTAGGGAGAAGAAGCGACAAGAAACTCCGCAACAACACATCTTTTCAATTTGTTTCCATCTTTACAATAATATTACATTTTAATATTACATATTACAAAACAATAGCAATTAACATAACGACCAGCTAACACCAGACCTCCTTATCGCCTAAATAATCATCTATCCTGTAATAACCCTTCTTACACAGAGTTTCTTTAATGTGGCGTTTAAATTTCTGCTCTGTTAAACTCAATACATGTTCTGGTATTTTATTGTAAAAGCGTATGCTGTGTCCCACAAAGGATGTGCTAACCTTGCTAAGTCTAAATTGTGGAATTTCAATTTTATTTTCTAGTATTCAAATTATGATTATCAGAATGTTTACGAAATAGGCATATATTTTTGCGTACATACATTATACTGTCATATATATATTGAGATGCAACAGTTAAAATACTTATTTCTTTAAACAGTTCTCTTAGAGAATCACGGCAGAGTAAATTATATATTGCTCTGATTGCTCTTTTTTGTAGAACAAATATTGTTGGAATATCTGCAGCCCTACCCCACAGTAGTATACCATAAGACATAATGCTATGAAAGTAGCTAAAATAAACGAGCCTCGCTGTTTTAATGTCAGTAAGTTGTCTAATCTTACGAACAGCATAAGCAGCTGAACTGAGCCTGCTCGCAAGTGTCTCAATATGCGACCCCCACTGTAGTGTGGAGTCCAAAGTGATGCCAAGAAAAACAGTGTTCTCAACAAATTCCAATGCTTCACTATTTAACTTTAGGTTGTTTTCCCCCTGCCTTACATTAGGTAAGGAAAACTTAATACATTTGGTTTTCTTAGCATTTAGGACTAAATTATTCACAGTAAACCAGTTCGAAACCTGTGAAAGAGTATCGTTTACATCGTCAATATCATTCGACCCTCTCTTTATTTTGAATATAAATGAAGTGTCATCAGCAAACAACACAATATCAACCAGGTTCCGAACTAAATAAGGCAAGTCGTTAATATAAACTAAAAACATAATGATTTTATACTTATTTACGTTTATTACATAAAAAAATTTAAAGAAGAAAAATAGAATTTTCAGATTCTGATCAGAGTCCCTATAAGGAAAAAACAAACAAGCATAATAAATAATATAAGTAACGAATTTAGATTTCTAGATTCATAGAATTAATCTGTAAGGAAAGAAATAATCATTAGTAAAATACACAATAATAATAAAGAATTTAATATTCCATTATATCTTACATGAGAATTAAAATAAGTAAAAAAAATTAAAACGTGTTTGACGGATATGTTATGGGACGCATGTTCCGCAACTCTTCATTTGCGGCCGCCAGCTACCCCAATACGCCCTTGTGCGTTGGGCTACCTTGATTGAATGCACTTTTGTAAGTGCAGATAGCTTGTTTCCAACGCTGTGACGGGTCTACAATGAGAGGCGGCTCTATATCTTGAGTCTTGTACAGCCGACACTCTGATGTAAAACTCGCCGCGCTTCGTGAGGTCGCGTTGCAGCACATAGTCGCCGTCACCCATACGCCGTGATAGAAAGCTGCGTAGGGGAGCTGCTCGGAGTGGCTCTGCTATTTCACTCTCGTCCTCGTCCTGTCCTGGAACAAAAAATTAGGATTTACTAGTATTTGTTACATCTTTCATCTAATGATACAATGAAACTAGCAATATTGGAGCTAAAATATTAAGTATCTATTGATGTTTAAAGTTTATTTTGGTAACTTGTACGTTTAATTTAGGTTCTCAAAAGCAAAGGTGAATTTATCGTATCCTATGCAACAAATTTTAATATTATTTAAAGTTAAACCAAAGAGTACGTAATAGGCAGTACTATGTTTAACTTAAATATGTTTTAGGTTTACGAAACTGTACTTAGTCAAATCGGTCGGCGGTGGAAGTGGATAAAAAAGTAACTTACATCGGAGTAAATGACGCGCGGTCTTTTTTTCTTGGGAGCTGCAGGAGCAGGCGGCACTGGCGCGAACAAGTCCCCCTCGTATTCGGAGTCGTTTTCCAAGTGAGGCAGCGTTGCGGCTGCAACTGATAGGGTTCGAAGTATCGGCCTCTGTTCACGATACCGAGTATCGGTATCGATACCCGAGAAGTATCGACTTAAAATACTCGATACTACTCGGTATCGAGTACTTTTTGAGAGGCAAGGTTTCATAATAAAAAAGGGGTTTTTTATTTATTTAGACTACTGTGGATCAAACGCTCCATTCAGAGATGAAATCTGAATCTAAGTGAACTCCCAATCGTCAAATCGTATGGAAAATTTACAGGTGCGAGTTTGAGTTCACGCTTAGTTTCGTCTCTGAATGTCAGCCAAAGAGTCGTGGATTATTTTAAAAACTTCAAAGTCATTTTTATTAACCAAAATATTTATTAACCAATAGAACCCAAACCCAAATAATTACACTTATAACATAATTTAGACCTTACAATTATCATAAGTTATTTAAGAAATTTATAGAAAGACTAACAGAACCACTCATTTTCAGGGCGTCCTGCCAAGAAAAGCAGTTCGTTCAATCGTTTTGGTTTTAAACGATTACGGTCTTGCGTCATTATGGCTCCAGCTTTGTAGAAAAGCCTTTCGGATGGGACAGATGTGTCTACTACCACTGCATGACGCCTAAATTGGTGGTAAAGGGTCGGAAAAATTTCTTTCATGTCCTCCCAAGATTCTATTGGGTTCGATTTCAGTGGCGTTACAGGAAGTTTCATGTAGTGGGTTATTTCATCCTATTTTCCGGTCTTCTCTATATTTTTTTGGGCTAATTCTTTATGCGGCTTCCAAAATTCATTTTCATTTAAACTGGAAATACTATCTGTATCTGATTCTGAGGAATACATCTGTGGGTTTACATTTTGTTCAGCTAAAATTATTTTTCGGAGAACACTCAATGCATTTGCAGATGATTCAGTATTTCTAAAATGCAAATTCTTAAATCTGGGGTCAAGTAGCGTGCTGATTCCTATACGAGGATTACGCTCAACCCATTCGAACCGGCGCAGAATTTGTACCATTAACACTTCTTTTGCCTTAATACATAAGGTTGATTTAACTTTGAGATTTGTCACCTGTTTTACTAAGCAATTAATCAATTTTGGAGATAGTGACATATTGTTCCCCAGATAATTCTCTTGTGATGTATTCCATGAAATTAATTCTGTGATGTTATTCATTTCTGCTGGTGACAGCATTGTTGGAGCATGTGAATCTGTTAGTAGTATGGGTAAAATAACTGTTGCTAATTCTACAAACCTTTCCGACATATAATAACAAGAGTTCCATCGAGTGCTCACATCGAGGATCAGTTTTTTTGGCACACATGTAGGGTGTTGCAATGATTGAGCCTTCTTTAAATTATCGGTTGCAATTACACTTTTTTTAAAATATTTGACAATATTACGAACTTTTGACAGAAATGCAGAGGTCTCTTCTTCAGACAGCACCTTCTCTACTATAAGGTTAACAGTATGTGCGAAGCAGGGTATGTGCTTCCCAGTGTTTGTGCTGCTGCCCTCTTCGAATAAATTTCTTATAGCAGATACCATATTTGCCCCGTTATCCGTTACTACAGCAACAACATTTTGTTTATTTATATTCCAGTCTTCCAGTACATTTGTAAGCATTTGTGAAATATATTCACCGGTGTGTCGTTCATGTAAATCTATAGTGGCAATGCAGGTTAATTTTAATGTAGTTTTTTCTAAATAGTGTAATGTTACTCCCAAAAAGCTGGTCATGTTCATAGAGTCCGTCCATATGTCACAAGTGGCACAAAATGCGACTTGACATTGCAGAGTTTCTTTCATGGCGGTATATTTATTTGACATTAATTTTTTAAATTGGGTATCTGACGGTACGCGGTAGTTAGGCTCTAAAGTTTTTAACATTTTTAAAAATCCTTTTGTCATTACTGTGTGAAAAGGTTTATGATCTACACAAATATGATAAAGAATGGCATTGGTTATAGCAGAATGCCTGGTCCCACCCTCTTTTAAAGATGTGCGTTGTTGAAATGAGCGTAAGATCGGATTTTCTTGTAAAAGAGTAGGTGGCGGCTTCTTACTGATGATAATATCCTTAACTGAACTACTACCAGCTTCTCTCAAGTCGTTATATGAAATTGAATGTTTTTGAGGTGGCACCTGTTCCTGTATTACTGGAGATAACAACGATTGCTTTATTCTTTTTGCAGTCGGCGGTTCACTGCAAAATTAATAAAAATATGTAGGTGTATACATAGTTTTTTAATTTAAAAGTATAAGTCTTGTGGACCACTCACTCATACTGATATTCGGTATTAAAATAAAGAGATGTGGTTATGTATTTTGATATTTTAACGAAATAAAATAGTAAGATGCTCTTTATTCAAAAGTGAAAAAGAAGCGAAAGATATGAACCTACCTGGACACATCAGCAACATCTTCACATTCATCATCATCGCCCTGTTTGCTGATGACGGTACACGACGGCTTCATTTTTATTTTAGCAGCATTAACAACGGAACCATGGTTTGCTCTCAAATGCTTCATCATATTTGATGTATTACCACTAGATTTTATAGTCTTAAAGCATAATTTGCATTTTGCGGAATCTTTATTAACTTTTTCAAAGTACTTCCACGCAGTACTTAAGCCACTCATTTTTATTTAGGAAAATTATAATTAATTTTTGGTTTTAAATACAGCACGTTACATCGATTCCACACAACGCACACACAGACCACACCACA
Source organism: Oegoconia quadripuncta (assembly GCA_949316235.1). Classification (NCBI taxonomy): domain Eukaryota; kingdom Metazoa; phylum Arthropoda; class Insecta; order Lepidoptera; family Autostichidae; genus Oegoconia; species Oegoconia quadripuncta. Next base: position 1,916,435 of record OX438758.1, read on the forward strand.
GCACAGAGTACTTTTTTAAACAGACACACCACAGCAGCCACAGACTAATATTGTCTATTGTTGTTATTGTCGTAAAATTCACCAGTATCGGCAGGCAAAGATCTGGTGACCATACAGCCTTCGAAACACTCATTTCTATTGAATATTCATTCTACTGTAGCGTTCTACCATAAAGTACTCGATATTTTAAAAACGTACTAGACGATACCGACATTTACTCGATACCCGATGGTCGAGCATCGAGTACTCAAGTATCGGGTATCGCGGGAAGGTACTCGATACTTACTCAGTATCAAAAGTATCGTTCGATCCCTAGAACTGACTTTTTTGTTGAAGCGAAGCCGACGCCCTTGCCCTTAGATTTTGATGTAGCTGCCTTGCTGGAGCTTGCTTTTTGGGCGGTTGACTTCTTCTTGTAGCCGCTCAACACTTCAGGCTCGAATGGATTAACGAAAGACCTGAAATAAAATCAAAAACACTTAGTTGTTTATCAACTAAGTAATAGCGAAAAAATGTGAAATACATACGAGGGCGGGATGATAAATACCTAGCCTAGTATAGAAAACCTTGAATTAGTGTGTTAAAAGTATATTTATTTTTCGACATAGTCTCCTTCATTTATGCTCTAAAGCCTTGAGCCACCCGTGAAGTGGTTTTCTTCAAGCCCTTCAAAATAACTGTCCACGGCAGACATCACCTAGCTATTATTTTCAAATCTTTGTCCACCTAAAAAAATTTTGAGCTTGGGGAATAGATGAAAGTCAGATGGTGCCAGATCAGGAGAATAAGCTGGGTGTGGTAGCAAATAATAATTTAATTCTTTGAATTTCGCCATCGCAGTGATGCACGTGTGAACGCGCGCATTATCCTGATGAAAGATTATTTTTTTTTAGTCTTTTTTCACGAATACACACTTGTAATTTATCCAGCAGATCAGCATAATATTCGCCATTTATGTTTTGTCCTTTTGGAAGGTAATCAATCATCAATATACCCTTCGAATCCCAAAATACTGACGCCATGACTTTTCCCGCTGATTTCACGGCTTTTGCTTTTTGGAGCCGGGGATCCTTTTTCCGTCCATTGTTTTTTTTTTTTTTTTTTTTTTTTTTTTTTTTTATTATAATACTAAGTACCTCCAATGTACAATAATTTGGAGCCTGTTTTAGCCTGAGTTTCTCTTTCATACCAGTTCTCGCATTTATTCCTCTCGCACTTCCATTCCTCATACTTGTCTTTCTGTCATTCATCGTCGCATTCTTTCTTTTGCAGGTGGGTGCCTGCCTACTCTGACCTAGTCTGTTCTAGCTAATTTATTATTTTTCAGGTAGGTTTTTTTTTTTTTTTTTTTTTTTTTTTTTTTTTATTCAGGTTAATAGAGTAAGAGACACAAGTTTATCTTTTTTCTTTTTTCCTTAACCTATTACATATTTTGCTTATTTTCTATTTCTTATATTCTATTTTATTACTACATATTTATATTCTTATCCTCTACTAGTTTATAATGTACAAGTTATAATATCATATTATACTGACATTATATTTACTTATTCTATTTGTTTCTATTTATTACTATGCTAACTATATTTACACAAAACTCTAGAAATTTATCTCTATTTTTACTATTTATAATGTTTGATAGGTTTTCAGCCGTCAAACTGCAGTCCAGTTCCTGCTCTATATTGTAACGCTTCAGACCGAAAATGGGACACTGGAGCAAAATATGTGGAACCGTTTCAGCGGTGTCGGGGTCGCAGATACATGATGGGCTCTCCTTACGCTTGAATCGGTTCAAGTATTCTGAGAACCCACCATGCCCCGTCAGTATTTGTGTAGTCGCGCTGGTTGCTTCGAATTTTCGGACAATTCTGTACGCCGCCACTGCATCCGGGAAGAACAACTTGGTCACGGACGCTGTCTCACCTGATACATACCTCCGGTTCCATTCGTCAAGGGAATCCTCTCGGATTATCCTCTTGACGAACGAAACCGGGCACTGATCGTAGTCTGGTGTCCTTTTTAGTTTTAGGGCCGCTTCTTTGGCCAGACCGTCGGCCCTCTCGTTCCCCTCCAATCCTGCGTGAGCTTTGATCCAGAATAGTTTCACAGTTTTATTCTGTTGAGAAATTGTTTTTAAGTTCTCTCGGGTTTCAACGGCTAGGGGATGGAGGCGATCGGGATTCGCGACGGTCTGTAGAGCAGCTGTAGAATCGCTGTAAATCCCATACGTACTGGTTTTGAGCTTTTGGATTTCCCTTGTGGCTTTGCAAATCGCAAGGAGTTCGGCCTGGTACACAGTGCAACCGTCCATTGTTTAGACTGCCCCTCGGTGCGGACGATGACAGCGGTGCATGTGGCAGGGGCGGCGAGGGCGCCCGGGGCCGCACTATGCGGCGGACAACTCGTGCAGGCACATAGCGCCATCTCTTGATAGCTCTACAGTCGACCGTCCTGATGATGCTGTGAGTCTCGCACAGCTCTGAAGCTGCTTAGGCAGAATAACATGGATAACACACTCTTTAACACTTGGTAACATATTTGATTGCAACTTCTTTATTTCGTGCGCTAACAGGTTGTACTTTCAGCTAATCCACATTAACACAATTACGCGTAGGGTCAGTGACACGTGCGACAGCGGCGCGTACGGGTGGGTGCACTATTTGGCGCTAAAACAGCAGGACTAACGAGCACTGGCGTAACGAAAAAATGTAAGTGATTGTTATTTCAACATTAATTAATGACGGAATGTTGTAGAAAATAATATAAAATGTTTCTAATTTTGTGTTTTTTGTTTTATAGGTTAGGTTTCACTACTTATATTGCAATTTATTCTGGAGCTGGCAACACAGGCCAGCGGCTGCCTGTACAATAATAAAGACATTGTTGTCAACACCACCCAGCAATGGCGTCGATCGAGAAAACTGCGTTTCGGCTTTTTGGCGGGAACTCGGCGAGTGAAGTAGCATTTTTCTTTATAATTCTTATAATTTGTGCATTCTAACTTTTGAAGCTTAATAATGGCAGAATATTGTGCAGCAAACGTTAGTGATGGTGTACAAGTGAAGGGAAGTGTAAATTAAAGTGCGTAACGGAGCTTTCGGGTTCCCACAAGAAGCCGCCAAAATCTTTTGTAAAGCATTCTGCCACTTTACTGAAGAATGACTTGACCGTGACTAGACTCTGTATACGCCAAGTATACGACGAATTACTTGTTTTGACTGAGACTGACTACAAACTGAAGAAATAAGAGAAATAAGACATGGCTGTTATGGGCTAGATCCCTTTGCCTTCTCCTAGAGGAGAGAATGAAACGAAAAAAAAAAAAAAAAAAAACTGCGTTTCATTGAAACTCCTCATCTATTCCAAAATACTAATACAATACATGGTGTCAGGTGTAAACAGGTGAAATTGGATCCTTAGTGGATCACAAACGAAAGCTCCTATAAAATAAAAGAATAGTTGAAAAATATAAATAAAATGGAGGGAATCACGCCGCCTAACAAGCTAATTGTTGGTGAAAGTGGACACCCATAGAAAAAGAGCTATTTGCCATCTGCGCTGCAGTAGAGAAATACCATCAGTTTGTGTATGGTCGCAGAATTGTTGTTGAAACAGACCACAAACCACTTGTGGCCATCATTATCAAAGATATTAATAAAATAAGTGCTCGACTACAGCGTATGATTTTAAGACTTCTTAAATATGATTTAGAAATAACTTATATACCTGGTAGCAAGATGTATATAGCAGATTATCTATTTAGAGATTTCATTAAAGATAATGCAAAACAGGAACCAAAATTGCAAGAATTGGTACATGGAATAGAATCTGACTTGCCAGTTTCAGAAAGTAGGTTAAAAACATTACAACAATAAACTATTAATGACTCAAATTTATCTCAGGTAAAAAAATATCACTGACAAAGTCTTAAAAACTTATTATAAATTAAGGAACAAAATTTTTGTGAAGACAATATTGTATACTATCTAAATGAAATTATAATGCCTAAAGTTGTGCACAAAGAAATGCTGGCCATATTACATACAGGATATAGTGGTTTTGTAAAGTGTAAGAAACGGGCTAGGAATGTGATGTATTGGCCGGGTATTTCACGGGACATTGATGATTTTGTCTCTCATTGCCATTCTTGTCAAAAGTATAGACCCTCAAATGCAAAGGAACCACTGATGTCCCATGACATACCTACTTTGCCATTTTATGAAATAGGTATGGATATTTGTTATTTTGCAAAAAAAGATTATCTTGTAGTCGTCTCATCTATTCCAAAATACTAATACAATACACTGTCAAATATCGCGCAGGTGATAATTTTTATCAAAAATAAATATTTAAATGTAATTTTAATCAGTAAAACCCTCAGAAATAAATTGTGACGATAATTTACTGTGTGTTTATAAACAAAACTGTGTAAAACTGTGGTTTAATATCCGTGAAATTCAAAAAGGCGTTCGGTCAACGGCTACTGTCAAGATTCAAAAATCCTACATGGTTCCAATGAAAATTCTGGGAAGTATCGTTTTAGTTATTCTCTGAATACTATAATATCACATGTACCAAGTGTTAACATACTCCAGTACGCTCTTTACTGCTCAAAAATTGAACAAAAATTGAGCAACGTACACCATATAGGGGCTATGTTCATATCTCTCTTTACTTGACTACTTTGTGGAAGTAAAGTTGATGAAACGAACGCTTGCCGCAGACATTCCGACACTACAAACACTGATTACTACTATTTCATATAAAACCCAAGTATTATTTAGTTATACACTTTGTTAAATCATAGGTATTGTAAACCAGAGATAAGATTAAGGTATAATTTTTTATATATGACAATACCTACCTGCTTAGGTATCTAAAATAAGTAGGTAGGGTAAGATTGTAGGATCTGCTCTGATTTACTAGCCAGTTTCTTAGTCTATCTCTGCTTGCTTTACAGTCACAAGTCATCATGGTTCACACTCGCAACACAGTAGCCGAACAAGAGGCTGAGTACAAATTACAGACAGCGCTTGTAGAATTCAAGCGCTCCAAGACACTATGCGAACGGTTACTTCAAGAAAGATCTGATAGTGAAGTTGAGATTCACCATGTGGTTTTAAGAAACACCTACCTAAAGAACGAGCGCACTTCACTGCACAGCCAACTACTCGAAGTAACTACTGAGCGTGACCAGTTACAATGCATTATAGATAATATGTACCAGTGCCATGATACATAGGTATCATGGCACTGCTCTTAGGAGCAGGCGCTGTCAAAAATGACTGAACTGGAGCACGAGCTGTGTGAAGCGCACAAGCAAATTACACAGCTAGAACAAGAACGATCATGCGATCAGGCAAATTACACACGCAGCCTGTATGAAGAACTAATTGACTGTAGTCATAAACAGCAGACCAGTCTATCAAGCACAGTATACTGCACAAGGCATGGTGACGGGGACTTGGTATTTAAAAAAAGTAGGAAATTAAGACGTGTGAACAAATTTATTAGAAAAGCCAATATTAACTCGGAACGGCTGAAACTCCAAATTGGCTATCGCTGTAAACGGATAAAGAAAAAATTGGTAAATGAGTTTATACAAAATACTAATGATTATAGAATGCACTATGACAAAGAAACGCATTTATTAAATTTAAAAATCAATAGTCTAGAAAATGACCTTAAAGAAATGACAAAGAAATACCATACCACTCAGTCACAGTGGACAGAATATACACAAATGGTTTCTGAGATGGTAAATATATCGGTAGCAAATGCTGAGATGATGAATTTGCTAACAGAAGACGACGAACCCAAGGACCAGATTCAGGACACCATGCTTGCTACTCCACCTAACTCTCCAATATCCATAGGGGCTGCCACACCAACGGCTCTGCTTGCTCCCACCTTAAGTCGATGCACTGGCAATGCTTCGGTCTGTGACACACTCAAAACTCTGTTTTTTTTTCAGATTGACCTGTATTAACCACCCCGTTGTTGACTATTGTTTTCCAGACATGTCATATAATAAGATCATTGATCGTGTTCGGCAGGCAAAGGTTGATAGCTTGACAAATATTATAATTTTAGTAGGAAATAGTTAGTATAAATAGTGTGAGCATACTAAGTGGCTTGGATATCAATAAAATATTTTTATGCGCCTTTCCATTCGTGAAAAACGTATCAAACTTTGTAAATGAGCGTATTCATTCACTGAATACAATATTATAAAATGTTACATGTCGTCATTCTGACACTTTTTTTTATTTCGATACTAATAAGTTTATTGGGAAATTGTATTTGACAAAAGATACATTGTATCTGCCTAAAAAAAGTAAACGCACAATTGATACATTGTTAGCCTATAATATTGAAACATTAAGTTAATTTTTTTTTTTAATGTAAATAACTTTGAAGACTCTTCCTCTTAAATTACACTTGATAGTAGTGGAACGGAGAGGGTGGGTCCTTTAAACTAAGTGCTAAGACAAAGGGAAAGCCAACAGGATTATTTCTAGTACATCAAAACATTCAGGGCTTTCCCGGCAAGGAACATGAGATCGAGTTATTTTTAGAAAAATGTCCTGTAGAAGTTTTGTGTTTAACTGAACACTGGGTAAGGCAGCATGAAATGATATTTAATATTAAAAATTATAGCGCAATTAGTTCATTCAACAGAATTAAGGCATTTTAAATGTCCGCCTGGCTAGCTACCACCATCTTATCTAATAAATCTGCCGCCAAACAGCAATGTTAATAGCATTGTTGTGTTCCGGTTGTCAGAGATAAGATAGCCAGTTCCCCAAATATTTGGGTTTCCGGGTCAGTACGCTTCCACCTTCGGCCTCATCTTCACTTAACATCAGGTGTGATTGAGGTCAAGTGCTAACCCGATGAGTAACAAAAAAAAAAAAAAAAATTAATATTTTTGACTGACGATGATGTTCCTGAAGATTTGAGAGCACAAATAATGAGAGTGGTTGCTGATCGGGAAGCAAGATTGAGAAGCCGTACTGGGGCGAATAGAAGGAGAGAGGACTATGACGAATATGTGGATGCAGATGACGGTGGTTACGAGGCCCTTTTCACTGGGGACAGAAATTCCACTGTCTTTGAATGGTCATCCATGGATACCTTTCAAGGACAGAGAGAATAATTTTTGCCTCAGCAGATTGGACCGACTGTCGCATCTGTAAGGCTATATGGGGCATTTAGGCAATATTGGGACGACAGCATTCTGTCTCCTATTGTGACTGAGATGAACCGGTATGCCGCAGAGGTTGCCGCTTCGTCTAATGTTTTCGCCCAGGGTTGATACGATACAGTCCACGAACTCCTCATTCTATTTTCCTTTTGGATGATGCTTGGCATCATCCGCATGCCCTCCACCAAATCTTGCTTCACTTTAAATCCCCTCCTAAAAACTAATGTCTTTAGGACAATGTTTGCCCGTAAAAGATATGAAAATCTCTGCCGCGCTCTTCACTTCACGGACAATACTAACCGACCGACTGACAATTCCAACCGTTTATTTTGTTTTGGCCCCATTTTAGATCACATGAATGCCCGCTTTCAAAGCGCGTATGTCCCGTCCCAACAGATTTGAATTGACGATTTTTTAGTTTTTCGGTTAGAATTAGTCGAACTAATTCTTCAACATCACCTCCAACATGTGCCCCAAAAGCCTTCTGGGAGTAACGTGCCAACCACTCCGTCCGCATCGCGGATGACGAGCAATAATAGGCCTAAACAAATAACCAGAACGCTACATGGTGCACCTGACTCGACGGCCCGTCGCAGGTGCTTTTATTGCACTACACGCAATCGTACGCAAAGACGTACCTCATACGTGTGCTCTGTATGTGATGTCCCCCAGTGTGTGAGCCTTGTTTCCAGTATAATCATACTCTTCCATATTTATTCCATATATATTTTTCTTTCCAGTATGACGGACAGGACAGACTGACTTCTGCAGTTTCCATGACAAATGTATACTTTTTGAACTTTCCGCAAAGTCAAATGAATCGACAGACAGACAGTAGAATCACCCGTTGTCCTAAAGATATTAGGTATTCCTTTCTTTGTATCGTACCAGTTCTTTCTCAATATTGTGTAAATGCCGTGAAAGTCTGTGATATGAATGAAGACGGATGGAACGGTCTACGGGGACGTGCTACTTTATTCTGTTTTTTGCTTAGCCGCTCGTTTGTGTCTTTTTTGTTCGCGGGTTTTTATGGTCCGTGTGTTGTCACCGCTCCCGATTCAAATTATTATTTATTTCCAAAACTAAGTGTACAATGGTGTCTTATGGTAAATGGTGCTTATAACTTAGTCGCCCTGTTAGGGCACAGGAAATTTATAAGAGCACTGCGCTTATATATAACATAATTACAAACTACTTATTTTATCTAATATTTACTTAACTTTTGGGTTGAATGACTATTGTGCATCTACCTACGCCTGTGAGGTTAACTGGAAAAAATCTCTAAATGGGATAAGTTCGCCTGTGTACTTATTTTGTGTATTCCTAATGTTGTATTTTTACTCTTTTTTATGTTTTATATAGTGCGTACAAACAAACAAATTATGTAATAGTTTTTTTTGTAATAATAGTGTTGATCGTGTATTATTCAAAAAAATTAATAAAATAGGATAACCTATATAACAAAAAGAATAAAAATTATATCACCACATGTTTCCTTTTATTACAGAACCCAATTTCGTCACTCCGCTCATCGATGTTTCCACTAACCTTACCTCAGTATGTGTAGATTGAAATTCATGAACGCGCCTCTATCTGTTTTGATTATCTCTGGTTGTTCTTTAGAATATGGCGGACGGCCAATGTTTTTTTTGTGAACAGTAATTCACAATAAATTACTTTAGAAGCGTCTGCGTGTTTTGCTCCACCAGAAATCATCCACGGTAAAAACCCCTCGGAGAGTTTTTAGGTTACGGACCCAGATTGTGGTAGCCAGAATGGAGCAACAAGAAACAAAGAACAAACATGGTATAGTGCAGTTCAATGGACAGAATTTCCATAACTGGCTGTTCAGAATTAAGCTACTTCTAGAAGAAAAAGAATTACTAGAATGTATTACAGAACAGTACAATGTGCTGGAGTTGACGAAAGAACAATTGCGGCATGATTGTCGAGCGAAAAATTTAATTATTCAGTGCATTTGTGACAGCCATCTTGAATTAATAAAAGAATGCAAATCGGCATACGAGATCATAGTGAAACTTACAAGAACCTTTCAAAGAACAGGCGTAGCATCACAATTATTACTAAGAAAGAAGCTTCTTACCGTAAAATACAATGAGGAAGGAAATATGGAAGGAAATATGGAAAATTTCTTACTGAAGTTTGACAAAATGGTGAGAGATTTAAAAAGTTCGGATACAAAGCCTTCAGAAAACGAAATTATATGCTATTTGTTGTTATCAATTTCGTGTTTCTTATTGTAATACATAGTTTCTAACATAATAAAAATGTTTTTTATTTTCCATAACCTTTAAGTTATAAATATTAAACATGCGACGGTAATTTGACACACACGTCTCTCAGATGGGTTGTAGGTGGTTACGTTACAAAAACAGGAGGTAGGTAGTTAAGGGTTAAACCAGATTTTATCAAAAGCTTTGATGAAGTAGGTTTTTACAAAAGCATTCGTCCTGGGTGTGGTAAAGGTGATCCTAAAGTTACTGACATAAAAGCTCTTCGGTACACTCCAAATGGAGATGTATTCTTTAAATTAAGATTCCCAGAAGAATGGACCGTACTACCTCAACGAAAATCATCAGCTATTACTGCTTTGCCTTTTGATAGACTTAGACATCGGCACCTTACTAGAAGAAAAATAACAAAAAGAAATTCGATGACTTGCAGTACTTAAAAGATACGTTACTAATTTGTTAACTAATATTGAGACTGATTATAACATTTATGTGAATTGAGACTGAGATATGTTTGCCTAAATTACCTATCTAATGTGATCTATTGTAAAGAGTATGGTGAAGTTCAAACTTTAATTATTAATGTCTAAAACTTTATGAAAATAATATGTTTTTAATGTGAAGAAGGAAGAAGTCTACTTTTTGTTTATTTTGAGTTTTGTTTTGTTTTAAATTGAAAGAAGCTACAATGCTAGTAATTATAACGTGATTTGTTAAGACAATTAAGTTTTTGTCAATTTCAAAAATTTTATCTAAGAACTATAAAAAAGAGTTGTGGTTTAGGATTGTTATTAAATATAATTGTGCACTAATCAGGAAAAACGATTTTTGTTTACGGATAACCTGCTAAGTCCAATATTAAAAAAATTATTTGATTATAAAAACCTGGTAAGTTACAAAAGTGGCTATAAATAAAGAAATACTGAATTTAATGACTTTTCTTTTATTTTGTATTGTGAGGAATACAAATAAATATTTAAAAATGTAAAAGCCTTGTCTTTAAATAAATGCATATTTTTTTAAGAATGTTTTTTTTTTCTCTCCTGTAAATTTATCTAATATGCTGATAGCAGGTTTACACTCTAAGCCGTATGATGACTTGATAAACGAAGATGGAAATATCCTCATAAATAAAGTATTACATTTTAAAAATTGATACAAATCGTCATATTATTTGTCGAAAGACTATTTTTGAATATATTGGAATTATTTTGTGTTGCACACGATGTTATAAACTTTTGATGAAGCTGGGTTAGGTTTCACTGTAGTGACAAATTTATGCCACAGCGTACCTCATGACTCATTAGCCACTTTTGATGATTTTTTTCACCAGCTGTAAAATGATGGATGTACTGTACGATAATGGCATTTATTCCATTGGAACTACGAAAAGCTAGGAAAGGTTTACCGGAGTTCATGAAAAAGAAGCCTAAGGATAAGCTAAGAATGAGTTTTGCACTTTATCGAGTGAGCCTTTGGTAGCAGTAAAGTGGTTCGACACAAAGGAAGTCACTGTACTTACGACGGTACATAAAACGGCGGAAGTAACAACCGTGTTGAGAACTCAAAAATATGGCAGTAAAAAAGAAATCTTCTGTCCTAAGGCAGTCGCCGACTACACATTCTATATGTGTGGCGTAGATCATTTTGATCACTTCAGGTTGTCGTATCCTACCGGAAGAAAATCACGAAAATTTTGGATGCGCCTCTTTTTCTTTCTCCTTGATGCCGCGATTATAAATTCGTACATCATTTATCTTACAAAACATAAACAACGAGAGTCTTCCCACAGGGAGTTTAGACTACGCCTTACGAGAGCTCTAATTCGAGATATTACGTGCAAAAAACAAAGAAAAATTGTTTTTAAAAATAAGAAAGGCGGTAATTTTGGTGTTCCAGATGATGTGCGCTTACAGAGTGTTGGGATTCACTTTCCAGAGCTTCAAGATACCTACACGCGATACAAGTTCTGTTCCACCAGAAAATAACAAAAGACAAATATAAAATGTTGTCATTGTGGTGTAGCTTTATGTGTCAAAACATGTTTAAAAAATTTCATTTGGCAGTAAATGACTTGGATACTATTTCATAACCATTCCTTTGTTTTTTTTTTTAATAAATGTTTTATTTTCATATATGACTGTCTTATCTTTTATTGGACAACGGTCACAAATTTGCCACTTTCACAAAAGCTTAAGAGACAAGGGCCATATATGTCACAATGTCACAATCAAAAGAAAACCATTCAATCTTGATCATTTTACCTTCTATCCGAATAAGGGTTAAAGATCTTTAATATGTCTGATACAAACAACTCCCATGAATACAATAGAGTATATATTATAAAGCAGGGACAGCTATCCAATTTATATTCCTTTTTTATCCAAAGAGGAAACCAGCCGTAATGGCCACCCCAACTATTCAACCCGATGGTTTAACCAAATTATTAGTACCACCAGATGGATTGTTAAAACCTCAAAACCTACAAAAGAAGAAGAAAATTGTCGTCAGACCGCCAAATAAGTTCAACAGATCAGTACCACAGCCAAAGAATTTGATATGATGACTTGATAAACGAAGATGGAAATATTCTCATAAAGTATTACATTTTAAAAATTTATACAAATCGTCATATTATTTGGTGAGACTTTTTTTGTATATATTGTTTTTTTTTGTGTTATATAGGTACGCTATATTATGTGAAGGTGGTCAAGGCAAAGCCTTATATAAAGATAGTCCCGAGTTAAAGATCTTTAATATGTATGATACAAACAACTCCCATGAATACAATGGAGTATATATTATAAAGCAGGGACAGCTATCCAATTTATATGATGACTTGATAAACGAAGATGGAAATATCCTCATAAATAAAGTATTACATTTTAAAAATTGATACAAAACGTCATATTATTTGTCGAAAGACTATTTTGGTATATATTGGATTTTTTTTGTGTTATATACGCTATATGTGAAGGTGGTCAAGGCAAAGCCTTATATAAAGATAGTCCCGAGTTAAAGATCTTTAATATGTATGATACAAACAACTCCCATGAATACAATGGAGTATATATTATAAAGCAGGGACAGTTATCCAGTTTATATGATGACTTGATAAACGAAGATGGAAATATCCTCATAAAGTATTACATTTTAAAAATTGATACAAATCGTCATATTATTTGGTGAAAGACTTTTTTTGTATATATTGTTTTTTTTTGTGTTATATAGGTACGCTATATGTGAAAGTGGTCAAGGCAAAGCCTTATATAAAGATCGTCCCGAGTTAAAGATCTTTAATATGTATGATACAAACAACTCCCATGAATACAATGGAGTATATATTATAAAGCACGGACAGCTATCCAATTTATATGATGAAAGTATTACATTTTAAAAATTGATACAAATCGTCATATTATTTGGTGAAAGACTTTTTTTGTATATATTGTTTTTTTTGTGTTATATAGGTACGCTATATGTGAAGGTAGTCAAGGCAAAGCCTTATATAAAGATAGTCCCGAGTTAAAGATCTTTAATATGTATGATACAAACAACTCCCATGAATACAATGGAGTATATATTATAAAGCAGGGACAGCTATCCAGTTTATATGATGACTTGATAAACGAAGATGGAAATATCCTCATAAATAAAGTATTACATTTTAAAAATTGATACAAATCGTCATATTATTTGGTGAAAGACTATTTTTGTATACATATATTGGATTTTTTGTGTTATATATGCTGTATGTGAAGGTGATCAAGGCAAAGCCTAATAAAGATAGTCTCGAGTTAAAGATCTTTAATATACTCCATTGTATTCATCAGCACAATCAGACACAAAAAACCAGCAATCATTAAAAGCCAAAGCCAACTTATAAAAGCCTTATTGGGCATTATGATTATGTTGGGTTTACATCCACTTCCCGATTTTGAGCTGTACTGGTCCACCGAACGTTTTTACAACAATCCAGATATTTCTTCAACCTTTAGCCTCAACCGGTTCAAGAAAATATTAGAAAACCTACACGTAAATGATAATATCCTCATAGATAATACATGACTTCCCACATCCAGGCAACTTTCCTTAACACTTCCAGAACTGGGTTGAGCAAGGGAAAATATCTACAGAAAAATAAGTGTCTCATATTCATTTCACTGAGAAAGATTGGTATCGTTACAATCGTTTAAATGCACTGGCAATACCAACTCTACATATATCTGGTATGTTTAATATTATTTTTAATAACTAATGACTTTATAGTATAGTTATTATTTTTATTTAACATTACATTAACATACAACTAACTTCTCACATAGCCAAAATACAAGTAGTTATCGACTACTAAAATAGGTAATACAGACATTTTGTTGTTGAGAGAAATATCTGAGACAAGGCTTTGCAGAAAGTAGGCTGCAATTATGTTAAGTCAAAATGAGTAAGTAATTAACAATATATACTGCTCAAAATAATTACAGAAACAAGTGTGTGGCCTCCATGAGCCCTAATCACAGCTTGACAACGACGCGGCATGATTCGTATGATTCTCCGAATATCTTTTTGTTGAATTCGCTCCCATTGTTCAATCAACGCTTCAGTGAGCGCTGCAGAGTTTGAGGTGCAATAGGACGCTTCCGGATGCGCCTGTCAAGCAAGTTCCAAATGTGTTCAATCGGATTTAGGTCAGGGCTCATGGAAGGCCACTCCATTTCACGAATTTCATGATGTCTTGCATTAAAAAAAATCTGGGCCGATACCATATGTTGCGGGCAAAACATGATCTTCGAGCACGTTTTCTATGTAAGCTTGAGCACACAAGCGCCCGGGAACAACGACGAGATCTGTACGCTCGTCCAAACTCACTCCGCCCCAAACCATCACAGAGCCACATCCAAATTTATCATATTCTTAGACTGCCGCTGCACTGTATCGCTCGCCTGGGCGTCTGTAAACACGGAGACGACGTGTTAAAAGGAATCGTGATTCGTCAGTAAAAAGCACTGGCCTCCAATGTCGAAGCTGCCAATTAGCGTGATTTTGAGCGTACCATCGGCGAGCTAGCGACGGCGAGTCTATGTTGAATAGTCAGACGTACAGCCCGAACTGGAGACCGATCGCGCTAAATTAAAACACCTCAGTTCATCTGCAATTTGGTTTAAGTTCAATTTTGATTGTAATCGAATTGCGATTCAATCAAGCGGAATTCGGAATCGCGCTAAAATTGAGCTGAAGCTGGACCGTGATTATATTTAAAGCATTAGAGACGTGTCCCTAGTATTCTTATTGCTATATGTTATTTAAGTAGAATCGATCATCGATTTCGTGTTGGCAACACTTGATTTGAAGCTGGAGCAGTTTCTTTTAATTATTTTTGACACACTTCTTTAAAAATATAAAACTTTGTAATAAATTTAAGAATTTATTTGTGAATTTAATGTACATTGATAGGTAAGTGATGTTATTGATAGTATTAGTAATATTTTAAACTGAAAATGGATTTTTTTGTATTATTGTGTTATTTGTAGGTATCTAATATCATGGAATTATTTAATAACTTTGTAAATGTAATCATGTTAACTATAGAAAATGGAAGAACGCCGGTGATGTACTACTGTGCGTCAACTCGAACTGCTCATCGAATTTTTTAAGGGGCCTATAGACGGCGGTTGTGGCAAGAATTTGCCGAAAACTTAAACAGTTTAGGACCTGCAAGAACAGCCCAGGAATGGTCTAAGGTTTGTAGATTTCAACAAATTCGCAAATACTTAAAAAAAACTTGTTAGTAAAGGCATGCAAATGAGCTACTATTTACGTTTAAAAATAAAAAAGTTTAGAAGTAGTTAGAATATATTTTAATATTTCAGGTATGGAATGACCGAAAGTGCAAGGTGAGAGCTAAGTTAAAGCTGTAAATGCTAGCCAACGAGCCACTGGTGGTAGACCCGGCAATGCTCCCACCTTATCCCCGTTAGATGGAAAAATTGAGAACATCATTGGGAGGGATGTTGGTCCTCTGCCCAATGTTAGACAGGATCAATTTGTTGTAAGTGATGGGTGACCAGTTTAATTGCATGATTCCCAAACTAAATTTAAACACACCACTAGAACTTAACTTCGGGTTTAGAAAACTGATATTCCCAGTAGGGTCTTTACACACTTAAAAACAAGACCAATAATTTATACATACCCAAAAACACATCTTCTCCCCTATGTAGCCTCTCCAACTATAAATTTAAAGGGTGATTCGCCCATACAACACTACGAGGGGCGTTCAATGTATTCTCGGTATCGAGGTGATATACTAATGATAAGGATAATTTAATTATCTCATTAGTTAATGACACTCTTTGAGAGTATAAATACAAAATTTCATTTAATTGTCACCATTAGTATTCAAGATATCATTGCGAAAAGACCACTATGATGACTGATTCGACAATGATGAAAAAAATCGAGCATCACGCAGTGATAAAATTCCTCACAAAACAAGGAAAAACTCAAAAAAATATCCATGAAGAAATGGTGGCTGTTTACCAAGATTCTGCGCCTTCATTATCTACAATTCAGAAGTGGTCAAGTGAATTTAAACGGGGCAGAGAGAGCATTGAAGACGACCCCCGCGCTGGTGGGCCAATTTGTGCCGCTACTGAGGAAAACGTCAAATTGGTCGAAAAACTTGTACTTGAAGATGCCCGTGTAAGAGTGAAAACATTAGCAGAAAGGACTAAGCTATCCGTGGGTACCATTCACACAATCCTTCATGAGCGCCTGAATTTGTCAAAGGTCAGTGCAAGATGGGTGCCGCGAATGCTCACAGCGCTACAGAAACAAGTGCGAGTTGACTGTTGTAAGGAGTTTTTGGACCTCTGTGGTGAAAATCCGCAAAGTATTTTCGATCGGATTGTTACTGGTGATGAAACGTGGGTTCATCACTATGACCCTGAGAGCAAGCAAGAGTCTATGCAGTGGCACAAAAAAGGATCAGACCCGCCGAAGAAGTTCAAAGTCACTCCGTCCGCAGGAAAGCTCATGGCCACGGTGTTTTGGGATTCTAAGGGAATCTTGCTAATCGAGTACACAAAAAAGGTCAAAGTATTACTGCTGCATCATACGTAACCACTCTGCGTAATTTAAAGGCTGCAATTAAAGAAAAAAGACGTGGAAAATTAACCGCAGGTGTGTTGCTGCTTCACGACAACGCGCCGGTTCACAAGGCGCGCCTTGCCCAGGCTGCTGTGCGGGAGTGCGGATTTGAAGAAATCAATCATCCACCCTACAGCCCGGACCTGGCCCCTAGTGATTATTATCTATTCCCTAATCTTAAAAAAGACCTTCGTGGAAAGCATTTTTCGGACGATGAAGAGTTGAAGGGAGCGATAAACGAACATTTTTCGGGCCATGAAGAAAAATATTTTTCAGAGGGAATTGAAAAGTTACTTTCACGAACAAATAAATGTATTGAGATGTTAGGGGAGTATATTGAAAAATAAAATTTATTCAGAATTTTTCGCTTTTTCCTTCATACCTATACCGAGAATACATTGAACTCCCCTCGTATCATGTGTTGCCCCAGGGTAGCTAGCTTCCACACTCAATATATTTAAATTTGAGTTACATTATTTGTTTTCAATAATGAATGATAGAATTAACTCAGTATTTAAAGCACCAGAACAACATAAATTCAAACTGTTCAAATGTTGGTACTACTTGGTATACTTACTATCAAAACATTAAGAGAATGGTTCCCTTTTCTATTAAAATTTCTCTCTTCATGTTGATGGGAGCACACAATGGACAATACGACAAAAAAATAAATTTGCCAAATAAAAAATACCAATTCAAGATTAGCCTTAGATTAATGCAGGAAAAATACAAAAAAAATATTTAAGCTGTTATTTCCGAAGAAAAAAAATAAAATATGAATTAACGTCTGTGACGTCACATTTTTAATAAAAATTGTCTTTGCTGGCGTCTCCATTGTGTAAAAAATTATAATGTCATCAAAAGTCACTGTCAAACCTACAAATTTAAAGATGCCTAATGTCAAACTATCTATGTAAACAAACAATAACGACGCTTCTTCGTTCGTTTTCTTTAGCTTTTTCAAGTCTCTTTGAGTAAATTAACATACAAAAATTGTTTTTATGAAATATTAGAAATGGAGAGCAGGGAAGAATCTTAGAAACCGATCAAGTTTCAGTATTGCTTCGTCACAACATGTAAAAATAGTTCGACAAAGACTCCAAACAAAATGTTCTTTAAGGTTCCTTTTAATAACCGAGAAGCTTGGTGTAAAGCAGCAGGTCGTTCCGATGTGCCCACGTCAAGTTTGGACGTATGTGAGGATCATATTAATGTAAGTACCTACTTTTCTATAGCATGAGTAATATTGTGTTGATAACAGTGAATATGTAAGTAAGTATCTACACTAATATTATAAAGAGGAAAGATTTGTTTGTTTGTAAGGAATAGGCTGCGAAACTACTGGATCAATTTTTAAAATTCTTTCACCGTTGGTAGCAACATTATCCCTAAGTGTCATAGGTTATGTATGTACCACGGCCGAAACCTGGGTAGGCTGCTAGTACACAATAATTTTTCAAGTATTTCATGCCAGGCGACTATGTTCCTTTATGCTATTTTGTGAAGTACAGTGGTTATATTATGTAAAATTAATTAGGATTAATTATATGATATGGTAATAATCAAGTCACCATTGTCATATGATGCATTAACATATTTATTGCTTTTCAGGTTGAAGAGGATTTGGAGAACTACATACAATGGAAATTTGGGAAATACAATCCTCGTTTGAGAATGTCAGTACCAAAAAGATTACTTTCTATGAATTTATGTCTTTCTACTGACTCTCCAGTTATGCCTGCAGATCATGTTGCACCGGGTTGTTCAAGACAGACATTTTTCGAAGACAAAGCTGTTCAATGTGAGGTGCCTTTGAAGCATTCCAGCACACAAGTGCAAATCTATACAGTTGACCACGCAGTCAATACAATTTCAAGAAAAAAACGGGCACTGCCATGTCATATATTTCAACAGAAGAAGAAAATTTGCCGTCTACACAAGGGAGTACTGTAGAAATAGGGCAAGAAACTAATACTGACTCTACAATAAAAGAACCTGTCTCACCACTTGTTCTAGATTTCAAAAGCTCCGTCGAGAAATATCCACAAAGATATTTAGGTGTTCCCAAAAATTTCTTTTGGCTAATTGAATATATTTCTAATGATACAAAGACACCTAAACTGCACATCATTACTGTGCTCTTTAAGTTGAAACATGGTGATCCATTTTATAAGATAGCTGATTTGTTCAATCTTTCTGAGAGAACACTCCAAAGGGTATTTCTAAGGGTTTTGGACATGATGTCCACTATATTTTCACAATTTATTTACTGGCCTTCAGTCATTGATATTAAAAAGAACTTGCCGCTCTCCTTCAGAACTAATAAAGATTATTCAAATATACAAAGTATTATAGATTGTTTTGAGGTAGAGATAGAGAAACCAAATAACCCTATTGCACAGGCAGCAACATGGTCTCAATATAAAAGCTGTAACACCATAAAGTTTTTAATAAGTGCTACTCCCGATGGTTTCATTAACTTTATATCTAAAGGCTATGCTGGGAGAATCACATGTAAAATTAGTGGAGGAAAGTGGTTACCTAGATATTGTTAGGCCAAACTCTGTTGTTTTAGCAGATAGAGGCTTCAAACATCTTGAGAGTGTCTTACAAAAAAAGTCTGTGAAATTACTTCGCTCTCCTTCTGTATCAGTAAATAAAAAAATGAGTAAAATGGAGGCTATTGAATCCAAAATAATAGCAAGCTTGCGTATTCACATTGAAAGAGTGATACGAAGAGTGAGATTGTACAAGTTTTTGAAGCCACATTCTACTATAAATAATAAACTGGTCAACTGTGTGGATGATGCAGTTGTTGTGGCTTGTGGCTTAATAAACTTGCAATCGCCTATTATAAAAAGCTTTTAATTTAAGTGTTACATATTTTTAGATATTTTGTTTTATTTTATTTTTATTAAGTAAATGTATATATAGATTGATAAATAAATAGTATTATTTATGACATGACACAAACTTCTTTTAATTCTATGCCACAAAATGTTACAAAGAAATGTAAATACATGATTTTTTTTTGAACAATGAACACAAGTTTTTTGTATGTTTAATACCCCTAGTTTCACACCTGTAGACTGCACTGTTTGGATGATGATGATTGTGTATGGCTGAGATGTATGTACAAAAGTCGGGAGTTACTTTTAAGCAATACAAGTATCACTTAACTTGATACCTATATTTGATGAGGGATTGTAGGTAATAGGATTTTAGTTGAAATAAAAAAATGTTTATTCAGAGTTACATCGATTTATTACAATATTATTAAATTTTCTGACAAACAAATAACCTATATAAATAATTAATCAAACTTAACACATTCTACAATATTATTAAAAATAAACTTCTGCCAAAAATTTTCAGCTCCCTCTATCAGTTTTAAGGTATATTCTTTGTCATAATGCACCCAAATTTTATTTACTTTTTTATTTTGTTCAAAGTTTGGGTCTGCTATACAAAATAGCCCTTTTTCTTTGTTTGCTGCATGCATTTGCAGCATTATCTGCGCTTTGTATTTGTCCTTTATTTCATTATTATCATTTATATAATTTTTCAATGCAGATTCTTTGATGGGCACTTTATTTCAACAACATAAGAATCAGTGATTCCATCTGGTGAAGCCCCTATAATACTTGATATCAACATGAAACCACAGTCCATTATCGTCACTTTGAGATCAGTCTCCACTTCCTTTTTACCAATTTCTCCAGACGTTTGCCTCTTCGAATTGCTCGGGTTTCAGGCACTTTGTATCCACCCATTATGGACTTAACCAGTACACCATTAGCGGTTGTGCATCTAGTTGAGTTGAAAATATTGGAGGCAGTAACTCTCCCCTGCCGCAAAGAATGCCATAAAACACTATCCACTTGGTTTTTTGTGGCCTGTTCAATTTTATCAAATATTTCACTCGTGGCTAGATCTGCACTGTATGTCTTAAAACTATCAAAACTTATTCCTGTATCTTTAAACTGCTTATAATATTTTAACATCATATGAAATACACTGTAATCATCAAGAGATTCTTCTTTATACTTAGAGTAGTTAACAAGGAGTGAACAATTGGATTTTCTTTTACTAGTAATTTCTTCTAATATGTTATACAAAGTTACAGTAGATTGTATTTTTTCAAATGTCCTCTTCCTTCCAATGTTTGATGCTAACAGTGGTTTATCACTAGTAATGGCTTCACTTAACCTAGGTTTCTGCCAGTAACAAGTGGTTGATGTGACTGATGGCTCTTCAGTTCTTTTAATAACCCAATGTGCAAAACAGATTCCATGTTTGCAGCCGCCTGCAGATGCAGCACAGTCATCACAAATTATGTTTTCTATTGTTTCACTGTCTTCATTGATAGTAATAGAAACTGTGTACATCTTCGATCTAATTCGGTGCTCTAGAGTCACTTTAGCATTCAAAATACATTTGTTGCCTTCTCTCTTTACTTCTACGTAACCAATGGCGGTATCAACATACGAATCTCGCGACGACATCAGTATTTTGGCTCCCCTTATTTCACTTGCATTGTACACATCGTTGTTATGCATATACTCCAAAAGCATTGGAAGATCTACTTTTGGAAGGTTTCGGCTGTCGGCACGAACAAATCCATCGCTGGTCTTCATCTTTTAAATAGTAAAAGGCTTGAAAGGATGTAGATAAATGGGCGAAATAAAAGAAAACGAATATAGCTGACTGTAAACAGCATACAAACAAAACAAACAAAGCGTGGCGGCAACGTCAAGTTGGCATCATAGGTTATAAAAAAAAACCGTTTGACATTGACGTTGGAGTATAACAATCATACACTTTTTTTTTTCAATGGGACCAATCATCTGAGGCACAGGCATCGTTTTATTATGCCGCAGCGTGACGTCACTTCCTTTTAAAAAAATATTATTTTCAAAAATTTTATTCTAAATAACTATAGGTCTAAAACATAATCAGAAAAATATGGGTCCCCTCTTTTACATCACTCTATGCAAATAACACTTAAAAAAGCCAACTTATTTTTTTGTCGTATTGTCCATTGCCACATGAGTCCCATCAACACAGGTTAACAAACCAGGCATTTTCTCACCACCATTCAATAATTTTACATAATGCTAGGATAAATCAAATAAAGAGTAGACTATTATGCTGTTAGCATAATTGTGACCCACAAATGGTCTTAGACCATTCCCGAAACCACAGAACTCTCGGCTGTTTTTTAATTCTTTTGGTTGTTATCGGTTTGTTTAGTAATGGGTCCTCCCACACTGTCTGTGTATGTGTATAACTGCTCATTGCTACTTCAGTTTACTTATTTTGTGAGCTATATTGATAACCTTATTTCTCTAATGGCTTTCAATTGAGTATTAAATAAATAATTAATTGATATATCCTTGGCTGAAAGAATATACCGAAACAGACACCGTCAAGCCAGCTGCTTCACCGAAAAAACGACTCTCATTAATTGAAAAGATTCATGGGTTCGATAAATCGTGCATTCGACGAATAGTGCACAGTTTTTATTTAAAAGGAGAGTTACCTACAGTAAATAAGGTGCTACATGTGGTAAATACAGACGAATCCTTACCAAACACGGGCTTGACATTGTTGAAAAATGAAGCATTTGAAGTTTAAGTATGTCAAACGAAGGAGAAATAACGGGTTAATCGACAGAGATGACATAGCATTGTGACGTATCAAATATTTGAAAAATATGAAAACTTACCGACAGCAACAACGACCAATATATTACTTGGATGAAACTTGGATGAATGCGGGACATAGGATCGATAGAAGCGATTGTGATCCCCTAAGATGTTCGCAATATTAAGTGGTTAAATGTTAAAAATTATGATAAATTTATTCATTTAATTTTCAGGGCACACTGTAGGCAAAGGGTGGGTAGACACTACAGTGCAGTCACGAAAACAGGCATTTTGGAGGGTTTGTCGACGGTGTTGTGACTGCCTTTATCCCGGAAGGGAATACAGGGTAGCAGTACTTACTTTAGTAACTTATTAGTAATCTGTGGCAGTACAGAGCAAAGTGAGAGAGTGAGACAGGAAGTGTTACGCCTCCTACTTGGGGAGGTTTAGGGGGGGTAATCATAGAAAAGAGGAAAATAGCAATTAGGTTCTTTTAATTAAGACCACCTCCTACCAAGTTCATCAACAAAAGGACTGTATAAAAAAAGATCATATAAAAGCATAGCATAGAGTGAAGCAAGCACCCCCACACGAAGCAGCAGAGGTGTCGGGCGGCTGGGCAGTAGGCGGCCTGCGGCGAAAGGAGGGACCACCCCCGCAAGAGGGTGGCCTCAGTCGATGTGGCAGTAAGACCCTCCTCGGAGAGAGGGGCCTCCGAAAGAGGGTGACCTTGGCGGAGGAGGAAAATGTGGGATGAGCCCCTGCCATCAGCGCGAGCCCGCAGACGCTTCCTGTTAACGCACTTGCAGACTACTTCTTTCTTGAGTTAAAAGGACTTGCAGACTTCTTCTTTCTTGCGTTAAAAAGACTTGTTGACTTCTTCTTTCTTGCGTTATAAAGACTTGCAGACGTTTCACGCTGGAGGTGACGGGGGAGGGGCTCGAGAGGTTCCCCAAAGGCGACGAGTGGCAGGAAAAGAGCTGGATGTCGAAGACCTTTATCCTGTCAAGGCCGAAGGTAGACTTGGCCTAAGTGGTCCCTACTCGATTTTTCGATTCCACGATTAAACTGACAACACGATTTTTCACAGAATTGTCAAACACAAGAATTTGAAATTTCGAAAGCATAGATAAGTGGCCAAGAAAGTTCCAAAGAGCTTAAAACTATGTATTACATTAGTTTAAAATGATAAAAACGTAATGTCAGAAAATGACAACTCTGTGGAAAGTGCTCTGTGGTGACTTGATGATGTAACTACGTGGATGAACATGTTTGTGATATTACACCCGGAACCCAAGTGCCTTGTGTCTTGTGTTTAAAGTAAACTTTGTCCCCCTGTTGAACTGGTGATAGTGGCTTCGTGTTTCTGTTATAATAAAGTGATGCTTTAACTTGTTGTTTTTTAATGTTTTTCTCTACGTTTCTTACATTGACAGTACAAGGTTTAAGTGAAGATTCCAGTGAAGGTAACTTTGTACGTAAGCATCTAGATATGTTTGACAAAACGTACGTAAACATCTAGACAAAACCTGTTTGTTTTGGTGTGTTCCTACCTATACATAAGGAGTGCTATATAAGGGTCTGTATTATCAGCTTTGCATTTTTTAACAATGTCTTAATAGTACAGATTGCCCTTTCTATCATGCTATTTGATCTACTTAAGTATGGACTAGAGGCACAGTATAATAAATAGTACTAGCGTACAGTATGGCCACTCCCTGCCTCCCGTTGAAAGTGACACCACCCGCTGTCAGTTACCTCACAGTTACCGGCTGGCAAGGACTCAACGACTCGGGCGCGCTTAGCGGAGGCCACATTAAATATTAAAATAAAACGCAAGTTCTGAGTACGTGTGTGGCTACCGCGATGCAGTGTAGTGTAGAATTGCCATGTGCTGGACTGTTCTGGAGGACAGGTTCTCTTTCTGGGAACGAGAGAACACTCTAGACTTAGTTCTGCCCGTTGGCAGAGGGGCGGGTCTCGTTCGGCGTGAGGTTGTGGGACCTCGGTGCGGGTCGCGCGGGCGCGATAGCGGGTCGCGCGGTTGCGGGTCGCGCGGTTGCGGGTCACGCGGTCGCGGCGGCGGGGTGGCCGAGTGCGGCGGCGGGTCGCGCTGCGGAGGCGGCGCGTCAGGCGGGCGCGGTTGCGGGTCGCGTGAGTCGCGCGGGCGCGTCGGCGGGTCGCGCGGGCATGGTGGCGAAGACGCCATGGTCGGGTTCTATTGGAAGCTACTTCCAACAGAAGGCGACCATGCCGTGGGAGATACTCGTCAGTCTGCGGTCACCCGCACAAATAGTTTCGTGCGGGTACCCCCAGACTGCCAGCCTCCATACGCGGGTACTCGGAGATAATTTTTTCCGCGCGGTAGGTCGGAAAAAATTTTTTGGAGTGATGTGGGTAGGTGGTACCCACCCAAGAGAAACTCGCGCGGCGCGGTTGGAAACCCTCTCCCCGGGTAACTACCCCTTCCAGAGTACCTCTCTGGTGGAACCCGCTGGTGGGAAGCCAGAAAAGTACTCCTTCCAAGGTAGCCAAGGATTAGGTGAACTCGATAAGGAAGATCGTCTGCTGCAATGGGTGACGGTAGTTGGCGTCAACCCGAGCGCGGTACGCGAGTAACTGTCTTCAACTGTTGAAGAGGACACACCTGAAGAACTTTCCTAAGAAAAACCAGCTTGAAGATGGATACTACTGCTGCTGAAACCTCCCCAGTGATTGCACTGCTGCAATCAGGGATGCGGCAGTGTGATGTCGCTCGGCAATTAAATTTGAGCCGTTTTTCGGTGCGAAGAGTATACCAGCGGTTTCTGGAGACCGGTGGCTACATTCGGAGACATGGCTCTGGGAGACGTCGCTGCACATCGGAGAGAGACGACCGATTCATCGTGTCGATGTCTCTGAGAAATCGGTTCTCCAATGCTGTTGAGTTGCGACAGCAGCTCCAGACAGCTCGCAGAACCACTGTGAGCGTCTCCACCGTTAGACGAACGCTGAAGGAGAAGAAGATTGCAGCTCGAAGAGCTGCTACGGGTCCAAAGTTGACCGCAGCGCATCGGCGAGCTCGTTTGCAGTTTGCTCGCGACCACGTCGATTGGACGCTTGACGACTGGAGAGCTGTTCTCTTCTCAGATGAGACAAGAGTGTGCCTTTTCTGCAATGACAGACGCAAGAGACTGTACAGGAGGCAGCGGGAACGTTTTGTCCAAGCCTGCATACAAGAGACTGTCGAGTATGGGGGCGGTTCCTGTATGTTTTGGGGCGGTATGTCGGCCGACGGCAAAACCGACCTTGTATGCGTCTCCCGGACTGGAGGCGCTCGCGGGCAAGGGTCGCTGACTATCCTGGATCCTGGTTCAGCACCTAAACAATGCCCTAAACGAAAACTTACCCCTAGAAAAGTGATGGTCACTGTTTGGTGGTCTAGCGCCGGTGTGGTTCATCACAGCTTCTTACCAAACGGGATGAGCATTACTGCAGATGTGTACTGTGAAGAACTGAACACAATGATGGAGGAGCTGACACGTCTCCAACCAGCATTGGTCAATCGCTCCTCTTCGCTGCTCCTGCACGACAACGCGCGACCTCATAATGTACAGCAGACGGTCTGCAAGTTGCAAGAACTGGGGTTGGAAGCTCTCCGTCATCCGCCCTACTCACCAGACCTTGCGCCTACAGACTACTACCTACTTATTCCAGAATTTGGATAACTTCTTGACAGGAAAAAAATTCAATACCCGTGAGGCAGTACAAAATGCCTTTGAAGAATTTGTTGCCTCCCGTCCAGCTGATTTCTTTAAGAAGGGCATCAATAAATTTAATTTTTAAAAATTCGTTTAATTTTTTTCATACAAAACGGCAATTTCATAGGTAAAGACCTAATATAAATGTATATCTACATACTATAACTACTACACTACTACATACTATACTACTCCAAAGTATGTAGATATACATTTATATTTCGCTTCTATGATACATCAAACACGTTTTATAAATAACCTTACTAAGTATAGGTACATGCAATTATACATGTTATTAATAATAAAAGGAAAATGAGGAAATAGTTAGGTATATGCATTGCACTGCAGCAAACCTGTGCTTTAAATTTTCCCTTATACATTTCATCGTGATTGCCGGTACAAAATAAGCAGGCGTTCAAATATAAAATTTTTGTTTTCAAAATAACTTTTAAACCTTTCGCTACATCTCATTCCACTTTTGGTAAGTTCGAGCACATTGCTGGAACATTGCTACGCTAAGGTTTTCATATTTAGAAAGTAAGTAATTTGCTCAGATTTCAAATACACCCGTCATTCTGATATCAGGTTGGCGGCTCACTAACTTTTTGAAATAACTCTAGTTTTATAAAAGCACATTGCTTTAAATTTTACGCACATTCCTCACATTGCTAGAACATTGCTTTCATGCCTATAGAATTACTGTTTTTTGACGTACACCCGTCATTCTGATGCACACTAGGTTTTAGATTAGTTTTTAATTAATTTTTGTTCTTTTTTTTAAGTAGGACTTCTTTTAATTTATGTGTAAATTTAGGATTTTTGAATTTTTTTTATGTTTATTCTATTTTTTATGAATTAAAAAGATTTAAAAAAAAATTTCTTTGTTTTTGAGTAGGTAGTCCTTTTCCTTACCTTTCAAATGACACCAATATTGGTAGGGGTGCATGCGTGTGAAAAGGGTTATTAACACTTGAAATTTGTTTTCGCAGAAGTGCGATTTTTTTGACGCCGAGTGTATGATTACTACCTATTTCAACAAGTTAAATATGTTAGGTATGTGTTATTTTTTAATTATGTTCTTGTAAAATTGTAGGATAACTCATACAGTTTATCGCTCGTTGATGACATCCTAGGGGGCGAATTGTCGACCAGTTTTCCAAGTAACTTGGAGCCCCTGCCACCTTGTGAAGGGCACCAAAACTCAAAAGCAGCAGCTTTTAGCATACAAGACAGTTTGGTAAGTTATGCAAATTTAGAAAACTTTAGGTAGGTACTCGTACTTACTGTTTTTGGTTCTAGAGCAATAGTTATTAATGTGTATACATAAAACAATATAATACTACCCTTGGAGTTATCCCCCGGCTACGGCAAATATTTGGGTGATGAACATAGATATTTGTTCTGTCGGGGTGTTATGCATCTGTCTATGTATGTCAGTCTCTGGTAAAAGTAAAAGTAGTAAAAGTTGTTCATAATGATGAGTACATACATGTACCTGCATACCCTTCAGTGATATCACACCTTTTTGTTACACGTACCTAATTTATAACATTGTCTCAAATTAAATACTATTTTAGGATGGTGACGTACTGGTCATACCACTGGATTCCTCAGTGGCTGAAGTTGTTAGTCAAGAGTCCACCGGGAGCAATTTAGTAAGTTATTGCCTGATACTTTTAATATTTTGATTAAATTGAATATTTTTAATCCCCGACGTAAACAGATATAAGTTTAACGTGTGCAACTGTGTTTTCTGTGGCATTGTAGCTCCCAAATGCGCGTCCGTCCATCCGACCTATAAACGTCTGTATCTCTTGAACCCGGTGACTTGAACCGGTGTTAGAATTAACAGTTGTTTTCTGGTTGAGGAATATATGTTAAAATTTTGTTCATGTGGTTTCAAGTTTGTAAATATGCAAAGGTAAAGTAAAAACTAAATAGTAATACCATAATTACTATTTGTGTTTCAGGCGAGTGCCATACTGAATTCATCAGTCGAGGGAAGACAAATATTAGCAATTGGACAGAAAATAGGCTCCTTATCCTCAGAGGTGCGCGGGCGTTTATGCAAGTTGCTTATGGAGAAGCTAATAACTGCCGAAAATCCAGTACTTCAGACAGATTCCCAACTGCTTGCTCTGTCCTACGACATCGGCAGATTATTTAAAAAAGAGTCACCATCCCTATACTACGAGCGGTATCTGCCTGCTGACGCTTACCAGGCTAAGCGTAGCACCTCAGGTTGGTTGGTCACGGCCAGAAGGGCTCGCTCGACGGCAGCAGTTAATTTCGTTGGGCCTAATAAAAAATCCCAAGTCACGTTCCCGCTCCAAGTCCAGTCCGAGGCTAGACAGCCCTTCACTCGCTGGAATCGACCTGTCCGGTCTTAAAGAAGGTAACTCCCTTTCAAGACGTGTTCAGTTGTCAGATTGAGTTAAATTATCTAGAACAGAATTAGTGAGAAAAAATGTTCAAGTTCTCGTTACAAATTTTAAAATGCAGCTAAACAAAGTAATTGAACTAAAACATCTGAATCTAAGAACCATCGTCATTGTATAAATTATTGAGCTCCCTTTAATTTTTCTGTGCAGGTGAGGTGGAGGAGGTAGCGTCGGCATTGGAACAGCTGTCGAGTCCTTCGGCTGGTCCGTGGCAGGAGGTCAGCGCCCTCTGGCGGGAGACAGTGCGAGCCCGCCTCCGCTACTTGTACTACGAGGAAGGGACGTTACAAGAGTACTTCAATAGGTATCCTATCCTAAAGTCAAGTGACGGGTGGCGGCTCCTGACGTATGACTATACGAAGCACTGTTCCCTGATAAATCCGGGGGCCTCGACGCCTTGGATGCTTCATCGGAAAATATACTAAAAGCTGCTCGGCAGAAGCTTAAAACCACAAAGGATAAGTTTCTTTGCCAAAAAATAGCTGATACATTGGCAATTTGTGACGGTAAGGGAATTATTCAGGTATATTCCCATTATACAAAAAACAAGATCGATCTGTCGAAAAAATTTTTGAAAACTCATATCTAATATCTTGTTTTGATACCTTTCCCTATTTACTCAGTTAATGATGATGTGTAGTGTCAAAGTGCAGAGCTGAGCTTCTTCGCCAAATGGATATGAGGACCCCATTGTAATTTGGCGTCCAAAGTAATGCCCAAAAATAAAGTGGAATCAACAAGGTCTAGAGTGACATTTTTTATCATTATATTTATGGACACCTCCCTGAGTACAAATTTAACACTTATTGAATTCGTTATTCTTGAAAAAATTGTATAGTGTACAATGTGATTTTTTTCTCTAATTAAGAGCTACTTGTTGGCGGAATAACCGACAAAAATATGTAAAAATACCTGAATTTGGATAAAACTGTAACATAAATAATTTTCTTATGTTTCTAGTGAAAGCAGCCTTAGCGACGGTAACAAATAAGGTTCACGATTATTGTAAACCACATCAGAGCAACAATGTGTTATCGATGACAGAAACATCGGACACAATTGATATGTCTGGCAAGTATTTTATTATTATTTTCGGGAATATGGAATGGCAGTGTAATTAATTTTACCAGACTACGCCGAAGCAAAAGTAGGGTAATTTGTTTCGCATGTATGCATGTATGTTACCTCCTACAGCCCCACCGATTTTAGCAAATGGTGATACCGATAGATGTGTATCAACTCAAGGAGTTTAGTTTTTCTGCATGTCCTTATCTTATTTGACTCTGTTTATAAATGAATGGTGTTTTTTTACAGAAAAAGAGACAACAGCTTTACCTACGGCTACACATGAAACTTATCGAGTCACTGATGTTGTAGTGTATGACGCACCTCTACCTTCCTTCAATGTAAGTAGGTTAGAATATATAAGTACCCATCTTAAAGTATAAGTACCGCCATTAAAACAATTGAAAAGTAATTATTTGTAATTTAAAAACATCGATCCACTTCTGTTGGGCTTTACAACTCTTAAGCCGCGTATCCATTAGGCAACAATTGACGCGCAACACGTGACGCTCAACATGTTCGGCAACGTTGCAAAACAACGCGCGACGTTGCCAGATGGCGCGCAACATGACGCGGAGCTTGTTGTTTGCATCGCAGTTGAGCATTTATTGTTGTCAAGTGGAGACGTGACGCGCAACAATGTCTGTAGTGTGGTGTAACGAACGAGTGCTCAAATTAATCGAATTGTATCAAAATTATGAATGTTTGTGGGATACTTCTCACCGAGAATATAAAAATAAATTAATAAAACAAGATGCATGGGACTCAATAGCGAAAACATTAGATGTGCCTGTAAAAGAAGTTGAAAGCAAGGTACATACTCTTCGATCGCAATTTACCCGCGAAAGGAAAAAGTTGAAATGTTCAAAAAAAACAGGAAGTGGCAGTGAAGACGTTCTGAACATTACATGGTTTGCATATAAACCTTTGCTGTTTTTGATAAAAGGTGAAACAACAACTGGAAATAAAGACACAATTGTGAATCATGTAAGTTGTTTATTATTATTAAATACTAAAACTAGATGTTAATAAGTTTACATTTTTTTAAGCACGTTCATTTTGCCAAGAAACACGACCTTCTTCGCTTATAAAATAGTCAGCAAATTTATCTCTTATAGTGGATGGTGCCAGAGACATTTCAACATTTTCATCACTCTCTTCTAAAGGAAGTAGATTATTTCCTGTTACATGACCACGCCAAGAGCCGTTTATTACATTAAATTCAGAATCTTCCCTATCATAAGTTCCTGGTGGAGTATACAAGGTTCTGGAACGTTTATTTCGACTCAAAAAATTATGCAAATATATACAAGTTGTAGTAACAAGCTCAACATTATTAGATTTAAGTTCTATTGGACTCCGAAATATACGGAAAACAACAGACATCACACCAAAAACATTTTCTACGATTCTTCGTGCCCGCGAGAGTCTGTAGTTGAAAATTCGTTTCACGTTACCTTTTTCGTAAGTTCCGGGGTAAGGTCTCATTAAGTTTTCTGACAACGCGAATGCACTATCTCCAACGAGCACATATGGTAATTGCACATTAGTTGATTCTAAAGTTTCCATTGGTGGCAGCGATAGTGTTTTGTCAGTCAATTTCTTGTAGAATGCTGTTTCACGAAATAGTCCTCCATCAGATGATTTACCTTTAGCACCGATATTTGCATAAAGAAAATTATATTGTGCATCCACAATAGCTAAAAGAACTATATTAAATTGTTCCTTGTAATTATGATAATCACTGCCAGAGTTTGGTGGCGCTGTAATTACCACATGTTTCCCATCTACTTATAGCACCGACACAGTGAGGGAAATTCCACAGCATGTTAAATTTTCTTGCGACTTCCTTCCATTCCACTTCATTTGATGGAATCTGAAATATTCATACACAAGTTTAATATAAAATATTGATTTTTTTATTTATTATTATTTTTTTATTTATTTTATAAAAAATATTGATTTTTTAGGTAGAAGATAATAACTCGACGCAACGTGAAATTGAAGATACTGATCAAACCGAAACAATTAGGGAAACTGGAACAAACGTAGCGAAGAAGCGGAGTCACGATGAAAAAGTGGATGAAGCTTATGAAATAATGAAGAATGTCAAAAAAAGATTGGAGGACAGAGATAAGATAACAGATGACTTTGATGTTTATGGGAAATATGTGGCCTCGGAATTGCGAAATATAAAAGACGAATATTCGACTCTGATAGCTAAACAATACATAAATAATATATTGATTGATGCTCGTATTGGAAAATATCGGCAAGAGTATAATACGTACGGCTATAGTACAGAACGGAGAAGTACACATGACACATCATCAACTTTAACAAGTAATGATGGTACTACAACCCAGGACAGTGTTCAACAAAATGATTATGAAAATGATGAAAATATTGACTTAACTAATATCATATCGGATTTACAGGATTGATTCACAATTTCTTATAAATGTTGATTATTTCCAAACCACTTATGAACGTTGATTATTTCCAAACAATTTATAAACGTTGATTATTTCCAAACAATTTATAAACGTTGATTATTTCCTAACCATTTATAAACGTTGATTATTTTAATAGATCATTATTTAATCAAGTATTTTCATTTACATGTACTTACCCTTACATAGTTACTTAGACTCTGAATCAGGGCTCCGCAAACTTCAGGTACAATTTTACTAATTAATTGCTTTGATATCTTGAAAGTGTAGGACAGTGAAGTATAGGAATTTCCGGTTGCCAAATATCGAAGTGTAACAGCCAATCTGAGAGAAGCACTGATAGAATTTCGAAATTTTGTATTTTGCTTCGATATTATGGGTTCTATTTTTTGTAAGAGTATCTCGAAATCAGTTTTGCTCATTCGGGTAAAATTCGAGAAAGATCCATCAACCACACGGAGATCTCTGAATACATTGTTTTTATTTTGTAAGTAATTTCTAACCCACCAACGTGGTTTTTTTCTTCTTGATGCTTTTTTCGATAAAATTATAACCACTGCCGCTGAAATCAACACTATGTAGTTCCTCGAGCGACATGTTGTCGACGACTGAGAATGCGTGGACAGACAACGTTGGTAAACAAAAGTTCCGCGTCAACATTCAACAAGTTGCGAAACATGTTGTGCAACATGTCGCGCTTCAAATGTTGCCTAGTGGATACGCGGCTTGCCATCAACAGCACCCAGGCAACGAGGAAAATTGGCTTAAAAATCATTACACAGTTTATCGAAAAGCCATCAAAAATAGAATCATTAAAAACTTGCACCTATAATGTCGCATGTAACGTTACTCACTTTTATTAACATTTTCTTTCAGAATATTTTTCAAGCTCAGATTTTACAAAAATGTTACCTATCGTGCTCATTAAACATTTAAAAAAAATGTCTTCTTGCCCGTAAACAATATGATTAATATTTTTGATATTAGTTTATTAGAAGAATCTATTTCGATAGTGGAAGGTGAATCAAAATGTGCATCATGTGAAGGAATGGCAACCAGTAATTATGCAATATCAAATTTGATCTCTTTTGATTTAAATGGCACCAATGCAGTAGCACTAAATAAAGTGCCTCACACTTTATCTATAAACAATGAAATATACAAAATCATCGGTACAATTGAATTTATAGCACCCTTACATTCAACTGGTATAGGTCATTACAAAGCTTATTATTTAGTAAACGACATTTTTTTTTGCTACGATGATAACAGAAAGCACTAACTAACCAAAACATTCTGTTACATCATTTAAGCCATATTTTAATTGACTCTTAATAATGCAGATGATATTTTTGATCCTTAACATTACCTACCCGTTGATTTATTTTTGGGAATTAAAAATTGTTATTATTCTATTCTACTGCCTAATTCAATAAAGAAGATTGATTACGTAAACAAATTAGTTTTATTTTAAAATTTCTTGGATTTTGGATATGACCATAAATATAATGAAGCGTGGTCACCCTAAATGATATATTTACATTAGAAAAATTACAATTGAATATCTTTTAAAAACAGATAACTAATACAATTATATCAGATGGTAGACATGTAGTAAAAATTTTTACTAAAAGTTGAACTAATTTATAGTTTAGTATTATACTACAAATCTTAGGATATTAATATTTTTAACTTACTTATAATGTGTGGACTGAGTGAGCACTAACAAAAAATTATCATCTAAAAACCTGTCACGTTAGTGATTATTTTTGTATTTTACAAGGTCCCATATTAATTTTACTTGACTGTACACATACATAGCAGTTTCAGTCTTCAGGTTCTTCATCAGAAATCGGGTTTTCGAAAGTGTGCGGATTGAATAAGCACAAGAAATTATTTATAAACTCTTATTCCATTTTCCAAGTAAAAAACAAATTTGGATATAGCTTTGAAAATCGCAGATAGTAAAGGCCTAACCATAAGGAACACAATTGAAAATAGAGAAAACTGTCTCTAAGTTAAAATTAGACAGGCACTTTTCAACACCTGTTATAACGTAACTAGGTGATCCATAAATTAAGTAAGTTAGCATAGGTTTTACTAAAGACGAGGATATAAATATTATATGTTAAATTAATACATTCTTTGATTTTGTAGGTAGTTTGTGAGAACTGATTGAGCACACGTTAAATAACGTATATTTTGTTTTATCTTGTTACAAATACAGAGATTACTTTTACAATTGTTTTAGAACTTTTACTAAATGAACAATATTCTTTCTTTTTTTTTCAGAAGGATGCTCACTCAATTCACAACGCACATCGATTTTTTACATAATTCTGTGGATAACTGTTATTAGCTTCCTGAATTACAATCTGTTGTTATCCCTCTCTTTAAATTACAGAGTCAAGAAAAGCGCCTACATTATAGCTTCAGTATTATAAAAGTTGTTAACGAAAAATGAGAAATTTAAAAAGAGAAATCTCTCTTTTTAAATTTCTCATTTTTCGCCTAAGAAAGAGGAGCAATTTTTTAAAAATAGACTTGAGAATGCTGAAATACGTTCAAATGATTATTCATTTAATAAAATAACAAAAGACAAGACAGTGGCAGCAAAATTATTTACCGACATGCAGTTTCGTCAAACGAAAAAGAAACCAAAAGAGCGTCGCTTCAATTTGGACCAAAAGATTCTATCTTTAAACCTATATAAAAGAAGCCCAAAAGGGTATGGTTTATTAGCCGAGTGTTTTAATTTGCCATCACCAAAAACATTAAAAAATCTCCTGTCTAAAATGAAAATGGAGCCAGGGATAAATAAATTGATATTAAAAAAAATTACTAAAACAGTATTGGGAATGAACGCAGAAGATAAGTTGTGCACATTAATTTTCGACGTAATGTACATTACTCCCCATTTACAATATGATCTTGTCAAAGATGAAATCAAGGGATTTGTCACAAATGGGACTAATGAAATAGCTGACCATGTATTAGTCTTCATGGTGAAGGGAGTAAAAAAAATTATAAGCAACCTGTGGCTTAATATTTCACACAGAGTTTGAAGAAAGATGAATTGAAAGCTGTTCTACA
Source organism: Oegoconia quadripuncta (assembly GCA_949316235.1). Lineage (NCBI taxonomy): Eukaryota > Metazoa > Arthropoda > Insecta > Lepidoptera > Autostichidae > Oegoconia > Oegoconia quadripuncta. Next base: position 1,951,483 of record OX438758.1, read on the forward strand.
GGATGTAGTCAAACATGTGTCTGCCACAGGTTTAGAAATATTGTACACAACTTGCGACCAAGGTTCAGTAAATGTGAGCACAATAAACAGTTTAGTGGAGGACACAAGACGAAATTTAAAATGACTTCAGTAGTATCGAATGTAGTTTCAAAGATCGTGGTGAATCCGCTGGCTTTGATATTGTTTTTATTATGGAGTTTGTTTACAATCACCGAATATTATGGGAAAACTCATCCGACTGATTATATTTTGACTGAACTGAATCGTATTAGGATGAATAGAGGCATTGATGTTCTGTTTTTGGATCAGTAATTATATCTATACAGAGTAATCGTCAGGTTGCTACATTATTGCTTTTGAATCTTATTACCGTTGTACTTAAACCATCCTATACCACTTTAATGATTGTTGGAGCTTATTCGGCTTATTTATTTGTTCATCCGGCTATTGATTTTTTTTTTTTTTTTTTTTTTGTACTTTTTAGTTTCCGGGGCTAATAATACAATTTTTGTAATTTTTGTTGGTTTGTCGTTTTTGTATATGAAATATGCTAATATTGCTATTATTTGTCCTCCCGGTAGGAGACTTGTCAATGGCACATGTCACTGATAAGTTTTATCCTATAAATTTTCAATATCATAAAAATTTTAGATCATATTTTTTTAAACAGATTTTCTGTACTTATTGGGGAATTACATAACTGTGCCAACGTAGATGGTGTACCACCTATTAGAAGTTTTGGCATGGTGGAACCATCAATAGAATAATCATTGGGGCGTTTATATACCAGATGAGTTACCCCAAAAGGTTGAATTATGTTCCTATGTTATGTCGTATCCTTCCCTATCTGATTGGGAATGTGAACCGAAGAGGGGATGTTACACTATTAAGAAAATTTCGCTTGAATATAAATTTTCAATACCGGGATCCCGGTATCGGCGAATACGATAATAAGTGTAGAGGCGGAGAGAGTGTTTTCCTCTGTAACATATTTATGTAATTGATTGAGAAGCTCGCTCTCTGATAAAAGCCTAGATGCTCTTTCTTACCTAAGAACACAATTTCAGGAAGAACGGGCTTTCAAACAGCAGAACCAATAATATTGTAATGTGACTGTAGAACTGTAATTTAAGATTTAATAATAAAAAAATGCAAATTTTACTATGTTTAGTTTCTTTTTATATGTTAACCAAAGTAAATGGGTATGAAAATTATACATCTTATATTTTTTTAATATTTTTTGTTGGCTAGATGTGTGTTCATTATGTAAAAGTTTTTAATTTCACAATCATTGTCTTTCATAGTATTAAATAAAACTCAATTATTATAGATATGATTATTACTTATAGAAATGTTTAGGCTACTTTTGTAAAATTGAAAAAAAAATATGAATAGTTTAAAATACAGGCTAAACTGATTATTGACGTATTTTGGTCATAATTTTGTTAACACGAATTATTGTTAAAAAGAATGATGTGTGTGACTGACACGGGATATCATTGTCATATTAATAAATGATTTGGATCTACCCTCCCCCGAAAACCGCTCATCCAGTGTCGACCTCGTCGTCATCTACGAGAGGGCTCGAAGGCTACGTCCACTGCAGCTCCAAGACCTTCAGGCCAGTGACCGTACGGGGAAATTTGCCGAGGGGTGCAGGGGAGTGAGCTGATTATACAATAAACCCACTATATCAAATTGGTATTCTTTTTCTGTACTACCTACCTGCCGGCGCCTAAACGGGCGCTAAACACCCTAAGACAACCCTAAATCGCCGCAGCTTATAGATTGTTATACAAATATTTCGCACTACCATCATCGAAAGCAATGAAACGATTACTCAGCCAAATAAAATTATCGCCAGGGATAAATCTAATCATTTTTGAAAAAATCAAGAAGACCATGGCGCAAAGAGACACGGCAGATCGTCTATGCTCTCTCATTTTCGATGAAATGTCAATTACGCCGCAAGTTTTTTATAACTCGCAGAAAGACAAACTTCAGGGTTTTTCTTCAAACCAGAAGAACTCTTTTGCTGACCATGTCCTTGTTTTCATGGTGAAAGGTATAAAACGCAGTTTTAAGCAGCCTATAGCTTATTATTTTACGAACAGTTTAACAAAATTACAATTGAAGTAAATTATTAAAACCGTGATCGAACATGCCCTTCAATCTGGTCTTATCATTGTTAGCACCGTTTGCGACCAAACGGTCAATGTCAGTACAATGACTGAGTTGGTTAATGAAACCAAAGCCACATATTTGCGGAGGGAAAAAGAATGGCGTCATGATGTCATCAATATTAAAGGATATGACATCATACCATTATTTGATGATCCACACCTAATAAAAGGTTTAAGAAACAATCTCCTGTCCGAGGACATGGCATACACCACAGCTGATGTAGAAGAAATTGTCAAGTGGGATTATTACCAAATGGTCTATGCCGCAGACAAATCTTATGGAGAACTCCGGCTTCTACATAAAATTACAGAAGAACATGTGAATCCTGAAAAAATTAAGAAAATGCGAGTCAAATTAGCGACACAATTATTCAGTCACAGTGTTGCAGTGGTGACGGAACATTTGACTGGAAGGGGAGATCTGCCTGAAGAGTGTGGCCAACTAATTGATATAACTTTGTTATTAGATAACATTTTTGATTCCTTAAATGGCAGCAGCCTTTCAATACCAAATGGTAAAATTTATAAAGGGCCTGTCAAGCGAAATTCACCACATCACCACTTATGGCAAAGAGCCAAAGTTGTTTTAAAAACAATTAAGTATATTAAAAAAATTGAAATTGGTGATAAAATCCGATTTGCTGAAACGATCGTTCCAAGTGTGACAAATCTAATAAAAACTATAGAGGGCATAGAATCTGTTTGGAAAGTGTTGTCTAGTAAATATGGCTTAGATGCAATGTTAACTAGAAATTTCAATCAAGACCCTGTGGAAAATTTCTTTGGGAACATCAGAAGTTACGGGTCAAGGAATATTGCTCCAAATACAGTGGCCTTTGAAGGGGCATTTAAAGCATTATTGCTCAATAATTATACTTCTGCTAATTCAAGAGGTGCAAATTGTGAAGAAGACTCCAATGAGTGCCTCCAAACACTCGATTTCTTTTTAAGAGAAAATATTGTAACTACTGATGTTCCCGAAGAAAGTGAAATTAATTTTGGTACAGAAATTTGCTTTTCTCAACCGCCTGTTGATCCCGGCCAGAGCAATTATGTTTGTGGTTGGGTTTAAAAAAAATGTCTAACAAACCTTGTAAAACGTTCTCAACATTGCAGGCAAAGTTTATTAGACAACACATCAAATGACAAAAATAATGCCTTTATTAAATGTAAAGAATATCAAAATAAAAAATGGCTACGTTATCCAAGTAAAGAACTAGATAACGTACAAGTACAAGACATAACAAGTTCTTTTCTAAGGAACAATTCACATAAAAAGGGTGTGAAACACACCATTATGTCATTTACAGACACATGCTTACTGATGACCCATTTTCATGTTCAACACATAAAGATGCCCTTAAAAAATATTTTATGAATACCATAATAAATGTTATTATACAATCTGTCCGGGGGACCACTGTACAGACTTTAGGGGCTAATAGTACACTTATTTTGACGAATAAAAATATACCACATATGGGGTCTAAACCCAATACCCTCCATACGGCAGCCATTTTTAATTTCAATTATTTTATAACGAGGTTCTTGTTCTCAAATTGCAATAATTACAAAAATTGTAGCATTTTTTTCATGACTTTTTTTTATTGTATACATTACGGTATTACCTATCAGTATATGACTAAATGTTTTGCATAAGATCTATCACTTTCAATAAAAAAAATATTAAAGTCAGATTTTGGGATAAAATTTTACATTATTTTTTAGTTTAAACGCTTTTCCACAAAAAACAACCCTATTGATATGCTTTTTTTATGAATTTAACAAAAAGAAGGTAAAATTCTCTAAACAATGACATAACAACTAAATCTGTATCTTAAATATTTTTCAAGGAATTGATGGTTGAACTTAGCTCTTCAATAGGGTGAAATAACTGTCCCATTGTTATGAGGTATTTGGAATGCAGGTAACTAGGTGTGAGAGAGATAGAAATACATATGCTTTGACTGGGATATTTTTATCCTACTCTAGAGAACATAAACACCACACCCATTGCTTAGCAAAACGGTCAGTCGTTTATATACATTGTAGTCTTTGAGTCGTTTGTCTCACTTTGTAAAGAACACATTTTGACTACTTTCTACGTTACGTGTTTGTTTGTTCGTTTGTTTGTGCTACTCGTTAACGTATTTTTCTTAACCGGAAATTCATTATGGACAATCGGGAATACTCCAACCACCATATTGCAGACATTCATTTCATATATGGATTGTGTAACGGGAACGCAAGAGCTGCTGTTCGTGAGTATCGAAGACGTTTTCCGAACCGACCAACCCCAAACCATCAAACCTTTACTGCTGTTCATAGAAGATTAGCGAAAATGGGATCCATACAGTACCTCGTGTTCGTGTTACTGCTGTCACCGTAGAAATAGAAGAAGCTGTATTAAGTATGATTTATCAAGACCCCAAGTTAAGCGTACGACGTATTGCAACTCGTCTGAGATTATCAAAATGGATGGTGTGGAGAATTTTAAAAAGAGAGCGTTTGCACCCATACCATTTTAGAAGAGTGCAACATATTACAGATCCGGACTACACAACACGCTCAGTATTTTGCTCATGGATTGAGAGACAAACGCGGCAATACCCTGATTTTTTAAAACAAATTTTGTGGACGGACGAAGCTAAATTCACGAGGGCCGGTATTACAAATTATCGAAATTTGCATATGTGGTTGGCAGAAAATCCCCACGCGGTAAGACCGTCATCATTCCAACACGAATTCTCTGTAAATGTCTGGGCTGGAATTATTGACAACCAATTGATTGGTCCAATTGAATTACCAGCGGCGCTAAATGGTCCGAGGTTCTTACATTTTCTGCAAAATGATTTTAATGAAGCAATGTTTGAATTACCTCTAGCTTACCGTTGTAATATGTGGTTACAACTGGATGGAGCTCCCGCCCACTTCGCATCAGCTGTTAGAGAATATTTAAACCAAATCTACCCTCAGCGCTGGATTGGACGTGGCGGGCCGGTACCTTGGCCGCCACGATCACCAGATTTAACGCCATTAGACTATTTTTTATGGGGCTGGATGAAGCAACAAGTATACTTTGAGCCAGTAAATACTCGAGAAGAGCTTGTAGCAAGAATCAGAAGTGCGGCAGATGCAATAAGAGCAGATCCAAGCATGATAGCGCGAGCTATTGAACAAATAGCCATACGGGCTAGAGCATGCCTACTAAGGGGAGGCGGACATTTTGAACAACTCTTAGCGTATACTTAGTATGAAAAACAATAGCTTGTAGAATTTTTTATGGCGTAACAGCTGCAAAATTAAAAGGTAAATCATATTTTTGTTTTAATTTTTACCCTTTTTAAAACATGTCTTTGAAATGCAAATTTAATTATCAATTTAATTATAATACATAAAGACTTACTTGTTATGTCGTTGTTTAGATAATTTTACCTACTTTTTGTTGAATACTTAAAAAAAGCATACCAATAGGGTTGTTTTTTGTGGAAAAGCGTTAAGGGGCCATAGTAAGCTAAAGGCTGCAAACGAGGGTTACATTTTAACTCGTTATGTGAAGATGATAACACTTACACCAATAAATTTAATTTAACATACACATAAAGGACAAAGCTAAAAAATGGCCGCATCACTTTGTCTGCAAAACTAATATTTTCTTTGAAAAAAAATTGTAAACAATGGGAAAAATCGATAATTCGACCATTTCTATCACAGTCCCATCTCAAGTACGGCATTAAATTTCATAAATCTATTTCATTGAGTCTTAACTCAAAAAGGTAAAGAATGAAACGGCCGAATTAGTTTTGTATCAATTTGTATTACGAAAACGTAATCTACAATCAAACTTTCTGTATTTTTTCACCGTTTCTATCACCCGTTTTACATACAAGTTAGTATGGGGCGCGGGAGTTTTTCGGGAGTTGAATAAATGCGACGCGCGCCCGCAGCTTTTCTCAGTGCCCAAGCGACGTTCAAGGTGGGAGCACGCTGCTCGTCGATCCGCGCCACGCGAGTTCATTTTTACGTACAGATACGAAGCGGCCAATGACAAAATAGAATAAGTAAGTACTTATGGGAAAATTTCAAATAAATATTTTGTTTCGACTTCTGTATGCAAAAAAATATTAATAAATTGAATATTTTTGTAGAAATGGGAAAAAGGAAAGCCAGTTACTTTCATAAAAAGAATAAAGGAGGCTTCAAAAAAAAATGTGTGAGGTGAGTTTATACATAATAATTTTTACCTAACCTTGTAGGGTAAATTGTAAGGAGATGACTTCCATCAAACCCATCTTTTTTTTTCTAAAGCCATACCCAGATAGTAACATGTAGGTACCTACTATCGACTACTTTTCTTTTTTCTGTCTAAATACCTACCCACGAAGTCGTAGGTAATTTGTATGTTCGCGATACTTTATATGCCAAATAAAGTCAAATAATTTCAAAGTTATTTTGCGCGTAATGTAACTGTCTTACCTATCATGATTTTTTTCAGAGCGCCTCTCGTTTCTATAGAAAATACACTGGAAGATATGAATAGGTAAGTAATTATTATCACAGATAACCTAGTATATAACTATAGTGTAAATATCATATCAAGTAAATATAGTGTAAAATATCATAAAGTGGTGAATCTCGCGATCGCGACAGGTCAATCGGGCGGGTGTACCGTGTTTTTGTGTTTTTTTTTAGATTTTTCACTTTCTTATTTTAAAAGTTAGAGGGGGGACACACATTTTACAACTTTGGAAGCGTCTATCTTTCAAACGGCTGACTTTGATGTCATTTTTGAAGACCTATCCATGACACCCCGCACGTATAGGTTTGATGAAAATTTTTTTTTTAGTTTCAGTTCCATGTATGGGGACTGGGAAGCCCCCTTATTTTTTTAATTTATTTATTATTTTTGTAAAATCGTAAAGCGGTTCACGGAATACATCCACTTACCAAGTCTTATTATTTATAACTCGCAAACCAAAAGACCCGTCGTGTCACGTCTCAAATGAAAGGTCTCGACAAGTTCTACACGTTTCTCTCGTCATTTTGTTTTTTGACTATAACTCGCAAACCAAAATAGATAGACCTCTCGTGTTACGTCTCAAATGAAAGGTCTCGACGAGTTCTACACGTTCCTCACGTCTTCTTGTTTTTCTACTGTAACTGTCTCACGTAACTTTGTTTATCGGTTAACAAAGTCGACAGACCCCTCGTTTTACTTCTCTAATGAAAGATATCGATGTTATCACAGTTGGTTTATGAGTTACGGATAAAAAAATTAAAAAATGCCAAGATTGTAAATTTTTTAATTGTGTTTCAGTGAGGGAGCTCGTCGAAGCCCCGCAACATCAACTAGCCAGCATCAACTATTTATAGAAGTTCAGCCAGAAGAAGCTCAAGATGCTCATTTCATTATTGGACGTCGCATAATCAACGTTCAACATTTTATTGATGAATTGTCAAAAATCAGCGAACACGGTCAATTATTCGGATGTACATTCAACAATTTAGATATTGTATCCGAAACGAGAGAAGGATTGGACTCAAAATTTCATTTCAAATGCAAAATGTGTAATAAAAGTTTTATTGTGACATCGGATGAATGTAAAGATAGATGTATGGACATTAATCAACAAGCAGTTTCAGCCGTAGTATCTACTGGGTCGGGATATACCCATTTACAAACCGTAACGTCGACTTTAGATATTCCTGGTTTAAACCCAAAGCTGTACCTTAGTGCTCAAAACATAGTTTTTGATTGGTGGGAAAAAGCTGCAGCTTATTCTATGGAACTAGCAGCAAAAGAAGAGGCAGAATATGCAATATCCGTTGGTAATGTTGATAGGAACGGAATTCCAATGATAACAGTAGAACTTGATGGTTGCTGGTGTAAGAGGTCTTATCGAACCAATTATTCGGCACTGTCAGGAGCTGCTGCTATTATTGGTTTAAAAACTGGCAAGGTTCTGTATTTTGGAGTAAAAAATAAATATTGCCTTATTTGTGCCCGTCATGCTAACCAGAACACACGTGCTATAAGAACTTTTCTGGGTCATCTACCGCTATGGAATCTGCCATTGTGGTTGAGGGATTCAAAAAATCTTTGGAAATGTACGGTCTCATTTATAAAAAATTTATAGCCGACGGCGACTCTAGTACTTTCAAAGCAATTCTTGACGCGCGTCCTTATCCAAATGTAACCGTGGAAAAGATCGAGTGCAAAAATCATCTTTTACGGAATTACTGCAATGCATTGGTAAAGGTATCGCAAGATACCCGTTACCCATGTGAGTTGCGTAAAATCGTCAAAGAGAGATATTTGCGTTTGAGAACCGGGGTTACTAAAGCTATTAGTTTTTGGCGGGGGCAAGATGTAAATTTCGAAGAAAAAGTATTAAATCTAGCAAAAGACATCCAAAATAGGCCTCGACACGTATTTGGCGACCATTCCAATTGCTCTTCTTACTTTTGTACACCAGAGATAAGGCGTCCAGAAGTCACTAATTTAATTGCACCTCTTGTTACTTCCGGACTTATGGCAGTACTAGAAAACCTCGGCAAAAAATTATCTTATCACGCCAGAAGTCTTATCCATGATGTTACCAGTAACTTAGTAGAAAGTTTAAACTCTCAAGTTGCTAAGTACGTGGGGGGAAAGAGGGTAAATTACGCTCTTCGACGCTCTTATGCTGCTCGGTGTGCTGCAGCTGTAGTGTCTTTTAATACAAGTACATTACACACTTTTATCCATAAAGTAATTTCAACCAAAAAATGCACACATTTAATTTCACGAGTGGAAGAAAATCGTAAAGCTCAAGTTAAAAAATACAAAAAGAAACCTTCACGAAAGAGTTTCCACACCGCTGTTGCAGACGGTAATCGGACTTCTGACAGTCATCACTATGGAGAAAACTGTCAGAAGCCCGATATGAGTCCAGATAATTATGAAGAAGCAAAGAAAGACTTTTTAAAAGGGCTTGAAATGGACAGTTCTGAAAGAAAGAAATTTGAAAGGAGCACTGTGTTGCAGCGAGGAAGTTCAGAATGGATGAACAAGAGAAGAACATTATTGACCGCCAGTAATTTCGGTGCAGTGTGTAAAAAAAAATAAAGCTACGCGCTGCAATAAATTGGTAAAATCTATTGTATATGGCAATGATCTTTCTTCTATTCCTGCGGTACGATATGGAATTGAAAATGAGGAGCGCGCGTTAGAACAACTGGCTGTACAAGAGGATGTAGCGATAGATGGTTGTGGATTGTTTGTAGATAAAGAGTTTCCATTCTTGGGCGCATCTCCCGACGGCATATATGCAGGTGGTATTGTGGAAATTAAATGTCCATCATCTTTAGCTCGTATGAGCCTAGAAGATGCCAAAGCAAAACACCCATTCTATAAATTTGATAAAAAAGCAAATCAATATACTATAAATAAAAACCATAACTGGTACTACCAAGTTCAAGGACAGTTACGTGTTACCAATCGTACCACCTGCTTATTTGCCATTTGGTTCGGGGAAGATATCCCTATGGACGTTCACTACATCCACAGGGATGATACATTCTGGAAAGAAAAAATGGAAGGAAGGCTGAAAGAATTTTATATGGAATGTGTGCTCCCAGAATTGATTGATCCACGTATCCCGAGATCAATGGAAATACGTGAACCTCCGTCAATTCTGGAAGCAATTGAGCAAAAGCGTGAAAAAAGTATGAATAAAATCTGAAGCATTTGTAGGTGATATGAGTAGGTACAGTCGACAGCACGTCAAGTGTAACACAGGTGACTCTTATTATCCGGCGCTAAGGTTAAAACTCAAACTAAAGTGTTACACTTGACGTGTTGTCGACTGTACCTAGTGAGCAAGATAGAAAGAGGAATGTTAAGGTGGTTTGGGCATGTAGAACAATTGAGTGATAGGAGAATAACGAAAGCAGTGTATAATGAAAGTGTGAATGGAAGGGTCGGTAGAGGTCGACCAAGAAGGACCTACATCAACCAAGTGAGTGAGCTATTTATAAAGGGTCAGATACGGTCAACCACTAACCGACGAGTGTGTATGAAGCAATTGATGAGAATGGAAGAAGCAAAAGCAGTATTTCAGGATCGTTTCAGGTGGAAGTCCATAGTTTCTGCCTACCCCTACGGGAAACAGGCGTGAGTATATGTATGTATGTATGTAATTAATCCTGGTGAGCTCGAGTCGAGCATCTGTTTTGATCAAGAAAAGAAAGTCCGTTTTCTGTGGTTTTGATTGCCACAGCGCGGCGCTCATTTTAAGGTAGCTTCTATAGGTCAGCTAGGCATGTCAACGCTCAAAGATGGCATTAATGTTCGTTTGACCTAATTTGATGTTTTTGTATAGTAATAGATTCTTCTAGTTCTCCATTGTTTTTATTTCGTCTGTAAGATCTTTCCAAACTTGCATGGAATGCAACAAAGTTGGAGATAGCGAAAGCTCGTGACAAAAAAAATTATTAAGTATTATAAATATGTATAATGCTCGCTATTCAGTAATAATTATAAATTATTATCATATTGTTGGCGTAAGCATTCTATCCCCTCTTTGTAAGTAAAATATTTTATGCTGGTGTATTATACGACTTATTATACTACTCGTATATTCAGTGTTTTTAAAGTATATATAAATAAATCAATTTTCTTAAAATCTGAGATATGCAGTTTTACTTCTGGACGTAATTGACGCGCGGTGTGTTGATGTGTGCGTAACACTCACACAACAACAAACCGCGCGCCAAATACCTACAACCGCTAGAGCGGCTACCTTCTAATGGCCCCTTAAAACTGAAAAATAATGTAAAATTTTATCCCAATATCAGATTTTTTTTTTTTATCGAATGTGATAGATCTCACGCAAAACATTTAGCCATATACTGAAAGGTAATACCATAATGTATTCAATAAAAAAGTTTTCATGAAAAAATGCTACTATTTTAGTAATTATTGCAATTTAAGAACAAGAACCTCGTTATAAAATAATTGAAATTAAAAATGGCTGCCGTATGGAGGGTATTGGGTTTAGACCCCATATGTGGTATATTTTTATTCGTCAAAATAAGTGTACTATTAGCCCCTAAAGTCTGTACAGTGATCCCCCGGACAGCTTGTATATGTATAGCTGGTGTCGCTCAGTGAATCGGATTTTGACTGGCAAGTTAACATATGTTGGTGATGATGTTGATGATACTAAGATTGCTGCTCAAAAGTATTTTAACAAACATAGAAATTATAAGAATAGAAAATAAAAAGAATTATTTGTTGTTTTATTTATCATACATTGAATACCTTAAGTTTCTCAGTAATGAGCTATTTTGTTCTAGTTTACTTATCAGAGTAGTGTTATTATTCTATTTACCATTCATAGATAATATCTTGACAACACTACAAGTTTACTAGAACAAAATAGGTCATTACAGGAAACGTTCCCCATAATTAAAATACTAATAATAGAATAGATAATATAGGTATGTATATTGTTGATTAATTCTTGTTAAGAAACCTAGATGGCGCTTTGAATTAGTCTGCCAAAATATGACACAAGAGGGCCCTTTTTCTCCCCTACATTATATTACTCTTTGTTCAGTCCTCAGCAGTGTTGCCAACTATACGGATTTCTCCGTATTTATACGGATTTCGAACTTCGCATACGGATGACATTCATATACAGATTTTTATACGGATTTCTATGTTCAGAAACAAAATAATAGTAATGATATTTTTTTAATTAACAATAGGTACTTAAGGTAATAATACATTTCATGTTGGAAATTTAGTATTCTATTTTAGGGAATTTCAGTCGTTAATATGGCAACATTGATTAATAGTGAACGGGGAATTCCCGAATAATCTTTGTTCTGGTACAGTATAGGGGGAAATTACCTATTTGAACGAAGGCTATAGAAGAGCTTTGCTTTGTTTCATTCATTTCAATTAATTAGTTCCTTTTGGCGAGACGTCTTTTCACGCTTTCATCCTCTTTATAATCAAGTGTTAAATATAGTGAACGGTGTGCATTATGTCGAACAAAAGACAACGTATCCTACAATATTTCAATGTTGATTGGTTAGAAGAAGCTGGATTTAAGATTTGGCTGGCACGCAGTACTAAAGGTGACAACTTTGCTTATTGCAAACTATGTTCGACCGATCTTTCGATTGCTACAGGAGGTAAAAACGATATTTACAAACATAGTAAAACGGCAAAACATCAGAATGCCACTCCTAGTACCTCACAACAATCTATGTCTTCTTTTGTGTATAAAAAAGAAGACATGGATCGTGTGAAAGAAGGCGAAATACTGTTATCAACTTTTGTGGCCGAGCATAACATATCTATGAACGTTATGGAACACCTTCCGAAATTAATTAAAAGAATATGCTCTGATTCGGAGATTGCAAAAAAAATTACAAGTGGAAGAACTAAAACTACTGCGATAATTAAATCAGTCACAGGCGCATACGCTAAAGACCAAATTATACAACATTTAAGATTAAATACATTTTCTCTGCTATTGGACGAAAGTACAGATAGGGGCTGTATAAAACATCTTTGCATGATAGCGAGATTTTTTAAGGACGGTAAAGTTATTGATGCCTTCTTAGGCTTAATCCCTCTCCACGATGCCACTGCCCAAAAGCTCTACGAGCATATAATAACTTTTTTTAATGACAATGCAATTCCGTATAAGGACAACATGATAGGATATGCTGCCGATGGCGCTAACACAATGATGGGCAGTGTAAATTCTCTCCTCACTAGATTTAAATCGGATTTACCACACTTATATGTTGTTAAATGTATTTGTCATTCCTTTCACCTGTGTGCGTCATACGCCTGCCTAAAACTGCCCAGGGAACCGGAAGATTTAATGAGAGACATTTACAACTATATTAGTAACAGTCCTAAAAGAATAGTAACTTTAAAAGAATTTCAAGAATATGTTGATTTAAAGCCCCATAAGCTATTACATCAAAGCCAAACTAGGTGGCTCTCACTTCGTGCAGCTGTTTCACGTATTTTGGAACAATATGAAGCCCTCATATTATTCTTTACAGAAGCAGCCTTTTCTGATAAGACTGAAATCAGCAGAAATAATTTTGCATATGTTGAAAAACCCCTACAATAAATTGTATTTAGAATTTTTAGAGTTCTCTCTGGAAATATTTACCAATATTAATAAAACTATGCAGTCCGAACACCCACAAATACACAAGTTACACGAGACCATATGCAGAACATACCGTAACCTATTAGATTGTTATATGAATGATTCGTATTTATCAAGAACTGAATTTAAAAATGTTAACAACGAAAACCCCCGAAATTTTAAATCGATCGAAAATATTTATTTGGGAACTAAAGTAGCTATTCATTTATCAGATTCGAATCTTACTGTCGACAACGTTAAAACGTTTAAACTGAAATGTCTTGATTTTTATATCGAAGCTGCAAGACAAATGAAAATGCGCTATGATTTTGGGAACGAGGTAGTTAAAGGCCTGGAATTTTTAAGCCCCGAAGTAGTGGCATCACGCAGAATAGAGTCAATAGTACAGATGGCGCTTCACTTTCCAAATTTAGTAGAACAAGAAAATTTGCAAGCGCTAGATACAGAATGGAGAGATTTAAGAAATGATTCCATGATAAAAGCAGCTACAAACGAAGATATGGAAAAGTATTGGCAGAGAATTATCACGACCGTGAATCCTGCTGATGGAAATTTGCTGTATCCACAACTATCAAAATTTATTACGTCGTTGCTAAGTTTGCCACATTCCAGTGCAGCTGTGGAAAGAATTTTCTCAGCTATCAATATTATAAAAACGAAACAACGAAACCAGTTATCTACTGAAACAATAGAGGGTCTGCTATATACTAAACAATTGTTAGGCAGCACAGACTGTTTTGATTTCGAAGTAAATTCATCAATTATAAAAAAAATGAACACGAAAGCAATGTATGATTTTAAATAGGTCAAGTCATTCTTTCAATATCTTTTAATTTTGGCAAAAAATAACTTTAGACATCTCTTTTTTATGTAAACTAATACGTACTTAAATTACATTTATAACATCTTGTGTTTTTTGTTTTGCAACTGCTATTTTTGTATTAAAATTTATTTATAATATGTATAGATTATACTAAGTTAATAATCTTTTTAGATTAAGGTTTTTCTATAAATTGTCTATATTAGTATTAGTTTTTAGTATCTTGTTTGTTTTTCCTCTTTATATTAAATATTATAGACATACGGAATTTATACGGATTTTTATTGACCTAGTACAGATTTTACTTCATAAAAGGTTGGCAACACTGGTCCTCAGCAATGCTCCGGCCGCGTGAACGTGTTTTAGAGAGTGATTTATGAAACGGCAACTTTTTGGAAGATTTTGTGGCGATCCGGTTTTTTCCGGTATACGATATCTTGGATCTCGTGTAAGTTTTGATCTTTTGTCCTATTAATGCGTCCGTGACAAGCAATGTAAGGCTAAAACATTTTCGGGCTACGAAAATAGTACGAGCCCGTCAACGAAACGTAATCGGGAGTTTGAGGTTTGTTGTTACGGATAGCTTACTATGATCACTCGTGCCCGACACAAATATTCGATTATGAGTATGACACAGTTTTTCTGGCGTTTAACCTAGTAAAACAGCAATGTTATAATTACTGGAAACAATACTTCGATGAGAGGTCCTTGACAAAAGGAATATGGTACAAAACAATCCAATGCGAACTTCCTCATTTCCCTTGGTTCGATCATTGTGAAATGGATCGACGACAAATTGTAACGGCTTTCAGACTTCGGTCCGGTCATATTCCGTTGAACAAATTTGCCTTCCTAATGGGAAAGACGTCATCACCCAATTGCACAGAATGTGATATAGAGGAGGATGTGATGCATGTGTTGACGGAGTGTGACCGGACAGAAGCTCTTAGAAGCTCAATGATTATGGGAGGCTATCTGTGCTTAAATAATGTAGGCGCCTGTAATACCATTCTGGCTTCACCCTACTCGAGTGAAGCGAGGATGCTTTACAGGCTACTGTCATTAGCTATTAATAACCATACCGTTTAGTACCTATATGGTAAATGTCTATACAGACCGACATGTTCAAGTTAATGAACAAGGTCTTTAATCCAAGATTTAAAAAAAAAATCTTCTCACGAGAACTCATGTGCTACCGTAGTTTCGGATTAACATTTTATTCAAGAAAGCAGTTAGTTATTGTCAATTCTACATCAACCCTTCAACACTGTAGATGTGAATTCTAAATTTGAAAGTTTCCCATACCGAGTCGAATATCGAATATCGGAAAGCTTAGAATACGGGTCCATTTGAGTTTAGTTTGTGAGACCGTATACTTAAGTATATTATTAATATAGTAACTATTTGGAAGTTATGGCATTCGTGGTGGCTGTCTTGGAACCCCTAAGAGAAGAGTGCTTTGAGCGAAGGCGCTAACGACACAGCCTGCGTGAAAATTATCTTGAGCGAGCAATAATTCCCGATAGCATCATAAAGACTCAGTCGGGTGTTGTTTAAGCAACTGTTTGAGAACCAAGATATTGTTCCACTGATGCGACCTAGAAGAAACCGGCGTGGAATGGAACCCTTCACCATGGTAGGTACACGTCTTATGCTTTTACGATACCTAGGTATCTATTTGAAAACCTATAGGTAATACCTGTTGATATTTGTATCGTAGCACTGGCAACATTTAAAAAAATTAATAAGATTAGGGGTTCTCACGCACGTTTTCTTCTTGTTGCTTGCGGCTTGTTGTAAAGCTACTGTGTTCTATAGAAAGTACCAATAAACGAAGTATCAGAAAAGTGGCTGCGTTTCTTTCCTCTGCCAGAATCCTGCGTCAAGAAGTTCAACAATACCTACCACCCTTGAACTTAGTATACCTATTAAAATGTCATTGAGTACAAATACACAAATTTAGAGCTAAAATGAATTCAGTTGATGTTTTAAATTTTATTTATGTTTTTTTATTAACAAGTCTTTTAGTATCTATCTACTTAATTTCTTTCTTTTTTTCAGATATTATCTGCCTTAATTTTTTATAGTCGGGGAAGCTACCATGGGTCAGTGGCACAGAACCTTGATGCTCCTATGTCACAGCAGGCGGTGTCCCTATGACTTGGCAACATGACTGCAGCACTCAATACACCCTGTATTTTGAGGAAATACATCAGATTCCCACAGAACAGAGAAGAAAGAAATATTATTAAACGAAGGTACGTAAGACCATAATCTTATTTACATTGTATATCATGTCTGGCTTATAAGAAACATTTATTTATTATGTAGGTATTTATTATGTAGGTATTTACTATTGAGTGTTAAACGCTTTTGGCTTAAATAATTTTTACCTATTATTTTTCAGGTTCTTTGCAAGATCTGGTATTCCTGGTGTAATAGGGTGTATTGACACACACTAAAATAATAAGACCGCCAGAGCATGAAGAGAGATACTTTAATAGAAAGCATTACCATTCTCTCAATGTTCAAATTGTAAGTTTTAAATCTAAAGACCAAATTACTGTTCTAATACACAATAATGCTTTATTCCATTTTCAAAAATACATGTACCAACAACTCCCTTTGGAGTCAATCTTGATCTTTCAGGATAGATTCAAGCCACCTTGTCAAGGATCAGACGGCCTACACATGAATGGTCCTGAGGCCAGGATGGAGTGTCTCCGCCAAAAAGGTTGGACACTTGCAACCATTCTTTTCATTCTAATAGCCTCCTGGAAATTTAGCACATTAGCAACTCTGACAGGATAAGGGGACAATCAGGTTATTTACCTGAGGACACCTAAAGAATCAATTCTCGCAGACAATGGTGTCAAGAGACACTTAGATCATTGTGCTCATCGGCAGGAATAGAAATGAAACTAGAAGAGACTTCGGTTTCAAAGCCTCTGCTCAAATATGGAAGAGAGTTCTTTCTCAAGGGGGCACAGGTCAGCTCCTTCTTAGGCCCCCTTAGTCACTACATTTTCCATACGCCCCAACATCTATATATGGTTAATTCCATTTGAAACGCTACCAGAACCAATTCGCTCTTGACCTTAATCTGGACTAATGTCGAGATAAGGTCTACGATGGAACGAGCTTTCCCAGAAGATGCCTATTTAACCTAAGTTACCTAAATTTACATCAATGATTGTTTAAATCTATCGTTACATATTAAATGGTCCCAATTTATTACATATTTCAGATAAAATTAACTTTTATTTACTTTTTTGTAATGTGGAACGCAAGTGAACTCTCATACCACTGGTAGTATTTTAAGACCTAAAATACTAAATAACTATCAACGAGTCTGTTTTTGACATTTACTTTTGCGCCATTATAATAACGAATAACCTACAGAAACAATAAAAAATTAGATATTTTCATAGCTTTTCTGAACGATAATAGGAGCAAATTCACTGGTAACGACCGTTATAAGAATAAGGTAATTGTTTGTTTTATATCTAATACAATAATTGAAATGGTTCTAGGAATGTAATGTCGAAGGAAAATTCACCCCTCGAGCACCCGTCGGAATCCGAGATAAGAATGGCCCACCTCCTCCACCATTACCACAACATTTAGCAGCCACAGTATCTAAACAGTTCCGTGGGAATAGTAATACATGCTATATAATAAGTATTTCGTTTTCATGAAGTCCTGTTATCCAGTGACTGTCACGCGAAAAGAACAACAACAACAAAATATTCTTTATTGTACAACAATAAGAAGCATATTAATTGTAAAGCATATAAATAAAGAACAAGAACCACCATCAAAAACATATTAATTGTAATAAGTCTGCATTATCATCATCTGTGCATCACAGACACCAAGACTAGGAAACAACAGAACAAATATCGAAGGAAAATTCACCCCTCGAGCACCCGTCAGAATCCGAGATAAGAATGGCCCGCCACCTACGACCATCCATCACTTGCAGAAATAAGATATGATCACATGCTGGGTAATCATCATACATACAAACATCCGTCGCCGGCAGAAGTACATTATGCTCACATGTTGGACGGTGTGGACGAAACAAGTTAAGAAGCCCTGCCCAGCGGAGTGACGTGAATAAGTTTTATAGAACTCGCTACATTTGTGTTTGAATTCTTTGTATTCCTTGAAGATAAAAATCTACAATAAATTGAGCAGATGCGCCTGTTTTTTCCTGATATATAAATTCTAAATAATATAAATTCCAATTAAATAAATAATTATTAGATATTTGCAAAAAATGTTAGTTGTGCCGTTTCACGACGGCAGTATTATCTTCAGGTGGATTAGTTCTATTTATGAAGAACGGAACGAACGAACGAATCCTTGAACCCAATAGAATTGCGGGCGATGATGGTAAGACCAGACGATGGCAGAACTTTGGTATGGGACGCTACCTGCGTGGACACCGTAGTTCCGTTCCACCTCCAAGGGACTTCCAGCCTACCGCCGAACTCTAAACGGCGCAAATAGGCAAACCTTGGCACAGGTTACTGTGGTATATTATAAAAAGTAACACGGCAACACTGATTTTACACTGTAAAGTTTGGGTGTAAATTTGCTTGTTTTGTAAAACTAATTACAGGAAAATAAATACTTTTTGAATCATCATCGTTTGTGTTTGTTCGAAGCTTGGGAAAGTATTCTTTAGTTACTTATTTGTGCCCTTTGGAGTTGAAACCCTAGGCCCGTGGGGTCCAGAAGCGCGATGATTTTTTAAAGACCTGTCGTCGGGCTTCAAGATCTCTGTTGACAAAAGAGCTGGCAGCTACTACCCATCTATTTAAACATTTACCAGCCGCCGTATCTAAACAGTTCCATGGGAATAGTAATACATGCTATATATACCTATATAGGTATGTCGTTTTCATGAACTCCAGTTATCCCCTGGCTGTTATTCTATTAAGTCTAAAAAAAAAGAAACGTCATGAAGAACATATTAATTGTAATAAGTCTGCATTATCATCATCTGTGCTTCACAGACACAAAGACTTGGAAACAACTGAACAAATATTGACGGAAAATTCACCTCTCGAGCACCCGTCAGAATCCGAGATAAGAATGGCCCGCCACCTACGACCATCCATTACTTGCAGAAATAAGATATGATCACACGCTGGGTAATCATTATACATACAAACATCCGTCGCTGGCAGAAGTACATTATGCTCAGATGTTGGACGGTGTGGACGAAACAAGTTAAGAAGCTCTGCCCAGCGGAGTGACGTGAACAAGCACGAGGACACAGCATACGCTTTTACAATAAAATACCAGAACATGTATTGAGTTTAATACAGCAGACATTTAAACGCCACATTAAAGAAACTGTGTAAGAAGGGTTATTACAGGATAGATGATTATTTAGGCGATAAGGAGGTCTGGTGTTAGCTGGTCGTTATGTTAATTGCTATTGTTTTGTAATATGTAACATAAAATGTAATATTATTGTAAATATAGAAACTAATTGATAAGATGTGTTGTTGCGGAGTTTCTTGTCGCTTCTTCTCCCTAACCATAACACCTTGTGAAGCGATGTAGTTTCAAAAAAAAAATAACATTGACTTTCAATAAGTGATATCTTGTATCCTACATTGAATAAAATATTTTTGATTTTGATTTTTTAATTAAGTTTTTTAGAACTCGCTACATTTGTGTTTGAATTCTTTGTATTCCTTGAAGATAAAAATCTACAATAAATTGAGCAGATGCGCCTTTTTTTCCTGTAATATAAATTCTAAATAATATAAATTCCAATTAAATAAATAATTATTAGATATTTGCAAAAAAATGTTAGTTGTGCCGTTTCACGACGGCAGTATTATCTTCAGGTGGATTAGTTCTATTTACGAAGAACGGAACGAACGAACGAATCCTTGAACCCAATGGAATTGCGGGCGATGATGGTAAGAGACCAGACGATGGCAGAACTTTGGTATGGGACGATTTTTTATCTATTTTTTATCCAGGTGAAAAGATGAGCCAGCCGAATGCTACATCTAACTGGGGGTATGACGAACACATGACCTATCATGATATATGATCATAGAAGCAATCCGTCCCGTACAAACAGTCCAGCATGTAGATTAAGCATCCATAGAAGGTGCTGAAGCGCGTTACCGTCGTCAAATGGATCGCAGAATTCAAGAAAATAAATATTTATTGATATATATAAAACAATAATTAATAAGTGACAACAGGATTCTGGCTATACATACCTACGGTTGGATTTGAAGGAGCATTTAAAGCGTTACTGCTTATCTCGCTCGATTCATATACCGAGTGATACCGCTAATTCTAATGAACTACGTTTTAATGAGACAATCATTTCAGCCTCTTCTAAGGATTGTGAAGAAGGGGCTGAGGCTGGGTCTGACAAAATGCTTGAAAAATGTGTCAAAGGGTTGTTAGGTTTTTTTTTTGTAACCATCGACCGACATTTAATAATGCCTAAGCAAAGCGAGTAGGTACATGCTAAACATGTACCATGCTAGGAATTGAAATGGCGAACCGGTCTCAAGTAAACGTGTTGATTAATAAACCTTACTTGACACCTGAAACGCACGTGCATACTCAAGCAGTACTCACTGGAGACGTGCGCCGAGTTTCACGTATTAATAAACGAAACTCAAGACTATCATTCATTCGCCGCTGAGGCGAATACTTGAGAAGTGATCTCAGCTGCGTAGACCACAAGATTGGTGTATAAAATTGCACGGAGCTTGAGATAGCGTCAACTTCTTAAGACGCTTCTCAGGTGATACAGCCTCAAGACTTGTATTGACATTGGTTTATTAATACGGGCCTTAGATTTTGTCCATCCTAAATGATTTTATTTTTGTTCAAATTGGTATCCATTTAATGTTAGACATATGGGTTTTAGGCACCTTAAAGATATTTTTTGTTAAACAGGAAGCATCTGTTAAAATATTTATGGGGTGCAACACTAGTGATGTTGTACCTCCCTGGTAAAAAGCTATGCAGAGTGCACGCTTTACAGAGATCCATCATAAGCTCCAACCCACCCTTAGCATGTGATGTCCAATATCTACAGATGGTGAAATACTCTACATCGACTTACAATATCTAGTTGTGTTTGATTGTTCATAAAAGATATGTTGAAATATGGTGCCTATGCAAAAGTCAAAAACAAGATCAACTTTCGCCAGCAAGCTAAGGCCATTCTCATTACAATTAATTAACACAGGATATTTCTATTGAAAAAAAAACAGAGTTGCCCTTGGCCCTTCCTTAGAAGTTTTGAATCCTTGGTGTATCATTTATGAGACATTAAGCAGGTTCCAATTTTGTTCATTTGGGCCTAGTGCGATAATTTAAATTCCTTGAGACCTCCTGTAACAATTTATTTCACAAGTTACACTTTGACCTTGGTTAGAGTGTCAGAAGGTGAGATAAAGAAAATACTAACCAAAGACGTAAAGATATAGTTTGCCCGCGAAACACAGGAACAACATACGCTTTCCCGTCCAGATTTTATGTGTTCCTAGGTCCATTCCTTTATAATAGATTAAATGCAAAATTAGACACGTTCCCCCTCAGTTATTATAAATGTAAGAAAATTCTCCAAGAAATCCTACAAATTATGTCCTATGAAGATATAGAGAAGTTATTACTTATATTGAAATAAAAATCAGGTTGTTAGTATGTGAAGTGAAGAAGTAACAAACTGACATACACACACACAAACTTTCGCATTTATAATATTAGTTGGGATTGTATTAGTGTTTACATAAGTTATTTAAGTGAAACTGTAGCTTTCAAAGTCAAAGAATTTATTGCTTGCCACATTGTAGGTGTACATAGGAACTGATATACATATATATGCTGTTAGTGGTTATTTAAATTTATGTTAAATTATGCTCTTTTCTGCCTGAAACACAGGAATACCTAGTTCAGGCACCAGTGTTAACATACCTATGTAAGTTATTCTTTGTAATATGAATTTTGTTACTTAAGTATTTTAATAAAGATTATTATTATTATATTGACTTATTTACGGTATGTAGCTGCATAGATCTACACACACTACAATGTGACCACATCCTCTTTGCAACATCTTAACTTAACTTTGAGTACTCCAGGACTTGCCGAGTGGACTGAATGTAGTAAATGCAATAAAAAAATTTTTACATAAAATCTGGAAACAATGTATATTTAGGAAAGATTGTTTTATGTACTGACAAGTCCCTAGTAACACAAAATAACTATCAAAATTAGAGACTGATAATAACATAAAAACGTTGTTGCACCAGCCAGTTTCCAATAATCTTCATAATTTAACCACCTACATAGCTCAATGTAAACAACATAAAGCAAAACGGAGGTTGTCAGTCAGCTAGCGGGATAGGCACATGTTTTGTAATCAGTTTGGTTAGTTTATTTCATTTAAGTAATCTAATCACAGAACCTTTACGGCCTAGTTTACATTTTTGTGCTAAGTGTAATTAACAATCCTCAAAACAGGCTATATCAACTATTTCAAAACTTTAGAAGTGGCTAGTAACTATCGCTATTCGTTTCCATGTATTTATACATGGTACATTTGCGGATGACACTGCTATATTAGCATCACACGCACGCCCAGAAATCGCCTCGCAAATGTTGCAGAGCGGACTTGATAATATATCACACTGGCTAAAAAAGTGGAGAATAAAGGCCAATGAATCTAAATCTATAAATATCACTTTTACGACTAGAAGAAAAACATGCCCTCCTGTCAAATTAAACAATGCTGAAGTTCCGCAGGCGGACTCCGTCAGGTACCTAGGTTTACACCTAGATAGGAGACTCACATGGCAGAAGCATATTATGACAAGAAGGAAACAACTTGGTATGCAAATTAGAAAAATGCACTGGATTATAAACCAGAGATCCAAACTCTCACTGGAAAACAAGATCCTACTTTACAAGGTCATCATTAAGCCAATTTGGACCTATGGCATTCAGCTATGGGGAACAGCATCACATTCAAACATCGAAATCATCCAACGGTTTCAAAATAAAGTCCTACGAATGATAACGAGTGCACCATGGTTCGTGCCTAATGAGCTATTACACAATGACTTAGCCATCGAAACGGTCAAGCACGAAACAACCAAGCAAGTGAAGTCATACAGGGAAAGGATTATACACCACCCAAACCGGTTTGCAACAGACCTAATGAAGTATCCACCAACCAGTCGTCGTCTGAAGCGGAAGTATCCCCAGGACCTGCTAAACCAAGATTGATTGAATGATAGGATGTAGCATGGGCTGCATGCCTTCCAAGCCAAAAGCACCAGACACACCCTTACCAAATGTCCCATCTGAAGGCGACAGGAAGTAGATAGGATGTCAAAAAAAAAAAAAAAAAAATGTATTTATAGTTCTTTACAATTTTTAACATGGAAACAACTATATACTATATAACTATATTGGATACAATAAAATAGGGATCTATGAAGGCTTATAACCTGTGTGCGAGATTACTTAAACATTGCAATTGCATAAACTTCTTGTAATAAGCGCGCATACTTCGATGCGAGTGCGGAGTCTCCCCACACATAATGGATCACGTATTGTCTTGCCCCGCGTCCTGACAGCTGCACCTTTAACGACCTCCTTAACGCCACAGACAGTGCTGTTAGAGTGGCTAAGTTTTGGTCCAATAAAATTTGAAACTTGCCTCGACACGAAAAGAAGAATAAGCGCTACAAGCTACTGGCTTCACGGCTTGTCAAATGCATGCCTGCACGCATGTTCAGTCGGACTCAAACTATCAAAGCTTCTAATGTTATTTCAATTATAAATAACTGAAATTTTACCTCTTTAATTTGCCTTTAAATATTGTCCATTGGCCACAACATTTTTAATATCCTTGTCCAAGTTGTGACGTCCGTCATGTTTCTTTTGTATTTACTGGTTTTGCATTCTCTTAATGTGTATTTAAATGTTTGTCACCTCACCTATAGGTACATTGTAGTACTTTGATAGATTTGCAGGGAAGGTTCTCTTCTTCAGCATCCCTTTATAGCTTAGAGAAAGTAACTTTATAGTCTGAGTTCAGCTTTATGCATTTTTATTGATGTAATTTTTTTTTTTTCGTTTTATTCTCTCCTCTCGGAGAAGACAAAGGGATCAAGCCCATACAGCCATATCTTATTTCTTTCGTTTTTAAGTCAGTCTCTGTCAAAACAAGTAATTCGTCGTATACTGGGCGTATACAGAGTCTAGTCTCGGTCATGTCATTCTTCAGTAAAGTGGCAGAATGCTCTACAAAACATTTTGACGACTTCTTGTGGGAACCCGAAAGCTTCGTTACGCACTTTAATTTACACGTCCCTTCGCTTATACACCATCACTAACGTTTGCTGCACAATATTCTGCCATTATTAAGTATAATAACATTCTTCATGGGCCTCGACAAGTGTACAAAGGTACTATGCAGGGAGCTACTATCTCCCCCTCTTGTATAATTTGTACACTTAATAAAGTGACTAGACTCTGTATACGCCAAGTATACGACGAATTACTTGTTTTGACTGAGACTGACTTACAAACTAAAGAAATGGCTGTTATGGGCTAGATCCCTTTGCCTTCTCCTAAAGGAGAGAATGAAACCAAAAAAAAATTTCGCGGTTAGGCGTTGTGAAAAGATATTCGAGGGGCTTTTTGGCGGGAACTCGGCGAGTGAAGTAGCATTTTTCTTTATAAGTCTTATAATTTGTGCATTCTAACTTTTGAAGCTTAATAATGGCAGAATATTGTGCAGCAAACGTTAGTGATAGTGTACAAGTGAAGGGAAGTGTAAATTAAAGTGCGTAACGGAGCTTTCGGGTTCCCACAAGAAGCCGCCAAAATCTTTTGTAAAGCATTCTGCCTCTTTACTGAAGAATGACTTGACCGTGATTAGACTCTGTATACGCCAAGTATACGACGAATTACTTGTTTTGACTGAGACTGACTTACAAACTGAAGAAATAAGATAAATAAGACATGGCTGTTATGGGCTAGATCCCTTTGCCTTCTCCTAGAGGAGAAAATAAAAATAGATATTCGAGGTAAAATGGATTCTATTGATAATTCAGAGCCAATTAGTTGGAAATTAAAGCGGAAGAAAAAGGAAAAGAAAGAAAATATAATTAAGAAGAAGAAAGTTATGGGAGAAAACCACACTAACCATGTCGGAAAACGCGTACCTGAGAGACAAACTGGTCAGCCTTGCAAGTGAGTATTCTATCACTTGTAATTCTTTTTTTGTAAATAATATCATTGTTTTTATTTCAATGCAATACTTATTTATTATCTTTTACTTTGTTTCAGTTGCAGGAACGAATGTTTCAGCAAAATAAATAACGAATTACGCGATCATATTATAGCGCAGTTCAACAGTTTTCAGGATAAAAATGAACAAGATTCTCATATAGCAGGGCTGATAACTGTTAATTCTATAGAGCGTCGGCGATATCGCCTGTCCAATCAGTCCAGTGATGATGATGAACTGCCTGTGCATTCACATAGTGCTTCATTCGGATATAAAGTTCGCAACAGGTGTGACGAAATTAAATTATGTTTGCAAGCATTCCTAAGCTTACATGGGATTAAAAGGGCGAGAATGAGACGCATACAAGAAAAACTAATCGAAACAGGTAAGGCTCCAGTTGATTTGAGAGGAAAGCATACAGATAATAGATACAGAAAGACTCCACTAGAAATAATATTTTTAATTGAAACCCACATCAAATCATTTAAGCCACGCCAATCCCATTATTCAGATAGAGTTTATTTACCTGAAACATTAAATGTAAATACCATGCATGAGATGTTCTTGGATCAATACAAGATTAATGTTTCCTACCAAATATACTGGCAAGTATTTAGCCAAAAATTTAATATCAAATTTGGACTGCCACGTAGTGATACTTGCTCTTTCTGTGATACAATGCAAAACAAGATTGCAGCTTGCACGGATGAGGCTTCTAAGAAGAGACTGGAATTGGATCATGAATTACATAAATCTAAAGCTAAATATTTTTATGCTTTAAAGCGTTTATACAAAAATAAGGCACAACAAGGTCAAATTAAATGCCTGTCTTTTGATTTTATGCAAAATTTACCCCTTCCACATATAAAGGCCGTTGTACTCAATTTATGTATCAATGCAAAATTAATGTATTGCCTTTTTGTACAATAAAGCGTTTACAAACAAACAAACAAAGACCTCAGATACATTTTACTCACATCAGCTCTGGTATTTTGTATTTGGAATTCACGACCTAGGGAAAAATCTTGTTCATATGAATGTATATGATGAGATGACCGGACACAAGGGGCAAAATGATGTAACATCAATGTTACTCAAATATTTTGCACACATTGGTACTGAACATGAAACCTGTGTGCTATTTAGCGATGGATGTTCTGGGCAAAACAAGAATTATGTCATGGTCAGGTTCCTGTATTACATAGTGGTCGTTTTAAAGCTTTTTAAAAAGATTATTTATACACACACCGGCATATTTAGCGGAACATAAAAAAAAGGTTTGATATTGTAGCAAAAAAATTAAAAAATAAAAAATAAAAATTTAATATGAATTTAAGTTAAGCGAGTTCATCTATCCTTGCACAGATGGGGTTGTGCTGTAGAGGGCCAAAATAAACAAGTAAAACTTCGGACGCCTGGCCGTCTACTAGGAAGGAGTCTCCGGAGGTTCAGCGGGTTACATCGAACCATTAATCTCAAGTCAGGGGGTTTTCACACTACATTGAATACCTTTTTCACCATGCCAATACGGAATTATAGGGGTAATTCATAAATCAGATACAATAAACTTTGTAGAACAAAGGGAGTTTTATTCCATATAAATTTCCTTAAATTCTAAACAATATGGTTAGGTATTACCTGTTTTCTTCATACTACCACAAAATTGTCTCTGAGCGGGGAATGCAGCTATACCAAAAGCGTCCACCTCTCATCAATATATTATTTTACGCATTTCCTTGCCACATGTTTAGGTGATGGCGTATAAAGTCGAAAATCCGTTGAAAAAGGAGACAATTGGTGTAAGACCAAAAGGGTAAGTTAAAAGAAAAGTATAAAAGGAAAACAGAAAAGCTGCAAACGCAGCTTTTTTTTTTGAAATAATTTAATACATAGATTGTTGCTTGTGCGTTATCCCATTTTCTAATTGGGTTTATGGGCACAAAAGCCTTAAAACTTAATAAAATCCGAAATTATCAAAAAAACGGCTCACATCGTGAAGTCCAGACGAAAAAGTAAAAGTAATTTTTTTTTTTTATTTTTTTTGAAAGGAAAACGGGAGACTAAAGCACACCGTTCATACAGCCACCGATCTCCTTGCTCAAAGGCAATTTTGTACTTAAATATAGCCTGATTAGGTCTAAAATCTTAGTATAATCTAATTAAAACGGAGGTCCAACCACATCCAAGCAAAGTCGTTGAAGGAAGTGATCTTTTTTTGAAAAGTGAAATTTGGAATAAATCGAGCCAAAATTATAGCAAGATCCCAAGTCGAAATTAAAAGGTCAAGACTGTCAGCTGCTTCTGTCAAGTCATAGTATGTATGTGTATATTTAGGTATGTATTTATGGAATAAAAAGAATTATTTATTATCACAGTAATGTGTAAGAAAATACCACATTACATCCCCCCCTTTCTACCAAGAAAGAGAAACCGAAAACAAAACCAATCGAAAAGAAAAGAAACAAAGTAACACCTCTTTATAAAAGTCAAAGTGTTTTATAAACTACAAAGTGTTTACAACGTGTTTTTAACTTATGGGAACTCAACCGGTTAGAGAAACAGTCAGCACCCTCGCCCTATCTCCTAACAGTCCCAAAAGAAAACTAAATTGCAAAACAAAACTCCTTAGCTGAAAGGCTAACTAAAACAAGAAAACATTATTGTAAAACAATTATAAGTAAGTATCTAAAGTTTGGTTCGTGAGATACTACTGGTACAATAGTGGTCGGCACCCTCGCCCCAAAATTGACAACTCAACAAAACCTACAAAACAAATATCGAACAACGAAATAGAAAACAAACAAAAATTTGGTTCGTGAGATAACTACTGGTACAATAGTGGTCGGCACCCTCGCCCCAAAATTGACAACTCAACAAAACCTACAAAACAAATATCGAACGTGAAGTAACGAACGATCCAAAATTTCTCAGGGCTAAAACCTACCTGAAATATCGCACACCCAGAACAATACTGTATTATGTCGAAAAATTTCAAAATCGACTTTTATCTATCAACGAATAGCTAAAAAATTTCGGCATCTACCAAAAAAACCGGAGTATTTATATTTACAAAACTAACCACGAGATGGCGCGCTAACTCTCTATTGGTGAAGACGCGCGGCGAGTGTCATACCGCGAACACAAAATTATTTTTAGTTGCAACTTGTCCGCCTTAGGAACAGCACGCTGGTCCTTTCCGCAACAGCGAATTATTTCGAGATAATACGGTGTTGTTGAAAGTAGCATTAAAATTACTCCGAATTATTTAGTGTTAATTCAGTGTTGGTGACTCTGCATAAACAACGTGTTTGAGACTATTCCGAAATAATACTCTGTTGTTGACGAAGGTATGTCATAATTTTGGTATTATTCAAAAATGGTTCTGTATTATTCGTAAAAGGTGACATAATGCACTATTGATGGAGGTTATAAATTATGTCCTGATTTTGTTAAAAATCATAATAAATTATTTTTATATACTCAGAATTGTCACTAACTTATTAAATTAAAATAAATATATTTACTTTTTGCTTTATTTATTATTTACAACAAGATTTATAATTTATTTTTGAAATAATGCACTGTTGTTGAATTAATTGTACTTCTAATTGTTATTTGGCAGATGAAGACGGGGCGTGCTCACCTAATGGTTAAAAAGGCAATCGAAACAACCACAGAAGAAACCAGCCCTTTAGCTCAACAAAGCAGCGTGGTAGAGGATGTTGAAACTATAACCAATGCAGCATCAACCGATGAGACGTCAGCGGCGGCAGCCTTAGCGGATGAAGCATCAGATAGGGAAGTACCCATTCCTGTTATATCTGAGCATAGCGATGTAGGAGATTTTATAGATGATTCGGACACGGATCCTACTTTTGCTTTGCCTGCTAAACAAATATCTCGGCGTCTTGTAATCCCAAGAAGAGTATCTTCTTCTTCTTCCACCTCTTCCTCATCAGACTCCAGTTCATCATTGTCATCGTGCTCCAGCAGCTCAAGTAGTTCCCCTGGTGATGAATCCAGACCGGGTCCATCTTCAGAGAATACTCAAGTGGATTCCACTCTAACAAATGCACCCTCAACTTCTGCCATTGACACTGCTCTATCAGTTAGTGAACCCAAGTTAAGTCGAAAGAGAATACGAAACCCTGCTGGCTGGAAATCTAAGATTGCGAAGACATTACGGAATACAGGAAAAGCTTATGTGTCTTTATCAAATCCTACAAAATTGATTGCTGAGCGTCAAATGCGATTGCCTTGTGGCGATAAATGCAGGTTGAATTGTAGAACTAAAATAGACCAAACGGTAAGGTTAGACATTTTCAAACAGTTTTGGCAGCTGGGCGATTTGGAGAGGCAAAGAGAATACATAGTAAGGCATACTCATTAAATCAAACCGAAATATAGGTATATCACTTCTCAAAAATTGAGGGCTTTGAATTCGGCTTACTATTTTGAAAAAGATAACAACAGAATTAGAGTATGTAAAGAGTTTTTTAAGGCTACACTAAGCATTTGTGATAGATATATTAAGACTGCCCTTTCAAAGAAAACAGATGGTGGTTTTATGGAATCTGATGCACGCGGGAAACATGCTAATCACCGCAAAATTGACTCTGAAATAAAGGATAGCGTAACTGATTTTATAAATTCTATTCCTAGAATAGAGTCCCATTATTTAAGAGCTCAAACTACGAGAGAATACATCCCAAGTGTTAAATGTTTGGCAGACTTGTATCGAGATTACAAAGGCCTTCGAGAGCAAAATAATTTAACTCCTGCTTCAGCTTCAACTTTCAGTAGGATATTCAATGAGGAGTTTAATATTTCTTTTTATATTCCCAAGAAGGACCTATGTGATCTGTGTGAAAGTTATAAACATGCCGATGATGAGGGCAAGGCAAAACTCTGTGACGATTATAATAAACATCTTAAAGAAAAAGAATTGTCCAGACTGGAAAAGCAGACTGATAAAATCAAAAAAGATGTCGTCGTAGCAGTATACGACCTGCAGGCAGTCATGCAGGTTCCCAAAGGCCAAGTTTCTCTTTTTTTTTATAAATCTAAAATCAACTGTCTGAACTTCACCGTAAGTGACTTAAATGCTAAGGATGTTGTGTGTTTTTTCTGGGACGAAACTGAAGCCAAGCGTGGTGCTATTGAGATAGGAAGTTGTGTCCTCAAATACATTGAGATGATAATTGAAAAGAGTGCTCCTGATACTGCCCTGGATATTATATTTTATAGCGATAATTGCTGTGGGCAGCAAAAAAATAAATATTTATTATCCGTCTACGCTTATGCAGTTAATAATCTGGGAGTAAATTCTATAACCCATAAATTTTTGATCCGCGGACATTCTCAAAATGAAGGGGACAATGTCCACAGTGTAATAGAAAAACAAATAAAAAGACACTTAAAATCTGGCCCTATTTACTGCCCACAGCAATATGCTACTTTAATTCGTACTGCCAAAAAAACAGGAAAGCCATATGCTTTAAAGGAGCTTACATACGACGATTTCTACGAAATTAAAGTCCTCCAGGAAGCTTGGGGCAACAATTTCAATATAGATGAAGACAATAATCAACTTAAATGGCATGACATCAAACAACTTCGCGTTGAAAAGCAACATCCCTTGATTTTTTTCTACAAAACATCGTTCGAAGAGACTGATTTTAAGAAAGTCTGTGTTCGAAATCGTTCAAGGCGGTACAGAGATCAAGGTTTTTCCCCGCAATTGGTTAAAGCATATACAGAAAAACAACCTCTGGCTTTAAACAAAAAAAGAGATATTATGGAGTTAATCGAAAAAAATATAATTCCTACTAATTATGTTAATTCCTATTATAAGACTGCATTAAATTTAGAATAGTAGCACTGACTGAAAAATGAAACGTTGAGTTCCTATGTTATAATTAGTTATAAAAAAGTTTTTTACAAGGCTTAAGTATATTTTTTTAATTTTTTTTTAAATACTCGTTGATTTTTTAAATTAATATTATGGTATAAGTAAACCTGTGATTGTGATTTTTATAAGACTTATTAGTTATTACTTTAAAGACTGAGTATAGTAGGTATAACTTTGGAGTCCAAGATTTACTTTGAGTGAAGCTTATGGAACTTAACAGTATTTAACGTTTCCTTGATACCAAATTTTTATATTGTATTGATTGTTTTTAAAGTTTTTAATTCGAACTAATATCGCAGCTATTGTAAGATGAAAGTGATTAAAACTACCGCTTGAAATAAGTAGTTTAGTGGTTGATAATTCCCGTTTTTATTATAATTTTCATATTTTTAGTTCTAAGTTTTTGCGATGTGCCATGAATGATTGAATACTACATAGTCAATCTTGTAGTCTGTAAAAGTAGGAAAAAACGACTTGTTGTGTTATGTTCAATGGTAGGTAAATTCTATGTGCGTTGAAGTTTAAAATGATTACGTGTTTAATTACCATTTCGTTCATAAAATTTTAAACAGTTTTTTTTAATGTAACTGTGCTATAAGTTTTTAAATTTTTTATTTGGAAAAAGTTTTGTGTTATAAAACAGAACATTTAGAAGTTTTTTTTTTTATTTTGTGAATTACATGTGTTTAGATACTATGGGTCCAAAACGAGTTCTACCTACTTTAAGTTCAAAATATAAGTACCTACATTTTAGTAAAATTATGTCTTTTATTTAATTTTTATTAGGTCTATTCCTGAAAACAAAATAAATGAGTCGTTATTGTATATTGAGCCTCAGTAAAAAACAGTAGAATGATAGTGCATTATTTCAGAATCAATCAGTAAGAAGCATTATTTTGAAATAATTACTTTTTATTTCGTTCAGTCATTCCACAACAGTGAAATAAGTCAAAAAATGCATTATTTTGCCTTATTATCGCGATTTGAAACAACTTAACTATACAGTGCGATCACGCATTGAATTCTTCACACTTAATGTTCGGAACGTTCGCAATTACTTCAACACAACTTAAGATAACCGTTTGTCGTCGATTGTGAAAAATGTGCTATTTTGACTTAATGCAGTATTTTTCTGGGTGTGCGATATGTTCCATACGCCTAGCGTAGAAAACTTAAAGTTCGGCTCTAAGGCACAAATAATGTCACATCCATGGTGTCTAAATAATTTGCTAGCAAAATGAAGTCACGTCCGGGATCATCAGTCTCTAAAAACTGGATTCCTAAAAATACAACGGACAAACAACCAACTTCACAAAATACCCAAAAGTGTAACAAATAATGTAACATTTATATACGCACAAAACATTTACGTACAAAATAATGAATACGTACAAATATTTACGTACAAAATGATGAATACGTACAAACACTTGTGTACAAAATAATGGATATGTACAAAACATTTATAGTCCTTATGACATTAGTCGGTATCGAAAAGCCAAATACTTATTCTCTTCCCTAATTTTGGGAAAAATTAGTGAAAACTATCGAAGGAAAGTTAGTAGCAAACATCTCTAAGTGCGAAATTATTCTTAGCTCCATGCATACATTCAAACAGACCGTATCCTATCATACCTCATTCTATGTTCTTCCTCATTCAGCGGTCATGAGACTAAGAAAACATTCTACAAGAAAAGACCCCAAAAAAAAGTAAGAAATTTAAAGTTTCCAAAAATAATTAAATTTTAATAATGTCCTTGACATGATAGCGGCCAGAAGTACCCTTATCTATGTCTTTCAATAAATAGGTGTTAGCAGAAATTTTCTTTGTAATTTTACATCTAACAAATTTTGGAGCTAGTTTCGAAGAAAAAAAATAAGCGGCGTTCGATTGTACGAAGTTTCTCCTCCATACCACGTCCCCAACATCATAAGAAATGACTTTTCTCTTCAAATTATAATAAGTAGAATTCTTCTTATAAGATATAGCTAAATTATCTACAACTTCGTCAAAAATTTTACTGAGCGTAGACAATAAGTTACCATAAGTATGACATTCAGATATCGAAAATTCGGACAAATCGTTAATAGAACGTAATTTATGCAAAGATCCATCCACAATAATTTCTCTCCCAAACATAAGAAAATTCGGAGTATATCCCGTTACTAAGTTAACAGTATTATTAATAGCAATCTGTACGTGAGGTAAATACTTTGACCAAGTCCTCTGGTCGTTTTTCACATAACAGGAAACACAAGTGACAATAGTTTTATTATATCTCTCCACCGGGTTGTTTTGTGGAGTATAAAGAGTATTATAAAATATTTTGGGAATATTATAACTTTGGATAAAAGTTTTAAAAGTTTTTGAAACAAATTGAGATCCATTATCACAAACGATAAAGAAGCCATATTTTAAAAATATTTCTTTTTCCAAATGAAGACAAATGAATTTTGTAGTTGCATTTCGCAATGGGAATATCCAACAATATTTAGTAAAAACATCCAATACGGATAAAATAAAAGTATAACCTGAATAAGAGCGTGGAAAAGGTCCAATAAGATCAATTGATAACATAGTCATCGGTCTATCTACTAATTTTGGATTCGACATAATACCTACCCAAAGGTGGTGAATTTGAATGTTTATAAGCTTTACAAGTTGAACACTTATTAATATAATCCCTAACATCTTGAAACATCTTTGGCCAAAAATAATGCAATTTAAGTTTTTCAATAGTTTTATGAATACCGAAATGTGCAGAATTCACACCATCGTGATTATTACAAATAGTCTCTAAAGTATTTTCTCTAGGTACAACTATTTTCCAACACAAACTATCTGATAAAGGATTCTTAGATTTAATAAATTTGTATAAAACATCATCCTTGACTCGAAAAGTTTTAAACTTCGAAGGATATTGTTGACAGTTTCTAAACACTTTTAAATACCACGGATCGTAAATATCAATTTCTGAAATTTCTACTCTAGATAAAGCATCAGGTACAATATGAGTAGTACCCCTTTTATGAATTATATTAAATTTATACTGAGATAAACGAGCAGCCCATCTCGCAAGTCTTCCTGAGGGATTCGTTAAATTCATCAGCCACTTCAGACTGGCGTGATCAGTCACCACTGTAAACTCGGTTCCTTCTATATAAGATCTAAAATGTTCAATAGATAAAAGTATTGCTAATAATTCGCGTTCGGTAACACTGTAATTTCTTTCAATCCTAGACAAAAGTTTAGAGTAATAAGCTATAGGATGAGAATAACCCCTGTCGTCATTCTGCATTAATACACTACCCACGCCTACACCACTAGCATCACAATGAATGGAAAATGGTTTTTTAAAATCAGGACATTTCAAAACAGGAGCACTTGTCATTGCAGTTTTTAAATTATTGAAAGCCATATCTGTTTCATCATTCCAAAAGAATCTAATTTTAATACCTTTCTTACCGCCTGTTAGCTTAGTTAACGGCGCAACTAAGTTTGAAAAATTCGGAATAAATCGTCTATAATAAGAGCACATTCCAATAAAAGATCGCACACTTTTAACAGAAGTTGGTACTGGGAAGTTCTTAATAGCATCTAATTTGGAAGGATCAGTATGAAGTCCATCTTTATCCACAATATATCCGAGATATTTCAATTTTCCTTTACAAAATTCAGATTTGCTCAAATTTATAGTGAGACCAGCGTCCTTCAATCTATCATAAACTCTTTCCAATAAAGCAATATGGTCTTCGTAATTTTCAGAAACAAGGATCAAATCGTCTAAGAAACAAAATAAATTACTATCAAATTCAGGTCCAAACAATCGATCAGATAGTCTCTGCAGTTCAGCAGGTGCGTTCGTAACTCCAAAAGGCATTCGTACAAATTCGAAAAGTCCTCGCCCGGGAACGACAAAAGCAGTTTTCTCGCGTGACGACGTTTCCAACATTATTTGGTAAAAAGCTTTAGATAAATCAATAGAACTAAGAAACTTTGCTCCCCTAAGATTAACTAATATTCGAGAAATATAAGGTAGCGGATAAGAATCTTTCACCGTAACTGAATTTAATTTTCTAGAGTCTAAACACACTCGAAGAGATCCATCCTTCTCAGTAACCATAACTAATGGACTAGACCAAGGAGATTTCGATGGTTGAATAATTCCTTCGTCTAACATTTTATCAATTTCCAAATTTAGTTTATTTTGCATAGCAGGACTCAAGGGATAATATCTCTGCTTAATCGGTTCACCTACAGTTGAAATTTTGTGCTTTACTATATCGGTTTGTCCTAAACCTTTTTTTTCATAAGAAATGCCAGAAAATAATTCAACAACTTTATCCAAACGCACTCTCTGGTCAGAGGTCAAATCTTGAAATGAGGTTATGGAAGAAATCTCTAAGGGTTCTCCATCTGAGCTAATAAACGAAGTATGGTTTGACAATTCTTTGAAGATATCGAAAAATGTCCAAAAATCCATTCCTAAAATAACATTAGTCGCAATAGAAGGTATAACAACAAAATTAATTAATTTGATTTTCTTCAAACACTTCACTGGAATAAGCATAGTTCCTAAAACTTTCTGCGAATTACCATCAGCGGTAGATGCTGTAATAAAGGATTTATCCAACTGATAACCCAATTTTTGAAAAATTAAATGTGAATTATTCCCTAAAACACTAATTTGGGCACCACTGTCTAGCAGTCCTAAAAATTCGCGACTTTTAACAAAGAAAGATAAATAAGGTCTTTTATCTAAAGTTCTAAGTTTTGAAGATGATACTAAAGATTGAATTAAAAGCAATTTCGAATTAAGATAATCCAAGCTATGCTCAGTACATTTGTTTTTTCCATAGGACGAGTCTATGCCACTTTTTCCATCAAAAAGTGATCCGACACGCCCCGAATTCACTAGTTTTTTGAATCGGTATCAGGTAACTCTTGTTGGCAAGAATGGTCACAGTCTTTGGACAATGTGTCAGGTTTGCCACACTTAAAACACATTACACCAGGAAATTTCTTACACTGTTTGTAGCTATGGCCCGAAAATTTACATTTTAAGCAAATTATATCGCCTTTGTTTTTAGAAACAATCGCATTAACTTTTTTTGAAGAAAATTTACTAGTTTGAGGTTTAATAGTAGTTGACTGTTGAGCAAGTCGGTAGGATTCTACCTCTTTACCCAACTGCATGAGTTCATTAAGAGAGGTTATGTTCTTACCAATAAGATGAAATTGTAAATAGGATAGCATGTTGTGACTAATAATCTCCAATAGGACATGTTCTGATAAAGGTCGAATTAACTTTGAGGCGGAATCCATCATATCAATAATGTATTCACTCAAAGTCTCGGTAGTTCTTTGCGTCCTAGTCCTTATCTCATATTCCAAACGATAGGTATGATCAAGAGTAGTAAATTGAGTAGTAAGTTCATATTTAAATTGGGACCAATTAAAAATAAAATCTTTCTTTGCACGATACCACTTCAGTGCAAAGTCTGTTAACAAAATAGGTATAGATAAATAACACTGTTGTTCCGTAACTCCTTTACACATTCTTAATTCTTCCAAACGAGTTAAAAATTCATGTGGACAAGTCTTTCCATTAAAAGTCAGTCTAAGTTTAGTAAGGTCAAAATGTTTCTGATAGCAGGGTTGGCAATTCATACTAGATGGTTGTAACGAGTTTAAGTTGGAATTCAAAGTATTCTGGAAAATATCTCTTCCTGCACGCTGAGGTGAGTTATGAGAATTAATAAGTTGGTTGTGGTTAGATTGTTGTACATTCTCTAAATCTATAAT
The DNA here is from genome assembly GCA_949316235.1 of Oegoconia quadripuncta. NCBI lineage: Eukaryota > Metazoa > Arthropoda > Insecta > Lepidoptera > Autostichidae > Oegoconia > Oegoconia quadripuncta. The sequence continues at coordinate 1,988,691 of OX438758.1, forward strand.
GTTTTCACAAAGTGGAACGTTATTTATGTTATCTGGAACAGAATCAACACTAACCGGTGGGTCTTGGGTGCTCGGTCCAGCTAACACAAGTTTGTCCGAGGGACACTCAGTCTTATCCAAATCACTCATTTCGAAACGGCAATAGAATTATATAAACAAGAAATTAAAAGTATTCGTCAATGGGATTGGTAGTTGAATCATTCAAAACAACTTGTTCAAAACAATTGAAAATAAATGTTTAGCAATGCAAAAGGATGAAAGTCCTGTATAAGTATAACCTATCAATATTTAATCTAGAATAGAAGTTAAATATGATTTAAGTATCACAAGGTTTTATGTTCATCTAAAATATATGAGTTTAAACTATAATCATTGAGAGAAAGTAGTATGTTTTAACTATTACATTTCCAAGGTAAGCATATTAGATTTGCACAAAATAATAAGTAGTGAGTAAGTTATTTTCTAAAGAGTCAAATTTCCAAGTAGAATCCGTTATAATACCTTAATATTGGTCCAATTTTTCCCTAGAAAGATACAATTCAACGTTACATGTTGACTATAATAAGCCAGTAGAAAACAATACCAAAATGGTTTAACTTCTAATTTAAAATAAAGTAAATTATGTTTAGTTAACTTGTTCGACAAGAAGACAACAATTGGTCGTGAAATTATGTTTACAAAATTGGCTCAAATTTATGTTTCTTAAAAGGTTACAAAAATAAGTAATTCCAATACTTAATTCAATACAAAATATGTAATTATACCTGCAACTCCGCCAGTGCATGGGATAATATAAAAATAGAACAATGAAATTCAATCAGAATACATGAAATTCTGTGACTAAATGTAAAGTTTAATAAAGTATTCAGTGTAATAGGGTGAAACTTCAGTCACTGTTCGGCTAGCGACAAATGTAGCAAAAAAATTAAAAAATAAAAAATAAAAATTTAAGTTAGGAATTTATGAATTTAAGTTAAGCGAGTTCATCTATCCTTGCACAGATGGGGTTGTGCTGTAGAGGGCCAAAATAAACAAGTAAAACTTCGGACGCCTGGCCGTCTACTAGGAAGGAGTCTCCGGAGGTTCAGCGGGTTACATCGAACCATTAATCTCAAGTCAGGGGGTTTTCACACTACATTGAATACCTTTTTCACCATGCCAATACGGAATTATAGGGGTAATTCATAAATCAGATACAATAAACTTTGTAGAACAAAGGGAGTTTTATTCCATATAAATTTCCTTAAATTCTAAACAATATGGTTAGGTATTACCTGTTTTCTTCATACTACCACAAAATTGTCTCTGAGCGGGGAATGCAGCTATACCAAAAGCGTCCACCTCTCATCAATATATTATTTTACGCATTTCCTGGCCACATGTTTAGGTGATGGCGTATAAAGTCGAAAATCCGTTGAAAAAGGAGACAATTGGTGTAAGACCAAAAGGGTAAGTTAAAAGAAAAGTATAAAAGGAAAACAGAAAAGCTGCAAACGCAGCTTTTTTTTTTGAAATAATTTAATACATAGATTGTTGCTTGTGCGTTATCCCATTTTCTAATTGGGTTTATGGGCACAAAAGCCTTAAAACTTAATAAAATCCGAAATTATCAAAAAAACGGCTCACATCGTGAAGTCCAGACGAAAAAGTAAAAGTAATTATTTTTATTTTTTTTTTTTTGAAAGGAAAACGGGAGACTAAAGCACACCGTTCATACAGCCACCGATCTCCTTGCTCAAAGGCAATTTTGTACTTAAATATAGCCTGATTAGGTCTAAAATCTTAGTATAATCTAATTAAAACGGAGGTCCAACCACATCCAAGCAAAGTCGTTGAAGGAAGTGATCTTTTTTTGAAAAGTGAAATTTGGAATAAATCGAGCCAAAATTATAGCAAGATCCCAAGTCGAAATTAAAAGGTCAAGACTGTCAGCTGCTTCTGTCAAGTCATAGTATGTATGTGTATATTTAGGTATGTATTTATGGAATAAAAAGAATTATTTATTATCACAGTAATGTGTAAGAAAATACCACATTACAATATCAGTATCTTATAAGGTTGCTGGCTGGTTTATACGTCATTTAATTTAAAAAGAAATAATTTCAAATTAAGAAAACAACTGAACATCACATTTTATGCAATTGTTTTAATTTTATTCAAATACACCTTATCTGGAGCGAACTTCGAGTATTTCTTCCTTCTGAGTTTGATTTAAAATTTCATTGAAATACTGTTTTTTTGTTAAAGATAAAGATAGCCTTTATTTCTGGCAGAGTTACATATTTTACATATTGGCATGCACAATTACTTTTGCTTATTATTATTATTTTCGCATTAAATTATTATTATTACAAATTAAATTCTTATTATTACAAATTAAATTATTATTATTTCAAATTAAAATTAAAAAATTAAAAATTTTACTTATATCAATCGAATTCATACAAATTAATTTCCACAAATTACATTTCTATAAGTACAATTACTATTATTATTAAATTGAATTGATTGAAAATCTTTAAATTTAGCAGCTCCATGTTTCTTCTCCATCAGTAACCCCAGCAGTTTGTCTTCCGACATAGGACTCCTCTAAGACTTTCCACTCCTTTCTGTCTTGTGCCTTCCTCGTCCAACATGGTCCTGCGACCCTTTTAATATCATCCACCCACCTTCGCATCTGTCTCCCTCTTCTTCGCTTGTCCTCTCTAGGGTTCCAGTATGTGACTTTTTGTGACCATTTATTTGTTCCTCTAATCATATGTCCCGTCCATCTCCATTTCGTTTTATGTATTACGTAGGTTATTGGGGTGATTTTGGTTTTATGTCTTATATCTGTAAGTTTTACCCTGTCTCTTAACTTAACACCCACCATACTCCTTTGCATTGCATTTTGGCACACTTCCAGTTTTCTTAAGTTTCTCTTAGTTAGGGCCCACATTTGGCATCCGTATGAAAGGCATGGTGTTATACACGTGTCCAGTACTTTGCCTTTCTGCGCGGGAGAAATATCCTTGTTCTTCATTATCTCTTTCAGTGACCAATACCTTTTCCAAGTGTTGCAGATTCTTTTATCGATCTCCCTATCCATCTGGTCTTTCGGAGATATGGTTTGTCCCAAGTACTCGTAACTGTCCACGTACTCTATAGTAGTATTGTTCTTCAGTGTTAATTTTACTTTCTGACCATTTGTCCATAGTTTAGTCTTTGTCAAATTCATTGTTAACCCCACTTTTTCACTTTCTGTGGCTAATTGGTCCAGCATCTCTTGCATTTCTATTGGGCTTGTGCACAGCAGTACTACATCGTCTGCGAATCTCAAATGGTGTAGATGTTTCTCCTTTTGTGCTCCAATCCAAGTTTCTAAATACTTGTTCAAGTACGGCTGAAAATAGTTTCGGGGACATAGGATCACCTTGTCTGACTCCCTTCTGTATGTCGAACTCTTCACCACTGGTTTCTAGTTTAATTTTGGCTTTGCCATTACTATAGATCTGTTTGATGAGGTTGATGTATTTGCCCTCTATTCCCTGTTTCTGTAGTGTGTCCCATATGTTTTGATGTTTTAAAGAGTCGAATGCTTTGTTGTAGTCTATGAATGCTATGTAATAAGTCCTCTTATGTTCATTATACTTTTCAATTACTTGTTTTAAGGTATGTATGTGATCAATTGTGGAATAATTGCTTCGAAAGCCCGCTTGTTCGATAGGCTGATTTTCGTCTAATTTCTTGGTCATTCGTCCCAGTATTATTTTTGAGAATATTTTATATATATATTAGACATGAGGCTTATTGGTCTGTAATTATTTATTTGTTCTTTATCTCCTTTTTTATGTAGTAAGATGAGCGTTGTGCGTGTCCATTGTTTTGGTATTTCTTCTGACACTAAAATATCATTAAATATGTCTGTGATGGTGTCTACTGTAGCTTCTGTTGTTTCTTTCAGGATTTCATTTGTTATTCCGTCTTCCCCTGGAGCTTTTTTTTTTGTGACGTTATAGCACTGATTACTTCTTGTCTTAGTATGGGAGGGACTCTATCTGGGCCCGGATCCATGTTTCTTGTATTAGTATTGTAGGTGGGAGCATCTGTGTAGAGTTGCCTATAGAAATCTGTTGCCGTTTTAATTATATCCTTTCTTTTAGTAACCAGTTTGTTTTTGTCTTTAAGCTTTGGTACCCAAGCTTTTAATGCTTTTTTCACTCCTCCCGTCCTTTCAATATGATGATTAATCATCGTTGTCCTAGCTTTGTTCCTATGTTTTCTTATACTCAGGTTTATATTCTTACTAATATTTGATAATGTCGCTTCTTCTATTTTTCCTATCTTGGAGCATTTCCTTTCTTTTTTCAGTTAGCTGTCTTGCTTCGCATCCAATTTTGTCTTTCCTTGTCGTTTGAAGTCGAATTTTGTTTCCGAAATCCTTTAATTCTTTTTCTAATATATTGTATTTCTCGTGGACGCTTTTCTGGTTTTTTGTTCGTCGCAATTTTTGTTTTTTTTTGATGATGATTTTTTTGTTTTAGTGATGAGTGCAATTGACGGCAGGCAAAGAATATCCTGACGCAAAGGAGAACGATACATTCAGACAAATTTTGAAACTAGTTGCATACGGTGGTGGATCAATAATGGTTTGGGCGGGCATTTGTTTGGGAGCTCGCACAGACTTGGTAGTGATTGACAGAGGGAGTCTGACTGCAGACCGCTATATCAGAGAAGTTTTAGATGAAAATGTAGATAGATAGATAGATAGATAAAGCGTTTATTTGTTAATGTCGTACCGTTTGCCCCATATATCGGTGACGATTTTGTTTTTATGCAGGATAATGCTCGGCCGCATACCGCTCGGGTAACTCAAGCATATCTTGATGATATTGTTGCACTGAACACTATCTGTCTCGCTCTCTCCCCTCTCTGATTTTCGCTGTATGGGCGTGCTAGCGTTAATTTTAATAAAACAATTCTTAAAAAGTAAAATTACGTTTATTTCTTCAATAATCTCTACTGGTTATGGGCCCAGTGCTGTGAATAGCAAGAAATACAGACGAAAGAGAAAGATTTCACTGAAAATTGGACGAAATCGTTTACGCCGCCACGTGTTTGCCGCCGTATAATGGACGCCTTCTCGAACGGACTTTTACGTTGTTTCGATGGTACCGGTTTTCGCCAATGGAAATTTCAGCTGAAATGTGCTTTAAGAGCAAAAGGTCTTCTAAAATACATCACCGATGACGAAAATGTGAAAAAAGAAAAAGATGAATGATGGCTTCAAGAGGACGCGAAAGCAATGTACATCATGACTGCGTCCATGGAATTGTCACAAATTTCGCTTGTAGAAACGTGCGAAACCGCGAAATCAATGTTAAATAAACTGGAATCAATTTACGAGCAAATGAGCGAAAACAATAAATTACTTCTAAATGAGAAATTCCACAGTATAAAAATGGCGGATAGTGATTCCATTGCTCGGTTCATTAGTCAAGTTGAAAATATTGCACAGCAGTTACGTGATACCGGCGAATCTATCTCCGAACTAAGTGTTATCACAAAAATATTGGGTTCTCTGCCTGACATATAGAACCCTTAGACAACATGGTTGTCACTTGACGAAAAGAAACAGACATTGAATCACTTGACGGCGCGGTTAATTGACGAAGAATTGTGCTTGCAAAGGCATGACGAGCAATCGACGTCGGCCCTTGCCGTTACTAAGCAGAAGAACATGAAACATCGTTTTAAGTGTTTCAAGTGTGGTAAACGCGGTCATTACGCGCGAGACTGTAGACAATCAACGAGTTCGTCATCACAACCCTCGACTTCGCCAAAATCTGCTTTTGTCGCCGATGTGGAAGCCAACATAGTAATGGATGAAAAGTATATTTGGATCCTCGACAGTGGCGCGTCAGCACATATGTGTTACAATCGTGACGTCTTCACAGACTTTACGCCTATTGAATCATGTGTACGCGTTGGAAATGGCACTGAGCTCCAAGTTAAAGGTCAAGGAACTGTAAACATTAAAAAGTTTGTAAATGGAAAATGGTGCGACTCCACTATTAACAATGTTTACTATGTGCCTAACTTGCGAAAGAATTTATTCTCTGAAGGTGTAATAACCTCAAAAGGTTATAAAATTGTCAAGGAACATTCCAGTGCAAAAATATACAACAGTGGTGGAATTCTAGTTGCAGTAGCTCAGAAAGACAGTAATAATAACCTCTACAAGTTATTGTTCGAGACAATAATAAGTGAAGCAAATGTTGCAAGTTGTGATCTTCTCTTGTGGCACAAACGTCTAGGACATGCGAATATACACACTATAAAACGAATGGTGAAAAATGGTGTCATTAAAGGTGTGACAGCAGAGAAATGTGATGACTTCTTCTGTGAATCCTGTATGCTAGGCAAACAGCACCGGTTCCCATTCAAGGATTCTCAAAACCAAGCACATGAGGTTGGAGATAAGGTCTATAGTGATGTCTGTGGTCCTATGCCAGTATCATCGGTGAGTGGAGCAAAATATTTTGTGACTTTTAAGCCGGGCGCATACATACTGATTCCGAATCAGGTTTCCGTATCAGGGTTTCAGATTCGGAAACCTGAATGGTCCGCGTGCATACAAATGTTCGACAAGGCGCACACCATTCTTACTTTTTCCGGACAGAAAAAAACCTGACGTTCGGTTCGGAATGAACTCCGTGCGTTCGTTTTGGAAGAACGGAAAAAACCTGATGACGTCATCCCGAACGCAGCATTCGCATACATTTTGGCTCGATCGCCGCACTCGCACGGAAATTTTCATTCAGAATCGCGTTGGCGCCTGTGCCGAGTAGACGTACGACATGTAACGCTCTCCGTCCGCTGTCAAAAAAAATGTGCGAAGCCGAGAATTTGATAATGAGTGTTGAAAAACACCAATGCATATGGGATATAAATCACGCGGATTATCATACCCGTGACATGAAAGATTTGGCCTGGGAACAGATATGTAAAGATCTTATTCAGGATTGGGAAACGTGCACAGATAAAGTAAACAAATGTAAGTATTCTAATATTCCTTTATTGTTGAATCAATTTGGATTAATAATACTTTCATTGTATTGGTATGACAGTTCTCCTTCCGGCGAGACGAAATACTCGGCGAAATTATCTCGTATAGTTCTGCCTCGGTTTGTAGATTGTCGTGCAGAACGGAATGGAAAATCCTCGAAGTAATGTACCAATGTATCTTTAAAATTATAACCATCTCGTCTGCGTACAAAATTATGCAATACGCATGCTGTCCTCGTTACTAGAACAGCAAAATCTGGTGGAATTGTCATACTTGTATGAAAAATCCTCCACTTGTTTGAAAGAATGCCAAAAGCACATTCAACTATTCGTCGAGCTCGACTCAATCGATAGTTAAAGATTCGACGTTGATTATTAAGGTTCTGCCTTGGATAAGGTTTCAAAAAATTATTGTTCAGTGGAAATGCCTCATCACCTAAAAACACAAATGGTAGAGGTGGGCCATTACTTCCTGGCAGAGGTTTAGCTTCAGGCAAATTAAGGCGGTTTTCTTGTAACATTTTCCCAAAAGCCCAATTTTTAAAGATATTACTGTCACTGTCTCTGCCAAAAGCACCCACGTCAATAGCTATGAACCGTAGGTGTGCGTCTACTACTGCCATCAAAACAATAGAGAAATAGTTTTTATAGTTATAAAAAGCAGACCCACTGCGCTGGGGAGAAATCAACCGAATATGTTTCCCATCAACTGCCCCTACACAATTTGGGAAGTTGGCATTTGTATAATAACTGTCCGCAATTTCAATCCAACGTTCTTTTGATGACGGTGGCCTCATTTCTAAACGTTGGTGCACCTCCCAAATAGCTTCACAGGTTTCTTTAACTAGTGCAGACACAGTTCGGCTTCCCACTAGAAAATCTGTTTTCATTTCTTCAAAATTGCAACCAGTTGCCAGAAACCTGAAACAAAAAGCATTATAGTTTTATTTTTAACTTATTTCAGGTGCCGAATTGAAGAAGAAATGGAACAACATTAGAGACTATTATCGCAAAGAAATTCAGAAAACCAAAAATCTTCCTACTGGCAGTGCTGCTAAAAAGTCCAAAACTTATGTTTATAGTTCCTTGCTTTACTTCCTTACACCAGTGTTTGCTAGTAGAAAATCAGAAGGGAACTATCCGACCGAAGATGCAATATCTACTCAACCACAACAACAATCGGAAATTGAAGAACAAAATATTGAACCGGAAGATATCAATCGTGTGGAGTCACCCGTACCTACTTTACCTATAGTTAGTCAGAAAAAAAAGAAATATGTCCCCAATCAAATACTAAGTATGTTGCAACAAAAATAGAAAAAACCTTATGCTAATATTGACGAAGATGACGACACGAAATATCTTCTTAGTTTCAGAAGCTATATGAAAACAATGAATGCTCATCAAAAAATTGATTTTAAAGTCGGTATGCTTCAATTGGTAAAAAAGATTACCATGGAAAACGAACCATCGCCATCAACGTCCCGGTACACTAATAAATATTACCAACAAAGTGACGATTCTTCAGGGTCGTTTTCAATGGCTGGAAATAACTTATCTCCATCACCGACTTACGTTCCATCTTATCAAAATATACACGTGCCCAAAGTATCACCAATATATTTGCAGAGTCCATCTCCATCACCACCAACTTTTTATCCATCTTCGCAGCAGCAAAATATGCCCCGTAAGAATACCAGGAAGCCTATTATTATCCACTCAATTTCTAGTGTGACACCTCCCCAACCAATTACCCAACAAAGCCCCAAGCAAGATTATCCTGTTGAGATATCTATACCAAATACTAGTGTTGAAGACAATGAGGCTACACAGTTTATAGTTCTGCAGCCTCAAGATTCACAGGAGGGAACAATGCAAGAATTCTTAAACTTTAAGTAAATTTAAAGCGTAATGTTTGTAAAATATCTTAATTTTTATTACAATAAATACATACATACCTTAATGTTATGGTCAATTTTTCTTCTGTATCCAAACACAATCTCATGTGCGTATTTTGCTTTTTTATTTTATCTCGTATGCTATTATGAAGCTCATCAAAGGATTTCATTGACATCCTGTAATATTTGAAGAATTCTTCTGGGTATGCCCGTAACTTTGCTCTTTTGACATAGAATTGACTCTCAGTTAATCTTTGGGTATTCAGTGGATGCACCCAATAACGACGTTTTATGCCCTTTTTGTCTAGCGCCAATAAAAGAGCAATGAGCATCAATTCGTCTTCATCGTCCATACTCGTGCGTTATCAGAAGCGTCTATGATCGAACTGATCGTTTAAATTCCGAATGCAAAAAACAGAATGTGTGCGCTCTCCACAAGGAATTTTTGATTAGGAAACCTGATCAGGATTTCTGATCAGGAATCAGTATGTATGCGCCCGGCTTTATAGACAAAATGTCCAAGTACTGTAAGGTCTACTTCATTAAAAATAAAAGTGATGTATTGAGTCGTTTCAAAGAGTACTACACACTTTTATACAGTAAATTTAATGTCAAAGTAAAAACATTGCATTCTGACAACGGACGTGAATACACAAGCAGTGACTTTGTTGAGTTTGCTTCTGCTAAAGGCATCGAGCTGTGTCACTCGGCTCCCTACACCCCAGAACAAAATGGTTGTAGTGAGAGAATGAATAGGACACTAATGGAATCAGCTCGTTCAATGTTGTTTGATAGCAAACTCCCTGTAAACCTGTGGGCTGAAGCAGACAGCCGCTTACCTGTACAATCGTGTTGAGAAAGTTGATGGCTGTTCTCCATATTATGAGAAGTGGACTGGACGAAAGCCTAATCTCACTCACTTGAAGGCTTTTGGCAGTGTAGCGTATGTACATATCACAAAACAGAAAAGAAATAAGCTGTAACCAAAAAGTAAAAAGATGGTCCTTGTTGGTTATGATGGGAATTCTGAGAATTACAGATTAATGGACATAAGTACTAAGAAAGTAGAAGTATCTCGTGATGTTGTGTTCTGTGAAGCAGCTGATTTTGACAGGGAACAGAAAAAAGGTGAAGGTGTCTATCTGTTGCCCTTAGATGAAGAGGATCCACCGCAGGCCCCGATGCAGATGGAAATGGGCAAACCATCTGATGCCAAGGTGACCACTCCGCAGGCCGTGATGCAGTTAGCCTGTCTACCTGATGCCAAGGAGACCGAAGAGACACAGAATCCATCATATGATGCTGATCTCTTTGAAAACTTTGTTCAGGAGAACCAACAGAATCAGTCAACTAGTAGTGTCGACTACGGAGATCATGATGTGAGCTATGTGGCTGAGGCGTTACTCGTAGAGATGGAGGTTCCTCAGACGTATCAAGAGGCATTGTTGTCATGTAATCGTGATGATTGGGCAGCCGCTATACAAGAAGAGTTGACAGCTCATGATGTCAACAAAACGTGGGAGTTAGTGAAACTTCCTGAGGGTAAGAAACCTATAGGGTGTAGATGGGTTTTTCGGGCCAAAGAAAACTCTGATGGTTCCCCTAGATTCAAAGCCAGATTGTGTGCCAAAGGGTACTCACAAGTAAAAGGTATTGATTATTCAGAAACCTTTGCCCCTACTGTTCGTTATGATACTGTGAGGGTGATGCTTTCGTTGGCCATCAGTATGGGTCTAAATATTAAACAATTTGATGTAAAAACTGCCTTTTTGTATGGTAAAATTGAAGAAGACATACATGTTGCCACCGGAGGGATTACTCAATAGTAATGGCTTTGTTTGTAAACTTCAAAATCATTGTATGGTCTAAAACAAGCACCAAGGTGCTGGAATACAACTTTTGTTTCAATTCTTATGGAATTTGGTTTTACAAGTAGTAACGCTGACAAATGTGTATTTGTGTCTCATAAATATAATGAAACTCTTTACTTATTAATTTATGTTGACGATGGGCTCCTTCTATGTAAAGAAGTAAATTTAATAGATAAAATTCTCTTAAAGTTACAAGAAAAATAGATATTGTTATCACTTCTTAAAACAATTCTTAAAAAGTAAAATTACGTTTATTTCTTCAATAATCTCAACTGATATGAATATCACTGTTATGGAGTGGCCGGCAAGATCACCGGATATGAACCCTATAGAGCACGTTTGGGACTTGCTAAAAAGAAAAGTTAAGTCCAGAATTCCAGCTCCTGCCAACGTGGGTGAACTGCGAATCGCCGTAGTTGAGGAATGGCGGAGACTATCCCAGGAGACCATCGATAACATCATTCTCAGTATGCCTAGACGGGTAGAAACTTTAATAAGAGCACGTGGAGGAAATACGCGATATTAATCACCATTTTTCTTATTTAATTAATTGTTATTTCAATATTAATTTTCACTTTTCCCGGTTACATAAAAAGTTCAAAAATGTACCATTTTTCACAAATAGCCTTTACTCGCAAAATGTGTTCTTAATGTGATCTCATTTTAATTAAAACAAATGAAACTTTAAATAACAAAAGAAGTACAGTAAGTAGATTTTAAAATAAAACCATATTTTTTTAATTATGGACTTTTTTTTTGTATCCGCTAAATATGCCGGTGTGTATATTTTCCCTATCAGGGGCCACTCATACCTTCCAAACGATCAAGACTTTAGTCTTATCGAGGCACAGAAAAGGAAGTTCACTGCTGAAATACAGGAGGATTGGGATAACTTAATTAAAAGTGCACGTACTAAACCATCACCCTTCGAATTAGTGAAAATCACACGTACAGATTTAATGGATATAGGAAAGTCACTTAAGGGTCATTCCACCGTTTCGGGTGTTACAATTGAACTCATAAATTAATGTTTTAATAAATGTTGTATAATGCAACTAGACTATTATCACTATTGAATCATCTACTTTTTGGGTAATATTTTCTTTTCTTAAACTCACATCATCTAAATCCTTGAATGATAAATAGAAAATTACGAATAAGTAGTTGTTTCGGGTGTTACACGATTTTGCCCTTACCTTCTGACCACCTATACCAAAATGCATAATTCAGCGAATTTTCCTAAGTAACCTACAGTTTAATTTATAATAGGTTAAATTATTTGCAGTATTCCACCTGAACAGTGAATTTTTGATTTTGTATCAGTTTTTCGTTAATTTTAATGAATAAAATTAACTGTTTCGGGTGTTACTAATGGTTCGTTTCGGGTGTTACGAGTAAGAAATTAAAACACATTTACTTAAAACTATAGGTAATATAAATGAAATAATTATGTTTTCAATAAATCTATTACAGAAATTAATCAACTAAATGCAGAATTATAATAAAAACATAATATTTAATGACAAAATACCTATTTTTCAAAGATATCTACTTGCCTTGGGAATTCCTAGTAGGTAAATACGATCACTTTTCATTTTCAAAGTAGCAGAGGGCAACACACAAATTATATCCTCGTAACATATATAAGGCGTTGAGAACAGAAGCGGCGTAACCCCAAAATAAAACAATGGAGATATTTTAGAAACAAATTTTTAATATTGTTTATTAATTTTAAACTGCCAAATGATTTATTTAATTAACAATTTTATACTGTAATAACATTATCAATGGCACCTTTGTTTTTATTCTACTTCAAATTCTCTTCTAAAAATAAAAAGAAATGGAAATTTTGTGGATTACACCATTACTATATTTTTGAATTAGACACTGGATTACACCATAACTCTGTGGTACACAGTAGATATTAAAAACATGAATGTTATCCCTCAACCACTTTTTTTGAGCTTTTTATAGGTTAAAAAATTAAATAGAATATAAAAAGAAAGTAAATTAGCCTCTCATGGCTGGTATTGATATACAGGTATGCGTAGAGTGAATATAGAAGCTCTTAATCATCCTCCTCTGTAAATGCCCCTAAACCCATGTCTCTATCGGATACTACAGTTAATAAGTTTTTATAAAAGTTGAGGGGCTGGGGAACAAAAGCGGACTTGTCCAATTAATAAAATTTTACACTAGAGCAAAAAAACTGAATTAGGTATATGCATAGGGGCAGAAATTTACGCATTTCAGTATAATATAGTATATAATACAACATAATCAATAGCCTGCTTGTTGGTCACAAAAATATGTGTTTTCAATTATTATTATTTTTTTTAATGGACGAGTCCGGTTTTGATTATTAAAAGTGGACATGGACAACTCCGGTTATGATTGAAAGAGTTATGGACATGTCCGGTTATGAAAAAAAAAACTAGATTCTATTATTGTATTTATTTATTTAGAAATTATACGAATTCTCCCACATCTGGTTCGCAACAGTCACAATCGTCACTGTGGTCATCGTTTTCGTCATTTATTTGACTTGTTCCAGCAATTGCCACTGGTGAGGTATGGAATATATTGTTTTTAAACCAATCAAGCTCTTGATTATCCATCCAATTATCTCCGAATTGTTTCTTTAAGAGTGTTTCAACATCTTTTTTCTTGTTTGGTTTTGGTTCATTAACCATTGAAAGTCTTTGTAGTAAACTCGGATGTGTTTTTGTCATTTTTAACAATGATACAGCATTTTCTGATGATTCATCTCCATAGAAGGTGTTTAAGACTTTCACGCCAAAGTTTATGTGATTTAAAAGTGCGCTAGGATCTCTTCGTATATTTGCACTGCCTCGGCCACGTGCTCTGCCCCGACCTCGGCCCTGATTTCTTCCTGTTGATTGTTGAGATTCACTAGGAGTTTCTGTTTAGATGATGGTTGACTTTCTTTCTATTATTATTCTCTTTGCATCTCGAATACTTTCTACTTTCTTGTAATAGTCTTCAAGTTTTTTGACGTTGTAAAGGTTCCAGTTTTCAGCTAAAATATGAACTTTGCCATGCTTTGCGTAAACTTCATGATATGTTTTTGGATCCAAAATGAAAGGCTTCTTCCGCAAATCCCTGGAGCATGAAAAGATAAGTTAAATTCAGTATTAAATACTTTACGGAAAATATGGTCAGAAACCGGATTCTCGTGACTGTTTTTATACATATTATACATAATAGAAATATTTAAATCAGGCGCCAAATACTTTTTTTCGGATTTATGGCGGGAATAGTGCGACTCATAAGCTGGAAACTTATCAATAAACATTTTAACTTCTTCTATTTTCTCAGTGCTAGTTTTATTTGTGGGTACGACTTTGCCTCTCTTATTCAAAGGTGTTGTTTGATTTGCAGCTTCATACTAGATGAGTCGGCTCACTCTACCATCAGAAATATGAAAAGTTTTTTAAAAAATTGCTTGCATACTTAAATTTTTTCCATCATTAGTAGGTAAAAAGTAGAGGCAAGTTCTATTTCTCCTAGACTGCTCAATTTTTGTATAAGTTCTTGCTTTGTTAGTAATTGTTAGAAGTGAATAAATAAACGAGTTCTGAAGATTAGTGTCAGAGAGTTTATAGAAATTATTAAAATGAAATATACGTTGCTGTAAACTAATTTTATCTGAACACTTATTAGCGCAAGAACAGATCATTTCATTTGCTGGTATAGTATTACCCTTTTCATTTATATATTCTTCTCCTCTAGCTCTTTTTAATTTTCTTATATTTCTTAACCATTTAGCTTCATTCTTAACTCGTTTTTTGCTCTTTTCTTTCACAGGTTCTTCAAAATTTTCTGATGCAGTAGACGGCGACATGTCTAGTAACACAGATGGACTTTGAGGTCTTGTTTCATCTTCATCCGTGTCGTCATCAACTTGTGATTCAATATTAGAATTTGGATCATATTCAGAGCCGGAGTCTTGAAAGTCTTCATTGTTGTCAGAATCAGCTAAATCTAGAATAAATATAAAAAGTTATCAAAATTTTCCATAAAATTTACCAATAAAAATCAATAAAATTATATAGGTAAGTACTCACTGTAAATTAAGTGAGCTTGTGCTTTTTTCTTAGAAGATCTGATTTGACATATCCTTTTTGGTTTACTAGAACCTGGATTTTCAAAATTAGATACAATGTAACTGGTTCCTAAAAAAAAAAAAACAATCTATGAAGCTTTTGATAATTTCTGAGCATGTTGAGTCTTGAGTATATTGGCTTTACCTTCTTTGTTTTCAGATAGCTGGTTAAGTAGGCTTGGTTTAAGTGTAATATCTACAACTGGAAAAATGGTACCATCCATTGAGCAGTTTTGCAAAGGTTCGGTGCATTCCTCCACACCTAAATCCTCACAAGTGTTGGTATCCTCATCGTTAAATTCTATAAATTTAAGGAAAAATAATATAATTATCTTCTATTGGAATATAATTAATAAAAATTAATTTCAAAAGTTTAAAGATAATTTTACTTTGTAATAGTGGAACTTTCAATACTTCACTACAGTTAGTAGGACGGCTCTGAGAATGATCTTCAACATTCAGATCTTCACAATCGGTAGCTTCATCATCATTGCTATATTCTATAGACATAGGGAAAATATGTTGAATTTAGTCACTAACACTATAATAATATAACAAATATTTGTATACTTATTATCTTCGAAAAGATGACATTATCTCTCCCCATAATAATATGCATTTACATCTGGGGGATACAAGGTCATCTTTTTGCAAACAACAGGCATAAATTAAATAAATTTAGCTTTAATTTATTAACTCTCTATGCCTGTTGTTTGCCAAAAGATGACCTTATGTCCCCCAGACAAATATTTAAAGAAATTAATATTTTAACATTTTCGTCACAATATATATATGAAAATCTTGTATATGTTAAGAGAAATATATATTCATTCGAGAAACATTGTGACTGACATAATGTCAATACAAGGAGCAAAAATCAATTAGCTGTACCTTTTAGTAGACTTAGTAAAGTTAATAAGTCATTCAGAGGTCAATGTGTGCGCTTCTACAACAAGGTTCCCATGGATATACGGAATCTTCCGCTTAATAAATTTAAACTTATTATAAAACAAAAATTATGTAAAAAGGGATATTACAAAATTTCAGACTATATTAATGAAAGTAATCCATGGGATTAAACGGCTCCTCTACACGATATATAAAATTGTTGTAACCTTTCTTGATTGTACATGATTTATTGAAAAGAGACAAACCCTCTGAGTTTCTGGCTAGCTCTTCTCAGTAGTGGTCGCGTTCCGAGCTAGTGGTAGTTTAAAAAACAAATGACGTTCATAAGTGCATATTGTATTGCCTACATGAATAAATGATTTTCATTTCATTTCATTTCCAGATGTAAATGCATATTATTATGGGTACGAGTACGACATTGGAACCTTCAAGAAACGAGCCTACACCTTCCTCAAAGGCCGGCAACGCATCTGTGACCCTTTTGGTGTTGCGGGTGTCCATGAGCGGCGGTGATTGCTTTCCATCAGGTGACCCGCATGCTCGTTTGCCGCCCTCTCATATAAAAAAAAAAAAAAGATGTAAATAATAACACTAATAATAATGTCAGACAAATACACCGATTACCTGGCCTAAAACTAGGATACCCTGTGTTATGAGAACCAAGCAACGATTTCTGGGGGCATTACCCAGATCATCCAGACCCGAGAAAATTTAGAAAAGTTAGTTTTCCAAATTGTCCCGATGCAGGAATCGAACCCGCGATCTACTGCGTGCAAACCGCGGTGCGAAACCATTACGCCATGGAGGTCATCTACTACTGTGTCGAATACTGGGGAGAGATAATATCATTTTGGTGGTGGAACTTTCGAAACTTCACTGCTATCTACATGACAGTTCTGATATTCCTCACAATCTCTACTACTCTCTACTATCATCATTGCCACATTCTGCATGTGACTCTACAACTACATACTATATTCATTTATTATTCACAACGTTAAAAAGTTCTGTCACAGATATTCACCGTCTTTGCTTGCATCATCATGGTATTTGACAACCGAATGGGCGAGCCAAGATTTAACCTCAAACAAATGGACAGAATGACTTATCTATAATAATAACTCATACTAATTTACCCTAAAAATATAACACAATCGGTTACCATACAACCATTCATGTTATCTTTGTTGCCAATTTTTCGAGACTTACATCACTGTTTTTAGGGAGCTGATAGTGATTTGATACCGAATCGCTATTTTCGTTGCTATTATCGTCAGAATTCCATACTAAAACATATTAAAATATATATTCAGTAAGCTACTAATAGAAAACAACAAAATTGTTTTCTACAGATATACACAGTCATGTTATTTACCTTCGATCGCGATTTGTATTTCCGTTTTCACCAAAAATTCATCTTTTTCTTCTATTCCAGGCATTTTCACAACACATTAACAGTCATTTAGTCATTTAGTCTTGCAATCCCTTGTGAATGTTCTCCCTTTTGTTGAGAATCAGCATCCAAACGATCAGTTCTTACATGAGACACATCTTCCTTTTTTTTTAGTGTGGTTATCGGTTGTAAAAATTCATCCTCCCACATGTCTTTCTTCACAACTGCTACTTGAACAGAAATGGAGCTGGATGTTTTTGCCACTATGATCCCTCTGTAGTCCAGTACTTCGAAATAATGCAGCTTCTGAAGATTAGGTATGCTTTGAACATCGTCCCACAGATCGTTTAAATACCGAGTATCTCTTTCAATATCTTCTTTTTTAATGTACGTAACATGTATGGCCTGGGTTTGCTGTTTGACATAATTGTAAAAATTTTCAGCGGAATTTAAAATCACCTTTCTAGATTTGACTCCCACCCATGCTAATCTTTTAATTGTACCTCCAATTCCGTCAACAGCTCCCTTCCCATGCGAGGCAGCGAAAAAATTCCATTGCAGTTGTTTGGCTTTTCCGCGCTCTTTGAGCTCATGGAGGAAGACAGGATATATTTATTTTTAAATTGGGCAGCGCAATTGTCGCTGAAGATGTTAAGTTTAGCGATTGATTTTCTGCGTATGGCTTGAATGTAATCAATTATATTTTATAAAAAGGTCCAAACAGCTAGCTTTGTATGAGACGTCTCATTACTGATGATAACAACAGACTTCGTCTCATCGTCAAACCAGATGCAGCATGTAAAAATTGTCACTTGTTTATGACTCCAATGGGCACTTTGTATTTCGTCTTGATAGATGAGTGCATAATTTTCCGCAAAATCAATCTGTATCACTGCTTCATTTTCATGAAGATTCTTTTTTGTTTTTTCAAAGTGATCAGATTGTACTTTCTTAATGTAACAATGGAGTTTAAATTTGTCTGTCATATTTTTTAATTCGTTTAGGGCTTCGACACATGTAGCTGTTTTTAGTAATAATCTCAGGACGGTTATTGAGATTAGACCAATGGTTCCATGATATTTGTTTCGAACCTAAATCAGTGGTATCAAAGCTTGTCCAAAAGTCTTTTGGGCACTATTGGTACTATGGGAGTAGCCCAAGTGACAGTATCTTTATAAAATTTGTCATTTTCCCTTGATTAATTAATTTATCTAATTCCTTTTTAATTATACTTTCAACAGCATAAGCAATGCGTATTGGCTTACAGACCATTGGTACTGCATTATATTTTAATTTTAGCATGCCCGGAGGTCCCTTGATCTCTCCAGATGCATCTGAAAACAAGTCCGGATACTTATTCAGTAACCGTTCCAATCTTACTTGACTGTCACTTTGACTTTCCACAGACTTAACTTTATAATTTGAACTCTTTTTAAAACATAAACGCCAATCTATTTCGATAATATTTAACCAATCCCTACCCAACAAAGGTCGTTTGCCTTCCTGAACAATTATTAAAGGTGCGAAATAATATTTACCTTTAGCTTTTACATAAACATGGGCTTTTCCCAAAACATTAATTGGTTTACCACCATAAGCTTTCAATTTCAATTCCGTTTGATTTATTTTTAAACTAGGCAAATACTTTTTGACATACTTACCAGGTATTAAGGTAACGTCAGCTCCGCAGTCTATTTCAAATGTAATGTTCACATTGTCTATGTTTAAGACAGTCTCCCATGGCTCTGGTTTTACTTCCTTAAGTGTTATCACTCTTTGAACATCTGCTTGGCTGACCTCATAATTGTCTAACTGAGACTCAGTATCACTCATAAATAATTCAGTCAAATTATAATCGGCAATATCTTCATATACTTTTAACACAGCAAATGAGTTCTCATCTCCGCTGGAAGAACATGCATCCACCTCAAGAACCTTCCTATTCTTAGGCTTTGTAAAATTCTTATTTTTCACTTTAGGTTGCTCTGCTTCGGCCTTAAATTTGCATATAGAAGCCAAGTGCCCACGTTTCTTACATGTAAAGCACTCCATGTTTGAATTTGCAATCTGGTTTCATGTGCCCCTAACGGCCACAACAGTGACACACAGTGGTTTTCACTTGCTCGCCTACTAGTTTTATCTTCGCTAAGTTTACTTCCTGCTCGTCACATTTACGAGCCACCATTTTTGAATCTCTTTCTGGCAATTCATCAATTGACGCGATCCTTATGTATAGCTTCTGTAAAGCTCACACTTTTTATTGAAAATAATTTCTTTATAATATTTTCGTTTTGCAAACCATGTACAAATTTGTCTCGCAGAGCACGTTCTAGGTATGGCCCATAATTGCATGATTTTGCAAACTTTGTCAATGCAGCCACATATGACATAACACTCTCCCCAGGCAATTGATTTCTTTTAAAAAACCGGTACGTCTCTGCAAGTTCCGATGGTTCAGGCTCAAGGTGGTTCTGAACCATTTTCACCAACTCCGTGAATTCTTTATTTTCACTCTCCTCGGGAAAACAAAGTTCTGACAATAATGAAACTACCTCAAAACCGACATAGGTTAATAAATATTGTGACCATCTTGCCGAGTAGATATTGTTTATTCTCATTCTATTACAGAATACTTGCGTGTAGATTTTCCAGTTGCATTTACTTCGGTCAAATGCAGGCATGTCCAGATGTCCAACTGGAGACGTAACTAACTGATAAAACGCTCGCCCTTCCGCGAGGTTTCCCCTTGAAATATCGTCTTCCGCCATGTTTGTAAAATTGTCGCCGGCGTAACAGCAAACAAACAACACAATACGTATTAATCACCCCAAGTAAATACACAATTAACTCGTCGCCAGTGTCGTGTATTTGGGGTATGCGGATATTATAATGATAACACAATAGATGATCAGAGGTTTGTATTAATTATTAAAATACAACAGCCTTGTGTTATCACAAAATTAAGGTAAGTATTCCCTTTAATAGTAAATTATAAAAGTATTAAAAATAAATAACGTCATTAAAGAAATTTTAGGTAAGTATCGACCTAGCAAAGTATAGAGACGGCGTCACATCGACCTACCCAAATCCATCAAAATGGCGCAATTGATTTTGGACCCTATGCGTTGGATGTTAAGTTGGAAATCGATCAAGAGAATTTAACAGAACAAGATAAGATGTGAGACCGAATGTACAAAATCAATGTTACCTACTGTTTTAGGTACTATCAGCCTTCCTTTGAATCAGTCTTAACCAGCTAACATCATTAACTGCCTCATCTTTTGAATCAGTCTTAACAAGGTAACATAATTTTTGTAAAGTGGTAGAAAAACTAACCCTCTTATTCCTAATCGCTCAATAGCTAAAATAGGCCTTAACAGTTTGCGACACCAGCGGGGCTAGCATGACCACACTCGACAAAGTTTCTCGAGCGCGACTGCCAATATCGCGGCTCGGTTTATGTCGACGGTAGACAAAACAGGCATTGCTATTTAATTGGCGGAGAAGCTTTGTCGGGCTCGAGAAACTTTGTCAAGTGTGGGCATGCTAGGCCTACTGAATTTGAGAGAATATGACAAAGCATACTACAACTAAAATAGGTTTATATCGCGTTTATGAATAAAGGGGTTAAATATTATGTCTTTAGCGAAAATAGAAAATAAATTTTGTAAGTATACTTATCTCTAATAAAAATAAACATTTACAACCATTTTAATACGGTACTCTGAGTACCCACCTACTACATAGTCACTTACTACACAATTTACAAGGAATCGTAGAAACTTGCATAGTAATGCGGAATCAGATTTTTTTTACGAGATTCTCGAGATCTTTTTTTTTATTTTCTTTTAGTGCAATAGGTTGCTCGTACAGGCTTTCAAGTGTAATTTCTTCATCACACGTCATTTTCTTTCGTTTGTTTCGCATATTAACTGTTTGGAAAGCAGTTTGGGAATACGAAATTTTGTAGTTAAATGAATACGGTTCTTCTTTAAGAAATTGTAGGACTTTGATGTCATTCCAAGTGAGTTTTTTCTTTTCTGTATCCTCATTAAAGTTGTACGCCCACTGTTCTTGCAATCGTTTCAAGTTAAAGAAACAATTGTGGTCCATTTCCTTAACGTGGAAGGGTGTTCCGGATTTTCGTGCACTTTTGATAATTGTGACATACTGACATGGGGTATATATGGGACCGGCTTTTTCATTCTTCCTAATTTCTTTTTCTATTAAACTATGAACACTGTCGGCTTCGTTATACGTATGCCCCTTGATCAGGTACTTGTGAGTTATGGATTGTGTATTTTTAAAATACATCACTGCAAATGAATATAGGCTGGCTATTACTTTGTCCTTGTTTTGGTCCGTACAATTTTCCTTTTGTTTTTCGTTATAATCGTTCTGAAACTGTATTTTCTTATCTTTTGTGCAATAAAGTGTATTTGTATTGTATTGTATAATCGTTGCATAGGTCCTTTATGGTTTTACTATCTGAAATGTATTCCCTATCCGTCGTAGGTCGTAGGTAGTGGGATTCTATTTTAGGTACTTTAGGTAGGATATTGATGTGGTCCCTTATGTCCTGTAGCAGTGTCGAATCTACTTGTTTTCTTTTGCTTTTCTCTTTGGTCTTGTTCAACAAAGCTCTGACTGTTTGTTTTGCTTTTTACTGTTCTCAATTGTCTGTCACTGATATCTAATTTATAAAAAAATTCTTGCAAACACGTACTTTATTCGAATCCAAAGTAAAGTACAAAGCGTTATTAGGCAATCTAGGCTTTTCTGCATTAGTATATTTATATTTAGGCTGTATTTCAAACATGCATGTGCGAATATAGGCACGCTGTAATTCCAAATTACTCAGTTTCCAATAACTTTTAAATAAATTCAATCGGTCGGTATCCAATATTTTTTCACTACATTTTAGTTTGCAATTGCACCCCTCCTTTATAATACGCGCTGAAATATTTTTGTTTTTGAAAGTGCTCGATAGGCTTATCCCATGTTTCTCAATTCTTTAACTATATTTTGTTTCCTTTAGAGGGATTTCTCAAGCGTTTTCTAGTTTTTTTTCTTTTTATTTTCAGTGTATTCAGAACGGGGTGTTCGTCAGAATGGCCGGTCACTACTCATAATTAGCGTTGATGTAGATTTAGATAATTGCTACCTATTTGCTACCTAAAGTTAAATATTTGCTAGGTACCTGCGTATTTTTTTAAATAAATCACTTTTAAAGGTGACCAGCCATTCTGACGTCAGCTTGGCCGGTCACTCATCCCGTATGCACAATCTTCTGAGAATTATTGAAATGTTTTTTCACTATTAATTGCTACCAAAAAAAAAGCGTTCAGTCGCATAATGCCAAATTCGCAAAATGGCAACCGAGTCGTAATTGGACAAATTCGCATAATGGCATATTCGTAAAAGGACAAATTCGCGAAATAGCATATTCGTAAAAGGACAAATTCACAAAAAGACTAATTCGCAAAAGGACAAATTCGCGAAATGACAAATTTTTACCAACGCATGCCGTATCGTGAACAATATATACGTACGATATTATTATAAATGAAATGCACACAAACATTGAAAAAATCATTTTAATTTTTACAAAAATAATCACAGGTCGTTATAATTAGAGAAAAAGTCTTAAATCAAAACACAAAAAGTCACAAAAAAATACGATATGCAAAAAATGTTTTAAATATGAAACTTTCATACTGAAAGGGAAAATTATAATAGCATTTGATAATAAATTATCCTTTGAAAAAAATATTTAACAGAAATTTTCTTATCATTGAGTTCTGCTAATAATTTGTTGTACTTTTTGTCAAATTGTATGTCTTTATTCCTACGGTTTTTTCGTCTTGGAGTAAAAAGATTCCGTTTCATGATAATGTCGAAATGCTTTGATTCTTTCTTTATTTTGTGTATAAAATTAAACAAGGACGGACGCGTCGGAATCAATACATTTAGTCGGTGGTGCCATCCTTCCAGCGCATTTGTAGTACGATGACGTTGTCCAGCGCAACTAAGAAGTGTTGAGCCTAATCTGATCCACTGCCTCTCAAAATAGTGAAGGAAATTATCCATATCACCAGTATCTTCTATGGCTGCAGATATTATTTGCCAACCTTCGGTGATGAAGTCGGGTGGCAGAAGTACCAAAATGGCTGCTCTCCGAATAATATTTCTTTGACCTCTTGTTTTGTCGACTTTTAGCTCTTTAGCCTTCTTCCAAACAGCTTTTTGGTAATGATAATAACAACCACTTACTTTAACTTGCGGAAATACGGCTTTAACCGCATTCATGGCTGCAATTTCATAGTCACTTTTAAATGTTTTTATCGTCACGCCTAGAATATTTTTAATCAAGCGGAAAAATCTTGTGTACGTATTTTGACTTTTATCAGGCAATAGTGCATATACGACCGGAACGAGTGATGTTGTATTCATATCCGAATGTAAATCTATGTGCAGAGTATATAATTGGTAGAATGGTTTCGGTACACTTTTAAATGTTCCATCGCCATAATAATTTAACGAATTCGAACCTTTCATCATTCTTCGAGATAATTTAGAAGCGAACACCAATATTTTATCTTCTTCGCCATCTTGTACCAATAAAAAATGTTGAGCTAGACTTTCAGGTACAGATACATCTTTTACCGAATGAAAAGTCAGCTTTTCTGCATTTAGAAAATTTTTCCTTGCTTTGTATAAAGTATCCTTTTTTTCATGGAATGTAGGCAATGATGTGCTCGTCGTATTCGTTGTATCAAATACTTTTTCAAATAGACCCTTTATAGGCGTTAAATCCTTGCACACCGCTCTTTTCAACTTATTCATTTTGATTAGCACATCGTTTTTTTCTTGATGAGGCAGACATGTATGTTCAGGTTTTCTCAATATTTTCTTTAAATGTTCGTCCGCAGTAACTGACGCATTACACTCATTTTTATTTACACAACGCCAACGGGAACTTTTGTTTTTATTTATTCGCTTGGTTTTATTAAATCTATGTCCATCGAACAACAATGTATCATTGCCCTTTTGATTTTTTTCAAAAATTAAAATATCTTCTTCCATTATCTCGTCAAATAACCACTAATACTACCAAATCCAGAAACAAACAATGCAGAATAGTAAGTGACTTTAACGTTAACTCACAAAAATACGAAACTACCTACATTATTTCATTAATTTTTCTTTGACTCGTTCCGTTTCGCATTGACTGCATAAATTGTATTGTAAAATATCCATAACGATTGTAGACAATAAGTATTAAGTATAGTTTATTTGTGCTGAGTGCATAAATAAACTATAAATGTAAATAAGGAAAATACCCAGCAATTTTTACCCTATCTAATATATGTCGGCATTCACTAACCACGTAGTTTCTCATTATATAACTAGATGGCGTTTTAATAATAATCTACCAGTTTTTTTTAATCTTAAGATTATTAAAATGATAAGAAAATTTCTGTTAAATATTTTTTTTTTCAAAGTATAATTTATTATCAAATGCTATTATAATTGTCCCTTTCAGTATGAAAAATTCATATTTAAAACATTTTTTGGATATCGTACCTACTTATCGTATTTTTGTGACTTTTTGTGTTTTGATTTAAGACTTTTTCTCTAATTATAACGACCTGTGATTATTTTTGTAAAAATTAAAATGATGTTGTTGTTCTATGTTAGCGGTGATGGTTTCCGCACTTAGTCCTTTAGGTGGACCATTGTGCGTAAAATTAAAATGATTTTTTATAAATAAAAAAAATAAATATAATAAAATAAATATAATAAAAAAAAAAAAAAAAAAAATAAATTAAAATGATTTTTTCAATGTTTGTGTGCATTTCATTTATAATAATATCGTACGTATATATTGTTCACGATACGGCATGCGTTGGTAAAAATTTGTCATTTCGCGAATTTGTCCTTTTGCGAATTAGTCTTTTTGTGAATTTGTCCTTTTACGAATATGCTATTTCGCGAATTTGTCCTTTTACGAATATGCCATTATGCGAATTTGTCCAATTACGACTCGGTTGCCATTTTGCGAATTTGGCATTATGCGACTGAACGAAAAAAAGCTGTCTGGATTTCGTACCTTTTAAGGATAAATAGTTATTAACAAATTTAAATTAACAATTTAAAATTATGAAACCTTAAACGCCTAACAAATCAAAATAGCAAAATTAAATGATGCGTAGATATTCACGTTGCATTACGAATAGGCGCTAAATGACGAGTATACTAAAAACAATTAAACTTTAAATAATACTTACACTGGCATTAAAATCGAGCTTTAGATAAATAAACACCTGTATAATTGTTAAATTTATGTTTTCTAAGATTTTTTCAAGTATACATAGGTAAGTATATTTTGATATATTCTTACTTATTTTGAATGTGGGTAGTTTTGAATAGCTTTTTTTCTTCTGCAAAACAATGATAAAAAATATTGTGTGCGTCATATTATGTACTAAAGTGGTTTTAATTGAATATTATAGTTCACGGTAATAATGAAAAAAGGAAGAAAATTTGTTGTTCCTTTGGACGAACAAAAAAGAGTGTTTTTAATGTACAAACGATTTTTCCCGAGTATAAATAAACTTCATTCACCAAGTGATCCGTTATTTAGTGAAATCAAAAATGAACTTTCATGTACCATTTCCGAAAGGGCATTGTATTTGTCACTTAAAAAGAATTTTGACTATTTTTTCGATGAACTGGACTCCCGTGGCTCAACTCAACAAAATATACCTGTAGCAGAATCAGAACCAAAACTTTGAGTCTATTAATTTCGACTTTATGATAGACTTTTATCAATGGCAGCAAATTCAGCCAATTATAGCAAGTCAACAAAAGTTACCCAAAATTCAAACTGTTATTAAAAACAAATATCGTTTGCCTAAACATATGTGGGCTCACATACTACAAGAACAAGTTTGGAAAGCGGTGAGGAAGCCATGCTCGTGGATTTTTAAGCATTACTCTATTCAGAATAAAATCCAAATAACTTGTAAAGGTGTTTGCAAACAGTGTTACGCATCAATAAGAATCATAATATCCTGGCCTGTCGACTGATATTGATAAAAATTTTCCTCATCATCCTGAGAAGAAAATCAAACTTTCACCAATAAAACGGGTTGAAATAGCAGCAAAACTCAAATATGAGTCTGCTATTAAATATCGCAATACTCTGGCACATGAAATAATGATTACCGGTGATGATGTACATACGACTCTCCCTAAAGTATTATATGGACCACACACGAAGCTCACTAGCTCCGTCTTTTAGAAAGTATTCGTAAAATATCAACACTCAAACCAAATCAATAATAATATGTCACATATAAATGAGTAAGAAAATTTCGTCAGCTCTGCTAATTGATATCGTGGTCTAATGGCTAGCGACACGAGTGCTTAGGTAACGTCTTTCGAAAAGACAATGTTTTCGAATCCTGCCAAGACAATTTTTTATCGATTTCTTTTCTATTTGTTGGAGTTTTTTTTCTTTTTATAAAGGAAAATAAAACGTAAACACTTCATTAAAATAATAAAAAGGTAAGGAAAATAAGAAATGCAAGAATTTTTGAGGTAACATATTCTTTTACTATTGTGTTAAAAATTACATTCATAATAATTTATTATATTATTTTTATAGTTATAATTTTAATTGTAAAAAATAACACTTATTTACTTACTTTATTTATTATGATTCTAACTAAGAGTTCAATGGTTAACAGAGATGGGCGCAATCATTGTAAACCATTAGTGAAGTGAATAAACATGTTAATAACAGTGAACATCACTCACAAAATGATCAACGAATGTAAATAAATATCTAATTACCTACTACCTAACTTTGGAATTTGTAATTAATCACGTTAACATGTGCGCTATTCACACATCTATCCCCTAATTAATAAAGAAGAGGATCACCTTCCCGCTTGATGACCTGTTGCAGTCGACTGGCCATATCATTGACCATTGTCCAACACATCTCGCCGCCTCGTAACGACTCTCATGTTAACGTGATCACTTGTTCCAAATTATTTCTGTTTCTTACCTCCGATGGATCCCAGTTGAGCACCATTTGTGCCCAGAGGTTTTCAATGGGGTTAAGATCTGGACTCTTAGACGGACAGTCAATTACAGTTACGTCTGCCTGGGTTCGTAACCAATTAGTGACATGCCGTGCTTTATGGATAGCACAGTTATCATGCACGAAATATATGTGCTCATTCGGATAAGCTACCCGCACAGTGGGCAACATCACTCTGTAACAACTCCAAATAGCCGTAACTGTTTAGACGACCGCGTACTTCAACTAACTCACCGGGACCCATCGAAGACATCCAACCCCAGTATCCCATGGAAATTCTACCACTTGCTCTATTTGGTAAAATATTGGCACTGTTGTATCGTTCACCTTTTCGTCGCCATAATATTTTGCGCCCATCTTTGTCAGATCTAAAAGTTTTTTCGTCAGTGAAAATGACAATGTTATTCGACCAATCAATATTTATATACTCTCGAGCAAACCGTATTCTGTCCTGTTTGTGTAATGCCGATAACAATATTTTCCTGCTGGGTCTAGAACAGCGTAGGCCTCCTGCATGTAAATGCTTGCGAACGGTGGCCAACGACACATCAAACTGGCTCGCAGTGATTCGTGTCGACAGAAATGAATTTTCTTGGTGAGCGGCAAGGATGGCCTGGTGACGCACTGATGCGGGAGTAAACATAAGTGGTTTACGACCACGACGATGGTTTTCAATGTCGCCAGTGTCAGCGTATCGCTTCACCCATAACATAACTGTTTTTTTCTGAAAAAAATAAATAAATGTTTTATATATTTATATGTTTTATAAGGAACTGAAAGACAAACACCGGAACTATATTAAAGTAAATCCAAATTTAAGTCGAATAAGAAACATAATTTCATTACTTATATGTATATTTACAATAATTTACCTACCGTTATTTGCAGTTGTCGAGATATTTCACCAATACTGTAATTTTGCTCATGCAAAATAACTATATGAGCTTTTTGTATCGTAGTTAAATGGTGCATTTTATCAATTTTAGTTAGAAATGAACTCGTTGCAATGGATTAGGCGCACAATCAACAGCCGTCAGAAGAAGCGAGTGAGTCAGAGGAAGTCACCAACTCAATACAAGTTGTCTTGTGTCTTACCCTCATTTGCGATTTAATTGTAATGTTTATTTAGTTACTAGGTCTTACCCACATTGTGGGGACACAGAGCGTTTCGCTGAAGCAGCGAAACTGCGAGGCGCCCGCCGCACGCCAGTCGGCACGCGGTCGCCTCACAGTCCATACATAGATCAAAATAATGTAAAAGTAACAGTTGAATAACGTCGTGCGATTAAAACCCAATTTCTGTGGCGAACTAGGAGTTGTCATTTCTGCACCCAATTACCTGATAAATAACAGCCTTCTGATATATACCTTTATACGGGGACTCTAACAATACCACATACCTAAACCCCACACTGGTGACTTTTCCGTACAATAGTGAACGCGTAGTGATTTCGGACAGTGGTGCAATATAAAATAAACTGAAGTGAAATTATGGCTCAACAGCCGACCCAACAACAACCGGCGGTGTTAAACAACGTCCCAGGAAACATACAACCAATAACACCACAGGCGGACATTATGGCTATTTCATTGTCGTCAAGGATACAAGACTTTTGGATCGACCAGCCGCGCGTCTGGTTCATCAGAACTGAAGCCATACTAGCGCCACAGAAATTGGGAGATGATGCACGATTCGACATAGTTGTATCCAAGTTATCGAAGGATGTCATCGCGCAAATTACGGATTTTTTGGCCAAACCTCCTGAAGGCGGAAAATATCAAGCGTTGAAAACTAAATTATTGACAATTTTTGAAGATACGGCAAACAGAAAAATAGAAAAATTAATTAGAGAAATGGACTTAGGCGACCAGCGACCGTCTCAACTATTGCGCAGAATGAAAGATTTGGCCAGCGATAGATTTCCGGATGACACCCTTCGAGTCCTTTGGCAAGGGCACTTACCTTCAGCGGTCCGTGGAGTTTTAGCTGTATTAACCGATACGAAAGACCTTGAAAAACTGGCTACTATTGCCGATAATGTGATCGAGGCTACACGGGGCGGACAAATCTCAGAGGTGACGTCAGCAGCACAAACATCAGCACCAGCTCCTCAAGCATCATGGTCCACAAGCCATGCACAGCAATCTACGACTGACACAGCACTGATAATGGCAGAGATCGCCAAATTGAGCGTTCGTTTGATGGATTTGGAGAGAGGAAGGTCACGCAATCGCAGTTTTAATCGAGGACCCGGTTCCCACTCATCATCACGACGACGCAGACGGAATTACACACCTACGAGACCCAACTGGCTATGCGACTACCACTACAGGTACAGGGAAAGAGCACGTAAGTGTGTTCAGCCATGCGCATGGAAAACGAAGCCGAATACCAGCACCGGCAGCGGTTCGGAAAACTAGGAGGCGCGGTACAGTCATCGGCGGAAGTCTGTGCCATTACCCCATGCCGCCGTCTTCGTGTTATGGATCATAATTCCGGATTACAATTTCTCGTCGACACAGGTGCGAATATATCTGTTTTACCAGTTTCTAAAAAATTTAAAATGAATGATAAGTCAGAATATTTACTTTATGCAGCTAATGGTACAAAAATTAAAACATTTGGTGTTAAATCGCTAGTGCTCGATTTAAATTTACGACGTCCATATCGCTGGGACTTCGTAGTAGCAGACGTAGGACAACCCATATTAGGAGCTGATTTCTTAAGTACGCACAATTTGTTAGTTGACATGAATAAACATAAACTTATCGACAAGGTCACTGATCTAAAAATAGAGGCTTCAATAGTAAGCATTAGTCAACCCTCTATAAATACCGTAGACGAAAGTCACTCTTACCATGATCTGTTGTCTTTATTTCCAAACGTCACGAAACCAATGTCATTCAAGGAAAGTCCACCTCATAATATATTTCATTATATCGAGACGAAAGGACCACCAGTGCATGCACGAGCGAGACCACTTCCACCACACCGATACTCAAAAATTAAGGAAGAATTTAGGCGTATGCAGGAGTTGGGTATCTGTCGGCCATCGAACAGTGCGTGGGCAAGCCCACTGCACGTTGTACCTAAACAGAACGGAGAATTAAGACCTTGCGGTGATTACCGCCGACTAAATGCTATTACAAAACCAGATAGATACCCAGTTCCTCGTCTGCACGATTTTACTTATATTTTAGCCAAAAAAACCATGTTCTCAAAAATAGATATTAATCGTGCATATCATTGTATCAGAGTGGCAGAAGAGGATATCAAAAAAACAGCGATTGTTACCCCATTCGGTCTTTTTGAGTTTCCTCGCATGACTTTTGGTTTACGTAACGCAGCTCAAACTTTCCAACGATTTATGAGCACAGTTTTACATGGCCTGGATTTTTTATTTATTTATTTAGATGACGTCATTATAGCCAGCCAAAATAACACACAGCACAGAGAGCATTTAAGGCAAGTACTCGAGCGATTTGATAATTACGGCATTACAGTAAATCTAGCTAAGTGTTGTTTTGGACAGTCGCGTTTAGAATTCTTAGGACATGAAGTAGATTCGGAAGGTATTAGACCGCTTAGCAAAAAAATTGAAGCAATAACAAAGATCCCGAAACCGGAAACAGTTTCGGAATTACGTCGTTTTTTAGGAATGCTTAATTTTTATAGACCGCATATGCCTGGTATAGCAATCCACATGGTAGAGCTCAATAAATATTTAATAAACGCTAAGAGAAAAGATAAGACTAGGATTAATTGGACTAGTTCGGCGGAGACATCATTTGCGCAATGTAAACAATGCTTACAGGAAGCTGTTACATTGTCGCACCCGTTAGCAAACGTGCCGCTATCTTTAATGACCGATGCCTCAAACACTTGCATCGGGGCCGTAATCCAACAGCACGTAGGAAATACATGGAAACCTCTTGGTTATTTTTCTAAGAAATTGTCATCTACCGAACAAAAATATAGTACATATGACCGCGAACTGTTAGCTATATATTCAGCGATAAGACATTTCCGTAAGTTATTCGAAGGACGACCGTTGACAGTGTATACGGACCATAAACCTATATGTACCGCTTTTAGTAAAATAGGACGAGACGACGGGGAAACACCGCGTCGAACGAGACAATTAATGTTCATTAGCGAATTTACCACAGATATACGTCATATTAGCGGTAAAGACAATGTTGTTGCCGATACATTATCACGGATCGAAACAATTGTGTGCCCGACTGTACTCGACTTCGACCAACTTGCCGACGCGCAGTTTCAAGACGAGTTTTAAAGGAAATACTATTGCCTACATGTAATAAACATATTTATTGTGAGATTTCATCCGATAAAATTAGACCATATTTAACTACGGAATTTCGTAAATTGGCATTTAATAGTATTCACAATTTGAGTCATCCAGGTGTGCGAACATCTCGCAAAATGATCTCACAAAAATTTTTTTGGCCTGGAATGAATAGAGATATCGGTGCATGGGCAAAATCATGTATACAATGTCAAAGGTCGAAGGTAAATCGTCACACAATATCAAATATTGGTAATTTCCCAGAAGCAGGTCGTTTTGAACATATCCATGTGGACATCGTAGGCCCATTGCCAACATCTCCAAATGGATACAAGTATTGCGTAACTATTATAGATAGGTGCACTAGATGGGTAGAAGCATTTCCAGTGCAAGAAATAAGTGCAGATATCGTCACTAACTGTATTTACGAGGGTTGGATTACGCGCTACGGATGCCCCATCAGGCTAACAAGTGATCAAGGTCGACAATTTGAGTCGAACTTATTTACGAACTTAATGAGAATTTTGGGTATTCATAAAATACGCACAACAAGCTATCATCCACAAAGTAATGGATCCATCGAGCGTTTTCATCGATCATTAAAGGTCGCTTTGATGGCACGATTAGATAATAAGTCATGGGTCGACGAGTTGCCCACAGTCATGTTTGGCTTACGAGCAGCATGTAGAACTGATAATGGAACGAGTGCAGCGGAAATGACTTTCGGTAAAACGTTACGATTGCCCGGAGATTTTTATAATCATAACAACAAAGAATTTGAATGCAATAATACACATAAGTTAATAAAACACATTAGCGATACAATAGGTAGTTTGCGTCCGGCATTGCGTAATAGACAAAACACACGAGCGTTATTCGTGCATCCGGACTTACATACTTGCAATTTTGTTTTCGTCAGGGACGACACAATGCATAAGTCGCTAAAACCGCCTTATGATGGTCCATTTAAAGTAATCGAACGCGGACCTAAAGTTTTTAAAATACAATTATTCAACCGTGAAACATATATATCTATAGACCGATTGAAACCCGCTTATGTGCTAAACGATAACAAAGAAACCATGAGCCAAACAAGCTTAGGCAATTCGTCGAACAGAACACGAATCGCACAGGACGCACAGGGATCGGGTAACGACTTATCGAGTAACGACTTATCACGTCCCGGTCAGCAAATAACTCGCAGTGGGCGAACAATCAAGCCTCCTGTACGATTCGCAGTTACTTAGTAATAAACATACATGATAAATAGGTTAGTTAAAGTAAGCTCTATTTGCTGGTAATATGGGAGTGGTACGGCACCCAAGTCGAAACAAAATCATTTATTTTGGTTTAGATTGTGGATGCAGTACCTACTACCTGGACTACAACCAAATAGATGTTAGAATACATGGATTAAGGTAGATTTTTTTTTTCTCGTCACAGAAAACAAACATAGTACATTATCGGATAGTTTAATGTTAGGTAAGTATAATAGTAACATAGAATTAACTTACGTCGATATCGCTTGTGACAGCCCTAAAGATTTAGGCCAGCTTTATACTTAGGTACGCAGTGATTTTGTCACCTTTTACGAATGGTCAAATCAATGCACATTAAATTTTAACACATTATAGTGAATACACCTAAATTTTGCGAACATGGGTCTAAACCAAAGTAAGGAAACCACGTTGTCGGTTTCACAGTCGCAGAATATTTTTGGACAGCTGGAATCGAAAGTAAATTCAGCAGGGATAGTGCTAATTCTTATGGGAGTGATACTCTCTGGATTGCTATGCTACGGCCTATGCTATCACTGTCGCGTAAAAACCAAGAGATGGTTGAAGAAGGAAATGGTTATAAGCCACCTTTCTCCGCCAGTCGTTAAGGTAGTACAGCAGCAGCCCCAGGCTGCCGCCAGCACAGGAAGTTACATGTAAGGAGTGTAACGCGGAAGTGTTTATAGTGAGCATCTCCCCAGTGATTTGATAAAGTGACAAAACGCCACTAATTTGGGTTGTTCTGCGAACGCGAAAATCCGTTCCCAAGTGCTTAGTATTAATTAGTTATAGATATAGTTATAAGTAGATGATGTACACCTAGGTCCCATAAGAGAGACCACTGTAACTAACTTAAGTAAATTTGATCAGTTTAAGAACATATTACAACAGTAGAAAGTAATTTAATATTATTATACATTGTTCTATTTTTATACACGTACCAAACAATGTAACTACTCTTATCAACAGCAGGTACTGCGTTGGCGCAATGCTCAGTGTCAAGTTGCAATGACGCACGTATTCCACAACGTAGTTGCGAACTTAAGTTTGATATTTAAGACAGAGTTCATTGACTATTTTAACCCGACTTTTCAAGGAGAGAACTTTTTCTAAATTTGAATTTTCAAATTTTTTTGTAGGGGTGGAATACTGTGGGGACACAGAGCGTTTTGGTGCTCCCACATTGCCGTTAGAAAATGTTTAATAACGTTAGTAAGCATTTGTTAGCAAACATTTAATCACAAATGTTAAAATAAATTTTCATGTTAGAAAATGTTTAGTAATGTTAGTAAACATTTTATAACAAAACAAATTATAACAAAATAAAACATGTGTTATCTTTTGTTTGTAAACATTTTATGTGATGGCGGGATAGGCGGTGCGGTGCGGTGGGGGGTTAGAGTACGCAGGTCGCTGCGCGTGGTGTCTCGCTTGTCAGTCCCTTTGTGTCAGCGTGCATCGCTGTGCGTGTGTATTAGTGGTTGCGCGTGCGCCAAGCAATAAAATATGTCCGGTAATTGGAATAACGATGATGTTTACAAACTGATTGAAATGTTTCAAGCAAGAGAAGTACTATGGAACACGATGTCAGAGAGCTACAAAGACCGAAATAAAAAACACGATGCTTGGATGGAAATTGCCAGTGAATTTAATATGGATAAAAAAGTAATTGAAAAAAAGATTCGATCACTCGTAGGTCAATTTAACCGAGAATGTAAATCTAATAAATCTGGTGCAGGAGCTAATGAGTCAAGTAAATGGTTTGCATTTAAAAAACTCATGTTCCTTAAAGGCAAAAATATTCCAAGTTTAACTGTCGATGGAGGGTTGCAGGTGAGTTTTATTTTAACGTCTTTTAATAATATTTAGATGCCCAGTCCAAAAACCCTTCATTTGAAAAATATTCTGCGAATTCTTTTCTTATTTCTTTCCCATCATCTGTCAGGGATTCACATGCTTCAAGTGGTGTTAATTGCTGCTGTTCTAATCTCCATTGTCCATCGATACGTGTACCAGTTACTATGTCATCGCCATCATAGTATTGAGATGGAGCGTAAATCATGCTCGATTCAGTTTTTCTTATAAAATTATGCAGTAGCACGCATGTCATAATTAAAGTAGTAGTTTTTTCTGGATCTAATAATATTGTAGTTCGTAAAACTCTAAATCTGGCTGACAAAATCCCAAATGCGTTCTCTACTGTTCTCCTCGCACGACTCAGTCTATAACTGAAGATTCTTTCCTTAGAATTGCTATCCTGTGGTCCTGGAAAAGGTTTTAATAAGTGTTTTTCTAAAGGGAACGCATCATCTGTTACGAACACATAAGGAACAGGTTTGTTTCTGCCTGGTAGTGAGCTGTCACTGGGTATTTTCAAACTATTGTCGTTAATTTTATTTCGAAATTTTGTGTTTGCGAAAACTCCACCATCACTTATGCGTCCTTGGCAGCCAATATTCACGTACAGAAAGTTGTATTCTGCGTCCACTATCGCTAAAAGTACAACGCTGTAAAATCCTTTATAGTTGTAATATTCACTGCCGCTATCAATTGGCTTTTGTATGGCTACGTGCTTTCCATCGATACTTCCTAAGCAATTTGGGAAATTCCATTTTTCTTCAAATGAATTTGCCACGTGTAGCCACTCTTGAGGTGTTGTTGGTATCTGGAACAAAAATAGAAGATTAAGAAATAGGCGCGAAAAATAAATCTATAACTCGTTATTCTAACAAATTTTATTGGATATTTTATTAAGTATGAAATATTAATAGGATACACTATAAAAAAATATGATTTCAGTTAAGGGTTGTTAAGTAATAGAAAAAGAAAATCGCGGTTATAGATTTTTTTACAATTTTAGCTAATTTGACGCGCCTATAACTTGAAATTATCGTTTAATTCTATTCTTTCAGGGTAACGAAGAAAACAGAAGTGCTTCAGAAAACACTCTCAGTTTGAACGAAACAGGAAATACTGACACTGTAAATGAAACTACGGGCACGCCTTTCGCCACCCCAAAACCATTTCGGAAAAGAAGACGGCCTGAAGTAGAAAAAGATACAACACAACAAGAAGCTGTAAATATTTTACAAAGAATGTACGAATCTAGAAACAGCAGGGATGAAAATGACGCATTTGGAGAGTATGTCTCGATGAAACTGAAACAAATAAAAAACAGTCATGCTAAGAATACTGCTCAACATCACATTAACAATATTTTGTACAATGCGTCAATGGGACAATATGATTTTCCAACAACCTTTGCAGACCCAACCGCTAGTAGTTCCTGGGGATACAACTCTGAACCAAATCTATCCACTTTTTCGGAAAATAATGCTGACTGTAGCTCGAGAGGATACTACACCGCACCGAGTCCCTCGGCTTCATTTGAAACCAGTTCTTCGGATAACTCCAGGACACATACTCGTACCAGCGCAAGAACACAGAGTCCGTCTAATTTATCGGAATCAAGCCAAGATTCGACCCAATCATTAAACGATTTGTTGGAATCAATCAAAAATTAAAAAATACATGTTTGGTTTGTTAATTATTAAAAAAATTATTAGTAAGGTAAGGTAGGTACCTACCTAAAGTATGATTAGATTAGATCATATTAAAAGTAAATAAAAAAATAATTAAAAATGTTGTTTGACTTACCTGTATGTATTCCTTTAAAACCTCATTGAGAGCCTCGCACACTTCTGGTACGATAATAGATATCACTTGGTCTGACAACTTGAACACATTTCCAAGACTTTTATAACTGCTACCAGTTGCCAAAAATCTTAACGTTACCGCAAGTCTTTCCGTCACACTTACAGATTTTCTAAATTTAGTGTCTCGTTTGGCTATTTTTGCCCCAATTAAATTTTGTAGATATTCAAATTCGGAACTGTTCATTCTTATAAAATCTTTTAAGCAACCGTCAATACCCAAATCCTTGAGATAGTCTGTGGCACTATATTTTCCTCTAGCTTTTAGCGTTTGGCGCATCCAATAAGAGCGCTTTTTCTTCTTTTTTAAACAAAAAATAAAAGCTATTCCAATGAGCAAATCTTCTTCCATTTTCGTGTAGACGTCCTCGGCCCTCAGAAGGCGAAACCAAACTGCGAGCCAATACTAGATGTTATAAAATGTTTAAACATTTTCCATCAATGTAGGAGCACTTATAACATGTAACAGTTTCTAACAAAATGCAACAATTGTTAACATTTGTTAGTAAATGTTTTGGTGTTATAAAATGTTTACAAACATTTTCTAACGGCAATGTGGGAGCACCATTTCGCTGAAGCAGCGAAACTGCGAGGCGCCCGCCGCACGCCAGTCGGCACGCGGTCGCCTCACAGTCCATACATAGATCAAAATAATGTAAAAGTAACAGTTGAATAACGTCGTGCGATTAAAACCCAATTTCTGTGGCGAACTAGGAGTTGTCATTTCTGCACCCAATTACCTGATAAATAACAGCCTTCTGATATATACCTTTATACGGGGACTCTAACAATACCACATACCTAAACCCCACACACATTAACGTCAAGTGAAATAACTAAGGAATATTTGTTTAATTTCATGGAGACACAAAATTAGCCACCAACTAGACATATCACAAATTGCTATAAATGCTTAATTAAATAAAAAAAACTTATACGAAAATCTACTGAGGTTTGAACTTGCACAACTTTGTTTAATGACTGATGCTATTGTCCACTATACTACGACATCTACTAACAATGTTGACGAAATTTTGCTACACATCTAAGTAGCGGATGCTTATGGATGGTATCTATACTCCTATATGTAATGTGTGTGTATTAGGTAGCTGTATAGCTAAACACACTTTGGTCTGTGGGTAGCTAGTACCTATAGTTGGTTTCGTTATTGTTGTAGTGTGAATAGTTTCTAATAGATGTCGCCAGGGTAATTTAGTCCCTGTGATACTTTTAGGATGATTGGAATGTACCATCTCATATGCCTACGGTTGGTTGCTTAAGGCAAATAAAACATGAAGAAAAACAAACTGCGTATTATGATACTAATCCGATAACATCACTGTGGATAATGATCAGTGTTTCACCATTTAAAGAAGCTATCCAGGATTTTTCATTGTACCCGTTTTATGTATATTACTGGACTTCTATCCAAAAAGAATTATATAAAAAAGTAAAACAAAGTGATAGGTTAATACTTAGCGTGGATGCTACTGGAAGTATTTTTAAAGAATTTGGTCCAACTCAGAAGTTGACATTGACAAAACATATATTTTTATACGTAATGATGATGAAAACCCTAGAAAATCAAAGTTCTATTCCAGGTTGTCAAATGATCTCCGAAAATCAATCGATAGACACAATATACCAGTGGCTTCAAGCCTGGAGCAAGAGCAACCCCGTCTCAAATGAAATCAATTTAGACGACTCGTCAGCTTTAAGATATTTATCGCTTAAACATTGCACAATGATAGAGCGTGCTTTAGCATCATTTTTGTGAAAATCTTTTGAGTCATCGTCTTTACTGTGCATCACAGCATAAACTTGCTTTTCTTCAAGCAGTAATTGTAATCTGAACTTCCAGTTGCTGAAGTTACTAGTCTCTGTTAAACGAGGCAACGCGTCTTTTTCCGACGCCATTTTTGTCAATCAATTTTATCAACGAAATTCTTTTACTTTCAAATCTTTGTTTCTTACTTTCTTTCTTGCTAGCTTGTAGCGCAGTGGAAGCGTATGATGTGATTATCGCAGAGCACATAGTATTCTTAATAAAAGATTGATTTTATTATTTAGCACATTATTGCGTTCGCTTACACACACCATGATACATGACAGAAGAAAAAAAAGCGGTGACACATATATTTTTTAAATCGAGTAAGGCAAAGGAATTATTTTCCCAACATTTTTGACATTTTTACCTACATCAACTACGCCCCTATTGCAGCTCACCTTCTGAAAACAAAATAGGATTTTTATTAAGAATTTCGCGGAACGTCGGTATCGGTAAGCTATCACCTAGCCAGAGGCATAAGAAATAAATAATAGTATTATTTATTATTCTTATGCCAGAGTTTCGAAATCAGATGAATGCATGCTATGCTATGTGAATTGATTTCACTTCCAACGAATTTTTTATTGATCGTACAGTTGATTCGTTGACATTGAATGAGCGTGATATGGATGCAAATGACTCTCCAAGGCGTAAACGATCAAGCATTTCTATTTTCACTTTAAGCGGTAACACAGATTTTTTTCGTGTCGAAACGCGTTTCTCAATTTTTTTAGTTGACATTATTAATTACGAAGAACGAAGAGAGCAGTAGAGACGTGTTACTCGATCACAATTTTTGTAACGAATGTGAAAGATAAAACAATAAAATAGGCAAAGCGGCTTTTACCAAAGAACGGAACAGCAACATTTAAAAATATACTTTATTCCTTCAGAAATAAGGTTGCTTTCTTCTGTTTGTTTACATTTTCAAAAACGCCGACAGCGGTGTTTGCGGCAAATGCGACAAAGGCGCCTTAGGTCAACGTGCTCGGCGGTACCATTTGACGGCACTTGCAAAAGATATTGCGTTAAACGCTTATTGGAATTTTGTATGAAATTTTAGATCCGCGAATAAAGAATTTTTTTGCCGCGAATGAAGAAATTGGGTTGCATTTTTTTAATCCGCGAATAGTGAAAACGCGGATGACGGAAGCGCGAATAGGGAGCTTTTACTGTATTTAATAAAAATCAAAGAAAATCAAACACAAAGCCAAAAGTATTTATTTATTTATTTATTTAACACTTTATTGTATATAAGCATACACGTCAAACAAAAACAAAAAAACAGGAGAATATTAAAATATACAAAAGGCGAGCTTATCTCTATAAGAGAAGAGAGAAGAGAGAGAGAAAAGTAATTATAAAATTAATAGAAATAATTAAACAGGCTCGTTAATTTTTCTTTTAATTAAGAAAAAATAACGAGAACTAACTAGTCTCAAATTTGAAATATAGGTGGGTAGTTATATTATAAAAAAAAAAATTAAACCCTTATTTTTTTGGTTTTCCCCACCTATCTTCCAGCTCCGGTACATGGTATAGTGCTCGTTTGGAGCTTAGCCTTTTAGGGACATTTATTTTAAATAGAATGTTTTTTGATTGGATAGAAAATGATATCATCCTTTTCTGGCCATTTCCACGAAAGGCCGCAGCGTGCCATGCATTTCACATAAGCCCCATCATTTTCTTTACTCTGCACTTGACCAGGCCATGACTCCCCTTCATAATCGACAACAACGTATTCGTTATCATTCGGAATCAAATCAGGGTGTGCTGGTGTTTCTTGACTCGTACTGTCTATTCCATTTCCTCATCTTCAATTAAAGGTCCATCATTAGAGTCGTCATCCATTTCAAGCTCATCAGAATCAACCTCCGTTTCGCTCTCTGAAGACATAGGCACTACTCTCTTCTTTTTTCGCTCCTTTTCTTTGTTCTTTTTGGATTTCTTCTTCTTTCGCGATGGTTCAACGGTACCCTCAGAATTTTCTTCATTGTCATCTGAAACAGCTTTATGCGCTCTGTTTTTATTTTTGGCAGGTATTTTTTGAGAAGTTGAAGTCAACAAGCTTTGCACTTCTTCGGAAGAAATGCTTTTTCCAGCGTCAACTTTCAGTTTTTTCTTTCGGCCTCCTGCTCCTCGACCAACGACTTCCTTCCTTTTGTCCTCCAAAAACTGAATGAATGATTCAAATACAAGTCTTGCATCTGTTTCTGGTTCTGGGTGCCTGAAAGTTGGCAGTGCCTCAATTACAGCCATTTCGTTTAAGGGATAAATTCCGGTCTTGGCAAATCCAGCTTTTAAGTTGTCTTCGGTCTTTGGCATCACTTTCTCCCACAATAACTTAAGCAGCGAGGGAAATTTGTTTTTGGGAATTGTCGGCATTATTTGCCCCTCTCGAGTGGATTTCCACTCATCTAGGATGTTTCGCCAATGCAGTTTGAGTGGTCTGAAGTACGCAACATCGAGGGGTTGAGTCAGGTGCGTACTATTGGGTGGCAAAGACACAAAGGCAATGTTGTTTTCCTCGCATGCTTTCAGGACCTCGTAGCTTATGTGGGAAGTTAAATTGTCCCCAATTATAACTTTCTTACCTTCTACCCTACGAAAAGCTGGCAAAACCGTGGTAAAAAACCAGTCTTCGAAACTGTTTGAGCCGAACCACCCTGACTTCGATCTGTTGTAACGGGTGTTTGTCGGGCCGCCTTCAGTCCAGGTATCCCATAGATTTTCTGCCTTGTAATTGACATACGGTGGTAACATCTGTCCAGCTGCGTTTCCACACAACATCAGACTAATGGCTGCTTTGGTTGAGTTTTTTATAGCTTCGGGATACTTAGTTCCACGTTTTGTCAAGACCTTTTTTTTTCCAGGGTCGTCAACTAAATTTGTCTCGTCGTAATTATAAATCAAATTTGGGGGGACCCCATCGATTTCGTTTCTCAAGTGGTTAAAATAGTTTCTTATTATTTCTTCGTTTACTGCAGCGCGGACGCGTTTTATATTGCTACATAGTCGCTGCGAGAGTTGGTTTTTGTGTCTTTTTAGGAACATTGTAGCCCAAGTTCTACCTGGAAAATTGTTTTTGAACTGTGGCACAGAATAACCCTTTTTGTCCAGGTAGTTTTTAATTATACAGCGTAAGTCAAAAACCGTTACAGGGAAACCATATCGGCACATTTCCATTGCATGATGTACAAATGCAGACTCTTGATCTTCAGTAAAAATGCACTGGCGACCTGGTTGTCTTACTTGATTGCGTCTAATTGCTTTGATTTTCAATATTAATGAGCTTCTTGGTATATTATATTTAATTGACGCTTGTCTTTCGGTTAAAGTCTTGTTTTCAATTTCAGATAGGCAAAGGGACATGTGGCGGTCACTATAATTTTTATATGACCTACCTCCAACCTTTCGTCGCGACATTGTGTGAAATAGCTGCCGGCTATGGAACAAAAAAGAAATGATTTCAAATATGGTCCAAAAAATCGTTAGGACTATTGTTTGTTTTATTGTTGTAAACAAAGTGTGAAAAATCATTTAAAGTCTAATTTAAACAAAAATATTAGAATTTAAGATAAAAACAATATTGCAATAAGGTTATGACTAACTTACCTTCAAGCAGTACAAATTTCAAATAAATCCGATAAACTTTTCCTGTCTTTCCAAAATAAAGTTAGGGACTTCAACGGACACGAAAAAACCTGTTCAAGTTCACTGACGAGCGATTACGCGATTGGTGCT
The DNA here is from genome assembly GCA_949316235.1 of Oegoconia quadripuncta. Lineage (NCBI taxonomy): Eukaryota > Metazoa > Arthropoda > Insecta > Lepidoptera > Autostichidae > Oegoconia > Oegoconia quadripuncta. Next base: position 2,030,921 of record OX438758.1, read on the forward strand.
GCCATCTGTACAACACTGTGCTATTACATTTATCCCAATTCTATAATTTATAATAGTATCCATAAAATCCGCAAGATGGCACTACTCACAATAGAATTTCTTCAGATTGTGGACGGTCAGCTTGGACCATAGTTGCGTGAAAGGACTATAGTTGTATGGTTTTACGGTACTTGGAAATTCCAAATAAGAGTAATACTCCGGGCGATAAACGCTCTTAGCGTGATTGATGGCTCATACCCGTGTCCAGGGTCCGATGATGTCAAGATAAGCCAATGGCGGCAAATGGACGCTAGAGCGCAAGGCGTGATAGTAACACGTATGACACCCACCGTGATGTTACAAATACAAAATTGCGAGACTGTTAAAGAGATGTGGGAAAAATTAAGTACGGTATATATATTTTACGGTATATTTTACAGCAACGATTTTTTAATATGAAGTTGTCCTGATCAAGAAAATATCATCACATTTATCGCCCAAGTTGAAGATTTGGTGGCGCAAATCAAACAAGCGAAAGGTGACATATCTGAAGGCATGGTAATTACAAAAATTTTATCATCCATTGGTGACAAGTATCGCCACTTTATGTCAGCGTGGGATTCAGTTCCATCAACAAACAGAACCTTAGCAGCATTAATAACAGAAGAGCAAAGAGACAAGCAGTATAATGAACCCACAACATCAGCTTTAAAGGCACAGAGCACAACAAGAAAATGTTTTAGATGTGGTAAAATGGGGCATTATAAAGTTGACTGTCAAGTTAAAAAGGTGAGTGAAAAGAAGTTCTGTAAGAAATGTAACAAACCAGGACACGAATGTAACGAACAGCTGGTTCAATAAAGATAAATAGCAGAAAAGTAATGAGACCAAAAATAAACAACAAAATGCTTTTATAACATCATTATCTATAACCGCATTAACAACAAAATATGATGTTAAGGAGGACTGGTATTTAGATAGTGGTGCCTCAGAACACATGTGTAAATCAAAAAGGATCTTTACAGGACTTCCATGTTCCCAAAGATATTATAAACTAGGCGTCAAAAAAATCGCACCTTCTTAAAAATTTCCTTCAAAGGACTTTTAACCTTACTTGGAATCAATGGTGTGTGTAGTGTTGGGTATCATTTGAAAGGTAGAGAAATGGAGAATACTCAAAAAAAAAATCCATCAAACACTTTAGTTTTTATTCAATAAAAAAAAGTTTACAGTGCAATAAAAGTCTTACATTACATTCTAGCCATACACAAAAACAGTACAATAACAAAAAATAAGGTCGAAAAAGTTGCTTAAAACTAACCTAAAATCTAGTGTTACCCTCCCTTGCCCTGATAACAGCCTGCATACGTTCCCTCAACTTATCAATTTAAGGACCTCTTCTTGAGGGATAGTGGCCCATTCCTCAACAACGGCACTTTCGAGCTCCTGGAGAGTCGTTGGAGCGGGATCTCGTGACCGTACCTTGCGCTTCAAATGGTCCCAGAGGTAGCTCAATCGGGTTCAGGTCCGGACTTCTTGCTGGCCACTGCATGACAGAGATCCCCACCTTCTGAAGATAGTCGCGCACAATAGCTGCAGTGTGAGCACGAGCGTTATCGTGAATTGATGTGAACCCCTCGCCAATAAAATCATATCTGGAGTTAAGAGAAGATGACGCAGAAGGTGGAAGTATTTTCACCTGGTACAAAACCCCTAACATATTTGAGACTTGTATCTAACCGGAACACAATAATACTATCAATATTACTGTATTGCTGGGTGGTAGACTTAGATAAGATGAGGGTTGCTAGCCAGATTGACATTTAATAATGACTATCAAATCGAGCACATACTAAACATGTACCACGATAGGAATCGAAATGGCGAACTCCGTCCTGTAAACCTTTCGTTGTTTACATTGAACCATGAAGGGGGTTAGGTAATAACGTCATAACCTAATGTTTATGAGACGGTCACTTGAGTAATTATCCATTTTTTTTCAGGTTTTCAAGCCCATATGCCGTTGACAATTTCTGAGGGAGAAAGGCAGCTCACCACCCTTCAAGCAAACATATCCAGATGCGTTACTATGAATAGATGGGTGGTTTAAGCTGTCCATGGCCGTTTCAGCCGTGATTTTAAAATATTCAGGGCTGATTATTTGAATATACGATACCCTCATATAATGCAAGAATGTTCAATTGCAGCTGCACTGTTAAACCATTTTGCTGTCCAGTTCACAGAAAGAAGGAAGGTGGGGCGCATACTGGACATCATTCAGGAGAAAATATTTGAAGATAATTTATTGGGACAGATAGTACAAAGAAACAACCTGAACATGAGGCACTCTATGTTCCACAATATAGCTAGATCAAATATCTTATTTCCTGAATTATTAATTGAGGATTTACAATTAATTGCCCTTGGCACATACCAAATTCGGCAAGCCAAATCATATGTTGGCGAGCATCTGAGAGCACATGGGATGTACACCATTGAGGTTTCGAGAAATGAAGTTAATACTCAAATACTTCCCGCGTTTAACGGCATTGACGTATATCTATTAAAAGAGGGAATCAAGTCGAGACATGTGGGAAGGAAATCCTATTTTACCTATGTATTTGTAGATAGAGGGCTGCAAGGATATCAAGCCATTTTAGGGTATTATTGCCACTGTGCTGCCGGTAAGAGAACAGTAGGCTATTGTTCACACATAATGAGTGTATTGTGGTATATGGGTTATGCGAGGCGTCAGGGGCATATACAGGCTCCCGCTGCCATTTTAGATGACCTTTTGATATTATAAATAAATATGTACGTACAGGCTTCAAAGAACAGCATCCAATCCCATCTCGAAATGATTTTTCGCAATGACTGAATCATTAAAAGAAAATAATTTTTTTATTAACTGTCAAACAGTCTACAAAGATAATGCTAGGGCTGGATATGCACTTATGAACCCGATTATACCCAAGTACCTAAAGCTTTTATTATTCCATATTACCCACCCTTAGCTACAAAGAAATTTGTGTAATATTGATTTTGACAGTTGCAATAGAGGTTTACTTTAGGTCCCAGCAATAAACATTTGCAGGCTGTTGATGATGATTTACCAACCATTCTTAGTACAAGTAAATTGTTTAGACCTAAATGGCGCTAGGTTGATATGACAAAAGTTACCATGAATATAAAGTAGGTAAGTAGTTCTAGCTCTCAGTGCTATATAACACATTACCCTCCTTCCTTGGGCAGTCGGGTAAAAAACACGGAACAACTTACGTGTGGTGGTCTTATACATATTTTATGACACAAGTAAACGCATCTTATGCTGTAAAGTTCTAACACATTACACCGGGTAGCATGAGCACGTCTATATGAGCGCCATAGCAGTCGTACAACGGCATTTTGACAGTTGCGAGCGATAAAACGTGTGACAAACTATGTTGCAACGTGCAACATAATAAACCGAGATACACCTTCGCTTCTAACTCGGCCTAGTGTAGTCTGTCTTCAATTGCACTATTACATACTTATACAGTACCTACTACATGCATGGTAAATAGAACATTGATATACTGTGTAGGATAAAGGACTGGTGAAATAATACCGAAGGACGACACATGTACCTAACGAGTTATTGACTAGGTATCTATATAGTTTTAGTAGATCTATGTAATTGGCCTTACACCTATCCCCCCCCTTTTTTCCATCAGGTACCTATTGTAAACGCTAATGCCATCCTTTCCGGTTGGCATTAGTGTACCTTCGTACATTTATAAATGAAATGGCAATCTGTCATACTACTGAAAACCTGACCTCTATACAGGGTGTAACGGTTAAGTGTAGTCATATTTTAAGGGCTTGTTCTACCCATCAATACGAACAACTTTTACTATGGGGGCAACTTCGAAATCGCGAAAAAAAAATCAGCTGTTTCATACATTGCGTCGGGAGGTTATTGAAATTTTCTATGGAACAGCTCATTTTTTTTTCGCGATTTCGAAGTTGCCCCCATAGTAAAAGTTGTTCGTATTGATGGGTAGAACAAGCCCTTAAAATATGACTACACTTAACCGTTACACGGTGTATAACTTAATGCTCGGATATCTTTTTTTTACCAGCTTTGATATAGTATATCCGATTAACTTTTTTACTAGTCTTGATTAACTGCAAAAGCATAAATAAGTTTCTTCCATGAACGAGGCCCAGAAGTCTGGGTCCTGCAATACATGGACGTCCGGCGTTCTTAAATTAAATAATTTAATAACTTTGTATGGAAACAAAAATATGCGTTTTCCCCATTTATCTAATTGGCAATAAAACACTTATCGATAACACTATAACCAATTTTCGGCTTAATACCCCCTTTCCGACTAACCCTGTATAGAAATGTAGGATTGTATTTTAGTGGTCATGCACCGGGAGTAGCAATGAGGCGGATGGCCGAATGTCGTGATTTTTAACAATTTTTATAAAATTGTATTTAAAATAGTTGTGTTAGTGATACAGCTCGTTTGTGATTGGCGGATGGCCCGCCAATCACAGACGATGGAGCCATTTTTGTTCACGTTAGGCTAAGTAGAAATTGTAGACGGACTGACCAGGCAGTTCGGCACGAGGATTGGAAGTGAACAGTTTTTTTTTATATATGAGAGAGCGGCAAACGAGCATGCGGGTCACCTGATGGAAAGCAATCACCGCCGCCCATGGACACCCGCAACACCAAAAGAGTCACAGATGCGTTGCCGGCCTTTGAGGAAGGTGTAGGCTCGGAAGGTGTAGTTGTCTTGGAAGTACTGCTAAGTGATTGTGAAGTTAATAGTTTATATTATACGATCTAAAAAGGATCCTGAGTTTTTATTTCATAAAATACCTATATGATTACCACCACAATTTGCACATTTAGGATTAGTTTTATTTTCAGTACAATTTTTATTATGACTTAATGTGCAAATTGAGCAAACCTCATTATTTTTACAAAATTTCGCAATGTGTCCATATCGCAGGCATTTAAGGCACTGCTTAATTGGTGGAACGTAAACACTGACCTCGTGTCTCCGTGAATCAAGGAATACATGTTCAGGTAACTGCGTTGAAGCGAAAGTGACTGCGAGAGGAGGATCACGTTACGAGAGCTGCCAATAAATATTTTTTTTTTGAAAGTCCGATGGGGATCCCGTTGTCTCTGTGTCTTGAGCCGGTATAGTCGCTTTAAGGAATAAGTCTTCTAATAACTTTTTGTTTTGGAGGAACATATTTGCATTATTAGACAAATCAAAAATTATACCTACTTTGTACTTATTTATTGGTTTGAGGCGCAGAACAACTGAAACACAGTACTTTCGTATGGCCTGCGAAAGGCCTAAGCGGTCATTGTCTGAGAAGGGTTTGTTATCGTCTTTGTGGCTTAAAAATACGATGTAGTCAGATCTATGTGAATTTTCAGGATACTTCCTGTTATAATTCGGAACTTTATATGGTAAATACAAGTCCGTTTCTTCGTCCATCGATTCGTCGGAAAGAATCACATGGAGATAGTCGATCTTCTACTTCTTCACATTCATCATTCTTCTTCCTTTTTTTTCTCTTGCTGGTCTTCCCCATCTTTCTATTTACAACACTCATTTACAGTCTTTGGATTACAAAAAACGTATTTACATTAAAATTCTAATGAATGCAGCTGTAAAAATTAATTTTATAAAGATATAATTCAAAAAGAGCGCCTTTTCAATTTGGTCGTTCCCGCCCTCTTATTTCAGGCTCATTCCCGCGGTTTTTTTTCCTTTTTTCTATTTTTTTTTTAGTTTTATTCACTCCTCTCGGAGAAGGCAAAGGGATCTAAGCCCATACAGCCATGTCTTATTTCCTCAGTTTATGTGTCGCAAAGACGCAGAATGCTTTAGAAAAGATTTTGGCGGCTTCTTGTGGGAACCCGAAAGCTTCGTTACGCATTTTAATTTACACTTCCCTTCACTTGTACACCATCACTAACTTTTGTTGCACAATATTCTGCCATTATTAAGCTTCAAAAGTCAGAATGCACAAATTAGAAGACTTATAATCAAAAATGCAACTTCACTCGTCGAGATCTCGCCAAAAAGCCATGATAAATAAAATTATCTGCCAGCAGTGGTCGAATAGAAATGCATTCCACATTCAAGTTAGCGATGCGCTGTTGTAAAATTCGCCACTTCATGGGAGGCAAAGATCATAGACCATACAGCCTTGTCTTCCGTTTTTATTCTAATTCAAAGTGCATACAGAATTGAGATATATTTATAGGCATTGCGCCTTGTCTAATGTACGTAAAAATGCAGGAGGCGAAAGCCTAGTCTTCTTTTCTTGTCCAGTGTCATATTCCTTTTGTTCGTGCTACATATTCCTTTTGTTTGTCAACTTTTGAGTATTTTATTCAAGTTGAAGTTAATTAACGTAAATTCACTGGCTGAGTTGAAAAACTGTGAATTAAAAAACATGCTGAATGAGTTGGCTGAGAAGAGAGAAGACATAGGCCTCAAAATGAATCTTGAGATTGCCGTGAGCCGTGAGATCCGCACCTATTGGTCCAGCAGACTTGCACTGCACAGATGATGACGGGGAATAAACAGGGTGAAAGGTAGGTGTTTTATTAGCACTCACATTTTAGAATAAAACTATGACACGTACGAAACCAATATTATTTGAATATTGTAAGATGCGAAGCCATATTACGTTTTATTTCCTTTTTTTAATATCTCTGTGGTCTTGCTCTCTCTGCGATTTTGCCCTGTAGCATTAGAATATGAAAGTGCGAACGTAATTAAAAACCACGTTAAAATTCATTATTGAGTTTATTTAAAAACCCTCGAACTACCAAAAAGTTCCCTCCTCACACAGGTCATGGGGCCAGATTGACCGAGGAATAAAAATATTAAGTATCCAGTGTAGTTTGCGAGAGGCCTAAAATTAGTGAGAAGCAAGATGTCCGTTGAATGACGCTGATTCGTACCAAATGTGGCGCTTACAGTTACGCATATGCCTTGAATCAAAATGTTTACTAGGCATCGTAGAAGCAAAAGATAAAACAGATGAAAACGATTTTAAAAAAAGGATGCGTTGGCCAAGTACATTATTTTACAAACCATTGATACAAAATATGTGCCACAATTATACACATGTGAATCGTCAGCAGAAATGTTCTCAAAATTATGTGCTTTATTCGAAGGAAATGATCCACGTAAAAAGATGCTATTATTGCAATATTTTCATTATAAACATAATGAAGGATTGTCCATGGCTAATTATTTAGTAAATTTAGAAAACATAACATTCTGATTAAACCAGGTATCAGATAAAATTGATGACTTGATGTTAGAGTCTAAAATACTTTCATCGCTTGGAGAAAATTAGAGTAATTTCAGAACAGCCTGGAAGTCAAAGTGAAAAAACATTTGCAAATTTAAAAATGAGATTGATATCTGAAGAACAGCGAAGGAAAGACTTTGACACTTCAATTGTTCTCGCTACAGCACATAAAAAAGGAAAAATGGTGAATAGCTATTCATCAAGTAAAACACTTTTATTAGAATTATTTGCATTACCAAATGCATTAGGTAATGCAAGTAATTCTAATAAAAGTCTTTATAAGTGCTTTGTATGTAATAAACCAGGACACTATGCTAAGAACTGTAAAAACTGCTGTCAAACATGTAAGAAAAATCATGAAGAAAAAATTGTGTACGATCACCTCGATCGTGCATTTTCTCACCTCAGCAAATTCCATAGTAACACGCTTTTCATTCACTCATACATAATTAGTTCACGTTCGCTCTTAATACAGGAAGCATACATACTGTTAGCATTTTTATAAATAAATCAAGTAATTATTATCAAGTAATTATTATCAAGTAATTATTATCAAGTTTATCTTTGTTCCTGCATCATCATATCAGCATCAACTATCAAGCTGTATGAGTTGAGCAAGGGCTCATACATAGTGGTCCTTCGAGAATTTAGTGTTTTTGTGTTTTTCTCGTGTGAATCGGTCCTCTTGTCTCCCACAAGCGCCTCCTCTTACCTCACTAGGCGGATTGAGAAGGCGCACATATCATACGGGAAGAGTACTGAAGCAGTAAACTATATCAGCTAACAAGAGTATTTATCTAGCAAAAACAAGAGCATTCTCAAGTTATCAAGTTTATCCAGTGGATAGCAAGTACTCCACAGATTATCAGTTTTATCAAGTTTATCGAGTGGGTAGCAAGTACTCCACTGATCATCAGTTTTATCAAGTTTTTATCAATTTTTAATCAAAAGTTTTCACAGGTGGATAGCAACTACTCCACAGATCATCAAGTTTCTATCAATTTTTAATCAGGTGTGTATCGAGGTTTTTATAAGTGGTTAACAATATTCCACAGATTATCAAGTTTTCGCAAGTTATTATCACATCATATGCAAGTTATCAAGAGAATATAAAGAAGTTAACAAGTACTTCTCAAATCTATCAAGTAACGGGCGAACTACAGGGACTCACATAGCACAGTAAGTTAGCAGGAATTATTAAATATCATAACAAGTATCAAAACAAGTTTTTTTTATATCATTTATCGCACTACAAAAACGAAGGCGGACGACCGTAACCCGCCCATCATATATGTATATAGACCGTCACGTCGGCTAACAGACCACGTTTGAAATTATGGCTAAGTCTAAAGGCCGTATGATGACCGGATCACCAGAGGTGAGACCAGTCAGACACTTTATTGTTCGGCGAGGTGTAAAAATCGCCCAATCTTTGCTCAAATTACAGCACGACACCACAGTGGTCCGGGAGGGTGCGTTCACTCCTAATTTCCCCCGAAAAATCCCCCCAAATTACAGAAAAAATCTCCACAAGTTGGCAGAAATTTTCCGATCGGTACCAGTCGACCCGACCCAACTTTATACCCTATAACTTGAAATTTAGGGTTCTATATTGTCCGGCAGCTTACTGAGCTCCGGTCCTTCTCCGAACTGAGTGTATAAACCATAAATAACATAAATTTTGAAGTGGCAACATAGTAATAATCTGTTACGCCCTGCTGCGACAAATTAGTGTTTTTGTGTGTTTTTTTGGATTTTCGTGCACGGTAAGTGGAAATGTGTTCATTCTCAGTGATTGTTTTAAATATTTAGATAATTACAAGTGCAAGGTTTGTCGTAAATCTTCCTTTTATGTGCCAACAAAAATTTTGTACCTATATGTTCGTGCAAAAGATTGGCATATTTTGTATGACTTTGTCATTGAATTAGCCTAAGAACGATTAGTAATGGCGCAATAACTAATAAACTTTCATATATTTACTCGGTCAAGGCTAATTCCAACTATTATTCACTAATTAGGTTGTTTATTTACAAAAAGAGCTCCCATTGTATAAGAAATGACATTTGCAAAATGGCGGACTCGGCCGTCTATTAGTCGTAGGCCGTACCCATATCGATGAACCACTATCGATAAAAATCGATCTTTTCTGTTATGAATTTCCTTACGAAAAGTAATACATTATATTTATTTCATGTGAAATAAATGACAAGGACGCAGCCGAGGGCCGCAGAGGGGACGTGGTCGTGCCCGTAGACCCGTGGGATGGGTGAGACAGAGATTTATCTGAGTGACGATGACGTGCCTGAAGATTTACGAGAACAGATTATGAGAGTGATTTCTGGTCGGCAAGCACGAATGAGAAGCCGTTCTGCGGCGAATAGAAGGAGAGAAAACGAAAACGAATTGTGGATGCGGATGACGGTAGTGACGAGGCTCTGTTCGCTGGGGATAGAAATTCCACTGCCTTTAAATGGTCATCCATGGATACCTTTCAAGGGCAAAGGGAAGCATTTTTACCTCAGAAAATCGGGCCGACTGTCGCATCGGAAAGTGCATATGGGGCATTTAGACAGTATTGGGACGACAGCATTATGTCGCATATAGCGACTGAGACGAACCGGTATGCCAGAACGGTTGCTGGTTCGTCTACTGCCTTCGCCCGGGATTGGTACGATACAAAGTCCACGAAATCCTGATCCTCTTCTCCTTCTGGATAATGCTTGGCATCATCCGCATGCCCTCTACCAAATCCTGCTTCACGACCAACCCCCTCCTAAAGACTAATATTTTTAGGACAAAGTTCTCCCGTAAACGTCACGAAAATCTATGCCGCGCCCTCCATTTCACGGACAATAGCAACCGACCGACTGACGACTCCGATCGTTTGTTTTGTTTTGGCCCCATTTTAGATCATTTGAATGCTCGCTTCCAAAGCGCGTATGTCCCGTCCCAAGAGATTTATTTGCATTGACGAATCGTTGACTTTGTGCAAGGGTAACCTTTCCTTCCGGCAGTATATTAAAGTGATAAGTCTGTTAAAACATTTGAGTTGAATAGCTAAATTTTGTAAAATTAGCTATTACTATAAACGGTGTAGTGTTATTTCTCTATGTTATAAGTATTTAATTTTGTATAAGAGATAGAAGTGTGAATGAGTATTGCAACTCCATTATGATCATTTCCTGAATCTAATCTTTCTGTATGGTATCCAGGTAAAGTAAATAATTGACCCGGGTGTAACCACGTTTCAGATAGGATAGCAACGTGTATATTATTGGCACGTAAGAAATGAATTAAGATTTCTTTTCACACTCTGAGTATTCCATTGAGCTACATTTAAATAAGTCACTTTGAAAGAAGTGTGTTGTCACTTTGAAAGAAGTGTGTTGGAGTTGGCTGACTGTTGCAAAAGGGGTCGAATCGATTGGGTATTCACAGGAATTGTCCTATCGGTATTTAATTTAATAATAATTTTAATCAACGAATGAATTAATTCGTCTGATTGTAATATAGACTCCATATTTCTATTACTGGTACTAGACCTATTCTTTATGTTTTTATTAGGTAAGGTGGGTGTGACAAAGCATTCGAGTTTCCTTGTTTCACATGTCCCTGGTAATCCTGGTTAATTGTGGTTCCGGTAAAGTGAGTGGTTCCAGCTAGTGTGTGGTTCCTGAAAACGATGCTGTAAAATAGTGACATCTCGAACAAAAATAAGAATCCTTGTCCCTAAAATTCTAGGGAAGTCAAGTGCCGCCTACTAGAGCTCTACAACGGGCTCTTGCCAACGCGACCCGTCTCTCTCTCTCGCTGGTGTCGCCACCAAGGGAGTTTGAGTTCGAAGTCCGTTGCGCCATCTTCAGGCCTTTCTACAAAACTGGCACGACTCTCTGCTATAGTGGGAAAGATATCATTACATAAGTCAGTAAAAGTGCTGGTTTGCAATTTTCTTTTATTTTGCTCTATTTTTGCTTTTTTAACTTTTCCATTGTTTCGACTGTTCTTTTGTCTCGGGTGTATTGTGGTGAACCCAGGTTTCATCCATGGTTATAAATCTTTCAACAAATTTTATTGGGTCAGCTTCATATAACTCTAAACAGCCGCGAGAAGTTGTGAGTCGGATGCGTTTTTGTTCCACTGAAAGCAGTCGCGGTACCCACCGCGCAGACACCTTAGAGAATCCAAGTTCAGTAATAATTATATGATGCGTTCGCTCAGATGAGATGCCTACAGTCTTAGCTATCTCCTCGACAGTCAATCTTCGATCAGATAAAATAAATCACAGATTTTTTCTTTGTTTTGATCAGTGGAAGTAGTCGAAGGCCGGCAACTACGGGGCTCATCTTGAATGGTCTCACGACCACGTTTAAACTCTGCCACCCAGTTTTTAACAGTCGCATACGAAGGAGCGGACTCACTCAAAGTAGCAGACATGTCTTCATGTATAGCTTTTGGAGTTAAACCTTTCAAATTCAGGTATTTTATCACTGCACGATGTTCAATTTTATCCATTTTCAAAAATAGCTCTGACTTGACTTACGTTATCACAAACGAACAATGAGTTACTGTGAATAAACTAAACTGTGCATACTTGTTGCTAAATAATGTAACTACAAAATGAGGGTAGTTATTAAAAAAAACCAATGACTTTAACCATGTTAGGCTAAGAACTTTTCAAATGACCCAGGTAGACAATATAATCGACGCTTCCAGAGTTTTTGCTATAACATCTCATATAGCTTGAATCAAAGTAAGTCTTGAACTTATTTAAGTGTCTATATTCCAGGCCGTTGTGTACTGAGTGAACAAAAAATTGATAATTTAATTAAAAATCTGCCAGAGCCATTTCTTTTAGCAGGAGATTTTAATGCACATCATACTATATGGGGATGCGATTCTATTAATGCTAAAGGCAGACTAATCTCAGATATTATTGATTAGAACAACCTGATATTATTGAATAATGGTGACCCCACTACTACTGGTTCAAATTTATGGAAACAGAATGCATTAGACCTACCCTTGGTTTCTCCATCTCTAGTTTTAAACTGTGATTGGCGAGTATTTGATGACTCTCTAGGGAGCTACAATTTCCCAATTATCACTAATATACTTATGGAAAATTGTATATCTTCTAATTCACATCTCCCTTATTACAGTAGACCCAATTTAAAAAAAGTTAATTGGGAATGCCAGAATAGCATACCCAGAAAACTTCATCCATTTATATCACTTCATCAAGAACACAACTAAGGAAATATAAGAAGAATTCAATTCATCAAAGACTAGGCAGTATGGCTTGTACCTTAGCCTTTCCAAACCCGGAAGAATGAAACTTTTAATCAATCAATCGCATGTCACTGTCAGCCAATGACCAAAGAAACCCAATGGACATGAAATACCAACATGAGGAAAATAAATTTGACCTCGACCATAGCCTTCTCTATTGTAGAATAGAGATCTACAATAGAGAAGGCTATGCCTCGACCGATTCTATCTCGCTCACTTAGGTCCCCCTCCTCTCTTTCTAAGTAGGGTGACCACACAACTACAAAGCTAAGGCGAACGTTAAAATAGAATAGGTAGAAACCTTTAAATATTTATGGTTATTTGTTCTAGTATATTATAAATAATATAAGTATCCAAATCGTGGAAAGAAATATAAATCGATTTATTTATTCAGAGTACTCGTGTCGGTTCTGATTGAAATTGATTAATGATTTATTCGCTGGAGTAGGGGTTATACAATAGGTGTACTGACAGCAAACTAAATTAAAGAAATATCCTTTTCTAACCACTAGAACATGAAAAGGACCTTATCTGGTGTTGTGGCATCTTATTTACTGCTGTCAAAAATTAGTTTATGGAGCTGTCAAAACTTCACTCCACAGTATTTTAGGCGCTGGGTTTGAATGCGCGCGCACTAAAAAATTTCACCTGGGCAGTTCCTAACTTATTTGACAGCGCTCAATTATATGTTGTCCTTGTCGTGTATTAGTGGTTAGAAAAATATATATTTTATATTATTTGATTTACTCGAAATCAGAGCTCCAATTAGATATATTTCTTTAAAATTAGTTTAGTTCGGTGTATGTACATCAGAATTACAACCATATTACCTCTATGTGACTCCAATCATTTATGCAAGGGCACTACCTACCTTTTCTCGAAGTGTTACGTCGTTTTTTTGAACCCTCATAGAGTTGGATTCCGATGTACCAGATAGTTCATATTCTCAGAATATGATGCCAATAATAGACTAATTAAACATACAAAGTCTAAATTGAATAGCTCTAATACTTTAGATTTTATTGATATCTAAAATACACCGATTTCGTCACTGACACACTGATGATCAGCAAAATGTTTGGCCACTTCCTGAATTTTAGTATGTAATCTAAGTTTAGTATACAACCAACAAAAAAAATCATAAATTTGTAACTTTCGCCCCCCATCCCCTAAAATAGGGGTGGAAGTTTATATGAGACTTTCACCAATTTTATGAATTAGGACATGAAAGTTTACACGGGACTGTAGACAACCTAAACCTACCACTTAAAAGACTGCCTAGCAACTTACAAAAATAACTGAAGTCCCACCAAAAACATTTATGTACTAGAGCCAAGCTTCTGAATCTACACGGCCTAACTCCACCGACCCTAACTTCAACAAATTCTACATATCAGTAAATATGTATGGTTTGGCTGCTTCGTTACTTACTTCAGAGAGTAGATATTTCGCATCACCTCCACGATGCTAGCGAAACGGCGAAGCCATACATATTTACTGATAGGTATGTAGAATTTGTTGAAGTTAGGGTCGGTAGAGTAGGCCGTGTAGATTCAGAAGCTTGGCTCTACATGAGATCTGATATCTTTTTCACAGGGCAAACCTTATGTGGTCGTCTATGTGGTCGGGATACCACATTCTTCTTCTAGAACTCTCAGATATGTGGTTGTATGTAACAACAAATAAAACTATAAAAAAAATAAAACAAGGTTGGTAAGGTACATAATCATACTTTAATATTTTTATAGATGACTGAAAAGTACAGTTTTATGGTGTTTTTTGGCGTTTGCCCCGTAAATCGCCAAGAGTTGATTCAATTGTGGTTTTTAAGTAAGCTTTGATCCGAATTTTAAAGAATGAACTTGCAATTTTTTGCAATAAAGTGGTTTCATGCAATTCAGAGCAAATAAACGAATCAATAACTGGATGAAAAAACATTTGCGTTAACAATGGTGAAAAATGTTGCTGAACAATATTAATCATATTTTTTTCAATTAAATTTGTATTCAACTTATTTAACGACACCATATTATGTCTAAACACTTTATCTGCATATTTTACGACTGTGTAAGCTGAAACAGAAGGAAAATGTAACTTTCCTCTGTTGACAAATGTTGTAAAAGAATGGAAATTATTTATGTCCATAAAATATAAATGGTCTTTTTGTGAATCATCTTCAGCTATCAATGAATTTACACAATGTTGACATGAAATATGTGTCATCAATTGCTTTATGACATATCCCGTAATATAGAATAGTATATTTTCTTGGTAAGAACTTGTTTCGACGGAATGAATTTTATTTAATATATTGACTACATGTTCGTCCGCTTGACTTTCTGATTCCAGCGGTGTCTCCAATAAACTTTTATGTTTTTTACCAAATTCGAGAACGTGGGACGTTTGAAAACCATAGCCTACACAGTTTGCGTTCATTGAGGGCTGGACAGAATTCCGAAACAATAATTTTCTCATAATGTAACGGAACTCTAGTAGATTTGGGTTATCTTGGGCCCGACCTCGTGCCCTGATACAAGAGATTTCATATTATAATATTTCATTATTAATTGTGAAATAGCCTGGTTATGCGAACGGGCTGGTTATGTCACATTCAATTCTGATCACGGACAAAGCACGAATGTTGACCAGATTCATGGAGACATGCCATTTATTTGCTTCTAATTTCACATGACAAAATCCAAGCAGTTTCCCTATACTATTTTCAATATCGAAATTTATTACCTCAGAACAATAAACAGAGCATTTTAATGTGTTATTGTTAGGTTTAATTTATTTCACAATCAGACAACTTGGTATCTAGATATTCACTCAAATCGCATAGATCATAAACTCCATAAGGTATATTCACTTGTTTACCTTTATTTCCATAAGAAAATACATTATTTTCAGGTGTAATGTTGGCTATTGAATTACATGCGGAAAAATATAATAACCCACACTCGAATTCACTTTCTAAATTTATAGGTGGTTGAAAATTTGATTCTAAAAATGATTTATTCCCGGAGATGGTAAGTGTTAGAGACATAGTTATAGACTAAGTATGAAATCATTACTTTTTGACTATTTATCCGATTCTCTTGCAAGCCAGAATTTGTTTAGAAATTTTAGACAAAGATGCCCGCAATTATATGGATGATTTCGTTGAAGGTTTTTATAGTTAGTGTATATTAGAGTTATCTCCTACATAGTTAATGAATTCTTTGGGAGGTTTTAAATTCCCATAACTATCAAAATAAACGATGTATTTATTATATTTTGTATAGGCTACCCAATGAGAGGCTACCCAATGAGTGCCAGAATTTTTTATATCTAAATTGATTATACCACATTCAGTTTTATATGGCTGCTTCGGTAATTCATCTCTCATAAACACACCACGAAAATATGGAATCTTTTGCGCATGATACAAGACATCAATGTTAGTTAATGCTCGTTTGGGTAGCCGGTTAATCAGTTTTTTTCTTGAGATACTTGGATTCCTAATCCTTGTTTATGAGATTTAAGATGCAATCCTTTTCCAATACAAATAGCTTCTAGTTTTTGGTTATATCTTTTCATTTCTTTTAAACGCTTCTTGGCAATCTTGTACTCATTTATAACTTTAGCGATCGCAGCAGCACCACCAGCTAAACTTCCTGTAGCAGACAAACCAGCAAAGATCGGTATTAAAGGTAGAACGCCGCCTGTTTTAGGAATAGGAATTATTCGAGGTACTGTTACAGATGTGTCCTTTGTTAACTCTTTACAAGCAGCTATTGCTGCTTCTATCGCCACTTTTTTACAAACAGGTTTTAATTTTTTTAAGTGTTTTTTAGCGTGAGTGACAACATGATTTAGGTTCTTTATTATTCTGCCGCTTACAACACGGGAAGCCGTCGTAGTATTCTTGTTTTTCTTAATCAATCCAGAGCCTATTTTAATTTTTGCCAGCATAGCTTTATTAAGTAAATGGGCAGCAAATTTTTCGCCCAAACTCGCATCCTGCGAGGTGTACCTTAGGAAAGAATAACCATAATTAATATATTATATATTTATTAATGAAGATATGATCAAATAGTAATCGAGATTAAACATAATTATAACTATTATTATAATGAACTTATTATCTAACAATAAATGCGATTATATATGATTAAACATTTCTTATTAAACTAATCAACTTTATCTCTCTGAATTAGAGACTAATAATAATTACTGATGAATGTAGGTGGGCAATTTCTATATTCTTTTCGCGTGGCTATTATAAAGTTTGACAAATGTTGCCACGCGTCTGTTGTCGTTGGTTCGGTTTTTCACTGTGACAATAGCTTGCCGCCATCGATTCACTGGTTGCACCTTTTCAATGTCCTCACATTTATACACTTTAATGTCTACAAAATAATCGCCAGACTTATTCTCGAACACCTGTCGTGACTGCCCATTTGCGAGGCGTCTGGTGATATACGAGACAATAGGTGGTTTACCGGTAGCTGGAGCTCGAGCTTGATCGATGGTTTCGTCTTCGCTGTCGCTGCCGAAAAGCTCTTGCGCCGTACACGCTGTCCGCTTCTTCTCTGGAATCGGTTTGAAATACGGCTTCTTTGCCGCTCGGGAAGAAGTACTCGGTGTTGGCCGTGTTGACGCTGAAGCCCCCGCGGAATGAGATGGGGACGGCGCCGACGTAGAGTGCGATGACGATGCTATCTCGGATGTCTTCCTCTTATTAGCTTTCTTAGGAGGTTCGGGAACCACTTCGTCTTCGGACAGGAATAGGTCCTCAGCAAGTGTTGACTTCGACCTGAAATAAATTAAAACATAGATTAGATCACTAAAACAACTAACCATCTATATTCCGTGGCGTGCCTCTCCATCATCGTACGAGGTAAGTGAAGGAAACACATTCAACCAGTGCGATTCCACTGTTTTGATAAAAACTAGCATCACATTAGCTGATTATTCAAATACTGGAATAGTCACTCTATCTGTGAATAGTTATTAATACTGTATTAAAACAGTGCTCTATTCATGAATAGCTACTTGTCATTTAATTTTAATAATGTTACCTAGACATTTTGAATATTGGATTCTCAGTGATCATTATTAGGTACTCCACTATTCACAATGTAAAAATAATAAATAATATAAAACAGATTTACTTACATTTTTTAAAAATCAGGTTCAAATTGGTGAGAGCGCTGCGAGATACCTCCAAGAAATGCATGAAGGTGCAGAGCATTAGCGAGCTTAAATACACTGTCAAAACGTGTATACCTAATCCTTAAAAGGGAAGACCGCGTGATCGAGAATCATTGTCCTAACAGTTTTTCGTACATTCAGCGAAATCATAGATTATTGCCAGGACCGCATCGAGACTCATCAAAAAACCGTAAGCATGTTCCTTTGCGATTGATAATAACTAAGTCAACCAAGTACCCCCCAGTGCGATTTGATTTGAACTATGTGAGACCGTGGTTTTGTCTATGTAAAAAGGCAATATTTTTATAGTAAATGATTAAATATAAATTAATAAATATTACTGTAGAAATCACACAGTATGATTTAGGGCTCTTACAGACGAGCGGCACTTGCCAAAGGCAGACACAACTGCAGCCGTCGCCACCTGTTGACGGCTGCCGCTTACAAGTGGCGACGCTTGGCGTTGTGGCATGCCGCGTTTAGCAGTCGTGGTCAGCTGGCATAGGAGCCAGTTGCAAAATGGGTTTCGATGAAGAAACACTGTTATTGCTTTTACTCCGCCGTCGCCGTCGACTACAACGAAAAAGAAAGGCACGTTCATTGTGGGTTGAAGAAATATTAATGTATAGAGAACAAGATGGTGATTTTTTTACACTCTATCCACGTTTGCGAAGGAGAGAAAAGAAATTTTTCAATTACTTTAGAATGTCAATCGCTTCCTTCGACGAGCTCACAACTATTTTGAAAGCCTCAATATCTCGCCAAGACACCGTAATGCGGAAAAGCATATCAGCTGAGCAAAGACTCGCCATGACATTAAGGTAAGGTTTTTATGAAAAAATAGGTGTACCTATTTGAAATTATTTCTTTATTGAGATCAAATCAATATCACTTTGACAACATTTTTAATTTAAATTTTTAGTTGTTGTTCACATTATTTGCGACTTATCTTTCTGCCTTTTACTAAATATCAATACTATTAAGTGTTCAAAATTATTTTCTCAAAATCAACTCGTACAAAACCACGGCAGATAAAGAGGTCTTAGACACATGCCATCTTTAGTCGATTTATAGTTTTATTATGTCCTACGTTAGCTAGTATATAAGTCCTTAAAAAAATTGTATTGGTAACCCGTATACACTTAAGAGCAATGAATTATGGTCACGTCAAAATACATGAAAGTGTATATGAAAGTAGTGATAATGAAAAATAAAATTGATAGCTTACTGAAACAAATTGTGTTCAATAGACCATTCAATACTCTTTAACTGAAAGTTATAATTTTTTATTTGTTTTTAATCCCATTTTTTTTATTAAGCTAGTAATCTTACTTTCCGAGACTTTCAGTTATCTTCATTGCTCTCATTGCTTTGTTTTTCTTTTAAAAAACATTACTTTGCTACATAAATTTTCATAAATAGTAAACAATTAAGCATCTTATAAATGTACAATCAACAACATTTTTCACTTTAATTACTACCTATACAATTACATATATTAAAATACATACTAAGGTAACAATTAGATGAAAAATAAATTATTCTGGGAAGAGATCAGTTATTATTGTGTTTGAAAGAGAATCCTGAGACGACAAGCTGTCATTATTTGTAAGTTGACTTTCCGGTCTTGCAGGATGTGTTGTGGTGGAATAGCCTGCGTAGTTATAAGAATGACTGGTTGAAGGCATTGTGTTTGGTACAGAATCCTGAGGCGACAAGCTTTCAGTACTTGTGAGTTGACTTCCCGGTCTTGGCGGATGTGATGTGGTGGAGTAGCCTGTGTAAGAAGAATGATTCATTGAAGGCACTGAAAGAGCCTTGTAATGTTTAATAACTTGTATAACTTCTAATTTCGCGTCTAATTTCCAATCCGCTGATATTTTTTTGAAGTCACTTACTAGGGACAACAGAAATGACTTATCTTCATCAGGAGGCGAAGGGGCTCTCTCATCATTTAATTTCTTAGTTAATTTTTCAATCAAAGCATCTTCACCATCACTTTGGCGTTTCCGTTGTCTTTTACTGATATGCTCTTTTTCGGTTGATTGAACTGTTGTTGGTGGATTTTCTTGAGATGGAGCATCAAAATTTGATGTACTTTGACCCTTATCTTCGGTAACATCTTTCAAAAAAAGTAATTGATTATAATAGGTATACTCTTTTACTTTAGATGCTGCGGAACCGCTTTTTCTCTTCAAGGTTCTACAATATCTGGTGAAACCGTCTCTCAAAGTTTTCCATTTAGACTGCACCTCTATGCCTGAAAAAAGTGTATAAATAATATAAAATTAGTATGTAATTACCTACTACCTATTGACCCTCAATGTCGCAAAAGGGACTGGCAATAGACTAAATTTAACTATTTATCACACAAAGTAGAGAAAAGTAAAATATCTGTATGCTGACTGCCTTTATTTTTTCAGATTTTTAGCAACTGGCTGTTCGTTTGAAGATCTACAGTATGCATATAGATGCGGAATTTCTACTATAAGTAACATAATACAAAATGTCTGCCAACAAATATGGATAAATATGAGAGATGAAATTTTGCCACAAAATATAACGGAACCCAACTAACATTTTGGTGTCAGTTACAGGTTTTAATATAACTTTAGTCTGTTTAAATGAGTAATAACTATCTCAGTTCCAACTAGAAACGATAAAGAGGAGTTAAGAAAGAAATTTAGCTCCACGAGTGGTTCTAGAACTTTAATGAACGATGTTAGACAGCTTTTATAGTTATAAAAGTGTTAATGACAGCAAGTATAGTTAAGATGTTACAGCTTTAACCTGTTTGTAGCACCTAAATCTATACAACAGTGCTAACTGACTGTCGTTAACACTTATCGTTGTTTAGTTGTTGCCGTGAAGGGTCTTATATATTTTTAGGTATTATATTGGCTGTAAGGTGCAGATATGGGTTGTAAAACATAGTTTCTCAAGAGTGTAGTAACACAGGATATTAAAGTGTTGAACAACTCATTTATGTAGTTTTAAGCTGTATGTTAATTTTACTATTACTTATTGTGTTAGGCAGATACACTTAAAAGACATTGTAAATGTAATGGCGTTAGACAAAACATGTATAACTCGTTAGTAACACTCAAAGGCAAAGTCTTTGTAAAGTTGAAAGCAAATTTAATTGTGTTAAATTATTTTAAAATATCTTTACGGACTAACGAAATACTTTTGCTGAGGTTAATTAAAATTAAGTTACATTAAAATGAAACGATTACAAACTTGGAGTAAACAAAAAAATACAGGTGCAGTGAAAAAAAGGATTAAGCAGGAATGCCGTATTTTTTTGGATTCAGTTAATAATGTTACGAATGACACAAAGAAATCAAATAGTTGTGATGATATCCGAAATGATTCTAATAAAGAAGATTCGCTACAAAGTGAAAAATTAATTTGTCATATTACGAGTAATTTTGGTCAAGTTCGAGTGGACTCACAACAGGGTTCTGTAGAACAAGAAGAAGCTCAAGTGAATTACAACTTTTCCGATTCTATACCACTTAGTGAGTCAGAAGACGAAGAGGAAGAAAAATCTAGTGAACTTGAAAAAATTACTACATTGACAAAAAAATTAAAAACGTGGTCTATAGAAAACAATATCACCCAAACTGCTTTAAAACAGTTGCTGTTGATTTTAAATGAAGGCTATGTCAGTACTACATTATTGCTTCCGAAAGATCCACGAACAGTTCTGCGAACTCCAAAAGAAATTTGTATTAAAAATATCGAAGGAGGACAATATTGGCATCATGGCATAACTGAAACTTTAATGAAATTGCTAAAAAATTTCACGCCCATTCCCAATAGCATTCAAGTAAGTTTTAATTTTGACGGTCTACCAATATTTAAAAGCGCCAAAAAGGAGTTTTGGCCAATATTAGGTAATATAGAGGGGAATATATTTATAATTGGGATTTACTATGGTACAGGCAAACCAAAAAGATTAGAAGAATATTTAGAAGATTTTGTAACTGAGATGAAATTGTTACTTTGTAACGGAATAATTATAAATGAGAAACTTGTTTCTATTAAAATCAAATGTTTTGTCTGCGATTCTCCAGCTAGGGCATTCATTAAAGGTAAATATTTTTAATTTATGCTCATATTTAAATTACAAGTAGTACCCTCAACCGGCGTAAGTGCATGAAAAGATGTATGAATGTGGGAGAGGCGAGAGAGGTGTATCAGGATCATAGCTTATGGCGCTCAATAGTCTCTGCCTACCCCTATGGGATTCGGGCGTGAGTGTGTATGTATGTATTTAAACTTCAATATTATTTTTAACCCCCGACGCAAAAAGAGGGGTGTTATAAGTTTGACGTGTCTGTCTGTCTGTCTGTGGCGTCACAGCTCCCGAATGGATGAAGCGATTTTGATGCGGTTTTCTTTATTTGAAAACCAGTTTACTGGAATGGTTCTTAGCTTTGTTTCATTAAAATCGGTCCGGTAGTTTGGAAAATATTCGAATTTAAGTAAACTTGGTCGGGGGTTATCTGACTTTTTCAGACGGTTAGGTTATTATAATAGTGATAAAAATAAAATTGGTATGTATAGTAAATTCGACATGCACTTAACCGGTTTAAAAATTATGAAAAAGAACAAAAAATTCAAATATAAATAATTCAATTTTTAATTCGCAATTTATTTTTAGGTGTATGTAATTTTAACGGAAGACATGGATGTTTAAAGTGTACAACGGTAGGAGAATACTCGCATGCATCTCATACTGTAGTTTTTTCTACTAAGGAAGACTCTCCAAGAACAGATGAAAATTTCAGAGCCAAAATGTACGGAGGTCATCATAAAATAGATTCTCCCTTACTACAACTGCCAATTGATATGGTAGAAGATTTTCCAGTAGCGGATTCTTTGCACCTCATAGATTTGGGTATAATGAAGAGGCTGCTTGTTGGATGGCGAGACGGCAATTTCGGAACATATACGACTAAGCTGTGTGCGCGAGATATTGAAAACCTAGACATATTTTTAAAAAGTTGTAAATTACCGTCTGAGATACACCGGGCAGTAAGAAGTATAGATTGTCTCGCACATTGGAAAGCAAGTGAATTTAGAACGTTTTTTCATTATTTGAGCGTTGTTATATTACCTGATGTCCTTAGTGTTGATGTTGTTGAACACTTTTTGAGTATATTTTGCTCTATTACGATATGTTCCAATGAATATTACACTAGTTTACTACCGCTTGCCAAAGAAATGCTGAACCATTTTGTAGATCAATATAAATATTTCTATGGTAATCATTATATCACCAGTAATGTGCATAATTTGCTCCATATTGTAGATGAAGTTAGAAAATTTGGCCCTCTTCACAATTTCGATGCGTATCCATTCGAAAATCAACTATATTTAATCAAAAGAATGTTAAGACAGGGTGACAAGCCTTTGGCACAAGTTGCTAAGAGAATTTGTGAGATAAGTACAATTAATCCTGCGGTAACAGCAAAAATCACGAATAATGTACCCTATTTGACAACTAGTAAAATGAATCGTATAATTCATTTCAAAAATTTTATACTTTCTTTAAAACAGGAAGATAAATATTTTATGACTCACAATGATGATATATTTGAATTAAAAGACTTGTCCTCTGGTAGTGACAATGAGGTTACAATAAATTGTAAAAAAATTTTGAACAAGGATGTGATATTTGATATACCTATGAAGTCATCGTTTTTATGTATGTATAAAGTAAAAGAACCTTGTGATTTTTCTGATAATGTTTCACAAATAAATCCAAATGAAGTTAAGTGCAAATTAGTTTATGTGAGTCATAAAGATATAATTTACTTCCTACCGTTATTACATACGCTGTAGGTACTTATTTAAATGCAAGTTTCAATTTGAAAATGTATTTATTAAATCTGTGAAATTTTAACAGCATCTATGTTATTTTTAAAAACATTATAAATATTTGTTTGCACAATATTTCCACAAATAAAATGCTTCTAAACAAATCTAACAAATAAAGAACAATGTTTGTAACATTAAAGATGTCTGTTTTCAAAACAAATGTAACTTAATTTGTCTAATCAAATAGTTTAAGGTCTCATCATCTCACTTATCCATTTTAAAATTAAAAACACTTACTTTGGCTTAGATTGATTGTAAAGTGTAAAAATATTATCAAGTAATAATTTAACGAAGTTATTTTATCTAACCTATATTATGGTACATTAGTTGGAAAACAATTAATACTTAGCTCAGTCTCACCCCTCACCGGTGAAGTGGGACGTGCAATAGCATGCTGTATTAGTGGCGGCCCGCCATAATAAGGACCGTTACTGGAGTTATTAATTATTATTGCACCACAATGCACCACCACCAGCACTTAGGAGGACAGTCAACTTTCCTGAGGATGCTCTGTGGTGGAGCGAAACACGTGTCGATATTACAGTGGTGGCGGTGTGGTGGAGTGTTTGTGGAGGCATTGCTGGTGGTGGTGCATTGTGGTGCAATAATAATTAATAACTCCAGTAACGGTCCTTATTATGGCGGGCCGCCACTAATACAGCATGCTATTGCACGTCCCACTTCACCGGTGAGGGGTGAGACTGAGCTAAGTATTAATTGATTGCAAACTAATGAATAATGGAGTCTCGCAAATTAACGCCTGAAATAATCAATATGTTATGGTAATTATTACAATTTATTATATGATACTTTTCAGTCTTAAATTGCAATCAGTCTCACATACAACAACATTCTGTATATTTACGTATGTTTCCTCTCCTTCATACACTTGTCTCCTTACCGACATTACTACTATCGTTTTCCTTATCGCTGGCGACGTTTTCATCTGAATCATTCTTTTTTTCCAGTTTTGAACGTTTCGAACGAAGTCTGCTAGTTGATGCTCTTTCATGCTTCGCCATTTTTCGTTTTTTGGCATTTTTCAAAATCGTTTTGAAAAATGTTTCGTTATCTTTCAAAGAATATGTCTGATCCCAACTGTGCACCATATTCCAAAAAAATGACAAAACATGTTTATATCCTTTCAAAGGAACTTTCACATTTTCGCCTCTGCTACCACCACTCCATGAGCATTCGCAAATAAATTTCCTTGTAAACATGATATCAACAAGCATATAAGCACAGTCTATAGCTTTACCACCAGAACAAAGTATGGAATATGTTTTTTTCAAACGGTCTCTGTTGATTTGATCCGATAACTGATTTTCTAGTTCGTTTAAATCCTGAGCGCTGTCAACTGGCTTTTCGTAAATTGGAATATTGTCCAACAGGCCTTTACTGCTATTCAATGTAACCACATCTTCACTAGATGACGAAGTTATTTGAGAAACCGCGTCTTCTAGTTGCACAGAGAGAGCAGACACCTTTTGAATCAAACTATTTTGGACGTTGTTTAAAGATTGAATCTTGGCGATGATAGCAGAATTATTATCCAGCTGCTGCTGTTGAATTTGAAGAATTTGGCTTACAATAGTTGCTTGGTTGTCTAATATTTGTTTCTGGTTCTCAAACATTTTATTTATGTCAAAGCTTACTGAATCTTGTGCTAAAGGCGTAGTATCATTCGTCAAGACATGAGATGTATTAGTTGAATTTGCTTGAATATCTTCGATATAAGCTACATTATAATTTAATTCAATCGGCAAGTTAGTGGACGATAACGCCGAGTCTGTGTTAGGATTAGTCAAAGCAACATTGCCCACCTGAAACAAGGCAGTAAAATCTTATTAAAAAGACTTGACAAGAGTTTTAAAATATCTTACCAAGTAACAGACTACATTTTTAAATTTTTTGTTTTAAATTTTAGGACTTTATTTATAGGCTGCTTAAGTTATAACCTGTATTTAATTTGTTCTTACCATAATATCTTGTGCCATTGAATTCACATCTAAAGTTTTTTTGTTTTGTGGACGTCGCCGCTGCGTATAATTATCGACATCGTCTTCCGTGTCACTATGCTTCAACATTTCTGATATAATCTGTTCTCCGTTTTCGTAGGATATTATATTGCTCCGTTTGACTTTGCATTTCATAACGTCCCAGGCGTCATCCGGAGTTGTATTTTCATCCTTTATATATTTTAATATGTATTTATTGGGGTATCTGAGAATATTGTTGCTTTCCCAACTCGAGGGAACCGTAAGTAATTTATACTTCTTCCCCTCCAACGTCTGTACAACTTTGAACGGCATACTGAAACAGTAATAATAACACCTTAGTACACCTATATTTAGCTTCGAAATAAGCAAAACTTGTATTTAGATAGACAACGGAAAACATACACAAAACGAGCCTCATCTATTTTTTTTTATATTTTACTAGCTGGCTCGGCACGACTTCGTTCGTGTTGTGTCCTATACTTACTCTACACCTACCATACATCTGCCCTACACCTACCCTACACCCACCCTACACTTACCCTACACCTACCCTACACCTACCATACATCTACCCTACATCTACCCTACACCTACCCTACACCCACCCTACACTTACCCTACACTTACCCTACACCTACCCCTCTACACCCAAAATTCTTATTTAAGTAAAGTAGGTACCTACTCAAAGTAAAGAACGCAATGAAAAGCGTGCAGGCCGGCCGGCTGCACACGTGCGCCCACTACCTACCAACTCGCGAAGGTAAGTACCTATTCCAGCACAGTACGTAATCGTCAGCAAATGGTCGACAGAGGTGAAAGGTCAATCACTGACCAATACCTACATAAGTACGTAAATCTACCTACATATTTGGATTCACATCTTCGCGATGTAACTGATTTTGGTATGATAAGTTAGGTACCTATATCGCCAAGATGATATGAGGAGCCAATGACCGACACTTTAACATGATTGTGAATATTG
This sequence comes from Oegoconia quadripuncta, assembly GCA_949316235.1. NCBI lineage: Eukaryota > Metazoa > Arthropoda > Insecta > Lepidoptera > Autostichidae > Oegoconia > Oegoconia quadripuncta. The sequence continues at coordinate 2,057,601 of OX438758.1, forward strand.
TGATGCAAACATGTAGATAGGTACCTGGCTAATACCTATATGGTGCGACGATCATTTCCCTGGTAGCAGGGTCACGGAGGTCAGATGGCAGTCGCTCCGCTGTAATTAATCTGATCTGCTTAAAAATCCTGGATCATAGTCAAGGGCCTGGGCCGTAGCGCGCGAGAAAACAACGGGGACATCAACACCAAGATGGCGATCTGTTCGGGAGGCTTATCAGCATTGAACGTCCTACTTTAGGTAAGTACCTACGCTTTACCGTCGGTCGAGCAGCTCGGAAGTAGGTAATCCTTCCTTTCCTAGGTACCTTACGTGCTGCGTCCGTGTCCGAGGCAGGTAAAAACCTAGGTAATCATGCATTGGCGTAGTTTTATAGTTTCAGTACGTAGATACCTATGTAGGTACCTACTCTAATCAATTCTAAAAGCTTGCGAACCAAATGAATATGACAGTGTCCCAGCGCTTGGCTTGTCGTCTTTAGCTGTGAAAGCATCGCGTGTGCGGCAAGACCTCTGAACAAAAGGATCAACAGAATTTGCCGACACTGCGGCAACGCCGAGTCATTACCGAGTGTACTACTCTTCCGTAGTAGTAGGTATCTATACCCACGTAGAAACATACGGTACCCATACATATACCCAGGTACTTATACCTACCTAAATTAATATAATAATAGTTAATGACTGACCTGTAAGCCTTGTGACCTTGTGACCTTGTATTCGGGTATCAAAGTGAGGTGACAATGCACGGAACGCTGACGCATCGATGTCCGTCTCCGCCTGGTGACTGTGAAAGACTGAGTGACTGATATTAAATTGTTTCCGCGAAACTGTTTAAAGTGGACACCTTGCCGAAAAAGTAACAGTTTTTAGAAGAACAGATTACTACCTATTAACTTAACATAAAAAATACACTTATAAATTGGTACATAGAGTTGTAGGCTGACAATATTTTAAATTTTTTTACGCGGTAAATTCTTTGTTTTGCAATGGAGGCGCTAGTGTAACGTATGATCGCTATTATTTGAAATTTCAGACAGCTATTAAAAAGTAAAACATAGTGTAGTAGACGTGACTCACTAGATGGCGCTGTTTAGACAGAATTCTCAAATATTGAATTTTGGTAACCGAATTTTTATTACCTATAGTTTCTGTGAAGAAAGAAAAATTAACGATTTCGAATCAACGCTATCTATTACAATTCTTATAACTAATTTTTCTTTTTAATCTGCTCTCGGAAAATCTCCAATTCTTGCAGGGTTCTGTTTTAATTATTTCGTTGAAGATCCCTAAAACGGTCAGCTTAGCCGGTTGTATTGTCTTAGCTATAGTAAGTGTAATTATTTAAATGTATTATTGCACCGCTAAGTGTTCTAAAGACTGCACAATATTCTTGACTAAAGATGTTGTATTTCAAAAAGTGTAATAGGTGACTTAACTGAAGACATAAGTTACAATGTAAGTTCGCCATTGTTTTGGTGACCTAACCTATAAATTGACTGGGTTATTCAATATTTGACAACAAAATACTTCATTATTTATGTTACTCTTGTCATTCCATTGATGCCACTTAATTTAGGAAGCTACTGGTCAGGCAGCAAGGCAAAAAAATGATACAAATTTGAGATGTCTATTTTATTTTTCATAAGTTTTGTTAGAAATCTTTAATAAATCCTGAGCGCGTTAAAACTGAGATGGGAAACATGGTATACACTTACCGTAAAATCACAAGCGCAAGTTGTTTTCACTTCACAATCAACCACTGTAGACTTTATTATAATTACTACCTACGTATATTCCTTCTGTCTTAATTGCCATTCGGTAAGCTGTGCTGATTGTCACATACTTTTATTATCTCAATAGGATTATAAAACGCAAATATTGTACAGTTGGTTAATAATGTACTCAGAAACCGGTGAGATGCTCAGTTGAAACTGTTTTAGATAAATAATACACGTCAAAGTGTCAACTAATCCATCTTTAACCATAGCAATGACGGTTGAAGTTGTAGCTGAAGATGAATAAACACTCTTGTGCAGGTACTTTGACACCTTTATACCACTGCTCTACAGGCATTCTAAAACCTTTACCTGTAAAATCTTGGGCCTCTTTCGTGGTTATAAGTGAGTTAGAGCAGTCTATAACTCCCCTGCTACAGGTATTCTTAACACTTTGATACTCGAATGGAACCGATATACGAATGATATACAGGTTGTTTTAACGCTAGTGTGCTAGTTGGGAAGAAACTTGGAAAATGATTGCTGATAAATTTGAAAGACACGCTCAATTCCCTAACTGCATAGGTGCTGTTGATGGCAAGCATATAAGAATATTCAAGCCAGGAAATAGCGGCTCATCTCATTACAATTACAAGAATTATTTTTCGATTATCCTTTTAGCTATCTGTGATAGTAACTATAAATTTATATTTTGTGACATAGGTTCTTACGGACGACATTCGGATTCAACTATTTTTGAAGATTCAGTTTTTTTCACAAAGCTACAAGAAAAGTCACTAAATATTCCAAAACCCAGACCGATTTCAAGTGATGGATGCACCTTGCCTTATGTATTTGTTGGAGACGAAGCGTTCAGTTTGTCAGAAAATTTGTTACGTCCATATCCAGGCAAAAAATTGACAAAAAATATGAGAATTTTCAACTATCGCTTAACACGTGCAAGGAGATACGTAGAATGTTCTTTTGGCATTTTGACCAATAAATGGCGAATCTTTCACACTCCCATGAACTTATCTTTGCAATTTTCTAAGGATGTTGTTAAAGCATGTTGCATATTGCATAATTTCGTACGTGACCGTGATGGCATTACATTCGAAGATACACTTACTATCAACGGTTTGGAAAATATACCCACAATACCGAACGAAGAGGAATCGTTACCGGGTCTCACAATAAGAGAAAAATTTTCAAATTATTTTAGCAGTAGTGAAGGTAGTGTCTCATGGCAGTTGGATTGTATATAAAACAGACAGAATGTATCTCTTATTATTAGTAGGGAATAATCTTCGCTTACTAATACTTACTTACACTAATAATCGCTTAGTAATTAATAAAAAAATATTTAATAAATAAGTCACTTACCAATAGCGTTTTTTTCATTTATGGATTTATCTTTGAAATCACTTACAACTTCCTCACACACAGCTGCCCATGCTCTGTTTTTTATTGTTTTGTTACTGTAGTCTTGTAACTTATAATTCCAAATACAAGCCCTTTTTTTTACTGCCACAATTAGCAAATCAATATTCATTTCGTCACTGGAGCTCATTTTGATGACCTGCAACGCTTGCGCACTCTTGACCTATTTGCAGTCGACTGACAAAATGGCGGACAAGGCATGCCAAACTGCAAGCGTCGCCACTTGTCGACGGCAGCCGTCAACAGGTGGCGATGGCTGCAGTTGTTTCTGCCTTTGGCAAGTGCCGCTCGTCTGTAAGAGCCCTTACTCCTAAAGTTAGCAAACCATGTGATATGGGTACTAGATAACTCGTAAACAATTGTATGTGTATGTATTTATAAGTAGGTATTGACCTACTTATAAATACATACTTATGAAAGATTCTAAAACACTAGACCAAGAGAAAAGAGACATGTTTGTGCACATAAATGTTTGTCTTATGCGGGGTTCGAACCTGCGACCCTTGGTCCTAAAGTAGCCTTTTCTAACCACTCGACTCCTCAAATATTTAAAATGTATCGTAGGTTACTATCTTCTCAACGCAGTGTATGTTTATGGTAAGCGTTAGCGCAGCATCAATGCCTCGTATTTCCTTCCTCGTAGTCGCTTAAAGAATTTGTAACGTAGGCAATATTGATATTTAGACATAATTTGCAAATAATATATTAAACGGTATAAATATAAATCGATTGATATTTGGGATATCACTCTATCACCATGTCTCATCGAGTATCACCCTCTTATTCACCTATATTAGAGGTAAAACATTTGAAGTTTAAATATTCAAACTTAATAAGATAAGAATAATATTTTATTTTCATTATATAATTGCTTTGTTTTATTAAGGTTTTATTCAATCATTTACCTTTCCGATTACAGTAGTATTCAAAATGAAAAAGCTTGAATAAATATGATGAATACTTATTAGGTTTTCGCATAATATTTATCTAAATTCTATTTTTTGTTGTTTCTAGGATTCCACTGATTTGATCGCCTTTCCTCCGAACTCAACCGTGGCACAACGAGTTTGTAATTATTTTCAAAGGGAAAATAACGTAGAAGATGTAGCAAATAAAAAAAGAAAGAATGAAGACATTGTGTATTCTTATATCAAAAGACCGAAGAAAGGTTTTAAAGTCATACGGTTAGAAATCATCGATTTAGACAAGGGAGAAGTAAACCCAGCAATTTGCAACTGTAAAGCTGAAGTGTGTATACAGCACGTTGTGGAGGGTGTAGAACACTTTGATGATGTTTATCGCGGCGCTAAAGATTTGATAACCACAATACATAGAGCAATCGAAGCACAAAAATGATTATTGTATATTTTTAGATTACGTTTAACATAATATACCTAGTAGTGTTTTTATTAATAAAATAGTTACCTGTCTAAACTAATATTTATTTTATTTAATTCACTTTACACTTTTCCTAATACATATTAATTTACCTATATAGGTACATTAATCGAGAGAGATAATATTTATTAAATTAACAACAACACCCTGCGTATATCGCATAGTCTCGTATGTAAGTACAAATTTGCGGTAGGTTCAGTAATAGTACTCATTAGAACAAACTCACTTGTTTTCACTGCATTAATGTTATAGTGAAGTAAAGTGTCATGACTTCTTAGCGGTATATTACTATTCAGTCTTTATAATTTCAAGGTTGGAATTGGGGTTGCTGGATCTCCTTGGATCCAGAAACCCCAATTCTAACCTACTGAGGGTCGTACAGATTGACTGTTTAGCACGTCAAACACATTGTTTAATATTCTGATAAAGTTGACTGTTGCTGCAGAACCTTCAAAAGCTTTAATCTTCAGTTCGTTTTCACAGAATTCTAAAGCATCAGCCACTGAGTTGCTGAGCAGTTGAGTGGCTAGCCGCACTTTCATTTTTTGTTTCGCGAACATTATATGAGCCTTAGTTATTTTTGTGGCCATGTGCAGACCTTCGGTTTCTTGGAGATCTGGTAGGCGCTAATATGCGTAATCGATTTTTCTGCCACTTGTGTCAAAAAACACCCTGAGTTCTCCAAATGTGTTTCATATTAATTTGATGGCATGGCAGGGGTCAATAAAAATGTGTGTTTACAGTCGCTACTGTTAAATGTGGTCACATTTTGTTCTTTGGATATATCGCATCCAAGTTGCGAAAACATTGCGAAGTTTGCAGCAGGGCCGTCACAAGTTCGTGATGGTAGGGCATTAGACTAACAGTAGTAAGGTCTATCTGCCTTAAAAATATGAAAAAATCGATTGTTGATGTTGAGCCAAAATGTTTGTTTTTAAGATATCTATATGATGCAAAATTAAAAACAAAGAAAATCAAAAAGAAATCAATTGTCGAAAATGTGACTAAGTCCCTGGCCCAAGGCTACATTCCTTTATCCTTTTAATATGCGTATGATGAATTATCGATATAGGAGCAATCAATACCGCAACACTATTTTTCATACAAAATATTTTATAAAACATTTCATAGTGAAATAATCGAAAATAGGGTAAAAGGTATAGTGATTGCCCGCTTAAGGAATTAACTCAGGTTTTTCATCAATATAGCTTTTATTTAAAAAAAAAAATGCTTGAGACTTATTTCTATGGTAACTCAAATGTTTCAACTAAAGGAACATTAATCAATAAATTCAATATCTTTGAGATCATTAAAATTACAAGCAATAACAAAAAAAACCTCTAAAAACATAGTAATTGCCAGGGCAACACAGCTATTGTCATACACATTTACATAGCTATTGCCCACATTTAAATTCTGCTCTAATCAACCTAAACATAAGCGTATACGTATTCCAATTAAAAATAAAGATTCTTTTTAGCTTTTTGTACGTTACAAAATAATTCTTCACTCTCGGAATCAGTAGTGATAACATTAGCATCAGTGTCAGAGTCCTCTATTTTATAACAAAAGTGACACAAAAACAACGCTTTATCGATATCATCTGGTATATGGTCTAAATGGCTTTTTGGAATGCATCGTGAATGAAAAGATTTATGGCAGGCACTGCAATCAATTTTGTTCTTAATAATTATCTGTTTACATATTATACATTCGGGGTGTAAAACTACTTGGTTCAAGATGGTGATTCTTTTCGACTCTGCTATATTATTTTCATTTTTTTCACTTTCATCTTCTATTACAGCATCGTCATTCTGACTTTCGTTTTTGCAAGTTTGTGTTTTTGTTTTTCGTTTACTTTGAACTTTCTTAAAGTCTTTTTTGGTAGTTCTTTCAGTCTTCTTCAACTCTCTCTCTAATTTCTTTTTTCTTCTTCTTTCTGCTGATTCTCTTTATCCGATAACTTCTTTTGTTGTGCTATCTTAAAGCTATCTAATGAAATAGCGAATGGCTGTCTTTCTGTCTGTCGTTTTCCTTTTCTTACCGGAGTTTTAGGGTAAGCTAAATATTCTCCAAAAGAGGATTTTATTCTCACTATTTTTGGACTCGGTAGATGAATATTTTTAGGAGGTGGGGTGGCAGTTTTAGTTTGGGTATTTAGCTGACATTTAGATATTTCAGGAAGATTTGGGACGAACAGGACATTGGTGTGATCTTTGGAAGTTCCAGGTAGACTTATTAGTTGTGATTGGAGATTGTGCTGACTTTTGGATGTTTCAGGGAGACTCAAAACATCTGGTTCGATATTTAGGGAAGTTTTAAAGAGTTCTGTCGGACTTAGTTGTTCTAGCTGAACCTTTGGGAGAAGTTTAGGTATTTCTGGGGAGCTCAGAACTTCTGGTAAAACTTTGTTCGGAGTTTTAGATGGTCCAGTAGGGCTCAACATTTCTAACTGAAAATTTGGGGTAAGCTTAGGTATTTCAGGGAGACTCAGAACTTGTGGTTGGATATATGGCTGACTTTGAGATGTTCCAGAAATGGTAAGTGGTTCAAATGTAGCCATGGTCATAGTATCATTAAGAGCATCCCCAGAGTTCCGAGGAAATTCTTTCCAGAGTTTGTAGATGGTTCCAAGGTTGCTGCAAGAACTTCGTTTAGTACAGGTGCAAAAGTTTGCTTAGTTAACCCTTTGTTTGCATTAGTTGAGTGCCATTTTTTTAAGTGTTTTCTCCATCCTACTTTCAAAGATCGGAATGCTGACACGTCGGCAGGTTGAATGATCCTGGTTGCATTGGGATAGAGTGCAATCAATTCGATCTGTAGATGTGTGCACAATTGGCTCAAATGGTAATTTAAGTGCGTCTTGTGGCCATCAACATATAGTATGACTGGAAATTCGACGGACTTGCTGACCAAGTAGGGATGGAAAACATTGGCAATAAATTCGTAAAATACTTCTGTTGTCATCCATCCATTATCTGATTTTCCAATTTCTTTCTTTTCTTTTTCTGATTTTTTTCATGATGGTTACAATCAATCCTGTCGCCCCGTCCCGGCTTGACGTTGAGAAGATAATATACGGCAGTAAAAGTAGTGCCGCTGTCAGTCCATTGCTATCTCCGTTATCTTTAAAAGAAAAAAGCAATTTAAACGTTTCAGTTCAGTGATGTCTCGAGTGGCAGGTATGAGTAAACTAAATTAGGATACTCGAGGCCACTGGTCACTGTCATGCATGGCTTTTGCTTAAGATGTTACGATTAAAATGTTTCAAGATCTGAGCTGAATCGTAAAGAGCAATAATTTGATCCACGTGAGTTTTTTGCGTTTGATCTCGAAAGAACATCGGCCACTTTCCATACTTGTGTGGACCTGACTTCCAAAAATCTTGTCTAAGAATAATTTACGACGAATTAGTTATATTTAGGCTTATTAGGTGTTGTGATATAATAACGCGTGTCCTACCAGGCCATGTTAAAAAGTTATTAAGTCAAAACACTTTTGAGGTTAGGATAGGTAGGTAACATTAGATTTCTGTAATTCTGAATTATTCTCAGACCGGAAAAAAAAGAAATTATTATCACCAAACAGCCTAGCCGTAATTCTTATCTATGTCACGACATTAAGATAAGCAAGCTATATCGGCTGAAACGACGACGACGATGTACCTACCTACTCTAGGGCGCCCATTAAGATCATGCAAGCTTCCATCACAATCATCAGTCATATGAATGACGGAATTCAATCGAAACTAGTCTAATGGGCGCATCCGTGGGTAGTGGGTGCCACCTACCAACACACGACATGACATACTTACCTAGCTACTTAGAAACATATCCTAAAAATGTGTAAGTATATCTAGTCTGCTCTGCTATGGTACCTTACTAGTCTAGGAAGGAAAGGAATAATAAACTTAATATGTTAGGAAGGAATTCTATATGCTAAAAAGAGTTCTGTAGAGGTTGTACCCCAAAACGTATGATTCTGGCCATGTTTGATGTATTAAAGAGGGAAGGAAGTGTTAGTTTCTTGACAGGTTTCACGATGGGGGTTTTTTTAATATAAGTAGGTACTTAGTAATACAAGATGAGAAATGATTTGTTATTTTTTTATTGTACCTACTTACCTGCCTATTATGATGTTCCAAGTGTGCAGTAGGTAATTATTTACTTTAGTACACTACTATGTCTGCACGTGAAGTGTATAAAAGTAAATAATTACTAACTAGTTAGCAAAATAGCGATGAAATGTATCACCTCTTATCACATAGAATATCTAGTATGAAAAATATTCACCTATTCAAAGCAGTTTACTTAAGTTTGGATAGGTACAGTCGACAGCACGTCAAGTGTAACACAGGTGACTCTTATTATCCGGCTAAGGTTTAAACTCAAACTAAAGTGTTACACTTGACATGCTGTCGACTGTACATGAAATGAACAAAAAGAAATAAAAATGAGCAGTTTTAATTTATATTAATTTTATTCTTCCTCTTCTCTTATTACTACTTCATCTAAAAATCCTGCTGGTGCTAGTATTGTATCCTGATGCCTGGCCCACCCAAGATACCACACTATAGTCATAACATGTGCACAGCACCCTATTGTTCGACGACCAACCATACAATTACAACAGTATTCTGTAATCCCTTCCCTTCCAGACACATTGTTTTCTATTAATATGTATACATAGTATTGTTTTCTTCCAATGTGTCTGGATTTAATTTTTCCCCTTATTAATGTGTTGTCACCACTTCCTCTCAGACCATTTTCCAAAACATCAATCTGTTCCCTGCATACTTCGATTCTATATCCGCCATGGAAACGTACATGCTCTCCATAGTAAGATCGAGCTTGTCGGATCTGGTACGTCCCCAAGGCGAATAATATTAAATCATTAAATTCGAACCTTGGAAATGCCAATAAATTATTACGATCAGCTGTAATACTGACAAAACTCGATGTTCGTCTGTTCATATTGTAATCATTTATAAAATCTGCTAACATATTCGGATAATTAAGTCTTTCTCTTATGATTTCTATTATTTGTGGGTCATTGGGTCTATTTTGCAGACGAACACCGAATCTATTTAAGAGGCTGGCAGCTATAGAAAACGTTTGCATCATAAATGGCAATGTAATGTTGCAATAATTTTGTCTTAAGATTTTAAAGTCTCTTTTAAAATATCCGTTCACCACTTCCACCACCCAACGACAGATTGTTACGCGACGACTTCTATTTGCTTGTTGGGTGGTCAGTTGATGTTCACCCTCTAAAAGAGATTCAGGCATATATGTTTTACAGCTGCAAGCCTCTAATAAATTAATGGAATCTCGAAATCCTCGGTCCAAAATAAAAATGTCATTTTCTTGAAAATATTGTCTGAGAGGTGAGTTTTCGTTTCTAAAAAGTCCTATCATAATATCTGCATCCGACGTTGTAGCTTTGTATGGGCCAAGACAGTCTAAAATGTAACCATCACTAGTCACCAGCATGAATGGTTTCAATAGATTTCTATTTTTATGCAAAGAATATGTGTCTTTTTGAAACATATAATTAGCGCTTTTATTTGTGTAGATATACGTCCCATCGCATATAATGATTACATTTTGATGATCTTCATTAAAAAGTGCATTGGGTAACATTAGATTCCGCTGCATTAATTGTTCTCGGGTTATATGGTTGATTCCTAGATTCCTCGGCACAAAATCCTGTACTAATATTTCCCTGGCTTTACCCATGAGCCTCTCTAGAGTGCGCCTTGGCACTTGCAATAACTGTGATAACCTGTCATCAGAATCACCAGTCCTGATCTTCATTAAAAATGCACCCAGTCCCAAAAGACCTCTATGCATTTCCATGACACGAGGCACTTCATCAATTAATGTTAAGAAATCTTGTTTAGACCTACCCAGCCAATACAGAAATAAATGTTCATCAATTTGCTCAATGCTGTGTATGCTCGAGAAATCCAGGAATGTATTAAATGCATTTACAAATGATAATGCATGTTCCACTTGTTCAGCAGTAAATAATCTTAAACTATTATTGGAATCGAACAATGTTTCCCAATTGCCACCTTGCAGATGTTCCCTACTAACACGAGCATTTATAGGGATATAATATTTGTAATCCGACAGAATCGTTGCTCTCATTGCATCTGAAATTCTGTGCAAATCTCTGTGCTGACAACCATGGAAAATACAGTGAGAAGCAGTATTAGCTGCTCGTCTGTAACTGTTGAGAAGTATGGTTCCAGGTACTTCATCTCCTCGTTGAATAACTGGAGGAACTTCATCTCCTCTTTGAATCACTGGAGGAACTTCATCTCCTCTTTGAATCACTGGAGGAACTTCATCTCCTCTTTGAATCACTGGAGGAACTTCTTCAGATTGCTGGCTCTCAATATTTTGCAGCATGCGATGTACGGACCTCTTCACACTCAGCCAGCAAGGGTGACACACACAATCTGATTCAGTTACCTACAAATAATTGTATAATCAATACTGGGTATGCACTGTAGTTTATTTTTGTGAACAAGGACTTTGCTATTGTGCCTTTGTCTTATTAAAATTATATATAATTAAGTATATAAGTTTGGGTGAGTGTGTCTCTGCTAAAGAGATTAAGTAAAGATAAATAAACAATCAATTTAAAATTACCTGGGCCCGAATTCTGTAACTTTTAAATAAGCAACGCATCATTGAGACTCTATTGACACACTTTAGATATTATAAGGCCATTGTTGCAAATTCGGTATTCTACAAAAACTTCAATGGCGGCTCAGTAGAGTCTCAGTAGTGTCTCAGTAGTGTGTTAATATTATGTCAATACAATAGTTTTTAGTGTTGCTTACCAAAACCTACCATGCGACCATAAACCTACTACTTTTTAAAATCGTCGTAAAAAAAAAATTTTTTATCAATTACCTATTTAGTAGGGGTTATTTTTAATCATTTTAAGTGCGTTTTATTATCAAAAACATCAAATATCATTAAAAACATGAGTAAAAACTAACGAAACGTATTTTTAGACGCCAATGTCTTTGCCTTTGCGAAAAAAAAAACAGCTGTCAATAATTGTCAAAAAACTTTATGGCGCTTTTATGTACCTCCTTCAAAACTAACTTGTGTTTTTATTTTTAGAAGTGTTTCTGTTTAAAGTAAGTAAAGTGAAAACCTCCTAATTGTTGTTGAGTTACCTATACATATATGGTCGGTGTTGTGTGTGCAATGATATACTTATTCTTTCATAGTAAGTTTTGATTTATAATACATTGAAACAACTGTATTAACCTCCACTTATCAACATTTTAGGGTCAGTGTTTAAGGGTAGCTGGACATGGCGAGTGTGAGCGTCGACCAGCTCTCAGCTCTAATAGATTTTTTAGAGTCCAACCGGGAGTTGGCACTCGGTTATTGCAACCGCAGTAAGGAAGGTCGCAGCCAAGCAAAGCGGCTTTGGGAGCAAGGCTCCACTGTGCTGAACAGTGTTTCTAGCAACTGCGTACAAAAAACGCCAGAGCAATGGAGATTGGTGAGAATGAGATATTTTTGTTGAAGTATTAGGTGTATATTTTTACATAAATATTAATCTTACATTATTCTTTTTGTACATTTTTCAGTACTATAATGAGTATAAATCAAAACTTTTAAAAAAAATAAAAGTAGAGAAAGCAGAAAAGATAGCTACAGGTGTGTTACGATTTTATATATAATTATCTCCCGTGATAATTCCCTACAAATTCTACCACAACTTCTTCTTCAATCATAATAACTTTTGCGTTTTAGGAGGGGGACCTTCAAGACCTATAAAATTAACTCCTCTCCAAGAAAGGCTATATGATATTCTTGGACGCGACATAGGTGATCCTTTGCCAGGGGTTCGCCATAATCCCCTTTCTGCATCACAGTCTGTGAGTGTCAACAATTTAATATGTGAAATTTAATGGGGTAATGGACTTGGAATGATAATTGGACATGGTATCTGGCAGTGTTGACACCATCATCATTTATTCATAAACAATTTACATTTGCATTTTCTAGCAAATTTAAGCTATAACAACCTGTTTGGCCTAGTGGTTAAAGACCATGACTGCTGAGCCAGAGGTCGCGCTTTTGAATCCCTCTAGGGGCATTATGTTTGTATGAACATGTGTACCAGAGTCATGGCTGTTTTTGTTTATAATATCCGGTACCCACAACACAAGTATTTAGCTGCTTACAGTGGAACTAGATAGACTGTGTACGATGTCCAACAATATTTATTTATTTATAATGGAATGAGATTATTAATTAAGCTTGACAAGAGTTGGAAGAGATAAACACACTAAAATGTCATTTTTCACTTTACAGCAAAACAGTCTAGTTTTAGAGGAGGAGGTGGTGGACATATATGTTCCTCAAGATGTGAGTTTTTCTTTTTATATATATTTGAGAAATAGAACGGGCTTACTTGGAAGTAGGTACAACATAGAAAAAGGACTTCAATATAGGCCTCTCATTGTCTTCTTGTTTACAAATATTATATAAAACTGTTATTCACTCTCATTTATTTTAATATAATAAATAATGGTAACAGGGTAGAGACCTTTCCTCTGCAGTGGGACGCTACATGATCCTAATAATAATAAATAATGGCTAACCATATATGTATTATAGACGTATAGACCACCATAGACGACGTGTTTGGTGCAGTGGTCAGAAACTCTGCTGCTATACCAAAAGGTCGCGGGTTCGAATCCCGCTAGGGGCATATGTTTGTATGATGAATACGGACATGTGTACCCGAGTTATGGATGTTTTTCATTTATATATGTATTTATTTACAAAAAAAAAAAAAAAAAAGTTGCTTACTGTGGGCCTAGATGGCGTTGTGTGTTTGTGCAAAGATATTTATTTATTATTTATTTATTTATAATGTGGTGCAATAAAGAATAAAGAATTATGATTAAAGTTTGCATTTTCCTTTTACAGCAAAACAGTCAAATTTTAGAGGAGTTAGTTATACCTCTAGCTGTGAGTTTCTTTCTCTTTACTTTTTTTGTGGAATTGTACGGCCTTAATTTAAAATAGGTACTAAAAAAACTGTGTTTTACTTTATAGCAAAACAATGAAGTTTTGGACGTAAACCCTGAGCAACTCGAGCCCAACCTGCAATTGTCAGAGCCCAGCACGAGCCAGGAGGAGCCTAATAGATTGCCAGGACTAAGCACTCCAAATTCATTTGTGTTCCCTGCTCCTCCTGCACCACGACTGACTGCGCCAACCCCTGCTCCTCCTACACCGCGACAGACTGCGCCTCCAACACAGCGACGACGACGACGCCGTGTACACAGAAGTCCTCAGCTAGCCAACAGCAGCGCTGGTGAGTATCATTATAGTTATTATTGTGAAGTTATACCTAATTTATTAACCTGTGTCCCAAATTTATTTAGAGTCCGCCAGATCCAGGAATATTCTGTAAAATTTACAAATTGTCTCACAGACCAAGATCATATGCGCGAGGCGTCTGAAAGGCTGGAGGCCATGGAGCGTTTAAGCGCAGAGGCTACCAGGGAACATGCCCAAGCCACCCATCGACTGGCAGCTGCTTTAGAGGCAGTAGCAGAGAGGCTACGAGAGCCAATAGTGTTTGTGATCCAAAATCCTCCACGAAGTAGAGTATGTATTGAAAATTTATTTCCATTACCTTGTTGTTTTTGTTCCATAAATTAATACAATTTTTTTTTAACAGAGGCGCAGACCAATGCTATATTCCTCAGAATCTGATGATTCTAATACAGAATAATAACTGCCTACTGCTGGACATAATATACATCTCACTAGAAGTTCCACAGTGATGGTAATGTCATGTTATTATTAGTAGGCATTAAAATATTTTTTTTTTTTTATCAAAATTTTTAACGAGACACAGATGAGTTAACATAACTGAATAACTTCCTGAGTTGCTCGTACTAGACACACTCCACTAACAAGTGATGAACATCCTCCACAGTTCCACACACCTCACAGTTTGGAGAGCTGGTTTTCCTCATTAGGAAGCCGAACTTGTTAAGTGGCATGTGTCCTGACCGAAGCCTAAAAGCTAAAAAATTATTGTAATTTTGCTACTTAACTTACAACTAATAAACCAAGGGGTATGAGGAGGATGACTCTGAATGGATTTGTACCAAATTCCCTTTTATTTTGACCTCTCATCAAAATATTCATCTCATAGTTTCAATACTATGTTAACAAAACAAAAACATACTTGAAATTTAATCATACTTTTTTATTTCTACTTTTATGTAAAAAAATTAAATTAATCAATCTCTCCACAGCCTTGAAATGAGCGCCTGTTGTATTACCCGGCCTCTTTGAAGCTCTGGGTGGACACGGCGGTTTCTCGCATTCTCCATATCCGCCAAATCTATGCTGGCTCTCAATTGATCTGCAGCCTGAAATAATACATTTATATAGTTTTAAAAAGATTCTTTAATCTCCAAACTTAATATAATAAATCAGTGAAGTCTTTCCGCACGTAATATAATTTTCTATTAAATATGGTATTAATTACTAGGTACTAATGAAATATTAACAAATTGGCAATACAAATTATTAATATTTTATTGGCAGTAATACCTGAAGAAAATTGTGTATTGTAATGCGTGCCGAAAGTATTGACTTAGAGTAATGATGGTTTTACAGGGTGTTAATTTAATTGACAAAATTAACACTGAGGCGACTGATTTTGCCAATGATACCGATAATTCTCTACCTTCTTATTCTCCTTTAATAATTCCTGGTTTTATTCACCGAAAAGTATTTTTTTATAAGCTCCATAAGAACTGTATTTTTATTTGTATGCACTGTTGAATACCGAACAACATTCCCTACAAATAAGTTAATTAGTTTATCATATTCGGGTTTATATGACTAGGGATTAATAAACAAAATAAATTATTTTGTTTTTAGTTTTGTTATATATAATTATTGTTGGACCTCTAGTATCCATAGTACAAGCTTTGCTTAGTTTGGGATTAGATGATTGGTGTAAGTGTCCCAAATATATTATTAATGTTATTATTATTATTTTTGTTTGGATTTATCCCTCCCAGTACATGGTACTGGAACCTAATGATACCCACGGGCCGAGGCCTAGTGGATATCATGTGAGTTTCCTAAGGATTGGTCGACTCGTGTGGTTGGTGGTGGTGGTTCTTACAATACTACATGTATTTAAAATGGCAGCTTTCTGAAGCAATGCATATGTAAAGTTGGGCAAGGCGAGACTATCGAAAGACTGATGCAGCTGTTTGGGGATTATACCAGTGGTAGGGAGTACTATCGGCACTATAGTTGCTTTTTTATTAATATTATTATTGTTGATTTTTATGCAAAATTTTATACATAAGCGGTGACCTTGTTCATAAAATAATTGCACAATGCACAAGTTTAACAGTGTTACTGTAACTTTCAACCTCTTTTCTTTTGAAATAAGATCGAAAAGGACAGTAACACTGTTTAACTTAAACATGGTTTAATTATTTCATTAACAAGGGTGTGAAGAGTCCAAAAATGCTAATTTGTTATATTATTTTTAGGTAGGTAATTCACTGTATTTAATATAAATAAATAATATTTGAATCATCTTGTTTTTTACTTCAATATTCTAACTAGAAAAGACTTGCCTGTTGCAGCTGATTCTCCGTTTCCTCTTCTTCATGAGATAGCGAAATGACGGGTAGTCTGCTGCGGTTTGCTATATTATGCAGCACTGCGCATGCATTTACTATTTTCCCTGCCGTAATGGGGTTGTAATGCAATGCTCTTGCTGCTAACAAGCATCTACAAGAACAGATAACTTTTAAACGAGCAATTCTTGCATACATGTATATAATATCAAGATTGTGAAATAGACACAATAGGAAATTGTTGCCTGTTTATAATTAAATAATGATAAAAAATAAAAGAATTTCAGAAATGGCTCAATTCAAAACAATTTCATAAAATTTAGTAAGTAGGGGGGGTTTCAGGGGCAATTAGTGGATCTAGCTACCTTTCATTTACAAAAAAGTAAACGAACAAAGCTTGGATCGCCTAGGTACTTTTTATTTATATAGTCATGTTCAGTGGCGTTTGGTTGCATTATATTTATTATAGGTATTAATTAAAATATTGTACCTGAAACGTGCTTTCAATACACCTATGCAACGTTCCACTGTGTTGCGTGCTGAAACATGCACTGTATAGTAATTGTGTTCAGCAGTCCCCTCCCTTGTGTCCAAAATTGGTGTCATCATGGTTGGCCGTAAAGGATAGCCACTATCACCTACAAATTGATAGATACTTAATTGCCAGTTTTACATACACCTTATTTATTTAATGAATATTATAATAAATACACCTCACTCAGATACCTATAATGTACAAGCATGGAAATAATAAAGCTTAATAATAATTTACTGGAAGCAGATGAGGGAGGCCTTTGCCCAGCAGTGGGACACGATGGGCTTTTAATAAAATAATAATAATAATTTAGTACCTAACAAAAACACTTGTTCTCCAGCATTAGATACTTCTGTCAAGTGCTGGTTCAGTGGATGTCCTTGCCAAACCATTGAATCGTGTGCTGAACCTGGACTGCTTGCATCAATACACAATATATTTAAATCTGCATCACAAATCTGTAACAAAATGCTAACTTAATACGTAGATAATAATTAGAACTTAGATTCAGAACTTAATACATAGATAACATCCAATCATCGTTACTATGTCTAGAAATAAATGGGTAATTAGGTACTTACAATCATCACATTCAGGGAATGATACCCTTTTCGATTGTAATACCGCTCTTCATGTATGTCAGGCCTCAATAACGCCACATGTGTACCATCGATGCAACCTAGTACACCCGGGATACCAAAACATGAGTAAAATCTGCAAAAAATAAATAAACGAACAACATGTTGACATTATAGTCTCAAAATTATGTTAAAGATATTTATTATTTGTGATAAATACCACTCACTTTGCCTTGATAGCATTTCTTTCTTGGGGATTCATTGGCCAAACTATATGTTTTTGATAGATTTGGTTTAATGCATATGTAACTTCTGCGAGAGCTCTCGACACTGTAGTCTGTGAGACGTTGAGCAACGCACTTTGGCCAACCAGTGTTTGGTATGATCCCGTGGCGTAGAACGTTAGCGCAATAAATACCTGAAATGTTTTGCAAATTTTTTATCTGAACTTTTCGACAGTACATCATATAGCAAATTTTTTATAGTTAACATCACTTTTAAAAGTTGTTGTCAAGTAAGTTAGACCTTTAAAGACAAACCTTTAATGCAGAAGGGATCGCATTCCGCCGTCGCTGTCTCCGAAGAAAGGGGATGAGCTCCTCTATTAGCTCCCTTACTTGCACCTTCCCAAGCCGAAACGTTTTGATAAACTCCGCCTCGGGAAGGTCATAAAAATTCACATATTTTCGCATTAGTGAGCGAAATTTGCGGCGCTGATGCAAAAGACGACGTCGGCGGTCGGCACTGTTGGCTAATGCCAAAATATTCCACCGCAAAGTCGCTGCTATAGGCCTCATGACTAAAACAATACGTTCACGTAATTATGATGGGTCGCGATGTAGCCTTCGTGACTCTCGAACCACTTCACTTTTTTTTAAATTGGCGTAATTTCCAGAATTCACACACAAAAAGGTGTCGTTGTTCAATGGTCTCACAATGGCGGTTCAATGACCAAAACACTATTCAAATACCACAGACACAACTGTCAAATATTTGCAGACTACCACTACTTCGGCCATCACGATGCCATTGTTACACTATAGTGGTCCAGAATACCAATCATTACAATAGTCTTACTATGGCGTTTCAATGGCTCCACAGTGGCAAATCAATGACCATAAATATTTTGTAGAATACCAAATGTCAAATATTATTCTATCGAGACACTACTGAGACACTATTGACACGTTGGTTATTTTACAGAATTCGGGCCCTGATGTGGTGCAACTCTGTTTAGAATTTCATTATGTATCGCTTGCTGCAAATCGGTTGGATTCTGCCGTATAATAAGGTCACTTTGACGGTTCAATAGAGACCTTCCACATAGAATGCACACTTGAGTGTGCCCATGAGAGGAAGAGCTGCCGGGCTCATTTTCTAATGATGAGTTAATAGCTTGTATTGCTAACTGCCAGCATGCTTCACAAACTAAGTCCTCTTCGGTCACCTAAAAGAGAAATAAAATGTTACAATCTGCATTTTACACAGAGTACATGACATTACAGTACAATCGCTGCTGTAATATTCTTTTTTTTAAATGAACACATTTTGTGTGGCACTTGTAGCATTTAGGGCAGTATTTTAAATCTACACTTTCATAGTTAGTAGATACTTAGTACTTCAGTAAAATCTCAATATTTTTTATGAACCATACATACAAAATAAGTGGCACCAACTACCATTCTACCAATATCTGTGATACCAGTCATTACATTCTATACTCTTGTGATCAACTTATTATCTTATCTTATTAACAAACAAATTATGTTTTATTGCACAAAAAATGTGATATTATAATGACTATTATATTTTTTATTTATTTATTCAGGAAAAAGTTAGTCATATACCATTATACTACTATTTGTGTTACATAATACAAGCAGACCAATTTATTCCCTTTTTTGTCTATAAACAAAGTTATTCTAATGAACATCATTCTGAGACTGTTGTGCTACAAAAATAAGCTAAGACTTGAGTACATGTTAAATATTTTGTAATAATAATTTAAAAAGAACTTTATATCTATCTACAACTCGTAGTTCTTTTATATACTTACAACACAGTTCGCCCACACTTCGCTTGTATGTGTAAAGACTTTTGGAAAAAATATCAACCGAATTGAGATGTTTATTACAATAATTGCAAGCTCGCCTGAAAAATGTGTTTTTGGCATAGTTTGTATGACAGAAAGAAATATGAAAGTATCTTTTGAACGTGAGCAGATGCGGGGAATTTTAATGGAGATCCTTTCTAATAATACCAACACCCTGTAACGTCCACTGCTGGACTAAAGGCCTCTCCCAGTAATAGGAGGATTTATATCACAATCACATGCCTGGGCAGACTGGTAATCGCCAATTGTTGAACTGAGGATACCTCCTTTGATATCCTGAATATGTTGAAAGGCACAGTAAGGCAGTGACAATTGTATTCTGCTCTGCTATCGCAGTATGGCCATATATTTTGTAAACATTAGTACTACTCTACGATGCTCCACTGAAAATCGGTTCCTTTAGCATCTGCATCTAGTCTAAGCTGGAACCTTTTAAGGCATATATCCATTGATTTACTACTACCCGGGTAGTAGTAAATCAATGCATATATCATTTACACAATATATCAACAGCTGTGTGCTGTAGTTTCCTATTTGAAGGTACTGGCATGTTTTATGTTTATAGTAGGTACCTAGTACCTACTGTTTATGTAATGTATGCAATATAGGCTCAATCAATGGCACATTTTTTTTTCATAACCTATAAACAACATTACGAACAATATAGTAGATAGGTAGGTACTATTTATAAATTGTAAAAAACTTACTATCATTGGAGATATCCACTCGCAGATTACAGAGATGACTCTGGTATCAAGTTCGAAAACAAGGTGATGCCGAAGTGTGTTAACGCATATATTACAATTCACACAGTTAATCCGTGACATATTTCGCGAATTCGGCATAGTTGCTGCTTTCACACAACACACAATTAGATACTTCGGTCTGGCTCACAAAGAACTGAGACTCCGTGAACAATACAGAATTCCAAATCAATGGCAAGCAAAGTGTCCGGTAATAACACGCACAGGGTCGTCGTTGAAGCAGATAACGGAGTCCATAAAACAAGCAAAGGTCGCAAAAACAAAGGACAGCTAAAAATCGCACAGTACGCATCAGAGTAAACACCAAGATCGACTGCAAAGATCAATAACGCTCCATTTTTACCGCCGCGCGGCGCCCCCGTTGAGCGAGAAAAGCCCGCGTCCCCCCCCACATCGCGTTTAGTTCCTGTGACGTGACCATAGATAATTGTAGTTGCTACACGGCGTTCCATTTTGCACAAATAAATTAAATACATTTATCTTACAAAATCGTTAAATGAGAAGATCACGACTGATTATTTTTACCAGGTGAATTGATGCTACTTATTTACCTATTTTTCTGTTTATTAAAGTATTTACAACTTGCTAGTAGAAAGGAATATACTTTTTAAATAGTGAAATGAAACGTAAAGTGGCAAGCAGGTGCGTTCAGAGTATTTGCTCCTAATTACGAACCACAATAAATAATTTACTAAATAAAATAAATATCTTTAAAACATGGTCATGTCTTGATATAATCATTATGTATAATGAAGTAACATAAATTCATACATTTTTTCATATATTTTCCATTTTAAGACACCCTCTAGATCACTTCAGGTCCATAGTGGCCAAGATTCTTTCGAAGCTTTGTCTCGAGCAATTTATATAATTTTTTCATTACATTTCGGAATTTCACTAGCGAGAGAGAGCGTTGAATCACTCTCCGGCGGCGTACAATTACTGTAATCAATGTCGATCTAAAAGTATAACATTGGAAATTAATGCAATATACAGGGTGTAACGGTTAAGTGTAGTCATATTTTAAGGGCTTGTTCTACCCATCAATACGAACAACTTTTACTATGGGGGCAACTTCGAAATCGCGAAAAAAAAATCAGCTGTTTCATACATTGCATCGGGAGGTTATTGAAATTTTCTATGGAACAGCTCATTTTTTTTTCGCGATTTCGAAGTTGCCCCCATAGTAAAAGTTGTTCGTATTGATGGGTAGAACAAGCCCATAAAATATGACTACACTTAACCGTTACACGGTGTATATTACATTCAATAAGAAAACAATTAGGCATAGTAGGCAGTACGACGGTTGGGGTGCCTAACACCATAGCATAAGCACGTGTTATTGCATTCACGTTTCTTATAGTATGACTACCATAATGTGAATGCAATAACGTTATGGTCGTCGTCGTGTCGTCGACTGTACCAGCTTCACAGCAACGTTTTGATTTTTCAACACTTGAAATCTACTTAAGTCGTGGTGTCTTTTTCGGCCAAGATTTTGTGACCATCCTGTCTACTTCTAATCCAGGCATCTATCAAGTATTCTGTTATATCGTGACCCTGGAAATCTTCCGACTATTTTCATATGATGGGTTTCAGAAGCTATGGGCAGAACGTTAAAAGCTTAATATACATAGTATAATGATAAGACTCATTATTAAAACGAAAATTAAAACAGACGTCTTATCAACAAACATACTACGCAGATACCTGTATGTATTTCGTCAGAAATATCTGACGTATTTTCTGACGCCGGATCGGATACAGCCGATGTAGAATTTTGTTCAGTTTATAACTTTTTTTTTAAACTTTCCTATAGTTGCCATCATTACAAAGAAAAGCATTGCCATCGGTCCCAGAAACATCCACAATATCGTCTCGACTTGGAAGGAAGTTGTCGACGGCCATACGATTGATTTGAAGTATTATGTGTTGGTACCACAGTGTAGAAATAGAAGGTAATATCATCTTCAGGAAAAATTGCAATTGCATTTAGATGATAAGGACATTGCAATGCAATGACCTGACATAAACCTTTAATTTGTTAATATTTTTAATTTTATCGAATTCAATCCAATATCCGATTTTTGATATTAATTTAATTTGACATTTATATTCTATTTAACATTTAATTTGAATTGACATATTTTATATTTGATTTGTGAAATTAAAGTTTATTTGGATGATGCAACATATAAACATTTAATTTATTATTATATTTGTTATTGAATGTGTGTAACTAATTTGTAGTATTTATGGCCGAAAGAAGTCTGAATTTTTTTACTTTTTTTACTTTTGACTTTTACACAAACTATTCCCAAATAACAATTGTTTATAAGCAATGTAATAAAAAACGCCAAACCTTACTGCGAAACCTAACGCAGCAGCACTTTATTTTTATTCTTATAAACGAAATTGTTATTCCGAATACTTCGGACCTACACAATAACGTGTGCTAATAAATTGGATCTTTATACTTGGATTTTTTATGCACAACGGGTTAGGGCTGACGTCAATCACATCAACTGAAAAGGAGGCCGATGGTGGACTGGCTGTCTTATCTCTGACTGCCGGAGCACAATAATGTTATCAAATTTGCCACTTGACGGCAGACTTAACCGCCTCCGTGTCTCAATGTAAACAACATTGGGTTTACGATTCGGAGGTCGCGGGTTCGATCCCCAGCGGGGTACATGTTTAAGTACTCGGTTTGGTTGGCGGTAGGGCATATTAAATGTCCGCCTGGCTAACTATCTAAATCCGCCGCCAAGCAGCAATATTAATAGTATTGTTGTGTTCCGATTGTCAGAGATAAGATAGCCAATCCCCCAAATGTGTTGGGGTTTCCGGGTCAATACGCTTCCACCTTCGACCTCATCTCCACTTAACAGCAGCTGTGATTGAGGTCAAGTACCAACCCGTTATGCATAAAAAAAACACTTAGATAAGATGGTAGGTTGTAGCTGGCTAGACGGACATTTAAAAAATGCCCTGCCACCATCTAAACCGAGTATTAAACATGTATCCCTCTGAGAATCGAAGCCGCGACTACCGTTTTATAAATCTTATGTTGTATACATTGACCCAATTATAATATTTCTATCTCTCTCTAAAAAAGAAATATGAAAAATTTTACATTCTTATTGCATAATTATACGTACTTATAATGACCTGCCTGAAATGCCTACTAAAGTTTGTTGGACATTTATTTAATCCATACTATAAGTGCAAAAGTCTGTCTGTCCGGTTGTAACGCGTAAACTGCTGAAGTGATCATATTGAAATCTGGCATAGCGGTAGCGTGCGACCCGGAAAAGAACATAGGATCCGTCTCATCCTGAAAAAGTCCACGATAAAGTAATTCCTCGCGGGCAAAGCAGCGGACGGACACCTAGTAATATTATAAAAATAGCTAAGTATTAGGTACTGTAAATAATTTTTTAAATTCGCTCAGTTGCAGCAGTCGTCAGAGCACGATGGAGCCGAGGGTTGAATACTCGCCATCGAGGGTTCCGTCGTCGTCGGGGACGGCTGCATCAAGCAGCAGTCAAGCGCCGTCGCTGAGTTCCAGTTGCAGCGACTGGACCTACTGGGCGCCATCCAGAGGCTCCAGTTGCAGCAGCATGGATGGATAGCGAGCCGCCGCCGCCGGCGACAAGCTCCTACGACAGTGGTGCACTGCCTGACATGGTGTTGGCACTGCACTCACGTAGTGAACGTCTATATCAGGCTCCAGTCACAGCAGCATGGATGGATAGCGAGCCGCCGCCGCCGCCGCCGTCGGCGACAAACTCCTACGACAGTGGTGCACTGCCTGACATGGTGTTGGCACCGCCGACCTGTAAGTGCGGTGCCTGTTACAGGGGGCACGTAGTGAACGTCTATATCAGGCTCCAGTTGCAGCAGCATGGATGGATAGCGAGCCGCCGCCGCCGCCGCCGCCGGCGACAAGCTCCTACGACAGTGGTGCACTGCCTGACATGGTGTTGGCACCGCACTCACGTAGTGAACGTCTATATCAGGCTCCAGTCACAGCAGCATGGATGGATAGCGAGCCGCCGCCGCCGCCGCCGTCGGCGACAAGCTCCTACGACAGTGGCGCACTGCCTGACATGGTGTTGGCACCGCCGACCTGTAAGTGCGGTGCCTGTTACAGGGGGCACGTAGTGAACGTCTATATAAGGCTCCAATCGCAGCAGCATGGATGGATAGCGAGCCGCCGTCGCCGACAAGCTCCTACGACAGTGGTGCACTGCCTGACATGGCGTTGGCACCGCACTCACGTAGTGAACGCCTATATCAGGCTCCAAGTCGCAGCAGCATGGATGGATAGCGAGTCGCCGCCGCCGCCGCCGTCGTCGACAAGCTCCTACGACAGTGGTGCACTGCCTGACATGGTGTTGGCACCGCACTCACGTAGTGAACGTCTATATCAGGCTCCAGTCGCAGCAGCATGGATGGATAGCGAGCCGCCGCCGCCGTCGCCGACAAGCTCCTACGACAGTGGTGCACTGCCTGACATGGTGTTGGCACCGCACTCACGTAGTGAACGTCTATATCAGGCTCCAGTCGCAGCAGCATGGATGGATAGCGAGCCGCCGCCGCCGTCGCCGACAAGCTCCTACGACAGTGGTGCACTGCCTGACATGGTGTTGGCACCGCACTCACGTAGTGAACGTCTATATCAGGCTCCAGTCGCAGCAGCATGGATGGATAGCGAGCCGCCGCCGCCGCCGCCGTCGCCGACAAGCTCCTACGACAGTGGTGCACTGCCTGACATGGAGTTGGCACCGCCGACCTGTAAGTGCGGTGCCTGTTACAGGGGGCACGTAGTGAACGTCTACACTGACATCATGACTACAAACGCATTACTACTGTCTTTGCATCTTAGTGCGTAATCTAGACTCGGAAACAGTAATTTTGTTACTACTTACGTATTAACGTTTAATAATACAAATACGCTTATAGTAAACACCATTCTTTGTAATGATATTATAATAAAGACAGTACAAAGTTTCTGAGTCTTTATTAATGTGGTTTCCTCTAAAATCTATAAGTGTTAATTAGTCCGAATCTATATAACCTGCATCCGTGAAGAAGACTGTGCACGCTTCATTTATTTAACTACGCACCAAGAACGTACATATTTCGCTACCTTCTAGGTACGTATATAGAGACTTGTGAAGTTATGTATGTTTCGATATGATTGTAGGAATAAGGTTTGTTATTGATTATAGTGTAAAACTCTTTTTATTGATGTCCGTCCACGATTGAAATTAATGAACATCAATTTCGGGACGAGCTAAATTTGATGGCGGCTAACGAAATACAGACATATACAGAAATATACTTTTATGAGTTTAAAACAATAGGCAACTCGCTCTGCAGAATTGCTAAGATTTCCCGTTAGGCGTTTGCATAGCCGCTGCCTTACTAAAGACTTGAATGCATTACCAGAGAATTGAATGCATTACCAAAGAGGTACACGCATTAACAAGTTAGACTAACGGTATCTTTATATCTTTATTTGCTCACCAAATAAAATAAGGACTGGTGGTACTGTAAACCTAAATAAAATTTAAAATGTGTGTTGTAGAATTGTCACCACTAAGTGTGTGAGTCACATTTTGCACAAATTAGTTTTTATTGTAATCTGTAATTTTTTTGTTATTCCAACCTGTTCCCTTGTTTGGCTAATATCTCTGATGTTTGACTAGTTATGCCAGAGTTTTATACCTCATTTGAAAGCTTAAGAAATGTAGATGTTTTTTTTTATAATACGCAGAGTAAGTGTAATAGTGAGCTTTTTTTAAACGAGCTGTTTTTTGTAATAAAACTAGTAAATTATTTATTATTTTCTTTGAGTTTTACAGCACTGTGTCTAGAATAATGCAAATAATGTAGATTTGATGATGCTAACATGTAACTAGAACGTAAGAGACTAATCAGTAAATGAAAAATTATCGAAATTTTCAACAATTTTTTTTTACAATTTTCTTTGCTTACCACATAGATATTTTTAAAAAAATTCCCAAAAAAAAGATTGGTTCACTTTTGCATACGAGTGTTCCTACAAAAGTTGTTGCAAATGACCTGTGCAACATCCCCTTACAAGGTTATGCTTCAATTTAAAGTCACCCTGTATATATACCTATATTGTTGGCGACGGGAAGCAGTGGACTGTAACTTATTGGTGTTGCTTGGGTGCTGGTGTAAAGTGGCAAGCGGTCCACAGGTGGGCACGATAGTCGTCGGCGCGGAGGAAAAACGGCAGTGAAGAAAACACACACACTATTTATACTGGGACTGAGAGGCAGAGGCGAACTTCTTCAGTATATAGGTGCGCACGCTGCGGTGTTCGGCGGGTGAATGCGGTCGACTGGGTTGGGTCGCTCTATTTATAAGACGGCGCGTGTACCCGTTCAGTTAGATAGCTGCGTCGGCCTCTCATATCTCATTTATTTATTGAAAATAAAAGCAAATGATTTAACAATTACCCATATCTAACTGCACTTACTGGAATTGATACACCATAAGAGAATAACTTTTAATTGCGTAAATCTTAATTCTATCTAAACATTATTATAATTACATCTTATTTTATTCCGTCGTGTACATTTATCCCGCCGTCGCCGTGATCTGGCGATCTAGTTGGCAACACGACGATCTTCTTCGTTGGCCGTCTCAGGGTGTGCCCATTGCTGGTGGTGACGTCCACGACACGTACCACGCCGTCTTTGCCAGGGAAGATCTTGGTTACTCGTCCCATTGGCCACGTGTTGTGGGGGAGGTTGGGGTCACAGATGATCACGAAGTCACCGACGGCTGGGCTGACTCCCCTGGTGCGGGGCTCCCGCCGGTGTTGTAGCAGGGGCATGTATTCCCGTACCCAGCGTTACCAAAATATGTCGGCCAAGCGCTGGGCACGCCTCCATAGTTGGCGGGCGGTGTTATCGTGCCCGTCGAAGGTACCCGGTGCAGGAGTTTGGCAGTTTGGCCCGAGCAAAATCATGTTGGGCGTTAGTGCTGGGGGTCGTCCGGGGTCACCGCCACGTGAGTGAGGGGGCGGGAGTTGACCGTCATTTCAACTTCTGCCAACAGCGTTTGGAGCGTCTCATCGCTGGGGTACCTCTCGTGCAGTGTAGCTCGCAGAGCTTCCTTCACGGTGCGGACCATGCGCTCCCAGGCCCCGGCCATGAAGGACGCTGTCGGGGGTAGGAAGCGCCATTTGATGCGGTGAGTGGTGGCCTCCTCTTCTGTGACTTCCAGCGCCGCCTGTGTAAGTTCGCGGTTGGCAGAGCGAAAACAAGTGGCGTTATCGCTCCACATTTCGGTGGGGCACCCACGCCGCGCTATGAAGCGGCGGAGCACAGCGATGGCGGAGTCAGTGCTCAGGGAGGCAGCTACTTCCAGGTGTACAACTCGCGACGTCATGCACGTGAAGAGGGCAACGTAGCGTTTTTCATGGTGCCGGCCAACGGTGACCTCCAGCGGTCCGAAGTAGTCCAGCCCAGTAAATGAGAAGGGGCGGACATGGTGGGCCAGGCGTGCAGCTGGCAGGTCTCCGGTCATGGGGCTGGCTGGCTTTGCTTTCTGCCTTCTGCAGGTGAGACAGGTCTTAATCGCTTCTTTCACGCTCGGTCGGATCTTTGTAATGTGTACTCTCTGTCGCAGTTCGTTTATGACGTTCTCGGTCCCGCCATGGTGCAGTGTTTCGTGTACATGTTGTATATACATTCTTGTGTATATATGTTTGCCGTGTAGTACAGGCGGGTTCGCGGTCTCTTCTAGTATCGCGTCGGCTTCGGTAATTCTTCCTTTCAAGCGTACTATGTTGTCGCTGTCTATGTATACACTAAGCGAAGCCAGTCGGTCGTTGCTACTCGGTGTCTCTTTCTTCATTATTCTGTCTCTTTCTCTCGCGTAGCAATCTTCTTGTGAGGCGCGTATCCATAGACGCTCGGCTTGAATGAGATATAGAGCTTGTAAACCGATATACTGATTTTTCCCCTTAGGCTCAGTGGTTAGCTTGACGGGTTTCGGTTTACGAGGTGCGGGTTCATTCCACGCGCGATTTTCTTTTTCATTTTTCTTAGTGCGTTTTCGTCTAGCGGCGGCCACTGTGTGTCTTTCAGTGCGACACAGGTCAATGAATTGCAGTACTCGGGCAGTGACGCGAAGTAGGCGTGTCCATTTTGAAAAGCGTTCTATTGTGGGTAGGTGGGCGTGTTCTCTCTTCAAGTGTAGTGCGAGGCATTTTTCTTTCTCTTCACCGGTGCGAGTGACTTCTATCCTTATTTCCGTGGGCCATGAACTCTCGGGTTGGTAGAGGAAATGGGGTCCACTATACCATCTGTGGCTTGTATCGAAGTCGATAGGTGTCGCCCGTGTCGCGTCGTCTGCTATTTTTTCTGACGTAGGTACCCACCTCCATTCATTTTTCTTGCTATTGTCTTCTATTTCAGCGAGGCGGTGTGCTACGAATGCTTTGTAAGTACGGGGCTCCGCGCGTTTCCAGGCCAGCGTAGTGCGTGAGTCGCACCAGTATGTTTTGCTCGCTGTTACGAAGTCGTGTTCTTCTTCCACCGTCTTGGGTAGGCGGACTCCGAGCACGGCGGCTTGTAATTCGAGCCGTGGGATGGATATCGGCTTCGTAGGCGTGACTCGGCTTTTCGCTGCAGCGAGGGCGACACGCACTGAGCCATCGGGGCGCGTCATCCTCCAGTAGATGGCGGTAGCGTAGGCCTCTTCACTTGCGTCTACGAAGGTGTGCAGCTCATAGGTGGTGGCCGGTGAGTTGTCGTAGCAGCGTGGTATTCGTAGCTCTTCTATGTTTCGTAGCTGTCGTAGCCACGTAGACCATCTAGCTTCTAATTCTTGCGGTATAGGGTCGTCCCACTCGGTTTTGTAACGCCATGTATCTTGCATAATACGTTTTGAGGGCGTGGTGATCGGTGAGGTTAGGCCGAGTGGATCGAATATCGACATAATTAGGCTGAGTGCTTCTCTCTTAGTCGGTGGGCGTTGATCTAGGACGACTTCTGGCGGCGTCTTCAGTCGGTTGAGGCGGAAACTGATGTCGTCTTTCTTTGTATTCCAAAGCAGGCCGAGCGTTTTCTCCGTCTCGCTCCCGCAGATACGGAAAGTAGTTGTTTCCGGGTTCGCCGCGTGGTTACTTCTCAACTTTTCTTCGATCGTAGCTCAGCCGCGTAGTTCGAAACCGGCTTGTCGATGCACGTAGTCAACTTCTCTCGTGATTTTTCCCGCTTCTTTAATTGAAGCTTTGTAGGTAATCGTCCATGTAGTGATTTTTCTCGATTGCACGCGCCGCCTCGGGGTACTGTGGTGCGTGTTCTCTTGCGTTGCGTTTTTGATGTAGAGGGTGGTGCAGGGTGGTACATATAATTTTACATTAAACTAATTTTGTTTAAATAATGAAGGTTGTGCGTCTGGTCATTAATCCGATTTTTAGGGTGCCACCTGGGGTCGTGTGCAGGGACGCCCACGATGTCAGGACGGACGATTGTTAGGGTTGTTAATTTAAATATGTATTTTTGAATTGGCAACCCCGTGTTCATAAAATGGCAACACTGGGAGCGGTTATTTCGGGTTTCTTGAACGCGATTGGTTAACGTCTAGCCAATCGGAGGGAATAACATTTCCCGCCAGAATGGTAATTGATTGAATGTCGACCAATAACGACTCTGTGTTTTTGGCGGCAAAAAGTGGAGGGGTGACCGGGCGCAGGGCTTTCGGCAGTCACTTTGTTTTGCGGAGCTGAAGTAGTAAGACGTGGAGTTGTAGTTACTGCCAATCAATTATTGTAATAATAGCTGATAATTATTATTGAAATTAAAGTAAAAGTGTAACACGTGTTTTGGATTTATTTTATTGCTAATATTGGTATAAAGTGAGAATCGGTGATAGGTCTCTTTATATTAGTAACACGTAATAGACAATGCAGACAATATAGTGACTATACATCCTGTGTGAGAACCCACGTGTTAAAAGGTCAAGGTAGCTGACCCCCCCCCCCCGTTCCTCACCTCCTTGTTTTAGAAATTAGAGTAAATTCAGTGCGCGGGTGATCGCAGGTGTGTCGCGTTTGACGGCAAATTGCTCACTGCGCGACTACTCACGTAAGTAAAATTTGTATGTTTTTTTTTCTATACTTAAAATCTGATTAGTTTTCATTACGTATAGTATTGTTTTTATGTAATTATCGTATTATCATTTATTTTTGGTTTGTTTTGATTAATTATTAGGCGTTGTGTTTTTGTTTTGCTCACTTTATATTATATCTTTTTAGATAATCACAGCCTGATGACGAATAAACAAGACAAACAAATACTTGCGTGGTTGCTAGAGGAGAGAGAAGACGAAGAAGATGATGGACATAATTCATCGCAAATAGTGTCTGAAAGTGACCGGGAATGTGAACATAGTGATCATAATACTGACACGGAGCAATCAGCGGCAGAATCTGACAAGGATGTGCCATTAACCTCTCGCGTAGTAACGCCTGTAGTATCCCCTGCGCCTGTTCAGGAGTCATTGTGTCGTGGACGCGGGCGCGGTCGCGAACGTGGTTCCACAGTACACCGCCCACGGTCACCAACAAGATCTCGTTCACGATCGTCAAGTAATGAACCTCTGGCTCGGCTGATTGACAGACGAACTGCAGCTGTTACTACTGAAGCAAGTTCAGAGCGACGGCCTACAAGAGTTCTTATGTATGAAGGAAAAGATGGAACTAAGTGGCTAATACATCCTCCTTCAAGGCCTAATATACGAACTAGACAAGAAAATATTGTCATAAATTCCCCCGGAGTGAAAGGCGAGATGCAAAAAATTCTCGAACTCCATTGGAATGTTTTAATTTGTTTATTACTAAACAAATGAAGACATCGTGCTATTCACAAATATACACATACGAGACTCTAAGGAGAAGTTTTCGAGGGAGCGAGATACCAAAGAAACCGATTTGACTGAGATTGAAGCTCTAGTCGGTCTTTTGCTTATGGCTGGGATGAAAAAAATGCATCACCTAAACATTAATGAAATGTGGATTGATGATATGACTGCGTCTGATACATTCACTGTGTCAACCATGTCAAAGACAAGATTCTTTTTCCTGCTAAGAAATATTCGTTTTGATAATGTGCACACCAGAGCAGAACGCGCTCAATATGATAGTTGGCAGCAATGAGGAATATTATTTGAAACATTTGTCACCTGTCTGACACATTAGCAGATTGGGGAAAATGGTACAATTGATGAGATGTTAGAGTCATTTAGAGGACTTTGCAAGTTTCGTGTATACATGGCAAACAAACCCGCAAAATGCGGCATAAAAATGTATGCTTGTGATGCTTCAGTATTAGCACTATAATTTACTTCCTTGGTGTGGTGCTACCTTTACATTCTTGCATATTATACCTTTCTAGAAGTCTGTTTATCATATCAATTGTTGTATTTTTATTTTGTTTTTTTCCCTTTTAATTTCCAGTCCCAAATAGTTCCTTACTTCTCCCAAGTTCTTCACTTTAAATTCCTTTTCCAATAAATATACTATTTCATCATCTGAACCGAGGAGTAAAATATCATCGACGTAGACTAATATCCATGTACTCTTTTTCTGGTATAAACATGAATCATATTGAGACTGTATAAATCCATGTCTTGTTATAAATTCATGAAAGCGCTGATTCCAACACTTAGGAGCTTCTTTTAACCCATATAAAGCCTTTTTTAGTTTTAGGACCTTTCCTTCTCCTATTTTCACACCTTTTGGACATTTAATAAAAACTTCACTATCTAGGACTCCGTTCAGAAAGAGTAGGTACATCAAATTGTTTTAATTTAATATTTTCATTTATTTATTTATTTATTCAGTCTTTCACATACAGCATTACAGTAAAATTACCAATGCACTGTACAGTTACTTAGGTAGTACAAATTAGAATTTATAGCTATTCTTAATTATTTATCTAAGTCAATCATCCATCATCATTCATGAACAGCATGGCTCAACTTCAGTGTGGATAGTTTTGCTACTGGGGCATAGTTAATTTCTAAATTACTTTGTTGGAAGCCCTTGGCAACGAGTCGTTTCTTCATTGTTCCATCCTGCTTTGTTCTAAATAACCACTATGTATCAATTGCTTTACTTCCTTCCGGTAATGTGGATACTTCCCAAGTTTGTGACTTCTTTAGTGACTCTATTTCCCTTTTAATTGCAACCCAGTTCTTTTCTTTGATAGCTACTTCATATTCTTATGGATCTCCTGATAATAAGCAGTAAGCTGTAATGAGCTCATAATCCCCTAGAGCAACTGGCTTTCTCACACTTCTCCCTGAACGTGTTCGGTACTGTTGGGTTTCAATATTATTTTCTTCATTTTCTATTTCCCTTTCTTGTGTAATCTTCTTTCCCCTTGTGCATATTGTCTGTACTATTTTTTCTTTCTTTTGCTGTTTTCTTCTCTTCTATACACTTCTGTCTTGTTTCTTCTTGATTTTGATCATCCTTTTCCTCTATGATATTCAATCAATCAATCAATCAAATACTCTTTATTGCACAATTAACAAAAGCTACATGAAGAATACAGCGTACATCATTATTCCTGTACATTACACTTTTATTTATCTCCTTATACTGTATTTGTGCTTCATCAAATCTTACATCTCTTGCCACTGTAATTGTGTTATCCGCAGGATTCCATAGTCGATATCCATTTGGAGCATAGCCGAATAACCTCATTGCTCTGGCTCTCACATTAAGTTTGTCCTGTTTAGGTAAAGTATGAACCCAAGCTTTACAGCCAAATACTTTCAACTTTGTCAAGTCACGGCTCCCAAGCATCCTTTGAGCTGGTAATTTAAAATTTATGGCCGAAGAAGGACAGTGATTTAACTGATACACTGAACATCTCACTGCCTCACCCCATAGTGTCTTTGGCAAACCAGTCTCATTCAATAATGTTCTTAATCTATTATATATAGTTCGGTTCATCCTTTCGGCAACTTTGTTGGATTGTGGACTATAGGGAATGGTAAACTGTAGAATAATTCCATTTTTCTTACAAAAAATATAAATTGTTTCATTTTTAAATTCTCCTCCGTTATCACAACGTATTTTTCTGACCTTATTACTTTTTTGTCTCTCTAATTTAATAATATATTCAATTAATTTCTCAGTATTTTCACTTTTCTTCTTCAGCAGATACACTTCACAGAAATGAGAGTAGTCATCGATTATGATATAATAATAATTTTCTCCATTAGAAGTAGGCGTACTCACAGGACCTGAGATATCGGTACGTATTAACACACCTATGTAATGAGAACGAGGCTTTGGTGTGGAATAGAATGGTAATCTGGTGGACTTACCTTGCATGCATGGTTCACATGCGGTGTCACTACATGGCAGCTTTATCATTTTCAGTAATTTTCTGTTGGGATGGCCTAGTCTTTGATGCCAGAGATTAGCTGAAAAGCACTTTTCATTTTTTAGTTGCATGTCTACTACATACAATCTACCTCACATTTTACAAAGGATTTCCTGTTTGTAATTTGAAATAGAAACAAAGTTATTGTGAAATTGAACAAAGAAACCTTTTTCTAGTAATTTTCTCACTGATAGTAAGTTATGAGTTAAATTTGACGCTATTAAGCCTTCAATATTAACTGTAATGTTATTAAATTGTAATTGCAATTTACCCCTTTGACAGCTTGTTAAATATTCACCATTAGCAATGTATATCTTAATTTCTTTATCTAAATTAGTGATGTCAGTCATGTACTGTTTGTATTTAGACATGAGCAAATGCTCAGTTGCACCAGAGTCAACCACAAATCTTAAGTTATCACTCATCATATTATTATATTGACCGTACACATCACTTGTACTGTATGCTGTAAAAGACAAAGTGTGGTCATCCTCTACAGCGAGATGGCCATACTGCCTTGATGTTCCTGTTCCTCTTCCTCTACTGACATAATTTCTAGCGCGCCTAAATCCTCTATGTCCTCTTTGTGGTGGTCGTCCACGGTTCCAATTATTAAAGTGTGGTGCTGTATATTGCCTCTCTTTAGAATCCTTGGCCATGTGCCCTTTCTTGCCGCAGCCATAACAAACAAGAAAAGCTTCTTCGCTTGAGCTTTTTGTGGTCTGAGAATCACCGCACTTAATTTCTGCATCAAGTAACCTGGCCTTAACAAATTCAATATTAATTTCTTTTTCTGTTGACATGGTTTCAAGAGATGTGATGACGTTGTCATAGGTAGGCGGCATTGACGACAATAGGTAGCAAATCTGATCCATTTGATCCACCTCACACCCTATTGCTCCAAGTTCACTGACTAGGGTATCAAATTTGAGGAAATAGTCCTGTAGTTTATCAGTAGGGCTGCACTTTAGCATGATTAACTGACGCTTTAGTCTTAATTTGTTGAATATGCTTTCCCGCTCAAATATTTCTTTTAATTTAGTTATCATTGCAGCAGCTGTCTTGCAATTTTTGACAATTTCTATGTGTTTAACGTTTAGGCATTGAACTATTATAGATCTGGCTTTCGCGTCACTGCTGCTCGCTTCACTTTTTGAAGACGATGGCTCCAAGACATTTACCACGCCTTTTTCTTCTAAGATCAATTTAATCCGAAATTTCGAATGTCCAAAGTTGCACTTTTCGTCAAGTTTCGGATATTCATTCATTTTTCGTGGTCTCACCTTCACAATTATTCTTTAATTTCTATTCGTCTTGCGCAGTGTAAGCGTATTAAAGTATAAATTATTAAAACAACCTTCATGTTCGTTCAGCCATCTTTATTGAGAGGAGCAGAGACAAATCCGGACGATTACCATAGAGCATCTTTCACATCACAGACAATATTTTAACATGTGATAATGACTTCACAACAACTAGCTTATAAAGATCCACTATCACTACTGGACATAAGCCTCTCCTATTTGCTCTAATTACCAAACTGGACAAGGGGGTTGGTGATCGCATTTAATAGCTGGATGCTTACATTTTTTTTTACAAACCTTTCAAACAAACAAGACTGAAGTGCGCGATCTTACCCATTACATATAAGAAGACGTGGCTGACTATCAACATATTTTTTTTTCTTATTTATCTTCTCGGTTGTTATGCAATAATTTGATTTAATCTACCCACTATCTGCATACAAAAAAAAATAGGGTGGCAATCTCTTGACATATATTTACAATCAACTATGTGTATAACAGTGCGTTTGTAACGTAAATTAAATAGAACAACATAGATCAAAAGCAGTCTCCACTAATGAGTACTGAACAGTATTATAGCATATATTTTCTATGTTATTTTAATAATCTACTGTGGGTGTATTGAATGTTTGTAGCGTGGTTTATTTCGGTATACTATTTAATCCCACTGATTTAATTCATTTCTAATTACCTGTTGATTGCCAGTACATACATGATTATTAATAAATTGCCTTACTTACTCGTAAGTCTCGTACCTTACGATCGACACATATATCACAATGTTGCACATTAAATTATACATAATTTTAATTAGGTGTTTATTGAATACTCATTCAACTGAGTCCATTTTGTCTAACGACTTACAATACAATAATTATTAAAGCCAGTGGATACACTTTCCCAATTTAAATTTATAATAATTTTATTTATAAACATGCATTATTATAGGGTAATGTCAATTAATTAATCAATATATCTTAATTATTGAGAGTTAAATGAAATATAATAAAAATTAATGCAATATTAAAATGTGCTTGACTTTTGTATATAATTCGCCTCAACCCATATGCCCTGTGGGTCGTTTTTGACCTGTAAAACAGGTTATGTTATAAGAGCGCTTTTGTGAATCAAAACGCTTATTGGCTACGCCTATCGCCATCTATCGATCAATAAAAGTATTATCTACCAAAACAAGTAAAGAACGTTGACATACGGTAAGTTTTGTAACTATTGGTGACAGTTGAAGTCATAACTTGATTTTTGGTGGCAAAAAAGTCCGAATCGGCTGAGAATAATTTAAGAAATATTTTTTTCTGCGTTAAAAAACCTATTATGTTGTTTTTATCATAAAATTAGATAATTTATCTCTCTATTAACAGTGACAGTGTTATAGAATAACATGTTTATTACTCTGATATAGTTGTCAAAACATTTGAATTTTTGGTTTTTAGGTCTAGAATACCGTTTAAAACGAACGATATCATAGAGGAGTTAGAAAATTTGAACTCCGATGATGAGGTACTAGGTGCTAATATCTTTATTAACCCTCCTGGCGATGGTAGGGTATCTGACGGTGATTCCGGAGATGAAGAAGAATTTTTTCCATCATTTATCCCGTCGACAGCTACTCGCACCTGCAAGTCTAACTTTGAGGCGTCCATTTGCTGAGGAAACCGCCTCCAGCGATAATGAAGAACCCGATGGTATGTACCATGGTGATGTCACCATTGCCATTGGAACAAGTGAGTCGCGGAAGGGAGCGAGGAAGAGCACGCGGCCGGGGGCAAGGAAGAGGACGTGGAAGGAGGCGAGGAAGAGGACGCGGATGGGGGCAAGGAAGAGGATGTGGTGTATCGGTGGAAGTAAATGAGGAATCTGATAGGGTGCCACCTGCGCCACTGGAACTAATCAGTCGCGGAAGGGCACGCGGAAGGGGGAGAACAGTTACTCAACGCCAAGCGGGTGTAGATCGCACTTGGGTGAGGAGAGATCTTCCCAGAAATATTGTCCGAAAATAGTGACCCTGTCACATGCTTCGAGCTCTTTTTTGACCATGAAGTAATCGTTCACATAGTCAGACAAACAGTTATATTTGCTGTTCAATCGGGAAATATGAATTTCTCTTTGTCAGACAAAGAAATATACTGTTTTATTGCAATCCTTATTTTGTCTGGTTATGTTCCGTTGCCGCGACGTCGTATGTACTGGTAGAGCAATGAAGATACCCATAACATCCTTGTCACAAAAAGTATGCGCCGCAATAGATTTGAAGAGATATTGCGCTATTTCCACGTGGCCGATAACACCGAACTGCCTGAAAATGACAAAATGGCAAAAGTACGGCCGCTAATTTAGCATATGCTAAATGCCAAATTTCTACAGTATGCTCCTATTGAAAAAGAAATAAGTATCGATGAATCCATGGTTCCGTATTACGGTAGACATAGTTGCAAACAGCATATCAAAGGGAAGCCAATAAGATTTGGCTTCAAGATGTGGATTGCTGCAATGAGACTGGGCTACTGTCTATATGCTGATCCCTATCAAGGGCGCTCTGAGCGTGCTGAAACAGGATTAGGACGTCATGTTATCAATAAATGAATAACTAAAGTACAGGAGGAGTTTCCCAATACAGATTTCTCGGTATATTGCGACATTTTTTTACTGGATTGCCATTGGCCACCGATCTCAAAGAGAAACACGTGTTTTTGACGGGTACAGTGCGTAGTAACCGTATTGAAAACTGTCCACTGAAAGACGCAAAAGAATGCCAAAGAGAAGAGAGAAGGTACTACGACTATCAATTGGATGAAACGAATGGGATATGTGCTGTTAGATGGCATGATAATAGCGTTGTGACCCTCTTATCGATTGAACACGGAGTACAGCCCATCCAAACGGCAAGAAGATATTCAGCTGCACTAAAATCAAGGATAGATGTACCACAACCCTATCTCATTCGAATATAATCGATACATGGGGGGTGTTGATCGATTGGATGCCAACGTAGGCGT
This sequence comes from Oegoconia quadripuncta, assembly GCA_949316235.1. Classification (NCBI taxonomy): domain Eukaryota; kingdom Metazoa; phylum Arthropoda; class Insecta; order Lepidoptera; family Autostichidae; genus Oegoconia; species Oegoconia quadripuncta. The sequence goes on from OX438758.1 coordinate 2,095,586, forward strand.
GTATAGAATCGCCATGAGAGGGCAAAAAATGGTATACGCCTATTCTTTTTTGGCTCATTGATGTCGCGGTGAATAATGTTACACTTCTAGCTCGACAGTACCGAAGCGATATTGACACATTGGAGTTTCGACGGAGCATTGCCCGCACTTTGTTGCAGAACCACGGAACCGAAAAGCTTCAACCTGGACCAACTCGAAAGGTCCCAACTAGCGTACCTTATACGGTGCGGAGCATATGATCGGAAAGCTCTGTCGAGACTTCGCTGTGCTTTATGCAAAAATAAAACTGTTACGGCGTGCAGTAAATGTGGTGTCAATTTACATGCAAAATGTTTTTCTCAGTTTCATTCTTGATTTTTGTTGTGAGCTTTGTCGGTAAATAAAGAATTGATAAAATATTGTCATTTTTATTCATCATAAATTTAAAGTATTACGTATGACCCAGGGGTAATTTTCGACCCATTAAAAAAACATCCTTCCCTCACTGTCACCTCTAATCTTCACTTGCAGTCTTCTTAAGAACCCTTCAGGTATCCACGTATCCACATATCCAAATATAAAAGAAACCGGAGAAAAAAAAAGATCTGGGCATAAATGGGTTAAACTAAATATAGGTTGGGTTAGTGAAACAAATGATAATAATAATAATAACTTTATTCCAAAAAAGTTTACAGTTTATCTTATAATCTATATTAAGCTAGTAATTTAGTATTCCAATAATATAGCCCCTGTTGCCGAACTAGGTTGAAAAAACCTGTATTTCAGCATACAGTGCCCTTCCCCATAGGACAGTATCACTAGCCTTATAGTCATCATAACTAAAAACATAATAATAACATTATTGACACGTGTAGGGATACAACTTGACTCTCGACATATAAAACAATAAAAAGCATATTGTGTCTGATGCACTATCCCAAAACGTGTCACAAATATCGATTAACTTAAAAACTAACATAAACTAAAGAATTAACAATATATGTGTAACAAAATTGGTAAGTATAGGCGAAGTGTATTATGAGTTATGTAATTGTGTGGAAGTTCCTTTTATTTGCCGTAAAAATAATAATATATAACACTACGTTATTATTTATATTGTGTAAGGAATGCCCATTATCTAAGTTTAAAATACTGCTTATTTATTCATTTCGAGGTTGAAGCAAGATGCCAAATGAGTCAAGAGCATGTGCAACTCCTGAACGTGGTCGAACAGCGCCGAGATGCAGGCACAGGCGCAGGACCTTTCCTGTCGAAGGGAAATTAGGACGCCACCACTCGACGGATCCCGGAGTCGTAGTCGCTCTCGTGGACGCACGCATTCTCGACCACCAAGCGAACCTCGAAGATCTGAATCGAGGAGGTCGAAGGCGAGACCATCGAGATCAAGCGAGCGGCGCATCACGCCTAGTCGCTCGAGGTCAAGGCTTCCTTTGCGTTGCAATAATTCTGGTCACTTCACAAGGTGAGTGAGCAAACGGAAGTAAGTCAAGCAGGTACCGAATGTACAGAACAGAGGAGCAACAGGGTATCACCGCACACTGAGCAGTTTAATGTACACGGGATGCATGATAAATGCATGATTTAAGCAATAATACACAAAATTTGTTTTTTGAAAAGTTTATTGACACGGTAACGAATTTAATAGGCCCTAGTGATCGTGTCAGATTCCCTGTGTTAAACAACGTAATACCAGAGTTTGATCCCCTAAGTAAGGAACAATCTGTCGATGTTTGGATCCACAAAGTTGATGAAATTGTTATAAAAGGCAAGATCACTAGAATTAGCAATTATATCGAAAAAATTGACGCGGCGAAAGAATCGCTACAGGAGATACACGTACGACTCCATGAGGTAACCGCCATAATGAATAAGTTCGACGATATTCAAACTCTCATCGAGGTATTAGAAGTGACCTCGGACAAACAAGCACTGCATGAAGTGGAGCGCTCGAACATGGAGACGCGATATTTCAATATGAAGCACAAATGGAAGCGCTCCTTCACGGTCCGATCGTTAGTGGGGAAATGCAATCTTGTACCGCATCACCACGTGCCAACTCCACCGTCCTCGACGACTGTTACAAGGCAAAAAAAGCCGAAATTAGATTGCCTAAGATCGAGATTCCCAAGTTTGACGGCGATATAAGAAAGTGGCCTAATTACAAGAATATCTTCTTCGACACCGTTAAAAGCGCGGACATACCACCTATCACTAAGCTACAGCATTTGAAGCTGGCCCTCACTGGAGAGGCCGCAGCCCTCGTGTCGTGTTTGTAAAAGGTACGAAAACAAAACCATTCTTGTACACTGCCTTTTAAAGGCGATTGTAAATCATGGTACCATAAATAGACATAACCTTAAAGACTTCTTAACTGTATTTCGACAAAGTGTAGACTCTCTAAAAGCCATAGAATTACCCGTAGACCAGTGGGATGTGCTGTTAGTATTCCTTATCACTCAAAAACTGGACCAGTCACTGCGCAATGCTTGGGAAACCAATAGAAAAGATGCTTCTATTCCCACTTTGATCGAGCTGTTACATTTTCTTAATATGCGCATGACTGCCTTAGAATTAATAAGTGACAAAGGCATGGAACCTAAACAACAAATAAAACCTCGAAGATCTGAATCGAGGAGGTCGAAGGCGAGACCATCGAGATCAAGCGAGCGGCGCAACAAGCCTAGTCGCTCGAGGTCAAAGCTTCCTTTGCGTTGCAATAATTCTGGTCACTTCACAAGGCGAGTGAGACAAACGGAAGTAAGTCAAGCAGGTACCGAATGTACAGAACAGAGGAGCAACAGGGTATCACCGCACACTGAGCAGTTTAATGTACACGGGATACATGATAAATGCATGATTTAAGCAATAATACACAACATTTGATTTTGAAAAGTTTATTGACATGGTAACGAATTTAATAGGCCCTAGTGATCGTGTCAGATTCCCTGTGTTAAACAACGTAATACCAGAGTTTGATCCCCTAAGTAAGGAACAATCTGTCGATGTTTGGATCCACAAAGTTGATGAAATTGTTATAAAAGGCAAGAGCACTAGAATTAGCAATTATATCGAAAAAATTGACGCGGCGAAAGAATCGCTACAGGAGATACACGTACGACTCCATGAGGTAACCGCCTTAATGAATAAGTTCGACGATATTCAAACTCTCATCGAGGTATTAGAAGTGACCTCGGACAAACAAGCACTGCATGAAGTGGAGCGCTCGAACATGGGAGACGCGATATTTCAATATGAAGCACAAATGGAAGCGCTCCTTCACGGTCCGATCGTTAGTGGGGAAATGCAATCTTGTACCGCATCACCACGTGCCAACTCCACCGTCCTCGACGACTGTTACAAGGCAAAGAAAGCCGAAATTTGATTGCCTAAGATCGAGATTCCCAAGTTTGATGGCGATATAAGAAAGTGGCCTAATTTCAAGAATATCTTCTTCACCACCGTTAAAAGCGCGGACATACCACCTATCACTAATCTACAGCATTTGAAGCTGGCCCTCACTGGAGAGGCCGCAGCCCTCGTGTCGTGTTTGTAAAAGGTACGAAAACAAAACCATTCTTGTATACTGCCTTTTAAAGGCGATTGTAAATCATGGTACCATAAATAGACATAACCTTAAAGACTTCTTAATTGTATTTCGACAAAGTGTAGACTCTCTAAAAGCCATAGAATTACCCGTAGACCAGTGGGATGTGCTGTTAGTATTCCTTATCACTCAAAAACTGGACCAGTCACTGCGCAATGCTTGGGAAACCAATAGAAAAGATGCTTCTATTCCCACTTTGATCGAGCTGTTACATTTTCTTAATATGCGCATGACTGCCTTAGAATTAATAAGTGACAAAGGCATGGAACCTAAACAACAAATAAAACCTTGAAGATCTGAATCGAGGAGGTCGAAGGCGAGACCATCGAGTTCAAGCGAGCGGCGCAACAAGCCTAGTCGCTCGAGGTCAAAGCTTCCTTTGCGTTGCAATAATTCTGGTCACTTCACAAGGCGAGTGAGACAAACGGAAGTAAGTCAAGCAGGTACCGAATGTACAGAACAGAGGAGCAACAGGGTATCACCGCACACTGAGCAGTTTAATGTACACGGGATACATGATAAATGCATGATTTAAGCAATAATACACAAAATTTGATTTTGAAAAGTTTATTGACATGGTAACGAATTTAATAGGCCCTAGTGATCGTGTCAGATTCCCTGTGTTAAACAACGTAATACCAGAGTTTGATCCCCTAAGTAAGGAACAATCTGTCGATGTTTGGATCCACAAAGTTGATGAATGTGCTCAGATTTATGGGTGGAACGATAGGTAGATTGTTCATTACGCTTTGCCGAAACTTATTGGAGTTGCGAGGACCTGGTACCAAGGTTTGCCATCACTGTTGTTTAGCTGGTCCGCATGGAAATAAAAATTAAGAGCATCCTTCCCTACCAGAGATACTCGTAATTATGCAGAGTTATTGACAGAAATGATGAATAAAAAGGTGCGTTTTGGAGAGTCTTTAGAAATTTATTATTATTCTAAGATGACTCTTCTGAACAGGTGTCAGATTTCTGGTAAACGAGCTGTGGATTGTTTGGTAGCAGACATAGAGGATCGTGGTGTAAGATTAGGAGCACAGAGGTCTCCGAGCCAGAACAGGTACTGAAATTTTTGAAAACTGTTAAGGTAGGGCAAGATAGAAGTTCAGGAGATTCATCACGGCCTAGAGAGAAAGATAGACGTGCTAATTACACAAACAATAACGGCAACCCACCAATCGGCAACAAACTCGATACTTCACAGAAATCCTCTAGACAGTTAGTTTGTTATAACTGCAATATAGAATTAGGGCAAGATAGAAGTTCAGGAGATTCATCACGGCCTAGAGAGAAAGATAGAGGTGCTAATTACACAAACAATAACGGCAACCCATCAATCGGCAACAAATTCGATACTTCACAGAAATCCTCTAGACAGTTAGTTTGTTATAACTGCAACGAGTCGGGCCATCCCTTCTATCGCTGTCCTAAGCCCAAGTAGCAATGTACAAAGTGTAAACCTGATAATAATATTGTTTAGAATGTATCTAAATGTCTAAATAATAAAAAATATCTAAATGTGACAAAGTGTAGACTCTCTAAAAGCCATAGAATTACCCGTAGACCAGTGGGATGTGCTGTTAGTATTCCTTATCACTCAAAAACTGGACCAGTCACTGCGCAATGCTTGGGAAACCAATAGAAAAGATGCTTCTATTCCCACTTTGATCGAGCTGTTACATTTTCTTAATATGCGCATGACTGCCTTAGAATTAATAAGTGACAAAGGCATGGAACCTAAACAACAAATAAAACCTCGAAGATCTGAATCGAGGAGGTCGAAGGCGAGACCATCGAGATCAAGCGAGCGGCGCAACAAGCCTAGTCGCTCGAGGTCAAAGCTTCCTTTGCGTTGCAATAATTCTGGTCACTTCACAAGGCGAGTGAGACAAACGGAAGTAAGTCAAGCAGGTACCGAATGTACAGAACAGAGGAGCAACAGGGTATCACCGCACACTGAGCAGTTTAATGTACACGGGATACATGATAAATGCATGATTTAAGCAATAATACACAACATTTGATTTTGAAAAGTTTATTGACATGGTAACGAATTTAATAGGCCCTAGTGATCGTGTCAGATTCCCTGTGTTAAACAACGTAATACCAGAGTTTGATCCCCTAAGTAAGGAACAATCTGTCGATGTTTGGATCCACAAAGTTGATGAAATTGTTATAAAAGGCAAGAGCACTAGAATTAGCAATTATATCGAAAAAATTGACGCGGCGAAAGAATCGCTACAGGAGATACACGTACGACTCCATGAGGTAACCGCCTTAATGAATAAGTTCGACGATATTCAAACTCTCATCGAGGTATTAGAAGTGACCTCGGACAAACAAGCACTGCATGAAGTGGAGCGCTCGAACATGGGAGACGCGATATTTCAATATGAAGCACAAATGGAAGCGCTCCTTCACGGTCCGATCGTTAGTGGGGAAATGCAATCTTGTACCGCATCACCACGTGCCAACTCCACCGTCCTCGACGACTGTTACAAGGCAAAGAAAGCCGAAATTTGATTGCCTAAGATCGAGATTCCCAAGTTTGATGGCGATATAAGAAAGTGGCCTAATTTCAAGAATATCTTCTTCACCACCGTTAAAAGCGCGGACATACCACCTATCACTAATCTACAGCATTTGAAGCTGGCCCTCACTGGAGAGGCCGCAGCCCTCGTGTCGTGTTTGTAAAAGGTACGAAAACAAAACCATTCTTGTATACTGCCTTTTAAAGGCGATTGTAAATCATGGTACCATAAATAGACATAACCTTAAAGACTTCTTAATTGTATTTCGACAAAGTGTAGACTCTCTAAAAGCCATAGAATTACCCGTAGACCAGTGGGATGTGCTGTTAGTATTCCTTATCACTCAAAAACTGGACCAGTCACTGCGCAATGCTTGGGAAACCAATAGAAAAGATGCTTCTATTCCCACTTTGATCGAGCTGTTACATTTTCTTAATATGCGCATGACTGCCTTAGAATTAATAAGTGACAAAGGCATGGAACCTAAACAACAAATAAAACCTTGAAGATCTGAATCGAGGAGGTCGAAGGCGAGACCATCGAGTTCAAGCGAGCGGCGCAACAAGCCTAGTCGCTCGAGGTCAAAGCTTCCTTTGCGTTGCAATAATTCTGGTCACTTCACAAGGCGAGTGAGACAAACGGAAGTAAGTCAAGCAGGTACCGAATGTACAGAACAGAGGAGCAACAGGGTATCACCGCACACTGAGCAGTTTAATGTACACGGGATACATGATAAATGCATGATTTAAGCAATAATACACAAAATTTGATTTTGAAAAGTTTATTGACATGGTAACGAATTTAATAGGCCCTAGTGATCGTGTCAGATTCCCTGTGTTAAACAACGTAATACCAGAGTTTGATCCCCTAAGTAAGGAACAATCTGTCGATGTTTGGATCCACAAAGTTGATGAATGTGCTCAGATTTATGGGTGGAACGATAGGTAGATTGTTCATTACGCTTTGCCGAAACTTATTGGAGTTGCGAGGACCTGGTACCAAGGTTTGCCATCACTGTTGTTTAGCTGGTCCGCATGGAAATAAAAATTAAGAGCATCCTTCCCTACCAGAGATACTCGTAATTATGCAGAGTTATTGACAGAAATGATGAATAAAAAGGTGCGTTTTGGAGAGTCTTTAGAAATTTATTATTATTCTAAGATGACTCTTCTGAACAGGTGTCAGATTTCTGGTAAACGAGCTGTGGATTGTTTGGTAGCAGACATAGAGGATCGTGGTGTAAGATTAGGAGCACAGAGGTCTCCGAGCCAGAACAGGTACTGAAATTTTTGAAAACTGTTAAGGTAGGGCAAGATAGAAGTTCAGGAGATTCATCACGGCCTAGAGAGAAAGATAGACGTGCTAATTACACAAACAATAACGGCAACCCACCAATCGGCAACAAACTCGATACTTCACAGAAATCCTCTAGACAGTTAGTTTGTTATAACTGCAATATAGAATTAGGGCAAGATAGAAGTTCAGGAGATTCATCACGGCCTAGAGAGAAAGATAGAGGTGCTAATTACACAAACAATAACGGCAACCCACCAATCGGCAACAAATTCGATACTTCACAGAAATCCTCTAGACAGTTAGTTTGTTATAACTGCAACGAGTCGGGCCATCCCTTCTATCGCTGTCCTAAGCCCAAGTAGCAATGTACAAAGTGTAAACCTGATAATAATATTGTTTAGAATGTATCTAAATGTCTAAATAATAAAAAATATCTAAATGTGACAAAGTGTAGACTCTCTAAAAGCCATAGAATTACCCGTAGACCAGTGGGATGTGCTGTTAGTATTCCTTATCACTCAAAAACTGGACCAGTCACTGCGCAATGCTTGGGAAACCAATAGAAAAGATGCTTCTATTCCCACTTTGATCGAGCTGTTACATTTTCTTAATATGCGCATGACTGCCTTAGAATTAATAAGTGACAAAGGCATGGAACCTAAACAACAAATAAAACCTCGAAGATCTGAATCGAGGAGGTCGAAGGCGAGACCATCGAGATCAAGCGAGCGGCGCAACAAGCCTAGTCGCTCGAGGTCAAAGCTTCCTTTGCGTTGCAATAATTCTGGTCACTTCACAAGGCGAGTGAGACAAACGGAAGTAAGTCAAGCAGGTACCGAATGTACAGAACAGAGGAGCAACAGGGTATCACCGCACACTGAGCAGTTTAATGTACACGGGATACATGATAAATGCATGATTTAAGCAATAATACACAACATTTGATTTTGAAAAGTTTATTGACATGGTAACGAATTTAATAGGCCCTAGTGATCGTGTCAGATTCCCTGTGTTAAACAACGTAATACCAGAGTTTGATCCCCTAAGTAAGGAACAATCTGTCGATGTTTGGATCCACAAAGTTGATGAAATTGTTATAAAAGGCAAGAGCACTAGAATTAGCAATTATATCGAAAAAATTGACGCGGCGAAAGAATCGCTACAGGAGATACACGTACGACTCCATGAGGTAACCGCCTTAATGAATAAGTTCGACGATATTCAAACTCTCATCGAGGTATTAGAAGTGACCTCGGACAAACAAGCACTGCATGAAGTGGAGCGCTCGAACATGGGAGACGCGATATTTCAATATGAAGCACAAATGGAAGCGCTCCTTCACGGTCCGATCGTTAGTGGGGAAATGCAATCTTGTACCGCATCACCACGTGCCAACTCCACCGTCCTCGACGACTGTTACAAGGCAAAGAAAGCCGAAATTTGATTGCCTAAGATCGAGATTCCCAAGTTTGATGGCGATATAAGAAAGTGGCCTAATTTCAAGAATATCTTCTTCACCACCGTTAAAAGCGCGGACATACCACCTATCACTAATCTACAGCATTTGAAGCTGGCCCTCACTGGAGAGGCCGCAGCCCTCGTGTCGTGTTTGTAAAAGGTACGAAAACAAAACCATTCTTGTATACTGCCTTTTAAAGGCGATTGTAAATCATGGTACCATAAATAGACATAACCTTAAAGACTTCTTAATTGTATTTCGACAAAGTGTAGACTCTCTAAAAGCCATAGAATTACCCGTAGACCAGTGGGATGTGCTGTTAGTATTCCTTATCACTCAAAAACTGGACCAGTCACTGCGCAATGCTTGGGAAACCAATAGAAAAGATGCTTCTATTCCCACTTTGATCGAGCTGTTACATTTTCTTAATATGCGCATGACTGCCTTAGAATTAATAAGTGACAAAGGCATGGAACCTAAACAACAAATAAAACCTCGAAGATCTGAATCGAGGAGGTCGAAGGCGAGACCATCGAGTTCAAGCGAGCGGCGCAACAAGCCTAGTCGCTCGAGGTCAAAGCTTCCTTTGCGTTGCAATAATTCTGGTCACTTCACAAGGCGAGTGAGACAAACGGAAGTAAGTCAAGCAGGTACCGAATGTACAGAACAGAGGAGCAACAGGGTATCACCGCACACTGAGCAGTTTAATGTACACGGGATACATGATAAATGCATGATTTAAGCAATAATACACAAAATTTGATTTTGAAAAGTTTATTGACATGGTAACGAATTTAATAGGCCCTAGTGATCGTGTCAGATTCCCTGTGTTAAACAACGTAATACCAGAGTTTGATCCCCTAAGTAAGGAACAATCTGTCGATGTTTGGATCCACAAAGTTGATGAATGTGCTCAGATTTATGGGTGGAACGATAGGTAGATTGTTCATTACGCTTTGCCGAAACTTATTGGAGTTGCGAGGACCTGGTACCAAGGTTTGCCATCACTGTTGTTTAGCTGGTCCGCATGGAAATAAAAATTAAGAGCATCCTTCCCTACCAGAGATACTCGTAATTATGCAGAGTTATTGACAGAAATGATGAATAAAAAGGTGCGTTTTGGAGAGTCTTTAGAAATTTATTATTATTCTAAGATGACTCTTCTGAACAGGTGTCAGATTTCTGGTAAACGAGCTGTGGATTGTTTGGTAGCAGACATAGAGGATCGTGGTGTAAGATTAGGAGCACAGAGGTCTCCGAGCCAGAACAGGTACTGAAATTTTTGAAAACTGTTAAGGTAGGGCAAGATAGAAGTTCAGGAGATTCATCACGGCCTAGAGAGAAAGATAGACGTGCTAATTACACAAACAATAACGGCAACCCACCAATCGGCAACAAACTCGATACTTCACAGAAATCCTCTAGACAGTTAGTTTGTTATAACTGCAATATAGAATTAGGGCAAGATAGAAGTTCAGGAGATTCATCACGGCCTAGAGAGAAAGATAGAGGTGCTAATTACACAAACAATAACGGCAACCCACCAATCGGCAACAAATTCGATACTTCACAGAAATCCTCTAGACAGTTAGTTTGTTATAACTGCAACGAGTCGGGCCATCCCTTCTATCGCTGTCCTAAGCCCAAGTAGCAATGTACAAAGTGTAAACCTGATAATAATATTGTTTAGAATGTATCTAAATGTCTAAATAATAAAAAATATCTAAATGTGACAAAGTGTAGACTCTCTAAAAGCCATAGAATTACCCGTAGACCAGTGGGATGTGCTGTTAGTATTCCTTATCACTCAAAAACTGGACCAGTCACTGCGCAATGCTTGGGAAACCAATAGAAAAGATGCTTCTATTCCCACTTTGATCGAGCTGTTACATTTTCTTAATATGCGCATGACTGCCTTAGAATTAATAAGTGACAAAGGCATGGAACCTAAACAACAAATAAAACCTCGAAGATCTGAATCGAGGAGGTCGAAGGCGATACCATCGAGATCAAGCGAGCGGCGCAACAAGCCTAGTCGCTCGAGGTCAAAGCTTCCTTTGCGTTGCAATAATTCTGGTCACTTCACAAGGCGAGTGAGACAAACGGAAGTAAGTCAAGCAGGTACCGAATGTACAGAACAGAGGAGCAACAGGGTATCACCGCACACTGAGCAGTTTAATGTACACGGGATACATGATAAATGCATGATTTAAGCAATAATACACAACATTTGATTTTGAAAAGTTTATTGACATGGTAACGAATTTAATAGGCCCTAGTGATCGTGTCAGATTCCCTGTGTTAAACAACGTAATACCAGAGTTTGATCCCCTAAGTAAGGAACAATCTGTCGATGTTTGGATCCACAAAGTTGATGAAATTGTTATAAAAGGCAAGAGCACTAGAATTAGCAATTATATCGAAAAAATTGACGCGGCGAAAGAATCGCTACAGGAGATACACGTACGACTCCATGAGGTAACCGCCTTAATGAATAAGTTCGACGATATTCAAACTCTCATCGAGGTATTAGAAGTGACCTCGGACAAACAAGCACTGCATGAAGTGGAGCGCTCGAACATGGGAGACGCGATATTTCAATATGAAGCACAAATGGAAGCGCTCCTTCACGGTCCGATCGTTAGTGGGGAAATGCAATCTTGTACCGCATCACCACGTGCCAACTCCACCGTCCTCGACGACTGTTACAAGGCAAAGAAAGCCGAAATTTGATTGCCTAAGATCGAGATTCCCAAGTTTGATGGCGATATAAGAAAGTGGCCTAATTTCAAGAATATCTTCTTCACCACCGTTAAAAGCGCGGACATACCACCTATCACTAATCTACAGCATTTGAAGCTGGCCCTCACTGGAGAGGCCGCAGCCCTCGTGTCGTGTTTGTAAAAGGTACGAAAACAAAACCATTCTTGTATACTGCCTTTTAAAGGCGATTGTAAATCATGGTACCATAAATAGACATAACCTTAAAGACTTCTTAATTGTATTTCGACAAAGTGTAGACTCTCTAAAAGCCATAGAATTACCCGTAGACCAGTGGGATGTGCTGTTAGTATTCCTTATCACTCAAAAACTGGACCAGTCACTGCGCAATGCTTGGGAAACCAATAGAAAAGATGCTTCTATTCCCACTTTGATCGAGCTGTTACATTTTCTTAATATGCGCATGACTGCCTTAGAATTAATAAGTGACAAAGGCATGGAACCTAAACAACAAATAAAACCTCGAAGATCTGAATCGAGGAGGTCGAAGGCGAGACCATCGAGTTCAAGCGAGCGGCGCAACAAGCCTAGTCGCTCGAGGTCAAAGCTTCCTTTGCGTTGCAATAATTCTGGTCACTTCACAAGGCGAGTGAGACAAACGGAAGTAAGTCAAGCAGGTACCGAATGTACAGAACAGAGGAGCAACAGGGTATCACCGCACACTGAGCAGTTTAATGTACACGGGATACATGATAAATGCATGATTTAAGCAATAATACACAAAATTTGATTTTGAAAAGTTTATTGACATGGTAACGAATTTAATAGACCCTAGTGATCGTGTCAGATTCCCTGTGTTAAACAACGTAATACCAGAGTTTGATCCCCTAAGTAAGGAACAATCTGTCGATGTTTGGATCCACAAAGTTGATGAATGTGCTCAGATTTATGGGTGGAACGATAGGTAGATTGTTCATTACGCTTTGCCGAAACTTATTGGAGTTGCGAGGACCTGGTACCAAGGTTTGCCATCACTGTTGTTTAGCTGGTCCGCATGGAAATAAAAATTAAGAGCATCCTTCCCTACCAGAGATACTCGTAATTATGCAGAGTTATTGACAGAAATGATGAATAAAAAGGTGCGTTTTGGAGAGTCTTTAGAAATTTATTATTATTCTAAGATGACTCTTCTGAACAGGTGTCAGATTTCTGGTAAACGAGCTGTGGATTGTTTGGTAGCAGACATAGAGGATCGTGGTGTAAGATTAGGAGCACAGAGGTCTCCGAGCCAGAACAGGTACTGAAATTTTTGAAAACTGTTAAGGTAGGGCAAGATAGAAGTTCAGGAGATTCATCACGGCCTAGAGAGAAAGATAGACGTGCTAATTACACAAACAATAACGGCAACCCACCAATCGGCAACAAACTCGATACTTCACAGAAATCCTCTAGACAGTTAGTTTGTTATAACTGCAATATAGAATTAGGGCAAGATAGAAGTTCAGGAGATTCATCACGGCCTAGAGAGAAAGATAGAGGTGCTAATTACACAAACAATAACGGCAACCCACCAATCGGCAACAAATTCGATACTTCACAGAAATCCTCTAGACAGTTAGTTTGTTATAACTGCAACGAGTCGGGCCATCCCTTCTATCGCTGTCCTAAGCCCAAGTAGCAATGTACAAAGTGTAAACCTGATAATAATATTGTTTAGAATGTATCTAAATGTCTAAATAATAAAAAATATCTAAATGTGACAAAGTGTAGACTCTCTAAAAGCCATAGAATTACCCGTAGACCAGTGGGATGTGCTGTTAGTATTCCTTATCACTCAAAAACTGGACCAGTCACTGCGCAATGCTTGGGAAACCAATAGAAAAGATGCTTCTATTCCCACTTTGATCGAGCTGTTACATTTTCTTAATATGCGCATGACTGCCTTAGAATTAATAAGTGACAAAGGCATGGAACCTAAACAACAAATAAAACCTCGAAGATCTGAATCGAGGAGGTCGAAGGCGAGACCATCGAGATCAAGCGAGCGGCGCAACAAGCCTAGTCGCTCGAGGTCAAAGCTTCCTTTGCGTTGCAATAATTCTGGTCACTTCACAAGGCGAGTGAGACAAACGGAAGTAAGTCAAGCAGGTACCGAATGTACAGAACAGAGGAGCAACAGGGTATCACCGCACACTGAGCAGTTTAATGTACACGGGATACATGATAAATGCATGATTTAAGCAATAATACACAACATTTGATTTTGAAAAGTTTATTGACATGGTAACGAATTTAATAGGCCCTAGTGATCGTGTCAGATTCCCTGTGTTAAACAACGTAATACCAGAGTTTGATCCCCTAAGTAAGGAACAATCTGTCGATGTTTGGATCCACAAAGTTGATGAAATTGTTATAAAAGGCAAGAGCACTAGAATTAGCAATTATATCGAAAAAATTGACGCGGCGAAAGAATCGCTACAGGAGATACACGTACGACTCCATGAGGTAACCGCCTTAATGAATAAGTTCGACGATATTCAAACTCTCATCGAGGTATTAGAAGTGACCTCGGACAAACAAGCACTGCATGAAGTGGAGCGCTCGAACATGGGAGACGCGATATTTCAATATGAAGCACAAATGGAAGCGCTCCTTCACGGTCCGATCGTTAGTGGGGAAATGCAATCTTGTACCGCATCACCACGTGCCAACTCCACCGTCCTCGACGACTGTTACAAGGCAAAGAAAGCCGAAATTTGATTGCCTAAGATCGAGATTCCCAAGTTTGATGGCGATATAAGAAAGTGGCCTAATTTCAAGAATATCTTCTTCACCACCGTTAAAAGCGCGGACATACCACCTATCACTAATCTACAGCATTTGAAGCTGGCCCTCACTGGAGAGGCCGCAGCCCTCGTGTCGTGTTTGTAAAAGGTACGAAAACAAAACCATTCTTGTATACTGCCTTTTAAAGGCGATTGTAAATCATGGTACCATAAATAGACATAACCTTAAAGACTTCTTAATTGTATTTCGACAAAGTGTAGACTCTCTAAAAGCCATAGAATTACCCGTAGACCAGTGGGATGTGCTGTTAGTATTCCTTATCACTCAAAAACTGGACCAGTCACTGCGCAATGCTTGGGAAACCAATAGAAAAGATGCTTCTATTCCCACTTTGATCGAGCTGTTACATTTTCTTAATATGCGCATGACTGCCTTAGAATTAATAAGTGACAAAGGCATGGAACCTAAACAACAAATAAAACCTCGAAGATCTGAATCGAGGAGGTCGAAGGCGAGACCATCGAGTTCAAGCGAGCGGCGCAACAAGCCTAGTCGCTCGAGGTCAAAGCTTCCTTTGCGTTGCAATAATTCTGGTCACTTCACAAGGCGAGTGAGACAAACGGAAGTAAGTCAAGCAGGTACCGAATGTACAGAACAGAGGAGCAACAGGGTATCACCGCACACTGAGCAGTTTAATGTACACGGGATACATGATAAATGCATGATTTAAGCAATAATACACAAAATTTGATTTTGAAAAGTTTATTGACATGGTAACGAATTTAATAGGCCCTAGTGATCGTGTCAGATTCCCTGTGTTAAACAACGTAATACCAGAGTTTGATCCCCTAAGTAAGGAACAATCTGTCGATGTTTGGATCCACAAAGTTGATGAATGTGCTCAGATTTATGGGTGGAACGATAGGTAGATTGTTCATTACGCTTTGCCGAAACTTATTGGAGTTGCGAGGACCTGGTACCAAGGTTTGCCATCACTGTTGTTTAGCTGGTCCGCATGGAAATAAAAATTAAGAGCATCCTTCCCTACCAGAGATACTCGTAATTATGCAGAGTTATTGACAGAAATGATGAATAAAAAGGTGCGTTTTGGAGAGTCTTTAGAAATTTATTATTATTCTAAGATGACTCTTCTGAACAGGTGTCAGATTTCTGGTAAACGAGCTGTGGATTGTTTGGTAGCAGACATAGAGGATCGTGGTGTAAGATTAGGAGCACAGAGGTCTCCGAGCCAGAACAGGTACTGAAATTTTTGAAAACTGTTAAGGTAGGGCAAGATAGAAGTTCAGGAGATTCATCACGGCCTAGAGAGAAAGATAGACGTGCTAATTACACAAACAATAACGGCAACCCACCAATCGGCAACAAACTCGATACTTCACAGAAATCCTCTAGACAGTTAGTTTGTTATAACTGCAATATAGAATTAGGGCAAGATAGAAGTTCAGGAGATTCATCACGGCCTAGAGAGAAAGATAGAGGTGCTAATTACACAAACAATAACGGCAACCCACCAATCGGCAACAAATTCGATACTTCACAGAAATCCTCTAGACAGTTAGTTTGTTATAACTGCAACGAGTCGGGCCATCCCTTCTATCGCTGTCCTAAGCCCAAGTAGCAATGTACAAAGTGTAAACCTGATAATAATATTGTTTAGAATGTATCTAAATGTCTAAATAATAAAAAATATCTAAATGTGACAAAGTGTAGACTCTCTAAAAGCCATAGAATTACCCGTAGACCAGTGGGATGTGCTGTTAGTATTCCTTATCACTCAAAAACTGGACCAGTCACTGCGCAATGCTTGGGAAACCAATAGAAAAGATGCTTCTATTCCCACTTTGATCGAGCTGTTACATTTTCTTAATATGCGCATGACTGCCTTAGAATTAATAAGTGACAAAGGCATGGAACCTAAACAACAAATAAAACCTCGAAGATCTGAATCGAGGAGGTCGAAGGCGATACCATCGAGATCAAGCGAGCGGCGCAACAAGCCTAGTCGCTCGAGGTCAAAGCTTCCTTTGCGTTGCAATAATTCTGGTCACTTCACAAGGCGAGTGAGACAAACGGAAGTAAGTCAAGCAGGTACCGAATGTACAGAACAGAGGAGCAACAGGGTATCACCGCACACTGAGCAGTTTAATGTACACGGGATACATGATAAATGCATGATTTAAGCAATAATACACAACATTTGATTTTGAAAAGTTTATTGACATGGTAACGAATTTAATAGGCCCTAGTGATCGTGTCAGATTCCCTGTGTTAAACAACGTAATACCAGAGTTTGATCCCCTAAGTAAGGAACAATCTGTCGATGTTTGGATCCACAAAGTTGATGAAATTGTTATAAAAGGCAAGAGCACTAGAATTAGCAATTATATCGAAAAAATTGACGCGGCGAAAGAATCGCTACAGGAGATACACGTACGACTCCATGAGGTAACCGCCTTAATGAATAAGTTCGACGATATTCAAACTCTCATCGAGGTATTAGAAGTGACCTCGGACAAACAAGCACTGCATGAAGTGGAGCGCTCGAACATGGGAGACGCGATATTTCAATATGAAGCACAAATGGAAGCGCTCCTTCACGGTCCGATCGTTAGTGGGGAAATGCAATCTTGTACCGCATCACCACGTGCCAACTCCACCGTCCTCGACGACTGTTACAAGGCAAAGAAAGCCGAAATTTGATTGCCTAAGATCGAGATTCCCAAGTTTGATGGCGATATAAGAAAGTGGCCTAATTTCAAGAATATCTTCTTCACCACCGTTAAAAGCGCGGACATACCACCTATCACTAATCTACAGCATTTGAAGCTGGCCCTCACTGGAGAGGCCGCAGCCCTCGTGTCGTGTTTGTAAAAGGTACGAAAACAAAACCATTCTTGTATACTGCCTTTTAAAGGCGATTGTAAATCATGGTACCATAAATAGACATAACCTTAAAGACTTCTTAATTGTATTTCGACAAAGTGTAGACTCTCTAAAAGCCATAGAATTACCCGTAGACCAGTGGGATGTGCTGTTAGTATTCCTTATCACTCAAAAACTGGACCAGTCACTGCGCAATGCTTGGGAAACCAATAGAAAAGATGCTTCTATTCCCACTTTGATCGAGCTGTTACATTTTCTTAATATGCGCATGACTGCCTTAGAATTAATAAGTGACAAAGGCATGGAACCTAAACAACAAATAAAACCTCGAAGATCTGAATCGAGGAGGTCGAAGGCGAGACCATCGAGTTCAAGCGAGCGGCGCAACAAGCCTAGTCGCTCGAGGTCAAAGCTTCCTTTGCGTTGCAATAATTCTGGTCACTTCACAAGGCGAGTGAGACAAACGGAAGTAAGTCAAGCAGGTACCGAATGTACAGAACAGAGGAGCAACAGGGTATCACCGCACACTGAGCAGTTTAATGTACACGGGATACATGATAAATGCATGATTTAAGCAATAATACACAAAATTTGATTTTGAAAAGTTTATTGACATGGTAACGAATTTAATAGGCCCTAGTGATCGTGTCAGATTCCCTGTGTTAAACAACGTAATACCAGAGTTTGATCCCCTAAGTAAGGAACAATCTGTCGATGTTTGGATCCACAAAGTTGATGAATGTGCTCAGATTTATGGGTGGAACGATAGGTAGATTGTTCATTACGCTTTGCCGAAACTTATTGGAGTTGCGAGGACCTGGTACCAAGGTTTGCCATCACTGTTGTTTAGCTGGTCCGCATGGAAATAAAAATTAAGAGCATCCTTCCCTACCAGAGATACTCGTAATTATGCAGAGTTATTGACAGAAATGATGAATAAAAAGGTGCGTTTTGGAGAGTCTTTAGAAATTTATTATTATTCTAAGATGACTCTTCTGAACAGGTGTCAGATTTCTGGTAAACGAGCTGTGGATTGTTTGGTAGCAGACATAGAGGATCGTGGTGTAAGATTAGGAGCACAGAGGTCTCCGAGCCAGAACAGGTACTGAAATTTTTGAAAACTGTTAAGGTAGGGCAAGATAGAAGTTCAGGAGATTCATCACGGCCTAGAGAGAAAGATAGACGTGCTAATTACACAAACAATAACGGCAACCCACCAATCGGCAACAAACTCGATACTTCACAGAAATCCTCTAGACAGTTAGTTTGTTATAACTGCAATATAGAATTAGGGCAAGATAGAAGTTCAGGAGATTCATCACGGCCTAGAG
Organism: Oegoconia quadripuncta; assembly: GCA_949316235.1. Taxonomy (NCBI): domain Eukaryota; kingdom Metazoa; phylum Arthropoda; class Insecta; order Lepidoptera; family Autostichidae; genus Oegoconia; species Oegoconia quadripuncta. Next base: position 2,114,222 of record OX438758.1, read on the forward strand.
AGAAAGATAGAGGTGCTAATTACACAAACAATAACGGCAACCCACCAATCGGCAACAAATTCGATACTTCACAGAAATCCTCTAGACAGTTAGTTTGTTATAACTGCAACGAGTCGGGCCATCCCTTCTATCGCTGTCCTAAGCCCAAGTAGCAATGTACAAAGTGTAAACCTGATAATAATATTGTTTAGAATGTATCTAAATGTCTAAATAATAAAAAATATCTAAATGTGACAAAGTGTAGACTCTCTAAAAGCCATAGAATTACCCGTAGACCAGTGGGATGTGCTGTTAGTATTCCTTATCACTCAAAAACTGGACCAGTCACTGCGCAATGCTTGGGAAACCAATAGAAAAGATGCTTCTATTCCCACTTTGATCGAGCTGTTACATTTTCTTAATATGCGCATGACTGCCTTAGAATTAATAAGTGACAAAGGCATGGAACCTAAACAACAAATAAAACCTCGAAGATCTGAATCGAGGAGGTCGAAGGCGAGACCATCGAGATCAAGCGAGCGGCGCAACAAGCCTAGTCGCTCGAGGTCAAAGCTTCCTTTGCGTTGCAATAATTCTGGTCACTTCACAAGGCGAGTGAGACAAACGGAAGTAAGTCAAGCAGGTACCGAATGTACAGAACAGAGGAGCAACAGGGTATCACCGCACACTGAGCAGTTTAATGTACACGGGATACATGATAAATGCATGATTTAAGCAATAATACACAACATTTGATTTTGAAAAGTTTATTGACATGGTAACGAATTTAATAGGCCCTAGTGATCGTGTCAGATTCCCTGTGTTAAACAACGTAATACCAGAGTTTGATCCCCTAAGTAAGGAACAATCTGTCGATGTTTGGATCCACAAAGTTGATGAAATTGTTATAAAAGGCAAGAGCACTAGAATTAGCAATTATATCGAAAAAATTGACGCGGCGAAAGAATCGCTACAGGAGATACACGTACGACTCCATGAGGTAACCGCCTTAATGAATAAGTTCGACGATATTCAAACTCTCATCGAGGTATTAGAAGTGACCTCGGACAAACAAGCACTGCATGAAGTGGAGCGCTCGAACATGGGAGACGCGATATTTCAATATGAAGCACAAATGGAAGCGCTCCTTCACGGTCCGATCGTTAGTGGGGAAATGCAATCTTGTACCGCATCACCACGTGCCAACTCCACCGTCCTCGACGACTGTTACAAGGCAAAGAAAGCCGAAATTTGATTGCCTAAGATCGAGATTCCCAAGTTTGATGGCGATATAAGAAAGTGGCCTAATTTCAAGAATATCTTCTTCACCACCGTTAAAAGCGCGGACATACCACCTATCACTAATCTACAGCATTTGAAGCTGGCCCTCACTGGAGAGGCCGCAGCCCTCGTGTCGTGTTTGTAAAAGGTACGAAAACAAAACCATTCTTGTATACTGCCTTTTAAAGGCGATTGTAAATCATGGTACCATAAATAGACATAACCTTAAAGACTTCTTAATTGTATTTCGACAAAGTGTAGACTCTCTAAAAGCCATAGAATTACCCGTAGACCAGTGGGATGTGCTGTTAGTATTCCTTATCACTCAAAAACTGGACCAGTCACTGCGCAATGCTTGGGAAACCAATAGAAAAGATGCTTCTATTCCCACTTTGATCGAGCTGTTACATTTTCTTAATATGCGCATGACTGCCTTAGAATTAATAAGTGACAAAGGCATGGAACCTAAACAACAAATAAAACCTCGAAGATCTGAATCGAGGAGGTCGAAGGCGAGACCATCGAGTTCAAGCGAGCGGCGCAACAAGCCTAGTCGCTCGAGGTCAAAGCTTCCTTTGCGTTGCAATAATTCTGGTCACTTCACAAGGCGAGTGAGACAAACGGAAGTAAGTCAAGCAGGTACCGAATGTACAGAACAGAGGAGCAACAGGGTATCACCGCACACTGAGCAGTTTAATGTACACGGGATACATGATAAATGCATGATTTAAGCAATAATACACAAAATTTGATTTTGAAAAGTTTATTGACATGGTAACGAATTTAATAGGCCCTAGTGATCGTGTCAGATTCCCTGTGTTAAACAACGTAATACCAGAGTTTGATCCCCTAAGTAAGGAACAATCTGTCGATGTTTGGATCCACAAAGTTGATGAATGTGCTCAGATTTATGGGTGGAACGATAGGTAGATTGTTCATTACGCTTTGCCGAAACTTATTGGAGTTGCGAGGACCTGGTACCAAGGTTTGCCATCACTGTTGTTTAGCTGGTCCGCATGGAAATAAAAATTAAGAGCATCCTTCCCTACCAGAGATACTCGTAATTATGCAGAGTTATTGACAGAAATGATGAATAAAAAGGTGCGTTTTGGAGAGTCTTTAGAAATTTATTATTATTCTAAGATGACTCTTCTGAACAGGTGTCAGATTTCTGGTAAACGAGCTGTGGATTGTTTGGTAGCAGACATAGAGGATCGTGGTGTAAGATTAGGAGCACAGAGGTCTCCGAGCCAGAACAGGTACTGAAATTTTTGAAAACTGTTAAGGTAGGGCAAGATAGAAGTTCAGGAGATTCATCACGGCCTAGAGAGAAAGATAGACGTGCTAATTACACAAACAATAACGGCAACCCACCAATCGGCAACAAACTCGATACTTCACAGAAATCCTCTAGACAGTTAGTTTGTTATAACTGCAATATAGAATTAGGGCAAGATAGAAGTTCAGGAGATTCATCACGGCCTAGAGAGAAAGATAGAGGTGCTAATTACACAAACAATAACGGCAACCCACCAATCGGCAACAAATTCGATACTTCACAGAAATCCTCTAGACAGTTAGTTTGTTATAACTGCAACGAGTCGGGCCATCCCTTCTATCGCTGTCCTAAGCCCAAGTAGCAATGTACAAAGTGTAAACCTGATAATAATATTGTTTAGAATGTATCTAAATGTCTAAATAATAAAAAATATCTAAATGTGACAAAGTGTAGACTCTCTAAAAGCCATAGAATTACCCGTAGACCAGTGGGATGTGCTGTTAGTATTCCTTATCACTCAAAAACTGGACCAGTCACTGCGCAATGCTTGGGAAACCAATAGAAAAGATGCTTCTATTCCCACTTTGATCGAGCTGTTACATTTTCTTAATATGCGCATGACTGCCTTAGAATTAATAAGTGACAAAGGCATGGAACCTAAACAACAAATAAAACCTCGAAGATCTGAATCGAGGAGGTCGAAGGCGAGACCATCGAGATCAAGCGAGCGGCGCAACAAGCCTAGTCGCTCGAGGTCAAAGCTTCCTTTGCGTTGCAATAATTCTGGTCACTTCACAAGGCGAGTGAGACAAACGGAAGTAAGTCAAGCAGGTACCGAATGTACAGAACAGAGGAGCAACAGGGTATCACCGCACACTGAGCAGTTTAATGTACACGGGATACATGATAAATGCATGATTTAAGCAATAATACACAACATTTGATTTTGAAAAGTTTATTGACATGGTAACGAATTTAATAGGCCCTAGTGATCGTGTCAGATTCCCTGTGTTAAACAACGTAATACCAGAGTTTGATCCCCTAAGTAAGGAACAATCTGTCGATGTTTGGATCCACAAAGTTGATGAAATTGTTATAAAAGGCAAGAGCACTAGAATTAGCAATTATATCGAAAAAATTGACGCGGCGAAAGAATCGCTACAGGAGATACACGTACGACTCCATGAGGTAACCGCCTTAATGAATAAGTTCGACGATATTCAAACTCTCATCGAGGTATTAGAAGTGACCTCGGACAAACAAGCACTGCATGAAGTGGAGCGCTCGAACATGGGAGACGCGATATTTCAATATGAAGCACAAATGGAAGCGCTCCTTCACGGTCCGATCGTTAGTGGGGAAATGCAATCTTGTACCGCATCACCACGTGCCAACTCCACCGTCCTCGACGACTGTTACAAGGCAAAGAAAGCCGAAATTTGATTGCCTAAGATCGAGATTCCCAAGTTTGATGGCGATATAAGAAAGTGGCCTAATTTCAAGAATATCTTCTTCACCACCGTTAAAAGCGCGGACATACCACCTATCACTAATCTACAGCATTTGAAGCTGGCCCTCACTGGAGAGGCCGCAGCCCTCGTGTCGTGTTTGTAAAAGGTACGAAAACAAAACCATTCTTGTATACTGCCTTTTAAAGGCGATTGTAAATCATGGTACCATAAATAGACATAACCTTAAAGACTTCTTAATTGTATTTCGACAAAGTGTAGACTCTCTAAAAGCCATAGAATTACCCGTAGACCAGTGGGATGTGCTGTTAGTATTCCTTATCACTCAAAAACTGGACCAGTCACTGCGCAATGCTTGGGAAACCAATAGAAAAGATGCTTCTATTCCCACTTTGATCGAGCTGTTACATTTTCTTAATATGCGCATGACTGCCTTAGAATTAATAAGTGACAAAGGCATGGAACCTAAACAACAAATAAAACCTCGAAGATCTGAATCGAGGAGGTCGAAGGCGAGACCATCGAGTTCAAGCGAGCGGCGCAACAAGCCTAGTCGCTCGAGGTCAAAGCTTCCTTTGCGTTGCAATAATTCTGGTCACTTCACAAGGCGAGTGAGACAAACGGAAGTAAGTCAAGCAGGTACCGAATGTACAGAACAGAGGAGCAACAGGGTATCACCGCACACTGAGCAGTTTAATGTACACGGGATACATGATAAATGCATGATTTAAGCAATAATACACAAAATTTGATTTTGAAAAGTTTATTGACATGGTAACGAATTTAATAGGCCCTAGTGATCGTGTCAGATTCCCTGTGTTAAACAACGTAATACCAGAGTTTGATCCCCTAAGTAAGGAACAATCTGTCGATGTTTGGATCCACAAAGTTGATGAATGTGCTCAGATTTATGGGTGGAACGATAGGTAGATTGTTCATTACGCTTTGCCGAAACTTATTGGAGTTGCGAGGACCTGGTACCAAGGTTTGCCATCACTGTTGTTTAGCTGGTCCGCATGGAAATAAAAATTAAGAGCATCCTTCCCTACCAGAGATACTCGTAATTATGCAGAGTTATTGACAGAAATGATGAATAAAAAGGTGCGTTTTGGAGAGTCTTTAGAAATTTATTATTATTCTAAGATGACTCTTCTGAACAGGTGTCAGATTTCTGGTAAACGAGCTGTGGATTGTTTGGTAGCAGACATAGAGGATCGTGGTGTAAGATTAGGAGCACAGAGGTCTCCGAGCCAGAACAGGTACTGAAATTTTTGAAAACTGTTAAGGTAGGGCAAGATAGAAGTTCAGGAGATTCATCACGGCCTAGAGAGAAAGATAGACGTGCTAATTACACAAACAATAACGGCAACCCACCAATCGGCAACAAACTCGATACTTCACAGAAATCCTCTAGACAGTTAGTTTGTTATAACTGCAATATAGAATTAGGGCAAGATAGAAGTTCAGGAGATTCATCACGGCCTAGAGAGAAAGATAGAGGTGCTAATTACACAAACAATAACGGCAACCCACCAATCGGCAACAAATTCGATACTTCACAGAAATCCTCTAGACAGTTAGTTTGTTATAACTGCAACGAGTCGGGCCATCCCTTCTATCGCTGTCCTAAGCCCAAGTAGCAATGTACAAAGTGTAAACCTGATAATAATATTGTTTAGAATGTATCTAAATGTCTAAATAATAAAAAATATCTAAATGTGACAAAGTGTAGACTCTCTAAAAGCCATAGAATTACCCGTAGACCAGTGGGATGTGCTGTTAGTATTCCTTATCACTCAAAAACTGGACCAGTCACTGCGCAATGCTTGGGAAACCAATAGAAAAGATGCTTCTATTCCCACTTTGATCGAGCTGTTACATTTTCTTAATATGCGCATGACTGCCTTAGAATTAATAAGTGACAAAGGCATGGAACCTAAACAACAAATAAAACCTCGAAGATCTGAATCGAGGAGGTCGAAGGCGAGACCATCGAGATCAAGCGAGCGGCGCAACAAGCCTAGTCGCTCGAGGTCAAAGCTTCCTTTGCGTTGCAATAATTCTGGTCACTTCACAAGGCGAGTGAGACAAACGGAAGTAAGTCAAGCAGGTACCGAATGTACAGAACAGAGGAGCAACAGGGTATCACCGCACACTGAGCAGTTTAATGTACACGGGATACATGATAAATGCATGATTTAAGCAATAATACACAACATTTGATTTTGAAAAGTTTATTGACATGGTAACGAATTTAATAGGCCCTAGTGATCGTGTCAGATTCCCTGTGTTAAACAACGTAATACCAGAGTTTGATCCCCTAAGTAAGGAACAATCTGTCGATGTTTGGATCCACAAAGTTGATGAAATTGTTATAAAAGGCAAGAGCACTAGAATTAGCAATTATATCGAAAAAATTGACGCGGCGAAAGAATCGCTACAGGAGATACACGTACGACTCCATGAGGTAACCGCCTTAATGAATAAGTTCGACGATATTCAAACTCTCATCGAGGTATTAGAAGTGACCTCGGACAAACAAGCACTGCATGAAGTGGAGCGCTCGAACATGGGAGACGCGATATTTCAATATGAAGCACAAATGGAAGCGCTCCTTCACGGTCCGATCGTTAGTGGGGAAATGCAATCTTGTACCGCATCACCACGTGCCAACTCCACCGTCCTCGACGACTGTTACAAGGCAAAGAAAGCCGAAATTTGATTGCCTAAGATCGAGATTCCCAAGTTTGATGGCGATATAAGAAAGTGGCCTAATTTCAAGAATATCTTCTTCACCACCGTTAAAAGCGCGGACATACCACCTATCACTAATCTACAGCATTTGAAGCTGGCCCTCACTGGAGAGGCCGCAGCCCTCGTGTCGTGTTTGTAAAAGGTACGAAAACAAAACCATTCTTGTATACTGCCTTTTAAAGGCGATTGTAAATCATGGTACCATAAATAGACATAACCTTAAAGACTTCTTAATTGTATTTCGACAAAGTGTAGACTCTCTAAAAGCCATAGAATTACCCGTAGACCAGTGGGATGTGCTGTTAGTATTCCTTATCACTCAAAAACTGGACCAGTCACTGCGCAATGCTTGGGAAACCAATAGAAAAGATGCTTCTATTCCCACTTTGATCGAGCTGTTACATTTTCTTAATATGCGCATGACTGCCTTAGAATTAATAAGTGACAAAGGCATGGAACCTAAACAACAAATAAAACCTCGAAGATCTGAATCGAGGAGGTCGAAGGCGAGACCATCGAGTTCAAGCGAGCGGCGCAACAAGCCTAGTCGCTCGAGGTCAAAGCTTCCTTTGCGTTGCAATAATTCTGGTCACTTCACAAGGCGAGTGAGACAAACGGAAGTAAGTCAAGCAGGTACCGAATGTACAGAACAGAGGAGCAACAGGGTATCACCGCACACTGAGCAGTTTAATGTACACGGGATACATGATAAATGCATGATTTAAGCAATAATACACAAAATTTGATTTTGAAAAGTTTATTGACATGGTAACGAATTTAATAGGCCCTAGTGATCGTGTCAGATTCCCTGTGTTAAACAACGTAATACCAGAGTTTGATCCCCTAAGTAAGGAACAATCTGTCGATGTTTGGATCCACAAAGTTGATGAATGTGCTCAGATTTATGGGTGGAACGATAGGTAGATTGTTCATTACGCTTTGCCGAAACTTATTGGAGTTGCGAGGACCTGGTACCAAGGTTTGCCATCACTGTTGTTTAGCTGGTCCGCATGGAAATAAAAATTAAGAGCATCCTTCCCTACCAGAGATACTCGTAATTATGCAGAGTTATTGACAGAAATGATGAATAAAAAGGTGCGTTTTGGAGAGTCTTTAGAAATTTATTATTATTCTAAGATGACTCTTCTGAACAGGTGTCAGATTTCTGGTAAACGAGCTGTGGATTGTTTGGTAGCAGACATAGAGGATCGTGGTGTAAGATTAGGAGCACAGAGGTCTCCGAGCCAGAACAGGTACTGAAATTTTTGAAAACTGTTAAGGTAGGGCAAGATAGAAGTTCAGGAGATTCATCACGGCCTAGAGAGAAAGATAGACGTGCTAATTACACAAACAATAACGGCAACCCACCAATCGGCAACAAACTCGATACTTCACAGAAATCCTCTAGACAGTTAGTTTGTTATAACTGCAATATAGAATTAGGGCAAGATAGAAGTTCAGGAGATTCATCACGGCCTAGAGAGAAAGATAGAGGTGCTAATTACACAAACAATAACGGCAACCCACCAATCGGCAACAAATTCGATACTTCACAGAAATCCTCTAGACAGTTAGTTTGTTATAACTGCAACGAGTCGGGCCATCCCTTCTATCGCTGTCCTAAGCCCAAGTAGCAATGTACAAAGTGTAAACCTGATAATAATATTGTTTAGAATGTATCTAAATGTCTAAATAATAAAAAATATCTAAATGTGACAAAGTGTAGACTCTCTAAAAGCCATAGAATTACCCGTAGACCAGTGGGATGTGCTGTTAGTATTCCTTATCACTCAAAAACTGGACCAGTCACTGCGCAATGCTTGGGAAACCAATAGAAAAGATGCTTCTATTCCCACTTTGATCGAGCTGTTACATTTTCTTAATATGCGCATGACTGCCTTAGAATTAATAAGTGACAAAGGCATGGAACCTAAACAACAAATAAAACCGCGAAGATCTGAATCGAGGAGGTCGAAGGCGAGACCATCGAGATCAAGCGAGCGGCGCAACAAGCCTAGTCGCTCGAGGTCAAAGCTTCCTTTGCGTTGCAATAATTCTGGTCACTTCACAAGGCGAGTGAGACAAACGGAAGTAAGTCAAGCAGGTACCGAATGTACAGAACAGAGGAGCAACAGGGTATCACCGCACACTGAGCAGTTTAATGTACACGGGATACATGATAAATGCATGATTTAAGCAATAATACACAACATTTGATTTTGAAAAGTTTATTGACATGGTAACGAATTTAATAGGCCCTAGTGATCGTGTCAGATTCCCTGTGTTAAACAACGTAATACCAGAGTTTGATCCCCTAAGTAAGGAACAATCTGTCGATGTTTGGATCCACAAAGTTGATGAAATTGTTATAAAAGGCAAGAGCACTAGAATTAGCAATTATATCGAAAAAATTGACGCGGCGAAAGAATCGCTACAGGAGATACACGTACGACTCCATGAGGTAACCGCCTTAATGAATAAGTTCGACGATATTCAAACTCTCATCGAGGTATTAGAAGTGACCTCGGACAAACAAGCACTGCATGAAGTGGAGCGCTCGAACATGGGAGACGCGATATTTCAATATGAAGCACAAATGGAAGCGCTCCTTCACGGTCCGATCGTTAGTGGGGAAATGCAATCTTGTACCGCATCACCACGTGCCAACTCCACCGTCCTCGACGACTGTTACAAGGCAAAGAAAGCCGAAATTTGATTGCCTAAGATCGAGATTCCCAAGTTTGATGGCGATATAAGAAAGTGGCCTAATTTCAAGAATATCTTCTTCACCACCGTTAAAAGCGCGGACATACCACCTATCACTAATCTACAGCATTTGAAGCTGGCCCTCACTGGAGAGGCCGCAGCCCTCGTGTCGTGTTTGTAAAAGGTACGAAAACAAAACCATTCTTGTATACTGCCTTTTAAAGGCGATTGTAAATCATGGTACCATAAATAGACATAACCTTAAAGACTTCTTAATTGTATTTCGACAAAGTGTAGACTCTCTAAAAGCCATAGAATTACCCGTAGACCAGTGGGATGTGCTGTTAGTATTCCTTATCACTCAAAAACTGGACCAGTCACTGCGCAATGCTTGGGAAACCAATAGAAAAGATGCTTCTATTCCCACTTTGATCGAGCTGTTACATTTTCTTAATATGCGCATGACTGCCTTAGAATTAATAAGTGACAAAGGCATGGAACCTAAACAACAAATAAAACCTCGAAGATCTGAATCGAGGAGGTCGAAGGCGAGACCATCGAGTTCAAGCGAGCGGCGAAACAAGCCTAGTCGCTCGAGGTCAAAGCTTCCTTTGCGTTGCAATAATTCTGGTCACTTCACAAGGCGAGTGAGACAAACGGAAGTAAGTCAAGCAGGTACCGAATGTACAGAACAGAGGAGCAACAGGGTATCACCGCACACTGAGCAGTTTAATGTACACGGGATACATGATAAATGCATGATTTAAGCAATAATACACAACATTTGATTTTGAAAAGTTTATTGACATGGTAACGAATTTAATAGGCCCTAGTGATCGTGTCAGATTCCCTGTGTTAAACAACGTAATACCAGAGTTTGATCCCCTAAGTAAGGAACAATCTGTCGATGTTTGGATCCACAAAGTTGATGAAATTGTTATAAAAGGCAAGAGCACTAGAATTAGCAATTATATCGAAAAAATTGACGCGGCGAAAGAATCGCTACAGGAGATACACGTACGACTCCATGAGGTAACCGCCTTAATGAATAAGTTCGACGATATTCAAACTCTCATCGAGGTATTAGAAGTGACCTCGGACAAACAAGCACTGCATGAAGTGGAGCGCTCGAACATGGGAGACGCGATATTTCAATATGAAGCACAAATGGAAGCGCTCCTTCACGGTCCGATCGTTAGTGGGGAAATGCAATCTTGTACCGCATCACCACGTGCCAACTCCACCGTCCTCGACGACTGTTACAAGGCAAAGAAAGCCGAAATTTGATTGCCTAAGATCGAGATTCCCAAGTTTGATGGCGATATAAGAAAGTGGCCTAATTTCAAGAATATCTTCTTCACCACCGTTAAAAGCGCGGACATACCACCTATCACTAATCTACAGCATTTGAAGCTGGCCCTCACTGGAGAGGCCGCAGCCCTCGTGTCGTGTTTGTAAAAGGTACGAAATCAAAACCATTCTTGTATACTGCCTTTTAAAGGCGATTGTAAATCATGGTACCATAAATAGACATAACCTTAAAGACTTCTTAATTGTATTTCGACAAAGTGTAGACTCTCTAAAAGCCATAGAATTACCCGTAGACCAGTGGGATGTGCTGTTAGTATTCCTTATCACTCAAAAACTGGACCAGTCACTGCGCAATGCTTGGGAAACCAATAGAAAAGATGCTTCTATTCCCACTTTGATCGAGCTGTTACATTTTCTTAATATGCGCATGACTGCCTTAGAATTAATAAGTGACAAAGGCATGGAACCTAAACAACAAATAAAACCTCGAAGATCTGAATCGAGGAGGTCGAAGGCGAGACCATCGAGTTCAAGCGAGCGGCGCAACAAGCCTAGTCGCTCGAGGTCAAAGCTTCCTTTGCGTTGCAATAATTCTGGTCACTTCACAAGGCGAGTGAGACAAACGGAAGTAAGTCAAGCAGGTACCGAATGTACAGAACAGAGGAGCAACAGGGTATCACCGCACACTGAGCAGTTTAATGTACACGGGATACATGATAAATGCATGATTTAAGCAATAATACACAAAATTTGATTTTGAAAAGTTTATTGACATGGTAACGAATTTAATAGGCCCTAGTGATCGTGTCAGATTCCCTGTGTTAAACAACGTAATACCAGAGTTTGATCCCCTAAGTAAGGAACAATCTGTCGATGTTTGGATCCACAAAGTTGATGAATGTGCTCAGATTTATGGGTGGAACGATAGGTAGATTGTTCATTACGCTTTGCCGAAACTTATTGGAGTTGCGAGGACCTGGTACCAAGGTTTGCCATCACTGTTGTTTAGCTGGTCCGCATGGAAATAAAAATTAAGAGCATCCTTCCCTACCAGAGATACTCGTAATTATGCAGAGTTATTGACAGAAATGATGAATAAAAAGGTGCGTTTTGGAGAGTCTTTAGAAATTTATTATTATTCTAAGATGACTCTTCTGAACAGGTGTCAGATTTCTGGTAAACGAGCTGTGGATTGTTTGGTAGCAGACATAGAGGATCGTGGTGTAAGATTAGGAGCACAGAGGTCTCCGAGCCAGAACAGGTACTGAAATTTTTGAAAACTGTTAAGGTAGGGCAAGATAGAAGTTCAGGAGATTCATCACGGCCTAGAGAGAAAGATAGACGTGCTAATTACACAAACAATAACGGCAACCCACCAATCGGCAACAAACTCGATACTTCACAGAAATCCTCTAGACAGTTAGTTTGTTATAACTGCAATATAGAATTAGGGCAAGATAGAAGTTCAGGAGATTCATCACGGCCTAGAGAGAAAGATAGAGGTGCTAATTACACAAACAATAACGGCAACCCACCAATCGGCAACAAATTCGATACTTCACAGAAATCCTCTAGACAGTTAGTTTGTTATAACTGCAACGAGTCGGGCCATCCCTTCTATCGCTGTCCTAAGCCCAAGTAGCAATGTACAAAGTGTAAACCTGATAATAATATTGTTTAGAATGTATCTAAATGTCTAAATAATAAAAAATATCTAAATGTGACAAAGTGTAGACTCTCTAAAAGCCATAGAATTACCCGTAGACCAGTGGGATGTGCTGTTAGTATTCCTTATCACTCAAAAACTGGACCAGTCACTGCGCAATGCTTGGGAAACCAATAGAAAAGATGCTTCTATTCCCACTTTGATCGAGCTGTTACATTTTCTTAATATGCGCATGACTGCCTTAGAATTAATAAGTGACAAAGGCATGGAACCTAAACAACAAATAAAACCGCGAAGATCTGAATCGAGGAGGTCGAAGGCGAGACCATCGAGATCAAGCGAGCGGCGCAACAAGCCTAGTCGCTCGAGGTCAAAGCTTCCTTTGCGTTGCAATAATTCTGGTCACTTCACAAGGCGAGTGAGACAAACGGAAGTAAGTCAAGCAGGTACCGAATGTACAGAACAGAGGAGCAACAGGGTATCACCGCACACTGAGCAGTTTAATGTACACGGGATACATGATAAATGCATGATTTAAGCAATAATACACAACATTTGATTTTGAAAAGTTTATTGACATGGTAACGAATTTAATAGGCCCTAGTGATCGTGTCAGATTCCCTGTGTTAAACAACGTAATACCAGAGTTTGATCCCCTAAGTAAGGAACAATCTGTCGATGTTTGGATCCACAAAGTTGATGAAATTGTTATAAAAGGCAAGAGCACTAGAATTAGCAATTATATCGAAAAAATTGACGCGGCGAAAGAATCGCTACAGGAGATACACGTACGACTCCATGAGGTAACCGCCTTAATGAATAAGTTCGACGATATTCAAACTCTCATCGAGGTATTAGAAGTGACCTCGGACAAACAAGCACTGCATGAAGTGGAGCGCTCGAACATGGGAGACGCGATATTTCAATATGAAGCACAAATGGAAGCGCTCCTTCACGGTCCGATCGTTAGTGGGGAAATGCAATCTTGTACCGCATCACCACGTGCCAACTCCACCGTCCTCGACGACTGTTACAAGGCAAAGAAAGCCGAAATTTGATTGCCTAAGATCGAGATTCCCAAGTTTGATGGCGATATAAGAAAGTGGCCTAATTTCAAGAATATCTTCTTCACCACCGTTAAAAGCGCGGACATACCACCTATCACTAATCTACAGCATTTGAAGCTGGCCCTCACTGGAGAGGCCGCAGCCCTCGTGTCGTGTTTGTAAAAGGTACGAAAACAAAACCATTCTTGTATACTGCCTTTTAAAGGCGATTGTAAATCATGGTACCATAAATAGACATAACCTTAAAGACTTCTTAATTGTATTTCGACAAAGTGTAGACTCTCTAAAAGCCATAGAATTACCCGTAGACCAGTGGGATGTGCTGTTAGTATTCCTTATCACTCAAAAACTGGACCAGTCACTGCGCAATGCTTGGGAAACCAATAGAAAAGATGCTTCTATTCCCACTTTGATCGAGCTGTTACATTTTCTTAATATGCGCATGACTGCCTTAGAATTAATAAGTGACAAAGGCATGGAACCTAAACAACAAATAAAACCTCGAAGATCTGAATCGAGGAGGTCGAAGGCGAGACCATCGAGTTCAAGCGAGCGGCGAAACAAGCCTAGTCGCTCGAGGTCAAAGCTTCCTTTGCGTTGCAATAATTCTGGTCACTTCACAAGGCGAGTGAGACAAACGGAAGTAAGTCAAGCAGGTACCGAATGTACAGAACAGAGGAGCAACAGGGTATCACCGCACACTGAGCAGTTTAATGTACACGGGATACATGATAAATGCATGATTTAAGCAATAATACACAACATTTGATTTTGAAAAGTTTATTGACATGGTAACGAATTTAATAGGCCCTAGTGATCGTGTCAGATTCCCTGTGTTAAACAACGTAATACCAGAGTTTGATCCCCTAAGTAAGGAACAATCTGTCGATGTTTGGATCCACAAAATTGATGAAATTGTTATAAAAGGCAAGAGCACTAGAATTAGCAATTATATCGAAAAAATTGACGCGGCGAAAGAATCGCTACAGGAGATACACGTACGACTCCATGAGGTAACCGCCTTAATGAATAAGTTCGACGATATTCAAACTCTCATCGAGGTATTAGAAGTGACCTCGGACAAACAAGCACTGCATGAAGTGGAGCGCTCGAACATGGGAGACGCGATATTTCAATATGAAGCACAAATGGAAGCGCTCCTTCACGGTCCGATCGTTAGTGGGGAAATGCAATCTTGTACCGCATCACCACGTGCCAACTCCACCGTCCTCGACGACTGTTACAAGGCAAAGAAAGCCGAAATTTGATTGCCTAAGATCGAGATTCCCAAGTTTGATGGCGATATAAGAAAGTGGCCTAATTTCAAGAATATCTTCTTCACCACCGTTAAAAGCGCGGACATACCACCTATCACTAATCTACAGCATTTGAAGCTGGCCCTCACTGGAGAGGCCGCAGCCCTCGTGTCGTGTTTGTAAAAGGTACGAAATCAAAACCATTCTTGTATACTGCCTTTTAAAGGCGATTGTAAATCATGGTACCATAAATAGACATAACCTTAAAGACTTCTTAATTGTATTTCGACAAAGTGTAGACTCTCTAAAAGCCATAGAATTACCCGTAGACCAGTGGGATGTGCTGTTAGTATTCCTTATCACTCAAAAACTGGACCAGTCACTGCGCAATGCTTGGGAAACCAATAGAAAAGATGCTTCTATTCCCACTTTGATCGAGCTGTTACATTTTCTTAATATGCGCATGACTGCCTTAGAATTAATAAGTGACAAAGGCATGGAACCTAAACAACAAATAAAACCTCGAAGATCTGAATCGAGGAGGTCGAAGGCGAGACCATCGAGATCAAGCGAGCGGCGCAACAAGCCTAGTCGCTCGAGGTCAAAGCTTCCTTTGCGTTGCAATAATTCTGGTCACTTCACAAGGCGAGTGAGACAAACGGAAGTAAGTCAAGCAGGTACCGAATGTACAGAACAGAGGAGCAACAGGGTATCACCGCACACTGAGCAGTTTAATGTACACGGGATACATGATAAATGCATGATTTAAGCAATAATACACAAAATTTGATTTTGAAAAGTTTATTGACATGGTAACGAATTTAATAGGCCCTAGTGATCGTGTCAGATTCCCTGTGTTAAACAACGTAATACCAGAGTTTGATCCCCTAAGTAAGGAACAATCTGTCGATGTTTGGATCCACAAAGTTGATGAATGTGCTCAGATTTATGGGTGGAACGATAGGTAGATTGTTCATTACGCTTTGCCGAGGACCTGGTACCAAGGTTTGCCATCACTGTTGTTTAGCTGGTCCGCATGGAAATAAAAATTAAGAGCATCCTTCCCTACCAGAGATACTCTTAATTATGCAGAGTTATTGACAGAAATGATGAATAAAAAGGTGCGTTTTGGAGAGTCTTTAGAAATTTATTATTATTCTAAGATGACTCTTCTGAACAGGTGTCAGATTTCTGGTAAACGAGCTGTGGATTGTTTGGTAGCAGACATAGAGGATCGTGGTGTAAGATTAGGAGCACAGAGGTCTCCGAGCCAGAACAGGTACTGAAATTTTTGAAAACTGTTAAGGTAGGGCAAGATAGAAGTTCAGGAGATTCATCACGGCCTAGAGAGAAAGATAGACGTGCTAATTACACAAACAATAACGGCAACCCACCAATCGGCAACAAACTCGATACTTCACAGAAATCCTCTAGACAGTTAGTTTGTTATAACTGCAATATAGAATTAGGGCAAGATAGAAGTTCAGGAGATTCATCACGGCCTAGAGAGAAAGATAGAGGTGCTAATTACACAAACAATAACGGCAACCCACCAATCGGCAACAAATTCGATACTTCACAGAAATCCTCTAGACAGTTAGTTTGTTATAACTGCAACGAGTCGGGCCATCCCTTCTATCGCTGTCCTAAGCCCAAGTAGCAATGTACAAAGTGTAAACCTGATAATAATATTGTTTAGAATGTATCTAAATGTCTAAATAATAAAAAATATCTAAATGTGACAAAGTGTAGACTCTCTAAAAGCCATAGAATTACCCGTAGACCAGTGGGATGTGCTGTTAGTATTCCTTATCACTCAAAAACTGGACCAGTCACTGCGCAATGCTTGGGAAACCAATAGAAAAGATGCTTCTATTCCCACTTTGAACGAGCTGTTACATTTTCTTGTGACAAAGGCATGGAACCTAAACAACAAATAAAACCTCGAAGATCTGAATCGAGGAGGTCGAAAGCGAGACCATCGAGATCAAGCGAGCGGCGCATCACGCCTAGTCGCTCGGGGTCAAGGCTTCCTTTGCGTTGCAATAATTCTGGTCACTTCACAAGGAGAGTGAGACAACCGGAAGTAAGTCAAGCAGGTACCGAATGTACAGAACAGAGGAGCAACAGGGTATCACCGCACACTGAGCAGTTTAATGTATACGGGATGCATGATAAATGCATGATTTAAGCAATAATACACAAAATTTGTTTTTTGAAAAGTTTATTGACATGGTAACGAATTTAATAGGCCCTAGTGATCGTGTCAGATTCCCTGTGTTAAACAACGTAATACCAGAGTTTGATCCCCTAAGTAAGGAACAATCTGTCGATGTTTGGATCCACAAAGTTGATGAATGTGCTCAGATTTATGGGTGGAACGATAGGTAGATTGTTCATTACGCTTTGCCGAAACTTATTGGAGTTGCGAGGACCTGGTACCATGGTTTGCCATCACTGTTGTTTAGCTGGTCCGCATGGAAATAAAAATTAAGAGAATCCTTCCCTACCAGAGATAATTATGCAGAGTTATTGACAGAAATGATGAATAAAAAGGTGCGTTTTGGAGAGTCTTTAGAAATTTATTATTATTCTAAGATGAATCTTCTGAACAGGTGTCAGATTTCTGGTAAACGAGCTGTGGATTGTTTGGTAGCAGACATAGAGGATCGTGGTGCAAGATTAGTAGCACAGAGGTCTCCGAGCCAGAACAGGTACTGAAATTTTTGAAAACTGTTAAGGTAGGGCAAGATAAAAGTTCAGGAGATTCATCACGGCCTAGAGAGAAAGATAGACGTGCTAATTACAACAACGGCAACCCACCAATCGGCAACAAATTCGATACTTTATTACATTGGCTCATACACAGAGGAGATGCATTTATATTAGACAGAGGATTTAGAGATAGCGTTTATGACATCCAGTCGCTTGGCTATGAGGCTCACATACCTCCAACAAAAGACAGACATGCTACCCAACTCACCACTGAACAGGCAAATAAGTCGCGTTTAGTAACGATATGCAGGTGGGTGGTAGAAGCCGTGAACGGAAAGTTCAAAAATAGGTTTAAACTTTTAAGACAGACATATTTTAACAGAGCTTTACCGAATATGTTCGTTGAGTTTTGAATTGCTGCAGCGATCGTAAATGCACATTATCGCGTGGCTACTGACACCAGGCTTGCCTCAGAAATACTGAATATCATACACGATAGAATCAACACGCCTAATCTGTTACGTGATTATGTAGAAATGAAAAATCTCAATCGTCAGAGAGTGACTTTTACGGCCATGGAAGCACAAATGCCTCATTTCGATGAGTTTCCGCGATAAACGAGGATGACGTCATTTTAATAGCCGTAGGCACTTATCATTTAAAACTAGCTAAGTGTTACTGCGCGCGAAACGGATTATTCATTATTGAATTATATCGCGAAAATGCATTGAATGACTTGTCAAGATGTAATATAATTATAAATAATGCATGGCTGATAAGAGCGCGAATACAATCCAGACATGTTAGATCACGCATATATTATTCGTATGTGCTAATTGATGGAAATACTACTGATAGACATGGTATTGCACACAGTTACTGTACTTGCTTGACGGGCAGTCGCACAGTAGGAAGTTGTGCTCATATCATATCCATTATATGGTACATGGGAATAGGTCGTTACACAGATTTTAATCTGCCATCGCATCTATTAGACAGTATTACAACTTTTAAGACTTATAAGAACTGAAAGCCAAGATGAGTCTATCATTAATTATCTCAGCCTAATGCAGAACTATTTTTCAAGATTAACTAAACCAATTTCAGATGATGAGAAACTAACAATTGTATCATATAATATCAAGTCATTGTATTCCACTCAGCTGGCCTTACAAAACATTACTACAAGGTCTGATCTCAAGTCTCAGTGCCGTCTTTTTGAAGACGCAAGACAGAGATCTGTTATGTTTTGAGAACCGCCTCGTCAAGACAATTTACTTGCAGGTGACTTGTCATATAAATGTCGTTCCAATAGTATAATTATGTGCGTCCACGTCGTTTCAAATGTGGAAATAAAGATTGAAATTATGTTTGAGGCAAAAGGTTTACTAAAAGTAGTGAATGGTTCAAAAAAAGGGTTAAGGACAACACGACACCTTCAATACAAAAAATGCGATGGCAAAGCACATTATTATTCTGATCATAGAAAGAAATACAAACCGCAGCCCTATGAGTGCGTAACAGGATAAGAAATGTTCTCAAAAATATGTGAAACTTTCGAGGGAACGGAGGAGAGAAAGAAATTGTCACTGTTGCAGGATTTCTGTAACATAAAATACAGCATAGATAGTTCAATGGAAAAAACCTGTCTAAAATAGAGAATTTAACATTCAGATTAAAACAATTAAATGTAAATATGGATGACGTCGTGATTGAATCCAAAATATTGAGTTCTATTGGTTATCATTGCAAGTGCGCAGCTATGCCGAAGCCAGAATATACGCAACATTTTTGGGATTCTTGGCTTCAAGACCCACATTTAAAGGATTGGCTACAAGTTATTGAAAGTACCACGGGTCCAGTAGCAAAATGTAAAGTTTGTGGAATAACTTTGAGGTGTCCTGGAAGGCGACCCAGGCGAAAGCATGCAAGCAAGCTCAGCCCGACATGCCCGCTGCAGCCACCGTTGAACCATCAGTGCAAAACCGACCAATCGCGATAATCAGACCTTTCCAACAACAGCCACCGACAGGAACGAGCCGAGGACGGGGTAGAAGACTACAAAATTAGCAGCAAACGCTAATTAATCAGGTACATGCTGGAAATTTAAACAACTACTTTAAATGCTGGTCTAACACTACAAATGTGTCGCAATGGATTCAAGGATTGCTTTGACAATGTATCCAGAAAAAGATGTATGTGACATACCGCAAAATAGACTAAAATTTTGGAAATTGTGTACAAAGTTGAAACAGTGTTTTTGGAAAACCTGGCATAAGTATTACCTAAATTTGTTACAAAATAGACCTAAATGGCAAACTGAAATGTGTAATGTAAAGTTAGGTAATTTAGTTATTCTAAAGGATTTCCTTCTTTAGCTTGGCCCATGGCCAGAATTGTTAAACCATTCCCAGGTCAAGATGGGAAAGTAAGGGCAGTGGAAGTTAAAACTTCAAATAATAAAACTTACATTCATGCAATATTACCTATAGATGATAATTATAACTAGTTTTTTGAGGTTCATATGTATTATTAGCTTTACATTGAGAGGCGGCAGCATGTTGCGATGGCAACACTAATTTACTTTACTTACCTTATTTTGTATTTACTTATTAACGAGTTCTATCTATTGGTTTTTGAATATTCATGATAAGACCGTTGAATACATACTGTCACCCGTTGAACGTCAAGAGATGGTACGAACCGTGAGCCGCATAGGTAGGCAACTCACTGCCTTTTGCAGCATGATGGGATTCGTGAAGGATATAACGCCTCTAAATTACGAGGCAGGAGCGAAGCGATGGAAGCAGGTCTTGCCTCCCAACAACTAACCGACGCGCTCTCGGATGCCGACAAGAAAGATATGTAGGGGAGTCTGGTAACCGCAAAAGCAGCCATATATGAAAGAGCAGATAGTCGAAAACTAACCCTATCCGCCTACTTGAACACCCGCACAGTGTTGCCAACTATACGGATTTCTCCGTATTTATACGGATTTCGAACTTCGCATACGGATGACATTCATATACAGATTTTTATACGGATTTCTATGTTCAGAAACAAAATAATAGTAATGATATTTTTTTAATTAACAATAGGTACTTAAGGTAATAATACATTTCATGTTGGAAATTTAGTATTCTATTTTAGGGAATTTCAGTCGTTAATATGGCAACATTGATTAATAGTGAACGGGGAATTCCCGAATAATCTTTGTTCTGGTACAGTATAGGGGGAAATTACCTATTTGAACGAAGGCTATAGAAGAGCTTTGCTTTGTTTCATTCATTTCAATTAATTAGTTCCTTTTGGCGAGACGTCTTTTCACGCTTTCATCCTCTTTATAATCAAGTGTTAAATATAGTGAACGGTGTGCATTATGTCGAACAAAAGACAACGTATCCTACAATATTTCAATGTTGATTGGTTAGAAGAAGCTGGATTTAAGATTTGGCTGGCACGCAGTACTAAAGGTGACAACTTTGCTTATTGCAAACTATGTTCGACCGATCTTTCGATTGCTACAGGAGGTGAAAACGATATTTACAAACATAGTAAAACGGCAAAACATCAGAATGCCACTCCTAGTACCTCACAACAATCTATGTCTTCTTTTGTGTATAAAAAAGAAGACATGGACCGTGTGAAAGAAGGCGAAATACTGTTATCAACTTTTGTGGCCGAGCATAACATATCTATGAACGTTATGGAACACCTTCCGAAATTAATTAAAAGAATATGCTCTGATTCGGAGATTGCAAAAAAAATTACAAGTGGAAGAACTAAAACTACTGCGATAATTAAATCAGTCACAGGCGCATACGCTAAAGACCAAATTATACAACATTTAAGATTAAATACATTTTCTCTGCTATTGGACGAAAGTACAGATAGGGGCTGTATAAAACATCTTTGCATGATAGCGAGATTTTTTAAGGACGGTAAAGTTATTGATGCCTTCTTAGGCTTAATCCCTCTCCACGATGCCACTGCCCAAAAGCTCTACGAGCATATAATAACTTTTTTTAATGACAATGCAATTCCGTATAAGGACAACATGATAGGATATGCTGCCGATGGCGCTAACACAATGATGGGCAGTGTAAATTCTCTCCTCACTAGATTTAAATCGGATTTACCACACTTATATGTTGTTAAATGTATTTGTCATTCCTTTCACCTGTGTGCGTCATACGCCTGCCTAAAACTGCCCAGGGAACCGGAAGATTTAATGAGAGACATTTACAACTATATTAGTAACAGTCCTAAAAGAATAGTAACTTTAAAAGAATTTATGAATATGTTGATTTAAAGCCCCATAAGCTATTACATCAAAGCCAAACTAGGTGGCTCTCACTTCGTGCAGCTGTTTCACGTATTTTGGAACAATATGAAGCCCTCATATTATTCTTTACAGAAGCAGCCTTTTCTGATAGACTGAAATCAGCAGAAATAATTTTGCATATGTTGAAAAACCCCTACAATAAATTGTATTTAGAATTTTTAGAGTTCTCTCTGGAAATATTTACCAATATTAATAAAACTATGCAGTCCGAACACCCACAAATACACAAGTTACACGAGACCATATGCAGAACATACCGTAACCTATTAGATTGTTATATGAATGATTCGTATTTATCAAGAACTGAATTTAAAAATGTTAACAACGAAAACCCCCGAAATTTTAAATCGATCGAAAATATTTATTTGGGAACTAAAGTAGCTATTCATTTATCAGATTCGAATCTTACTGTCGACAACGTTAAAACGTTTAAACTGAAATGTCTTGATTTTTATATCGAAGCTGCAAGACAAATGAAAATGCGCTATGATTTTGGGAACGAGGTAGTTAAAGGCCTGGAATTTTTAAGCCCCGAAGTAGTGGCATCACGCAGAATAGAGTCAATAGTACAGATGGCGCTTCACTTTCCAAATTTAGTAGAACAAGAAAATTTGCAAGCGCTAGATACAGAATGGAGAGATTTAAGAAATGATTCCATGATAAAAGCAGCTACAAACGAAGATATGGAAAAGTATTGGCAGAGAATTATCACGACCGTGAATCCTGCTGATGGAAATTTGCTGTATCCACAACTATCAAAATTTATTACGTCGTTGCTAAGTTTGCCACATTCCAGTGCAGCTGTGGAAAGAATTTTCTCAGCTATCAATATTATAAAAACGAAACAACGAAACCAGTTATCTACTGAAACAATAGAGGGTCTGCTATATACTAAACAATTGTTAGGCAGCACAGACTGTTTTGATTTCGAAGTAAATTCATCAATTATAAAAAAAATGAACACGAAAGCAATGTATGATTTTAAATAGGTCAAGTCATTCTTTCAATATCTTTTAATTTTGGCAAAAAATAACTTTAGACATCTCTTTTTTATGTAAACTAAAACGTACTTAAATAACATTTATAACATCTTGTGTTTTTTGTTTTGCAACTGCTATTTTTGTATTAAAATTTATTTATAATATGTATAGATTATACTAAGTTAATAATCTTTTTAGATTAAGGTTTTTCTATAAATTGTCTATATTAGTATTAGTTTTTAGTATCTTGTTTGTTTTTCCTCTTTATATTAAATATTATAGACATACGGAATTTATACGGATTTTTATTGACCTAGTACAGATTTTACTTCATAAAAGGTTGGCAACGCTGCACCCGCACAGCAGCCAACCGAGGCCCTCCCACCATTCTGGTCATCCTCACGCAGCTAGATTTGGTTTATGACAATTCCTACCTGAAATCCGTCGTTTGTATGAAACACTTCATTCACTCCGATAACAGAGCCTTATTGTGCACAAACATTGGGAAGGAGGCGATGAATTTCATCAAAATCTTTAACAGAGTGTCTGCTCAAGAAGGAGAGATTTTCTTCATGCAGACTTTTAGATAATGCGAAACACTCTGAACTGAACCACGTCAATTTCCCGGATCTATATGCTATAACGGGTCCAGAAGAACTATGTTGGAAGCCAAGCCATTATGAACCGGGCAACAGACATAATAATAGGTCTAAGATTAGTTTAGGTCCAAGCCAGACAATCTATCCCGGCTTTGACAACTGAAGAACGTCAATGGTTACAAAATGTGGGATACGCGATAGACGAGACAGAAATTTCGAATTTAATAGCTGAAAGTAAACCCTACAACAACAATCTCGGCATTGTACTCCAATGAGATGCCGGCTCCTCGGGGAGCATTACAGACCCACAACGCGTCCACTACTATTCCGAGGAAGTGTTGGATATGTGGAACATGGAGCGTATTCTAGATAGGTTTGAGCTATTTTTAGAGTTTTTTTTTATTTTTTTATTAAAAACTGGTTTCGCGTTTGGCCACAATCTCACCTGATGGAAAGTGACGATGTAGCCGAAGATGTATCACGCGCACCCAGTACATGCCTATTCACTCTAGACTTGAAGATCCCAAGGTTGTAAGTGTCGGGAAAAACCGACGCGGGCAGTGAGTTCCATACCTTAGCAGTCCGCATTATAAATGACGAAGCAAAGAGCTTAGTGCGGATGTTCGGTATGTTGATAACATATGAATGGAAACCCCCCCCGCGCCTGGTTGTCCGAAGATGGAAAGGGGACGGTGGAATAAGATCATGCAATTCCATCGCACACTCCCCGAAATGTAAAAGTAGGGTCACCATTAATGTCTGCAAAAGTCCGAATTCAGGGCTCTCGCTGGTTAGGACGCGTGCCGACTCGGGGCTTCCTTGTGTTTTTATTTATAATGTAGAGCCAGGAGCTCGCGAGGCGGTCCTGGGCGAGCACGAGCGTAGCGTCACCGTGGCGTAGCGAGGGCCGGAAACCGGAGGCCGGAGGTCCGAGCAAGCCGTTAGGTGACGCGCGCGAGGGCCGCCCAAGGGCGCCGAGTGAGTCTTCTGGCGTAACACACTTATTTTCCTTTTCATTCCCTTTTTTATTCCCTAATCTAATTTAAGGTTTATTTGTCTCACTTCCAATATTTATCAATAATGATTGTTTCTTTTACAGATGAACTGGGCACCAAAGAAAAATGTATCACATTCTGTGAACAACGTCGTTTAAAATATAATATAATAAAAATATAATCTGTTGGACAAAAATCAATACGGTTTTCGAAAAAAGCGATCAACCACACAGGCTGTATACCAATACGTTCAAGAAATAATGACATACATTAGAGACAAATGCTATGCAATAGGAATACTACTTGATATGTCAAAAGCATATGATAGGGTGTCGCACAGTATACTGCTTAAAAAGCTCTATGGGATGGGAATCAGAGGGAAAGCACATAAATGGATGCAATCCTACCTCGCCGACCGAAAGCAATGCGTACAGGTTGACCATCTTGACAACGACTCTGGTGAGTTAAATAATGTTTTTTCAGAAGTAGTCACAATAAACTGCTCCATCCCACAGGGAAGTGTGATAGGATGCATACTATTTTTAATATACATAAACGATTTACCAAAAATCGCAGTCCCTATGTGTGTCCTCTTTGCTGACGATATCTCTCTACTATATAAATGTATAAACATAGATGATAATTATAAGACTCACATGTCAGAAACATACAATATAATAAAAAAATGGTTACAAGCACATAACCTGGAAGTTAACGATAACAAAACAAAAATAATACAGTTCAAGCCTTATCAAAAACAGGAATTAAATTTAAAAGAAATTTCAAACCACTTAAATATAAAAGAAACAACAAATTTCACTTTATTAGGAATAACACTGGACTCGCCCTTAAATTGGAAAAAACACATCGAAAATATAAAAACCAAGCTTTCTCAATTTACATATGCCCTATCAGTACTGAAAGCAAATACTAAACGCGAATGTGCTCTCTCTGCTTATTACGCCTATGCGTATGCTTGGCTGCGATATGGAGTGGTACTGTGGGGACACAGCACTGACGCAAATGATCTGTTTGTAGCGCAAAAGAAATGCCTACGCATCATAAATAACATACACCCCAGGGACACGTGCAGGCCGCATTTCATCCGGGATAATATTTTAACTCTACCATCCATATACATATTAGAGACCGCTATCTTTGTCAGACAGAACATCCATCTTTTTGATTTTGTTAAAAGTGAACGCCGAAGAAGAAATATTGCCCTTCCAACTGCCCGGCTGGAAATGTTTAGAAACAGCCCACTATACAGATGCATAGTCATCTATAACAAAATACCTGACTTCTTGAAAACTATTGAAGATGACAAAACATTTAAAAACAAACTAAAATGTTTGTTAACAAATAAATGTTACTATGAAATCGATAAATTTATGAACGATAAGGAGTTCCAGGCTTCTTCCTCCTAGAAAAATGTAACAAATATTAAATCTTCTAAAATAAAAAAGCCAATTTAAATGATTAGGTAACAATGACATGATATATAAAGAACTTAATAATAATAGATTATGTAATTATAAAATAATCATTAATTTAATAATAATAAATACTCCATAATTAAAATAAAAAACAATCACATATTGACAATAATAAATAATTAAATAATAACAATTCAATTCATTCATTTACTAACGGATAACATAAATATCTAAAATATATAAACTGTAATTCTTATAGTAACAATCTGATAACTCGCACATAATATAGCATATAAATTATCTCATATGTACTTAATTACTGTTGTTGGTTCTTTAAAAAGGGAAATATATAAAATAAATAAATTGTGAGATTACACAAAAATTGCATAGTAGGTAAACAAATTAGACAGGACGTCCTCTGACCGCTGCTTCACCCTGACAGGGTATGTGCATGAGTACTATACTATAATTACCTGTTATTAGCATAAGTATTGTGTACATGTTGCAGTTACAATAAATAAATAAATAAATAAATAATTTTGGATGCGAAAAATTGTAGATATCATCGCAGCGCCATGAAAATTTTGGAATCCAGGGATCGACTTGGATCTTTTGTTTGTAAAAAGGACTGCAAAAACAGGTTTATCAGTAGAACTTTAGGCACCTGGTTTGAAAATATAAAATTACCGCTACCAATAATATTTAAATTGATGTACTGCTATGCCCGTGATTTTGATTATTTTCAAACCAAGATAGAGTTGTAGTT
Organism: Oegoconia quadripuncta; assembly: GCA_949316235.1. Lineage (NCBI taxonomy): Eukaryota > Metazoa > Arthropoda > Insecta > Lepidoptera > Autostichidae > Oegoconia > Oegoconia quadripuncta. Next base: position 2,140,826 of record OX438758.1, read on the forward strand.
TTAAGACACGTGGCGTAGCAGTCTCACAAGCGACAATTTGTGACGGGTTCCTTTATTGTCGAGAAACTATTGCGGTCCATCAATTGAAACATCAGGTGGAAAAACCAAAAATTGGTGGACCTGGCAACGTTGTACAGATTGACGAAAGCAAATTTGGAAGGAGAAAATTTTATTTTATTTTATTTTCTTGGTAAAACCAACAGCTGTTTTACAAATTATCACTTAAACTAAGAAACTGAAAGCCAATTAGAGGTTTCCACTGATAGACAATATAATAAAGGACGAAGAATCGAGGGCCACTGGGTGCTGGGCATGGTGGATGATTCAACTAATGCCTTGAGATTGGAAGTGTGTCCCAATAATGAAAGGTTGGCAGAGATACTTGTCCCTCTAATAAAAAAACATGTAGCAGAAGGATCTATAATTCACATAGATTGTTGGCGTGCATATGATTCTCTGTCGACCCATGGTTATGTACATAAATAATCCTTTTATTGCTGAAGATGGGATACACACCCAGGATATAGAGAGCCAATGGCGAAATTTAAAACGAAGATTTCATAAAGTACTTGGTTAATAGAGTATACAGGGTGGTCCAACTAGTGACGTCAACAATTTTTTTTTAGATTCCTCATACTGGGGTGTATCCGAAAATACCCCATGTATGTTCCGCGATTTTTTGTATTTTTCGAGTTGTTAATTTTTTTGTGATTTTTTAATGTTTTGTAGTCGGTATTTTGCAGATCTTTTTTTTGTGACATAATTGTATTGAATGTTGTTTTAATAAAAAAAATAATTCAACTTCCTGAAATTACTCAAGTTGCTCAAAAAAGGGTTGAAAGTTAAAAATTTACTTTTTAGTAGGTTTTACTGAAACATTCAAATTCAATTTAAAAATACAAGAAGGAGTTTCCATTGCTTTTAACAAACTTTTAAAACTTTGCAAGGTCCTTAACTACCATAATAAATAAAATAAAAATAGCACTTAATAGGCTTTTTTTGTTGCAATCGGCCTTTGAAGGCGGTTAGTGTGAAAATCATTAAAAATCATTTAAAGCGTTAATAATAATATTATTATTATGGTACCTAAATTAAAGTTAAAAATGTAATTTTAAAATCATTTTGTTTGGAATTCCTGTAAAATAACTGCAGCTCGTGTATTTTTATTACAATTAATTTGGTCTTAGCACTATGATTCAAAATATGATCTTTGTGAAATTATACGCGGGCATGCCATTGAATTCCAAGGGCAGGTAGCAACGGGACCGTTTTTACTTGCTCCAAGACCCGCCCCTTGTGCTATCTCGGCACGTCTGAGCGAGAAGTACCAGCGGGCTCTTTTTCGCATCGAGCTGCAACAGAGAGGTTTGAGGCTGGCAGTGACTGACGGGCACACAAACATAATATCCCTTCCCCGGAGCACTCTCCTATTTTCTTCGTCCCATAGTCTATATCCATTATCACAGTAAACGGTTGGAGTGTAGCCTTCGGGGCACTATGGGAAGAAGACTTGGAAAAATTTCGATCAAAAATTTTTTTTTCCATTTCTCCCCTTTTTATGATTCTATCGCGCGTTTGACGCGTATCGTCAAACCACCCCACGTCCCGCTAGAGACCGAAATCGACACTATGGAAAAAACACTTAGAAAATTTTCACACGTGAATTTTTTTTTTCGAAATCCGCCTTTTTATGATTTCATGGGATGAGGGGGCTCAAGGGGGGCAACTTTTGTCTAGTTAACTTTTTTGTGAAACCACCCCACGTCCCGCTAGGGACCGAAATCGACACTACGGAATAGCGGCTCTCGTTAAGGTATTGCTCAAAAGTCACGGCACGGTTGATGCAGATAATATAATTTTTTATGATATTTCGAGGCATTTTCGGACAGGTAGTCGGTAACGCAGACTGCCTGATCCCCTAACCCCCCACACATTAAAACATTGTAAGAATTCATTTTGATAATTAGTATTTTCCTTCCTTTTTCCATACACATTTTATTTGTTTCATTTTTCTAGTTTTAGTTTAATAATTTCTTTTGTCTTAGTTTTAGTTTTATTAATTTGTCTTTTGTTTTTTTTTAGTTTTAGGATAGTATTCTTGTTACCTACTTATTTTTTTAATTAGTTTAGTTTAGTTTTTTTTTTTATATGAGAGAGCGGCAAACGAGCATGCGGGTCACCTGATGGAAAGTAATCACCGCCGCCCATGGACACCCGCAACACCAAAAGGGTCACAGATGCGTTGCCGGCCTTTGAGGAAGGTGTAGACTCGTTTCTTGAAGGTTCCAATGTCGTACTCGTTCGGGAATACCGCTGCCGGAAGTCCGTTCCACAGGGTGGTCGTACGTTAGTTTAGTTGTTTTTCCTATTTTTTTGTTAGTTTTTTCTTCATTTTTTTGGCAGTTTCATTATTAGTTTGTTGGTTTTTTAATTTTTTTGTTAGTTTCGTTGTTACTTTGTTGGTTTTCCTATTTTGTTCTTAGTTTAACTTATCTTTGTTTTTTATACGTCAGTTGAAATGAATCCTTTACAACTGTTTTTGCCACGTAATTTTAACATTTGGAATTATGCAGTAACCACTTCTAACGAAGAGCGAGCTATCGAAGCCGCCAAGGCTTGGCTTTTAATACCCAGGCGCACACCCAGTTGCCCAACATGTGGTGGCCCAATGAATGCGGAGCAGAACCGCGAGTATAAGTTGGGGTTCAGATGGCGATGCAGGAGTGCAGGCTGCAGCGTCATCCTATCTTCTCTCAAGAACACTTTCTTTGAGAAGAGTAACGTATCAATATTAAATGTAATACGGTTAATTTTACATTTTATTCGGTGTGACAAAGTCACACAAGCGACCACAAGTAACAAAGAAAACCGCAATTCAAGTTTACCATTTTTTGCGCGAGGTGTGCGAAGTGGCTGAGGTGCATGATCGGGAGATGATAGGGGGAACCAATGATATCGGAAACCAATGATATCGTGGAAGTGGATGAGACGCATTTATATACTAACATATATCATAGAGGGCGCCTACTACAGCGGCAACCTTGGTCCTTCGGCTGCATTACCCGATTGACCAAGAAAATACACATTGAGTTGATCCCGAATAAGAATCGCACCACCCTTGATCCTATAATTGCGGCAAACGTAAGATCAGGTTCCTACATAATGTCGGACCAACACTGAGCATATATGGGCGTCCACTAGCGTCTCGGAATGGCAGGGCACTACACTGTTAACCACAGCCGCCAATTCGTCGCTGGGACGTTCTGCGCCCCCGTCGATCCCAGTCTGGGTAACATTGTGCCGGGCACTAATAATGTCCGGTGCAAAATTCACACAAACACCATCGAGCGGCAATGGTTAGAGCTGAAGCGACATTCCCGCATTGCTGCAAATTTAGAATATATATGCCAAAGAAGCCAAATAAGTATGGATTAAAAGTTCTCCTGCTGGCTGATGCCCAAAGTTTTTAAGTATACAATGCTTACGTATATCATGGCACAGTGGCAATGGTCTAAGTAATGCAGAGAAACGCTTTTCATTTCCCACACAATCTGTTCTACATCTTTGTAATGGGATCGAGGGCTGTAACCGAAATACAACAACAGATAACTGGTTTACCTCGATAGAACTACGGCAAGCACTGAAAGATCGTGGATTTACTTACTTGGGCACTATGAAGAAAAACAAGAGGGAGATCCCACCAGAATTTCAGCCTCACAAAGATAGAGTGGTTGGTTCTTCGATGTATGGATTCACCAAAGACAATACTATTCTGTCTTATGTGCCTAAGCCTAAAAAGCTGTTTTACTGGTGTTGTCTATGCACCATATCAAAGAGAATGATTCTGCAACTAATAAGCCTATTATGATAACTGACTATAACAAGACAAAAGGAACTATATCAAAGAGAATGATTCTGCAACTAATAAGCCTATTATGATAACTGACTATAATAAGACAAAAGGAAGGGTGGATGAGGTGGACAAGAAGTGTTCTAATTACTCGTGCTCTCAAAGAACTCGACGTTGGCTTATGACTTTGTTTTACAGGTTGATAGACATGAGCGGTGTTAATGCTTATGTATTGTACAACATGTGCACAAACAAGGGCGACATCAGTCGTGGCCGATTTTTACTCTCGCTGGCACGTGAATTAGTAATCCCGAATATGAAATTACGCGTTTAAAAAGTTATAGGACCCGCCGATATGCCCGAGCCTCCACCACCAAAAACTTATCGGAATCCAGATCCAGGTGTTAGAAAGACATGTGCAATCTGTCCCAGTCGGTTGAAAAGGCGAACGAAGTACTGCTGTTACAAATGCAAGAAACCAATAAGGCACTTGCTGAATGTACAAAAACTTAATGAACAAGAAACTTAGTGAATGTACCAAATATTCAAGTGCTGTCATTTTTTTATTTCTTAACTAAGAAGTCAGATTTATGTTTTATTTTGATAATTGTTTATAGAAGATAACATATTTTAAGTTCATTCGTTGTTTATTACTTAATTTTAGAGAAAAATGAGACTGAAGTAAGTCCTTAAAATTGAGTGCCAAATAATTGTGATCTCTCGAATAAATGTTGATTTTACCTGAAAAATTACGTGTATTTTTTTGAAATCCTGTAGTTTAATTACCTCAAATAACAATCTTTTTAATGTATAAAATAGAAAAAAAAATACACTATTTATTTCAGTACCTACTTAAATTTTGACGTCTCTCAGTCGTAACGTCGGCGTAAGTGCTACGTTTAACCAGGCGGGCAGCTAAAGGTAAAAATAAATAAAATTTTATATTAATTTTCCATAGTTTTACTATATTTTTGCCAAATAAATGAACTACTGTTACATACGATTCCTAGTTGTATATGTTGAAACATTTGTAAACCGATTTTTTTTGTTCTAGATGAATTTGGAAAGAGATCAGGCTAAGATATTGAATATTCTTACCCAATGCGATAGCGACACTGACGAGGAGGTAGTCGCGCACGAATGTGGTCATAGCTCAGACTCCGAAATCGAAGACAGTTTAGAGCAAGACATAACAATCGACACCGACCAAAGCGATCATGGATCTGACGTGTCTTCTGATTCTGACCAAGATATCAATGTAAGCAGCAGGAACCGCAACAGAAGAAGGATAATAGATTCTGATGACGATACTATTATTCAACCAACAGAACGCCATCGGCCCCAAGCTCCTCTCCGAGATGTGGTAATTCAGTCAGAGCAGGATTATCTTTTTGGTATAAATAAACACAAATGGGCAACTAAGCCTCGCAGTTCTACCTGTCATACTTCAAATCGTAATATTGTTCATTTTATACCAGGACCTGTAGGTGAAACAAGAGAGTTGGTTGACCCGTTACCTTTATTTCATCTGTTTGTTACCGACGACATGATCAATGAGATTGTTCTTCATACTAATGCTGAAATCGACTTGAAAAAGAACAAGTACAAGAAAGATACTTACACAACATCGTCTAATGAAATAAAGGCGTTATTTGAACTTTTGATTCAATCGGCTACCATGAAGAGCAATCATTTACCTACCAGAGTCTTGTTCGATCCCAAAAAAAGCGGCAATGTCTTCAAGGCATGCATGAGTGCCGAGAGATTTGACTTCCTACTGAGATGTTGTCGGTTTGATGATAAGTCTACACGACTGCAGAGAAGGGCATCAGATAGATTTGTTCCAATAAGAAAACTTTGGGAAGATTTCATTGACAATTGCAAGAAGTGGTATAAGCCAAGTTCTTATATAACTATCGAAGAACAATTGGTTGGATTTAGAGGACGATGTCCATTTCGTATGTACATACCGAACAAGCCCAATAAGTATGGAATCAAGATTGTGATGATAGCTGACTCAAACTCGAGGTATGTCTTTAATGCAACACCCTATTTAGGTAAAGGAACTGACACGGGAAACGTGCCTCTTGGGACATACTTTGTGAAGTATTTGTGCGAGCCTCTATATGGCAGCAACAGAAACATAACCATGGATAATTGGTTTGCTTTTGTTCCCCTAGCTTCCGACTTGCTACGCCATCCTTATAAATTGACTATGGTTGGCACATTACGTAGCAAAAAGCGCGAAATCCCGCCAGAAATGAAAAATTCAAGAACAAGGAAGGTTGGCACTTCAATGTTTTGTTTTGATTCCGAGAAGACACTGGTGTCGTTCAAACTGAAGTCAGACAAAATAGTTTATATTCTGTCTACCGCTCAAGAGCAGCCCGATATTAATATCGTAACAAATAAACCAGAAATCATACATTTTTATAATAGCACCAAAGGTCCCGTCGATACAGTTGATCAAATGTGCTCAGGGATGAGTGCCAGTCGTAAAACAAACAGGTGGCCTCAAACTGTATTTTACAATATTTTGAATTTATGCATGGTCAATACATATGTCGTTTATGTGTCAAACATGGTCAGGCTACGTCAAAAACCATCGAAGCGCAGAAATTTTATCCAAAGATTGGCAGATGGTCTTACTGAGCCATGGTTGCAAGAACGCTATACTACACCAACTTTGAGAAAAAATATCAATATCAAAGAAAAAATATCATACATAAGAGATATCTTGAACATTGATGATGTTTCCTCTAGTTCGACTCAAGAACGGCCAAATAAACAAAAAATTTGTGCATTTTATTCGTATAAAAACGCAGAATGACCAAATATGCATGTCAGTCCTGTAAAAGATTTGCCTCGAGCACACAGTTCCGATATACCTATAATGACTGCAAGTACTAAAAGAATACTTCGTTATTACTCTCATATTAATTCTAAGAATAAGTCGTAAATTTTGTTTAATTTTTTTCCTTAAATATTGTAACGTATTATTGGCGTTACATGGTGTTTCCTACTAAACTTGGCTGTTTGTTTGATAATTTAGCAGTTTTCGCTACGTTCTTCGATATTTCAGTGGGCTGCATTAGTTTGAGTTCCTTTGCCGTGCGTGCTCCACGCCAAATTAAAAAGAAAAAAAATAGTTCAATCATTCCATCCAGTGTCTCCAACAATGCCGTAATTACGGTAAACCTACCGTAATTTGAACATATCTACCACCTACCGTAAACATGTTCAATTCTACCGTAATTTCGTCTTTATGAGTGGCGCCATAAAATTTGATATTCTATACCCAACCTAACACAACACAGTTTATTTTTATTTGAAACAATGTTTTAAAATGGCAACACTATCATTCCCTGGGGTTGGGAATGGGGTATTCCCCGTACAATCAACTTGTGTGCATAGACTTGTAGACGAAACTTACGCGACCAAATTACGAAGTTATTGAATTTAGTTCTCCAGTAGAACTTAACCATACCTCTGCGTTTCGTCAACTTTAATTTCTCTTCGCTCGCCATTTTTTCACAATAGTTAACTTTTCTCAGAACTTTTATCGCGATTATATTTATTAAAAATGAAATCTGAGTCTGACAACTCTAACAATTCAAGTGACGAGAGCGACGCTGGACCTTCCAGTAGTAAGCGCGCTAAAAATAAATCGTACAAACAAAAATTTCGATCAGAGTGGCTGAAAAATAAAGACTTTTCTCCATGGCTTCGCGAATACCCAAAAAACCCATATAAAGCAAAGTGTTTGCTCTGTGATACCACCATGCAGGCTGATATAAGTGTGCTGAAACGTCATAACGCAGGTTCAAAGCATCAAAGTAAGGTAAAGAGTACATCTATTCAACCACCAATCGTAAAATTATTGCAAACTTCAAAATCTCATTCAGTAGAAGAAAAAGCAAAATATGCAGAGCTCAAGCTCGCAGCATTTATGGCTGAGCATAAGATTCCACATTCAAGTATGGACCATTTATCAGATTTGTTAGTTGATGCATTTCCCGATTCAAACATTGCTAAAAATGTGAAAATGAAACATACTAAGCTGCAAGTTGTAATAAACAATGTCTTGGGCGATTCGGAAAAAGCAGCTTTAAGCGCCGATTTAAAATCGCAAAAATGTTCTGTTTTAATCGATGAAAGCACCGACATTACGTCTACAAAAACAATGTGTGTGGTTGTACGTTATTATGACCCGAAGATAGGGCGTGTGGTCAGTCGGCTTTGGGACCTCATTGACCTTTTTGGCGAAGATAATATAGATCACACTACAACTGCAAAACGCCTATTCGAAGTCCTAATTAAATCATTCGAAGAAAATTGTGTGCCCCAAAAAAATATAATTGGATTTGGATCAGATGGTTGCAATACCATGACGGGCTGTAACAATTCGGTTTCATCAAGATTCAGACAGTTATGTCCAGGAATAACCATTATAAAGTGCGTTTGTCATTCGTTACACTTATGCTCGAGCGAGGCTTGCAAAGAACTACCACCTGAAAGCGAAAAATTAACACGTAACATCTACAACCACTTTAAAACCAGCAGTAAGCGGCAAAGTCAACTTCAAGTTTTCCAAGAGTTTTGTGATGCAAAAATACATAAAATGTTGCGACCAGCCCAAACTAGATGGCTCTCCTTATCAGCCGTCGTCGAGAGGATCCTAGAACAATGGGAGGCTCTTAAACTTTATTTTGATGATAAATGGCTTGAAGATCATGAATGCCGTGAAATACACTCTGCTTTGAGAGACCCCATTCAGAAGGCTTACTTTTATTTTCTTTCGTGGATGTTGCCGAAGTTCACTAGAACTAACGCATATTTTCAAAGTGAAACTACAGTCTTACCAGAGATGCACTTGAAAATGCAAGAACTATACAGAGAGCTGCTTCTCTTAATTATGCCCGCAAGTTATGTAAATAATACACCGCTCGACAGTATCGACCCCACAGACGAACGCAAACATATACGACCCGAGGATATTTATTTAGGTCTTGGTGTTCAAAAACAGTTGTCACTTCCTGAAGTTATTGCTGATGGCAATTCTGTGAAACAGTTGCGACAAAATTGTAAGAGATTCGTTGTCCAGGCAGCGGTTGGCATAAGAAAAAGATATAGCCTAGATGACAAATTGTTTATTGCAATTTCCGATTTGAATAACGAAAATTGCATGTTGGCAACCGAGAAAAGACAAACATCATTGGCCAACACATTCAACTTATTGCCCCGAATCTCTCCAAAGACACTTGATGTCCAGCAAATTTTAGATGATGAATGGCGACATTTTCCGTATTACATTGCACAAAACAAATGTGATTTAGACGTCAACGATCCTCCAGATGTATTTTGGCATATGGTGTCTGAAATCAAAACTAATGAAGACTCGCGACCATTTTATAACTTAGCACATTTTATGCTCGGAATGCTGTCATTGCCCCACTCAAACGCCGATTGCGAGCGCATTTTCAGCCACATTTCTGACTTGAAAACAAAAAAAAGGAACCAATTGTCTACAAAATCTATTGCTGGGAATCTTTTTACGCAGCAACTCATTAAGAGAACAGGCAAAAACTGCGTAGATTTCCATCCTACTGATAAAATGATTAAAAGTATTAATGTTTCTATGTACAAAAAGGCTGAAACGCCTGACATTTAATTTTAATTGTGAAATAAAGTTCCCGTAAATTTACCGTTTTTTTAATTTTTGATCTCCCGTAATTTTCCGCCATATACCGCATTTTTAGGCAAGCAACACCGTAATTTTGACAAATAGAGTTGGAGACACTGATTCCATCCCATTCCGGTGGACAGACACTTTTCCTACTCGGAGGGCTGACGTTAACATGTCAGTTCCTAAAATTTATTTTTTTTATAATTTTTTCTTTAAATGCGGAAATCACCCCGTTAAGTTTGAAATAATGTTGGACTTGTGCCGCTACCCTATTTTGGACGGTGAAATTAGGACGCCGTGAGGAGATCCTTGTGGATTAGAACCGGTCGTCGGCATGATTAGCGGGAAATTGAATATATAAAAGAAACCAGCCTGGTCTGGTTTTTTTTTAATAAACCATATTTACCTCTTGGTAAAGAGAAAAACCCCTTACCATGATTTCCATTTTCATTTAAAATCTTTATTTAAACAACTCCCCGCCTTCTGGAGAGGAGACCTCGTATGCGATTCCATCCCGGAAGAGTCCCCGCGGGATTGCGAGGGTGTTAATTAGAGACCTTTAAGTATTTATTAAGATAATGTTAAGTAATAACACCTAGTGCGGTTAGAACTTGGCATTCTTTCATCAATTCATTCTTTAATTCTTTCAGTAAGTAATTCATTCATTTTTCAATTTATACCTTCAACGGTTAAGTAGGTTATCTATCTAGTTAGTTTATATATAAATTATAGTTACAGGATTTGATGTAGTTATTTGGTAAAATTTCAACTCTTGAGTAGCCTTGTACTCATGTAATTTACTGGTTGATTTCTAAAAAATTTCTTGTAAGCCTAAATTATATCTTTAGTCTCCGTACTTGGAATCGAGAGATACATTAAAATGTGAAAACTTTAATTTAAATTTTATTTGTTCTATTAACCCTTTTATATTTGTTATACTAGCTTATGTCTAGTGGGCTAATATTGCCCAGGCGCCCGAATATGTAAGTATTACTTATACTTAGTTGTTTTTGTCCCTTTTTTTTTTTTACAGTGTTGATTCAGACACCCGAGTCTGGACCGATATTGGCCCCTTTGTAACGAAAAAAGTAATTTAAATTTTGTAGTCCATTAACACCCAAATCCCATTAATTCCCGGTGCAAATTATTTAAATAATCTACATTTTGGTACTTCTGCCAATATTGTAAAATTTTCTCTTGGGAGGTTACAAAATTTGTAACCTAGCAAAAAATTAGTATAGGTACCTTGCACAATTATTTCTTGCAATCATGTCTTGCTATATTGTATATTATTAATTCAATTTAGTAATAAAATTGGTAACAAATAAAAGGAAAAATTGATCACCGTTACAATATAATAAAGAAACAAAATATTTGACTTTTTATTTGTTAGTCTGTCAGTCGAATATTTAGTGACAGAGTTACACCTAAATATGTTTAGTGATCTAGGGTTAAGCAAATGCTTTATATTGTAAAAAAATATATTCCAAAAATAAGTTCGTTCAAATTTTCATTTTAATATGGGTGATATATTCATAACGGATGTTTATTTCATTTAGGACAAAACATATGGAAACGAATCCAATAGAGTTCGGATTATCAGTACGATAAAGACAGTAACTTTGCTGTTAGCTTACGACATTTAGTTGCCTTGGCATATTTGCCGCCAGATGAGATTCCGACAGCATTTTATATGCTGAAAGAAGAAGTTTTGCCCGAGGAAGCACAACCCGTGACGGACTGGTTCGAGACATATTACGTTTTGGTAAAAAAAAGTCAGTACGAGAAGGAGGAGGAACTATAATTACTATTACCATATCTCCACCCTTATTTCCACCTCACTTTTGGTCAGTCAGTCAGAACTCAAAACGAGGTGGAACAGCTTACTGAATCGTAAACAGGCGTCTTGGTCTTTATGCGACGGTTCGCGAACTTATTGAAGGACAAAACAGCACCAGTCACATTGTTTAAAAGGCGCGTTCATGCGTGGACAAGACACCCCCGAAAAATAAAAGCAAGAAATTGCAATCTGCAATCACTCAAATTTGTAGGAATGGAGATCAAATGGAATTAAAAGACTTTTTGTGTTCTATTGCAAATTGCAGAGCGTTATAATTGTTGTCGTTGATTGCATTATACTTGACATAAATAAATAATAAAAGATTATTTTAGTTCATTAGTTTAAATAATGAATGATTATTTTAGCTCATTTGTTACATTGTGATAAAAAAAAGAAAACAAAAGTGGTTTATGAATCATAGAAGAAAGGTTTTTTTTTTGATGATTTTTGTTTATTTGTTCAAATAATGAATAAATGTTGTTGATTACAGCTTGTTGTTTAAATGTTAAAAATATGTGTATATTTATGATCATGATGATTTGTCGCCTCTATGATTATATCGATATTAATTTCAATTCACTAGTATTTTTACACCTTTCAGTTAAACAATACAATAAAATACAAAATACTGACACACAAATACCTACACTACACATTTACTGTATTTTTGATGATTTTTCGACGTAACAACCCATCTATGAAATATACCATCGAGGTAGAGATCCTTCGAGCTATTGACATTTCGATGTAACGACCCATCGGCGAAGTGTACCATCGAGGTAGAGACATCGAGATTTTGAGACCTTCGAGGCAACGTCATTCGAACTGGAGTATGAAACCCAGCGGTGCACCAGTACAAGAAATGTTTGATTCCAACTTTGAAAATATTGACTCCTTGTCAGAAACAGTGGAAAAGATGCCACTGTTTGTATCCAAAAAAGATACACTATACAGAACGAGGCGTAAGCATTTAACTGTAGAATGCACCGAAACGAGAAATTTAAGAGATGTCCAAGTACCAGAAATTATAGCCAAAAACTTTCTTGTCGCTGATGATGGATGTACTGATAAGATGCTTTTTGTACAAAATTTACCAGACACTGACGCAAATCGCAAACAAATCTCCTAAATTTTACATGTGATGTGGCTGATTATGGAGTAGGGGCTGTGCTTGTACACCAGTTGAAAGAGGGTACAGCGCAGCCTGTAATTATGAGTTTCAGGATAATTCAAAATCATGAGCGTCGTCACACTCAGTTAGACAAAGAGGCATTGGCCATCATGTTCGGTCTTAAGAAATTCAGACAATATTTATTAGGACGCAGATTTGATAAATGCACTGACAAGTGACCATAAACCCCTGTTGGGTATATCCCTTTCAGACCAGACAGTCACTTTTGTGAGTGTCACATCACGAATTTTTTTAACATTATTGAATGACATTAGGATGACGGGCTCAACCTCGCACGATTGTGAGGGTAGTCAGTTACACCTATTCAAATTTTGCTGCCATTGCTTTGAATCGCTCGGCGTCAGTTCGACTGTGATCCGCGGCGAGGTGTACGTGTCACGACAGGTTATTGTGTGGTTTGGATTGTAATGCTCACGTAAGTAATTTCTGTATTATTGTTGTGTTATTATGACTGGATTAAAGTTAATTTACATGTGGTGATAGTGGTAAATGATTATTCATTAATTTGATTTGTTTTGTGATAGCCTAAACATTACTGTCACGATTGTGAGGTTCTGGTCCGAACTGTAATATTTACTAATATTTTAATACAAATAGAAATAAGTTTACGATGATGTTTCAGGGCTTCTTGATTGTAGTAAACGGTAATCATGAGTAGAAGAAACTTAGCAAACTACGAAGACGCTATTTTGGAGGCCATCAATGATTCTGACTTCGGTCAGGAATCAGACGAAGACGAAACTTGGGTTCCACCAGGAGAAGAACCTGAAAATAATACTAGTGACGATGATACAGAAGAGGAGATCGGTGTTCCTGTCGTGGCCACCCCTACTAATACAAATGTTTGGTCTAGACGGATATTTAGGTCCAAACACATGCCATCAGTAACTTCTAATGCAGATGACGTATGTGTTGTTTAGTTTTTTTTTTAATATTTGATTTACATACCTACTTATCTCTTAACTCATCATATTTTTTTTTAATTTCTAGATACTCTCGCCTGCTGAATATTTCGAAAAATATTTCACAGAAGATGTGTACGAGATGTTCGCAATAAATACGAATATCTACTACCATACCACTAAGAACGCAGAACTGAAACCGCCAGTCACTGCCGCCGAAGTTAAAAAATTCTTTGGCATAAACGGTATTCTTGGTTGTGTAAAATACCCGAGGATAAAAATGGCATGGCTCCAGCGGTTCAAGTTGCCGTATATTACAGATGCAATGACTAGAGAGAGATTTTTCCAGTTTAGAACCAATTTGCATATCGTAGACAAAGGATCTATTTCAACACAAGAACAGTCTCGAAACCGCCTTTGGTTGATTCAACCATTGCTTGATTCTGTGCGCAAAAGATGTCTAGAACTGCCGAGAACTAATGGTACATACTCTATCGATGAGCAAATGATCCCCTTCCTCGGAAAATGTCCAGTTAAACAATATGTTCCTGGTAAACCAAGACCTGTGGGGCTGAAAAACTTCGTGATTACCACGTCGAAAGGTTTGGTCTTGGATTTCGAAATATACCAAGGTAATACAACACCTTTCCCTGACAATTCTCTTGGTTTAGGACCGGCAGTCGTATTGAGACTAATTACGACAATACCCAAAGGGAGTTTTGTATTCTTTGACCGCTACTTCACGACCATACCTTTGCTAGAGAAAATGATTACTGAGGAAATTGAAGGTACAGGAACTATGATGACAAACAGATTCAAGGGATATTCATTTACTAAGGATGCTCAAATGAAACGTGGTGACTATGAGGAAGTAGTGAACCAGAAAAAAGAGCTTTGTGTGATCAAATGGAAAGATACCAAGGCGGTCTTGTTGGCTTCCACTTGTATTGGGGCCCAGCCCGTTGTGAATGTTCAGCGCTGGGATAAAAGCAACAAGAGATACATTGATGTTCCATGCCCAAATACTGTAAGAAAATATAATGAAAACATGGGCGGAGTAGATGTAAGCGATCAAATGATGGAGGCATATCGATCTTGGCATAAAACGCGTAAGTGGCCACTGAAAGTCTTCATGCATTTGTTTGACATGGCAATTGTTAACTCTTGGTATGAATATCGAGAAGCTTCACTGTTACATAAACAAAAAGCAATAGATTTTCTCGACTTCAAGCTAAGCGTGTCTGATTTTTTGCTTGGTGGCCCTACTAGAAAACGGCAACGTGAACCTACTGATGATTTGGCTGAAATGCCTTCAACATCTCATTACAAGCCGGCTATGATACCAATGATTGATAAAAGACTTGATGGGTATAATCACTGGCCAATATGTGATACATTGAAGGCACCTAGATGCTGTAGATTGAAAGGTTGTAGCAGCCGATCAAAAGTTCGATGCACCAAGTGTAATGTTTATCTGTGTAGTACCAAAGATAACCACTGTTTCTATGTATTCCACAATGAAAAGTAACTATTTCGATATATGATTTACTAACGTATTACTACATTTAGATTACTTAATGCAGGTACAATTATTGATACAAAAATAATTATTACTTTGAGACTGATAATAAAATTGAAGTTCCTCGTAACATTACTTAATTTTATGTGATTGTTACTATTTTTTAGTATTATAATGGAGACTGATTAGACTTAACGTTATTTTTTGCCAAATAAAGTTTGATTCGTAAAGTAAATGGCTATGAATTATGTACTCTATATCTCACCCTCACGAATGTGAGTGTACCAAGATGCGGCCCAGTATGATACAATCGTGAGTATCCCGAAAAACCATTTTCCAGTTTTCCTGAATTTTTTTCCATGTCATATTCATTTTCAGGACCCCTTAATTAGCCCCAGACCCAATTTTTAGCTCAATATGTCACTGCAGTAAGACGCGGGTCTGAAAGGGATATTTCGACAAGAAAAATCTATTCCCAAACTAATATTGATTAGAATGCTCCAATGAGCTTTAACATCCGACTATACCGCCCTGGCAAAAATAAGGGCCTCTGTGGATCAATGTAAACAACATAGGGTTTACGATTCGGAGGACGGTGGTGCGATCCCCAGCGGGGTACATGTTTAAGTACACGGTCTGGTTGGTGGTAGGGCATTATAAATGTCCGCCTGGCTAGCTACCACCAGCTTATCTAAATCTGTCACCAAGCAGCAATGTTAATAGCAGATAGCCAGTCCCCCAAATGTATTACGGATTCCGGGTCATTACGCTTCCACCTTCAACCTCATCTTCACTTAACATCAGGTGTGATTGAGGTCAAGAACCAATCTGTTGTGCAAAAAAAGGCCAACACAGATAGCCTAAGCATGCTTGCTTAACCATGCTGCTGCCATCTGTAACTATGTGGCAAATCTCGCTCAAACCACCGCCAGTTGCTGGGGAAATCTCCGGTGAGGCACAATTTTTTCGGTAATTTGTATGTTGCAGCTGCCATGATTGAACACAATACGTAGTACCTACCTATTAATGTACAGCAACCATCAATATTTATTGATTTTTACGATGGGTAGGTAATTTATTATCACTGCGTCATGTAAATGTTATTGTTTCAAGCCAGGCCTCGCCGTAGGTGTGTATATGTTCCTTGCAGTCTTCTCCCCGTAGACAGACGCTTCTCCCGGTGTATAGTACTATACTCTTTGCGCTTCTCCCTCCGTATATAAAAAGTACTGTGGCCGGCCAAAGAGTAGAAATGGCCGGCTAGGCCAGCTGTCTGCCTCGTACATTTTTTTTTGTCCCTTGATTCGTTCACTTAGTGAACAGGCTAAGATCATTAGACTATGCTGCCTTTTTTTTTGTTTTTTTCCCCCTCTAGAAGAAGGCAAAGGGATCTAGCCCATAACAGCCATGTCTTATTTCTTCAGTTTTCAAGTCAGTCTCAGTCAAAACAAGTAATTCATCGTATACTTGGCGTATACAGAGTCTAGTCACGGTCAAGTCATTCTTCAGTAAAGTGGCAGAATGCTTTACCAAAGATTTTGGCGGCTTCTTGTGGGAACCCGAAAGCTTCGTTACCCACTTTTATTTACACTTCCCTTCACTTGTACACCATCACTAACGTTTGCTGCACAGTATTCTGCCATTATTAAGCTTCAAAAGTTAGAATGCACAAATTATAAGACTTATAAAGAAAAATGCTACTTCACTCGCCGAGTTCCCGCCAAAAAAACTTGATTCGTTCACTTAGTGAACAGGCTAAGATCATTAGACTATGCTGCCTTTTTTTTTTGTTTTATTCTCTCCTCTAGGAGAAGGCAAAGGGATCTAGCCCACAACAGCCATGTCTTATTTCTTCAGCTTTTAAGTCAGTCTCAGTCAAAACAAGTAATTCATCGTATACTTGGCGTATACAGAGTCTAGTCACGGTCAAGTCATTCTTCAGTAAAGTGGCAGAATGCTTTACCAAAGATTTTGGCGGCTTCTTGTGGGAACCCGAAAGCTTCGTTACCCACTTTTATTTACACTTCCCTTCACTTGTACACCATCACTAACGTTTGCTGCACAATATTCTGCCATTATTAAGCTTCAAAAGCTAGAATGCACAAATTATAAGAATTATAAAGAAAAATGCAACTTCACTCGCCGAGATCCCGCCAAAAAGCCCGTACATTTTTTTTCCTGTTTATCCTATAGGGAAAGGCAAAGAACAGTAATCCATACAGCTTATTCTGATTCCATTGACGGACACTGAACGCCTATATAAAATTTCTAATTGAGTCTGGTTCAGTGTCCGTGAACGTGTTAAGTGTGTGCGACCTAATATTACTGTTAACGTCGTCTGGCGATACCAGCGCCACGGTTTACTTCGCATAGCAAACCGCTTATTATGATATTCAATTGATCGATTAAAAATTATGAATTATATCGCTAATTTATCGCTATCTACGACATACATTTCGAACATCCTTCAAATGGTGTCGTTTTATTTCGTTGCCGTGTTGCGCAGTGCTCACCGGGCTGCTGCGTGTTACGCGTGTTACACCATAGCGTAAGTATTCATAAAGTGAGGAAGCTCCTTTGACATGACGCGATGCCGAACGTGTCGTCTAGACATGGCGGAAAAGAAAACATTTCGAAATATTTCCATGTTTTAATTTGTAACTACGTACCTAACCTAAACCGACATCTCAGATTGTCGGTGAAAAAAATTAGGACGTTAATTAAAGTAGCATCAGCAAGTCAACTTATAAATACAATTACTAGTATTTTATCGAACTATAAAAATTAACTAATCTAAAAGTGAAATATTTTTTTTTTCTATGCAATAAAGAATTCATATAGTTATTGTACTGGCACAAAATCGGTGTCTATTCTGTTAACAACTCAATTTTATTAATTCTTATCACAAATAGTAGATTTTTAGCGAGACATGAATCGATCGAGTTGCCTCTCGATCTAATAATGTCTCGCGGTTTATTTTGTATCTGTGAAAAAAAGAAAAAATATTTGTCAATGTAAAAAGGCGCGACCGATAAAACTTTAGCTTAAAACTATGTTTTCATATTATTGTTACAAATTAACAATAAACCGATCATTGCAAATAATTTGCGTCTAATTATCTACCATCCTCAAATCCTTACACGCCTGAGATTTTAAAAGTTCAGAAGCTGGGATAAGTACCTACCTATTGCGCAAATTGGACACAAAATAGTAGAGTGTGGTAAGCCAAAGTGAAGATCATGTAAGTTTAGCGCGTATTTTACTTAGTATATTATGTATGTAGAGTGAAAATTTAATAATATATTCAGAAGGATGTTCATTATTATACTGATACATTATTTATTTTTTTTCATTCCAAATATTTTATAATTTGTTACTAAACAAATTACTGTGGTGGCGCCATCTGGTTCATTCGTTATGAATCTTTTGTTTTGGATATTCCGCGCCACGTTCAAAAAAAAAAAATTTCTTTACACTCAGTGCCGTAGACAGACTCTGTCTACGCTCAGTGCTGTTTCTCGTTCGAAAACATCGTACGATATTAATTAATGAAATCGATAACATCGATTAACAGCATCGAATTATATTTTATCAAATCAAATTTATTGAAATTCGATAACATGGATTAAAGCTAATTTTTTTTAATGGATTTTTGTTTTTTTTTGCATTTGTTTTTTTTGGTCATATATTCTGAAAGCTACATATGACCAATACTAATCCTAATAATGAAATCATCGGCGTTTTATATTTAAATTTTATTCACGTTTCAGCTGTCAGTTCATGTACCCTTCTCTCTTGTCTTTAATGATAATTATAAAATTAAAATATTAGGTATATAAATATGTATATGTTTTATATATTATAATATATTCACTTGTTCTGAAAGTAATAGTATTGAAAAACAACGTAAATTATTAGACTGCATGACACCCATAAGACAAACGTCGAAGGATATGTCAGCGCAGCAAACAAATAGTAGAGGTAGATCGCATACTCTTCCTATAAATAATGCAAATAACGTCAGAAGGGTGAATCAATCTCCAATATCACGGCGGGATACGGGTCGTGTCGGTGGTAGAAACTCACGTAAAAGGTCACGTGTAAGTAAGACCCGGGTTGATTCAAAGCGTAGTGACAATGCTCAATCGAGTCTACGGTCGAAACGGCAACGACGACGTAGCGATTTTGGTTCGGATTCGGTGTCACCTAAACGGGCTCGCCGACAGCGTCACAGGCATGACAGCCATCGTGAGTCACCATGGTCGAGTAGCTGCGAATGTCAATTGTCCAGTCGTAAAAAAACTCAAAAACCATCTAAGCGTAATCGTTCAACTAGCTCCGAGAATAGGACACCCCCTCCAGTAAACTTTGATAAGAGAAGTAGGCAATCGTTGTTAACACCGGTTGTAAACAGGCAGTTAGTTGAAGTTAGTTGTCAAGAAGTAGAATCAAATCGTGACTTGACTCAAACGATGAATGAAAACACATTGTTGGAAAAGTTAGTTAATGCGCTAAATAGTAGAAATAGTGTCGGGTTTCCTGGATCAAGTCTACATGGAGCTCAAAATGTTATCCCGGACTTTGATCCACAAGCTAAGTCACAGGTTATGAAAGACTGGTTATTAAAAATTAATGAGTCTGCTCATATCTATGGATGGTCGGAACGACAAACTGCATTTTATGCCCTTCCAAAATTGAAAGGTCTAGCCAAGCGCTGGTATGACGGACTAACCAGCGTTAAATATACATGGGTGGAATGGCAAGCGAAATTGTTAGAGGCTTTCCCTTGCGAACAAAATTATGGAGAATTGTTATGGGAAATGCTGGCTCGAAAAACTCGACGCAATGAACTGCTAGAGGAATATTACTATGATAAAATTATGCTTATTAATAGATGCAAATTAACAGGTAAACAAGCGGTTGATTGCCTGACTCATGGTATATTCGACTCCAATATTCGAATGAATATCCAAGGCGCTAATTTGCAAGAGCCGGAAGGCGTTTTAAGATACTTTCGAAATATCACAAATAAAACGTTTGAAATGTCTCGAAAGTATCCACCCAGGCGTGACACTAACGATTTTACTCCACTGCGAAAGCTAAGTGACACCAATGTGAGAAAACCGTTGTCTTCCATAACATGTTATAATTGCGGAGAGGCTGGTCACTTAGTCACTAAATGTCCTAAAGAAGTATTAAAATGTAGACAATGTAGGCGATTCGGACATATCGAGAAAGACTGTTTAGGAACGACAACCTCAGAGGCACTTGGATCAAAACAATTAATAACAAGAAATACAACCAAGAGTGTATTGAACATTGTTTCTTCAGGAAGCACAAATAGCAAATATTTTAAACAGGTACTCGTCAATGGTCGTTCTATGACCTCGTTTATAGACCTCGGCAGTCAGTGTACCCTTTTAAGATCAGACTATGGGAATGAACTGCAAGTAAATATAGACAGAAATGACCTCCCTACGTTGAAAGGATTCGCCAGCGGGTCGTTAGTACCAAGCGGTCGCGTAAAAATACAAATTAAATTGGACGGACTAATGGAAGTAGTCGATGCTTACTTAGTGAATCCCGATTCCCTACCCGCTGATATTCTGATTGGCCAATCGTTAACTGAGTTACCACGGGTGCGTGCATACAAAACGGAAGATAAATTGATATTTTATAAGGAAATAACAGCGGGAACTGAAAGAGTTTCCGTTACTAACTCTATCAATAGCTTAATTACCGGTGTTTCATCAATAGAGGTTAGCACTTTACCAGATGTTAGTGGATCAATTTATGTTGATACGGAAGTTTGTATGAAAGTTAATAAGGAATTTCTAATTCTACCAGGAGTATATTCGATTAAAAATGGTCGGGGATCCGTACTAGTAATCCCTTTGAGTTCACAACCCTTTACGCTTCCAAGTGGCACTTTGCTAGCTAGAGCTATGTTAATTTTGCCGGAACAATTAACACCTAAGCCAAGGGCAGATACCGTGACAATGGGTGTCAATCTAGTTTCAATTGACGAATCAAACACTGATATTACCATGAGTCAACTAAACGTTGATAACGATTTACCCCTAGATATTAAAGAAAATTTATGTAATCTTCTAAAGTCTCGCCGCGATTGCTTCGCTTTTACGTTAGAAGAATTAGGTAGGACATCGCTCACTGAAATGCATATTAACTTGAAGGACGACAGCCCGGTAATGTATAGACCGTATCGCCTTTCCATACCAGAACGCGAGAAAGTGAATGATGTCGTAAGCAACTTATTATCTACTGGGATTATACGAGAGTCAAAGTCGGAATACGCTAGTCCAATAATTCTTGTTGCAAAAAAGAATGGCGAACGTAGATTATGTGTTGACTATCGGGCAATTAATAGAAAAACAGTTAAAGAAAAGTTTCCTATGCCAATAATTGATGATCAGATTGACAGCCTTTCCGAACAGGTCTACTTTTCGTCTTTAGATCTTACCTCTGGTTATCATCAGGTTCCTGTATCGGAAGAATCAAAACACATAACTGCCTTTATCACGCCCGATGGCCATTACGAATACAATCGTATGCCTTTTGGTCTGACAAATGCGCCGGCAGTATTTCAGAGACTCGTTTTGACCTTGCTTAAACAACGTCCTATTGTTGGCGTGTTAGCTTACATGGATGATATTATAATTTCATCTAAAACTCTACAAGATGGGATGGAAAAGTTACAACAGGTCCTAGACCTGATAAAAGATGCGAATTTAACGCTCAACTTAGCTAAATGTAATTTTTTTAAGAAAACTATAGAATATCTTGGTTTTGAAATCTCCAGTGCTGGTGTCAGGCCGGGATATAGAAAAACCGAAGCTGTTGCTGCGTTTAAAACCCCCCAAAACGTTCATGAGGTTCGGCAATTTGTCGGACTATCAAGTTTTTTTAGACGCTTTGTTCGCGGTTTTGCCTCCATTGCGAAACCATTAACGTATCTCACTAAAAATAATACTACGTGGGTTTGGGGGGAAGAACAGACAAAAGCCTTTGCTAAGCTGAAGGAGATACTGACATCGCGACCTGTACTGGCTATTTATAATAGTAAATATGAAACTGAATTGCACACTGACGCTAGTTCTGTTGGACTGGGAGGTATCTTATTGCAGCGCTCAAACAAGGGGTTCCCTTTTCGAGCTGTAGCGTACTTTAGTCGACAGACGACGGCTGAAGAGCAGCATTATCACTCTTACGAATTAGAGACTCTTGCCGTTGTCGCCTCTCTCAACCGGTTTCGAGTGTATCTTCTTGGTTTGGAATTCAAGGTAGTTACGGACTGTAACGCCTTACGAACCACTTTAACGAAGAGAGATCTAATTCCAAGAATAGCCCGTTGGTGGTTGTTGGTTCAGGAATTTACATTCTCTATTGAATATCGACCTGGCACGCAGCTAGCTCATGCAGATGCTCTGAGCCGCAATCCCATTTTGGCTGAAGAAGACATTGAAAAGGTAATGCAGATAGGGGAAGTTCATTGGTTACAAGCCATTCAGATGAGCGACCCTAGATTGTGTCACATTAAGGCAGTTTTGGATAGTAAATCTCCTGAAGCGAAAGATATACACAAAAATTACGAATTGAAAGACGGGAAAATTTATAGAAAAGTTGAGGGAGAATTGCGTTGGGCTGTTCCAAAAGATGCTCGCTGGAAAATAATGCAGCACCTTGTGTGTGCTCACGTGCCCGGAGGTATGCAGTAATCAAGATACAACAACGCCTAACGCTTGCCTGAGACTTTGGAATTGGATATACCTTCTGGAGTGAGGCCGAAGCAGTCACGTGCAAGCGGTGCCCAGCTATGTCTTACCTTCTGGAGTGAGGCTGAAGCATCTAGTGTGTGATGCAAGCGTTGCCCAGGATTTTTCTTACTCTGGAGAGAGACCGAAGCACCTAGTGTGTGCAAGCGGTGCCCAGATTCCATTTACCTTCTGGAGTGAGGCCGATGCACCTAGCGAGTGCAAGCGGTGCCCAGGACTTTTTGTTTTTATTTTTTCTTCTCTGGAGTGAGGCCGAAGCACCTAGCGTGTGCAAGCGGTGCCCAGGATTTTTTTTTTTTTTTTTTTTTTTTTTTTTTTTTTGTTTTCCTTTCTTCTGGAGTGAGGCCGAAGCAGCCAGCGCGTGCAAGCAATGTCAGGCTATTTTCTTGGCGATAGGCAATGTAGCAATCAAGTATCGGATATGTTAGCGTTCAAGATTATCAAAATCCTTAGTTACAGACTAACTACGTACGATGATAATAAACATAAATAAAATACTTTTATGGACGATTCCACGCCAACCTACAACCAGTATTATTGGAGCTCGCCTCTTTAATTCTTTATCATTACCAATGAGGTCATTTGTTAAAGTAGGATGGCCGAGCTAATACATGATAATTATGCAATGTATAAAATGTCAATTGCGAGGCGCGAGACAGTAATTGATATGTATAATTACACTTTTTTTTTGTAAATTTAGGAACGATACCTATGTATAAGGCATGAGCTGTGTCTCAACAATTTTTCATATTCTTATATCGTTTTTAATTAATTATTTATTTTTTTTGATTTCGTTCGAAATGAGGATAGAAAATAATTTTCTTTTTCACTTTCTACTTAATTTTAAATATTCTTACGTGAATCTTTGTGTATACAGGGATAATTTCCTCATAAAACAATATTGTTGTTGTATTGTTTGATTTAAAAACTGTTATAATTATTAATGAGCTATTAGACAATTTAGAATTATCCATATTTTTCTAATTTAGAAATTTGGGTTATAATTTGGTGTCATAAGATTTTAACTTTTCACTCTAATTAGATGTCTATTTTAAAAACTGTTCTACTTTATTAGAAGTGTTCAATGATATCCAAATGATATCTCAATGATAGCCCAAATCATAATTGCTACGTCAATTATGCTACGTCAGTTATGAGTTGGGCTAGATGGTAGAGCATCATAATACTGAAGGTGTGTCTGAGACAGACACAGGTTCAGGACGGCCGACTGTTAACAACTCAATTTTATTAATTCTTATCACAAATAGTAGATTTTTAGCGAGACATGAATCGATCGAGTTGCCTCTCGATCTAATAATGTCTCGCGGTTTATTTTGTATCTGTGAAAAAAAGAAAAAATATTTGTCAATGTAAAAAGGCGCGACCGATAAAACTTTAGCTTAAAACTATGTTTTCATATTATTGTTACAAATTAACAATAAACCGATCATTGCAAATAATTTGCGTCTAATTATCTACCATCCTCAAATCCTTACACGCCTGAGATTTTAAAAATTCAAAAATTAATAGTTTGGTTTAAAATCATCCAATCACTAGCCATTGTAAAGGTTATTAAGTCGTAAATTTGTTTGAGCGGTTTGAGCGTCGATTCCTTTTGGTATAGTTATTTTACTCTTTGCAGTCTGTATGGGCGTTCGACAAGGCTCCATTATGGGATCATTTTTGTTTTTAATTTACATAAATGACTTGCCAAACCTTGTAAAAGATAAACATGAAATAGTATTGTTTGCTGACGATACCTTTATTTTATTTTTATTTTATCTTATTCAGGACAACTAACAGCTACCTACACAATACAATTATGTTTTATAATCTTATATGTAGACAATGGAGGTCTTGTGTAACCAACTCCGTTATCCACGACAATTTTATAGATAACTGCAAAGACAGAAAAGCAATCCGAACCAGTTAATTTAAAACTTAAGTATCCCCAATATCCGACAGGACTTCGAAACACTTTCTTATATTGGTTTTTAGACAAAAAGAATACATCCACATCCGTTAGATATTTATTATAGATGTTAGTCAGTCGACACAGGGAGCACGCTCCCCTGCATGCGTTCTGCTTGTGTTAAATGCGAACAAGCGATGTGGGTATGATTCCCGTAAATTGTAATTAATTTCATTCACCATTTCCATACAATCAATATTGTTATGCAGCAATTTATTTATTTATTATATAATAACAATAACTATGTAAAAACATGCAATCCAGGAGTAATCGTCTAGTTTTCAAGGTAGATAAGGAATATTTTTCTAAAAGCCTGCTGATCTGAGAAACATGCGTTGTACACGTTCGAGTTCATCGCTGTATTTATTGTAAAAGGGATTCCAGATACAGGTTGTTTATTCTAATTGACATCTAATTAGAGACTTATAAAGATAAAGGTAGGTTGAAGGAAGTTTAAAATTTTTACTCGAGCGCATTACAAAACCATAAAGCTGAAAAGCTTTGTTTGTTATAGAGTGCTCATGTTGATGAAGCTTGGAATCAAGAATTAGTCCCAGATCACTAATATATGGTACCACTTCCAACCTTATTCCAATACCTCCGTATTGTTTAAAGTAAAAGACTAAAATTAATCTATGACGACGTGAACTTCTATTTCTCAAATAGTAGAATGGTTTACGGCCAATAATTTGTTACTTAATGAGATAAAAACTAAATGTATTAAAGGGGATAGAATCTTTGTGGCTTATCCACCCGCCATTTGATTTTTCTTCAAAGTTTCTGAGCACGATGAACGTTGTATATATATATATATATATATATATATATATATATATATATATATGTATATATCTCCATAGGTATAGACAATATTTGAATGAACAAAAAATGTCAAGTAATATGTGTTACGTTGCCGAGATATTTGGAGGTAAAGATCTATATGATATATGATATCAATATGATAACAATAACAACCATTAAAAATGCAGTAATTACGTATGTGTACGCATTCCATTGCATTAAAATAATAGTTCCCAAGCTGATATAACTATTTATTAGAAGGCAGCACAACCTAGTAGCACGAAAAAAACGACTTCATTTAATTTCTTGCCTACCTATCGCAGCATTCGCAGCACATCGCAATAAAACGTAATTTTTTCAAAATGGGTAATTTGAATCGCGGCGGTTGGCTTATCTTCCATTCCATAACTATACAAAAATAAAACAAAACACATAATGTAGATGTTATGTAACAATCCTTTATTATTATTACAAAAAACCATAAAAAATATAAAAAATGTTATAGGTGTATTAACATTTAGATGTGACATTTAAAAAGGTTATAAACAGAGGTTATTCCAATGATATAGAAGTAAAAAGAGGTTGATATGCTATCTACACGTTTCAGTGTGAGTTTTTGTTTACCCCGGCGAAACAATGAAACACAAGCGGTGACATTAAACAAAAGGTTTTCCAAGACGGGAGCACGATAGAATACAATACAAACCTACTTGATTGTATACACAAGAGACAAACCGATCACTGCGTATACGATGCAATTTATGAGGCAAATAAAGTAGGTAATCAACTGAAATTGTTTTTCCATGCTAAGCCCCCGACTATTTTATTTACCTATTTATATTGGGTCTTTACCTATGAAATTGGAGTTTTTTTTTCTTCGTTAATCATATGTATCAATTCCTGCGATTTTCAAAGCTATATCCAAATTTGTTTTTTATTTGGAAAATGGAATATTATTTCAAGGTTTCACATGAAGACATTGCACAGTTTCCCGACCGCTGCCCATCCGAGTTGGATTCGTTGATTGGCCTCTCTCGTATCGTGCTTAATACACGAAAATAAATAAATAAAATTAGTGATTTGGAAAATTTAAAAATAAGTATGAAAGGGCGAGCTGTAGTTATCACTCACCAGTTTGATTAAATGTTGCACAAGCTTGAGATGTGACTGCAATGAAATAGGAAGAGAGAGAGGCAAGAACAAGAACGGACACCGACGACACGATACGCGGTAAAGCTTGGGTAAATTCTTTGGATAGTTGAACGTAGTAAAGGTAATAACAGGAACTTATTATATGGATCACAGACTAAAAAAAAAGAGCCCATACTCATACAACATGTTTATCCGTTTTCTAGTATACTTTGCTTAGTTTTTGGGGCTATTATAACTGGTGTAAGTTTAGGCAGGATAATGATTTTCTTCTTATAATATGTCTCCTTCAGTATTGTGTTGGGTTGGGACTTGAAAGGAGATTGTAATTTTTTTTATTTTATTCTGACAGGCTGGAAAGAAATTATCATACGCTTTTCAAAATTAGAATATCTTAAACCTTTAGTGACGTTTTAGTGCTGTTATCTTACGTCAACCTTTGCTTATAGGTACTAAAATATAATATATTTCAGCAATTTTTCTTTAAGAACTAATCATTTATGTATAGTAAAAGGAAAAAGATAAAGCGTCAAGATGTTGTGTACGATAATACTAGCAGGGATGCTATTCCCAAGAGAGGATATTATTCGGAATTGGTTTCCGACATGACACAAGATGACCCTTCTAAAGAAATTTGTACAAGAAAGCGTATGAAATTGATATTACAGGTAAATTAACGTTTAATATTAAATACGTATTGCGCGAAATCTACACGTTGCCTACGCAAGTGCAGTTCTTTTCTTGTCCTATATGCACTTTGCATTATTGCCACTAGTTCGGATTTCCACTGCGTACCTACTCTTCCGTTAGTATTGTTGGTGGTCTGTTTACTCCTCCGCTTGTGCTACGTTTGCTGAATAGTGTAACATGAAAATCCGCCTAAAATATAAACAAAACTCACATGTATGATAATGAACATCTCGATTCCTGTAGTACACATACATAAAAATCTTCATATATCTCGGAGAAGTAAGAAAATAATAAATTATTACCACTTGATGCGTTTCCTTGCTGAATCTCCAAATCTGACAACAAATGTACATTAATTTGTTTTAAGAATGCCGACTGTTTAATTTTAAGTGATCATTTCTAAAGTTAGTATAAATAATATTCTAAAGGACATAAAAAGGAAATATATTTATTCACAAGGGTTAGTACTTGACCTCCATCACGCCTGATGTTAAGTAAGCGTCGTCGGTGACATTAAATAGCTGATAACCAAAAATTTTCACGGGAACTCAGCGAGTGATGTTGCCGCCAAAATCTTTCGTGAAGCATTCTGGCACTTTACTGAACATGATGACTTGACCTTGACTAGACTCTGTATACGCCAGGTATACGACGAATGACTTGTTTTGACTAAGACTGAAGAAATAAGACATGGCTGTATGGGCTTAGATCCTTTGCCTTCTCCGAGAGGAGTGAATAAAACGAAAAAAAATTAAAACAGCTGTTTTGCTGCTGTCATAACAGAGGGTATTTTGCGGGGGTCGCAATTTAAATTATGAAGATTGGACCGCAACCATAACTTTGTAATGCTGTATTTACAAACCTTTGTTTGTAAATAAATGAAACAGTTCTAATTACAGTTGCAGTTTTGCTCGTCACACTTTGGGAGACTTTATGATTACACTATTACATTTTTACTACAGTGTATATGAGTGATATTGCTTACCGAATGTCTCTTGACTGAGACTACATACTTTTTGATTTCAATACATAGTTAATTGTTGTTTTGTGGGAAAGGGAAAGTTTGGAGGGAAAGCTGAACTAAAATGTATGAAAGTTAAGTGCGAAATCTCTGTATATTACCTCCAATGATTAAGAGGTAACACGATGATATTTATCTAAGAGTATGTGTCAAACGAAAGTTCTAAAAGGTTTATCTCGTATGATTTATAATTGGCTCATTCTTTACTTTTACTCCGCCCATTCTATAAGGGATATTAAATATACATATATTATCAACAAATCTCCAGTTTCGTATATCTAAAGCTAAATATATAATTAATACTTTGTAGACAGTTTTGTAGATGAATCAACACAATGTGCGGTAGCTAAAAGCGGGCGCTGGTGGAAGAAATTTTCCTTCGCCTTCGAATGAGTAATCATCTCCTTCACGAGATTAAAAATTTAGAACTGTAAGAAAGGACTAAAACAACGACGATAGCTAATAGCGGTGTGCTGGTCGAAAAAATAACTATACTCGTTTTCGTATATAAAAATAAAGAAAATATATACAGAGAGCAACTAAGTATAGCAAAAACTGAAATGCAAGGGCCAAAAATGATTTGTTTTCAATTTAGAATTTGCTCAGTCTTAAAAAGTTAATATGAACATTGGTGGCCAGTTATAGGGCACCCAAATCGACCTCCACGCTCTTCGCGTGGTCTGTGGTGTCCACGGCCTCCATCGCTGACAGTGTGTATGTACTTATTGCATAAACATACTAGGTAATAACAGAGAGTTGATAAGGGAGTGCAAACGCACTTAAATTACGCACGTAAATGCTAAATGTTTTGTTTATGTTTGTAAGTGTAAGAGATAAGTTGATAATTAAAATAAAGTGATAATTTTTGTTTTAATTATACAAGGAAATAAAAGACTGCATTTTAGTTTTCTTTCATTAATTTATACTTGGCAGTTCAATTCAGACTTGTGAGGTTTTATATGACTTTTGAATGCAGAGAATCGCAGAATGATTAACCAAATTTCATTTCAATTTCAATTTTCAGTTTTTTATTTGGGAAACTTGGAGTACATTATAAAACACTATAATAAAGTAGTTATAGCTAGATCATAGACCAAATTGTTTCCACAGATAGGTAGGTAACATATTAAGTATGAATGGTGTACACAGAGAAGGGATTGAGATATTTCTAAATAATTGTAGTAATAAAGCGTTTAAGACGAACAGAGTAGGTAGGTGTTAGGTTAGCAACAAGAATATATACACAATCTCAGAAACACAAATAAAATGAATAGTACAAGGAATATTCTGTATGATGTGGCCAGATTATACAATAACCTACCTAATGAAATAAGAGTGTCAGAGTATGACCGTATATAAGAATAAACATATAAATTGTTTGTATAAGTAAATAAAATTAATATTTAATAGACCGCATGTACAAAATTAATTTTCAAATACTCTAATATTACTAAAAATAAGTCCTATATATATTATTGTATTTATGGTAAGCATTTCTTTAGTCTGTTAAGGAAATGCTTTGTTTTCAAGTTTTCATTCAGCCATCATGTTTTATTCTCATTTTAAGTGAAATGTTATATTCTTATGAGTAATAAAATTATTGAAACGGAGTATTTTGATTTATAATTATTTTAGTTTTTATTTTAATTAATGGAAGAGTATGTGATTGGAAGGAGAGAACTGAAACTTGAAATATTTTATGCCAAAGTGGAGAATATTCAATTATAATTGATATGAAGCTTTGGTCTGTAATTAGGTCTTTAGCCCTCGTTGTTACTTCACAAATGGCAAAGACGACCTACTGTTCTGAAGCAATAGTTAATTAAGAAATTTCTAAAATGTTGATACGTTTTGTTAGTCTTATCTTGTCTAAAAATGTTGACGATAAACTAAAAAGAGGCCTTTGTCCAGCCGTGGACGACTATGACGGTGATCATGAAACAAAAACGAAACTATTGCTAATCCAATTTTAACTCTGAGAAAACTTTATTTCTTTGATCCATTTAGCGACACTTATACACTTAAGTTAATTGATCAGGTTGTATGTACTACATAACTCTACATAAAAATATATGAACCATCAATCCCAAAATAAGCAGTAGTTACTAGATTTCGGTGTCGCAAAGTGGTATGAAATCGGTCCCCATTTCAGCATAATATGTTGTAGTCGAGAGGAAAAAACGACTACAACGCTGGTTTTCAGTAGAGCCCAAGGTGAGATCACGGACGCCCATGGGACAAATAATAAGTACTGAAATACCTGAATATCGACTACTATCGTCTAATCTACTTAACTACGAATTTACGAAGGACCACACACACACACACACACTCCTCACATATACACACCCACACAAACACAAACACACACACACGTCGATTTTTTTATAGTCTGTTCGAGAGGTGAGAACCTGGTGACCTGTTACACAGGTTTATCCTTTTTCAGACACCAGATTCTCACAAATAAGGGTTTTACAAAATTTCTGTTTGTATTTAATTGTACATAATTACTTATTTGTACAGGCTAAAACAGAGAAATTGGCACCAACTCTTGTATCTTTGCCGAAACCTCAGAAGCCGAAGCTACTTTTGCCGCCAGGTCGCTGGACTACTTACAAGGAAGATGATAGCATTGTGAGTATTTCGAATTGCGATTCTATTACGTCAAGTTAAAGTTGCCTCAAAACCGACTCCGATACAGAAGCTATATCCGTTAGCAGGAATTGCGCCCCCAGATGTCAGGCGAGAAATAGCTAGGCTCCATTGAGAGAGCCAAACTGCAGAATGATACAAAAAAAATACAAAATAGTTTTATTTTTCCAGACCAGTTTAACAATAATGATATTAGTTTCTGGATTTTCCTAGTCAGGAGAAAACACTTATAGATGATTTAGCTTATTTAAAGCTGGTACATCAATTCCGAAACAATAAAACAAAAAGTAAAACAAAGGTAAGGCGTTAAATGATAGTAACTATATTATACGACCGATTAGTGAAGTGGATAGTGCGAGTTCGAACCCGCGACCGGTACCTAAATGTTTGTGTGATGAATACGAACATTCGCCGTCTTGCATAAAAAAATAAATGAATAAATAAGTTACTTTTAATATATTGTATCTTGAGCCATCGAAGACAGTCATTATATGTTTGTATGTGGGTATATCAAACTACTTCATTTGATTCGTCTCTGCAAGCTCCAAATTGTGCACTCCTCTGATCTTCCTTGTTCTGTCATATCCCTTTAAAGTACCTACTTACCAAATACCGTTTAATCCCTTTTAAATTCTCCATCTATTTACCAAATTCATTAATAATAATAACATCTCCAGCAATTCCCGTTTGAGACGTTTGTGCCAAAGCTCCAGTTCCTCAGTGTGGTGCTGCCCAAAGAGCTACCTCGGCTTGTCAAGATCGAGAGACTACGAAGGAAATTCCTCGCAGCTAATGTTAAGGTAAATAAGCAATATTATCCACTTTCACTGTAGTTTGGAATAACAATGAAGACACATCGTAAAATTGTAGAAGTGTGTAGGTACCGGGTGCGCCAAAGTTAACCTAAATTTTCAACTCCGATAATTGGAAATCCGAAAATGTTCTTCCTAACATTTTTCACCCTAACAATCACAATTCCTAACTACTCTGTCTCTAATGTTCATAATTCCGAAGCATTCAACTTCATAATGTCGGTAGCAATAAACATCTATTATACTTTTATTTATTTTCCTATATTTTCTCAACATAACCATCTTTTACACTATTATTCAAAGTCATATCTTTAAGCCAGAGTCCCGCTCCAGTCATTCAGTCAAGTTCCAGTAACGAATCGGTCCTATTCATAATTATTGGTTTAGGTTAGGTTAGAACTGCGGTATAAACTCCCAGGCCATAAACATAACCGTAAATATTTTGGTAATTATGTTTAGGGATAAAAGCGTTATGATAAAAAAACGGTAGGAGTTTAAATATATTTACATTAATGATATTATTAATTACAATTTTCGGAAACATGAGTGTTATGAACATCGCCGGTAGCACTACAAATAGTATGAATGAAAACTTTAGGATGAACATTTTTAGAAAGAGTGATCATTCCGATTACAAATCATTAGGAAGAACAATTTCGGGTAAAGAACCGAAGTTTTTAGCTACATATATTGTAAATGCAGCTGCAAGCTCATTAAATAAAATAAACCAGCCAAGTCAAATAAAGGCTTGTGAAAAATTTAATTCCCCAAAAAATCCCCATTTCCTTAAAGAGGCTTGTGAAAGGTCCAAGGTGAATCCAGAAGGTCGTCATAGCAAAGCAAATGCGGCCAGTGTTCTCGGACGTGTGTGACCACTTCCCATGTGGCCTGTTAGTTAGCTTCGCTATTGTAACGTCTTACCAGTAATCACCTATGAAGAATTGCTCCTTGAAAGAGTTATGCTCGTTCTCTGTGAGGTAAGAGAAGCAGTTTGATTTATTTGACAACGAGAGTTGCTGATACAGCCCAGAGAATTGATGAGCTGAAGTGGCAGTATACTGGCCACACCTGTCACAGAACCGGCGATGGACATTGAGATAAACGAGATCAGGAGTGAAGACTGCAAGGTGGTGCGATCCTATCATCGTAGCGGCGGCTTAGAAATTAGAAAGGCATAACCTGTAGGGTGACCGCGAATACTCCCTCACAATCGCTAATGCATTCACGTTAACATTGGACGTTAACACGGTAACGTTAAGAAATGTAATGAAAACGCACATGATTTTAGATTCTGTGTCAAGTTTTAAAGTTACTATTAGTACAATTGTATTTCAAAACGGAAGCTATTGCAAATACGATCACCGTTCGCGGTCGCACTGATTTCCACCTCTGCCATACCCTTGCTTAGATCTTTATCCTTGTTGGTATACCCAAATTGATACAACGGACTTATCCTATTGGGGGATCTCTTCAAGTCGACCTAAGGACAGCCCAGAGAACATCTGAAGGCTACCCGTCCGAATTGGATTCGGCGATTGGCTTCTTTTTGAAGAATACAATCCTATATATTAATTTTCTAATACATGTATGAACTCATTTTTGTTTTCAGAAAATGCTACGAGAGTTGGGCATTCTGCCATATTGGTTACTGCCAACGTCGGAGTACGAGTTGACAGAACAACAGTACTATGGCCTGTACAGTCCTTTCCCTAAGTTGGACCTGGAAATATTCGATAACACTGACTTCGATTGCCGGTGAGTTTATGTTAAATTGAAGAAGTCCGTAGAAGAATGAAAGTCAGTAATGTACTCCACCGGACCGTAGTAATTTGATATGGCAGTGGGCTGGGACTGAGAGCCGTTGGGCCATGAAAGTTCTTTTATGGTCTAGATTCTAGACGGAGACCGTGGCGCTGCTGGGACGATGCACACGATAAATACGGACATGTGTACATAAAGTGTGGTATATAAACAGCCTCCGTGGCTTAATGTAAACAACATTGGGTTTACGATTCGGAGGTCGCGGGGTCGATCCCCAGCGGGGTACATGTTTAAGTACTCGGTTTGGTTGGTGGAAGGGCATTGTAAATGTCCGCCTGGCTAGCTACCACCATCTTATCTAAATCTGCCGCCAAGCATCAATGTTAAGCATTGTTGTGTTCCGGTTGTCAGAGATAAGATAGCCAGTCCACCAAATGTTTTGGGGTTTCCG
Source organism: Oegoconia quadripuncta (assembly GCA_949316235.1). Lineage (NCBI taxonomy): Eukaryota > Metazoa > Arthropoda > Insecta > Lepidoptera > Autostichidae > Oegoconia > Oegoconia quadripuncta. The sequence goes on from OX438758.1 coordinate 2,174,917, forward strand.
GGTCAGTACGCTTCCACCTTCGACCTTATCTTCACTTAACATCAGGTGTGATTGAGGTCAAGTACCAACCCGTTGTGCATTAAAAAAAATATATAAACTATTAACCAAATAATACAAGCCTGGATGTTTATTGTGGAACTGGATGGCGCTGTGGGTACATCCAGGGATTAAAGGCAGTGCTGGACGACCGGTTGGTTTCTCTGGAAATCTATGAAGGAAGCCGACATAATGTGGAGCTAGTGAATGTTTGGTTTTGGATACTGTAGCCTTCACAACAATTTGTAACGGTGTCGTTCTTTTGAGCTGATACTCATTGGTGGATTTGGGTTATTGGAGTTCAAATTCGAAATTTTAAACTAACTGACTGACTGATGAACTGACGAATCCTTTTTTTTTGACACATTGATTTCCAGATTTCAACTCAGTCTCGCTGTTATTTTTAATCTTTCTTTTTTACATTTCAATAATTAAGTTTTAAGACCCTTTCGATCCTCTGTTTCATGCAATGTTTCATGCAATAAATAAGTTGGTGTGGTGATCCGTGTTCTGTTTTGACCCTGGCCAGAGCTGTTCCGCCCTATTCTGTACACATACACCTCGTGGCTCGACCCAGCTGGGCATACGCGGGCTAGGAAAGTCACAAACTTAGGGGCCGTCCATAAATTACGTCATCGATTTGTTCAGATTTTAGACCCCCCCCCCCCTATAATCATCCTATCGTCATTTCTTAATGACCCCCCCCCCCTTCTCCCAAAATTGACGTCATTACTAGTTTGACAAAATAAAACATTGCAGATTTGAGAAAAATAGGGTATTATATGATTAAAACACTTGGTTATAGAATCACCTTTTATTATTATATAGGTACGATGTTATTTATAGTTTAAAAAAATAATGTAGACATGCCTTGACCTTGTAATGAATAAATAAATAATGAGTTCAATAATTAATACCATTAAATACTTGCAAAATATCACAAGAACATTATCTTTCCTTAGTATGAGACATGTATTTAAGTATAAGTATAGTATTAATATGTACTTTTATTAATTATGTAATGTTGTAGTTATTATTTAAGTATTGTGTTTATTAACAATACATAGTATAAAACAAAGTCGCTTTCGTTGTCTGTCCCTATGTATGCTTAGATCTTTAAAACTACGCAACGGATTTTGATGCGGTTTTTTTAAATAGATAGACTGATTCTTAAAGAAGGTTGATATGCCACCCCCCCCCCCCCCCCTTCTATCATTTACCGTCATCCGCAGACCAACCCCCCCCCCCCCCCTATTTTAGAATGACGTAATATATGGACGGCCCCTTAGGTGCTGTGGTACACCTGCAAAGGTAGAGTTTGGTGAATCAAAAAAAGCTACAACAACTGCAAATATACAACCCGAATGCCATGCATAATAAAGATTTCATTACAGCCTCCTCTCACTAGGAGAGGTTATGGGCCAAAATACAACACGAGCTCCTGGTGCGGAGTTAAAACCCACTTATGTACATACGTAACAATTTTTGCTGTGCGCAGTATAAATAAATATAAGTATCTTTGCACATACACACAGCGCCATCTAGTTCCACACTAAGCAACTAAGCTTGTATTATAGATACCAGACGGTTGATAAACTACACAATAACATTTTTTTATTATATGAAAAGCATCCATAACTCTGGAATACATTTCTGTATTCATCATACAAACATTTGCCCCTAACGGGATTTGAACCCGCGACCTTTTGGTATAGCAGCAGAGTTTCTAAGCACTACACCAAACAACCAAACAGGTCGTCTATGTATAGTGTCAGACTGCGGCTATCTCACTGTCGAGGTTTCCAAGCGACTATTTAGACAAAGGCTGCTTAATCTGGGAAACACTCATATGAAAATGCCCTGACCGCTCCATGTGATTTATCTCTCTCTCTCTTCTGTTTTTTTTAATGCACGACGGATTAGCGGCAGACCTCAACCACACCTGACGTTCAGTGAAGATGAGGTCGAAGGCGTAAGCGTGCTAACCTCGAATTCTCTAATTATTTGGGGAACTGGCTGTCTTATCTCAAAGAGCCGGAACACAATGCTATCAATATCGTTGTTTGGCGGGAGACTTAGATCAGATGCCGGCCAAGCGGATATGTAAAAATATTCCGCCTTCGGCCTCATCTTCACTTAACATCAGGTTCTTGTATGGTTTATTAAATGCACAGGATACCCGAGGAATGGCTGAGCCTCGGTCTGATCGAGGGTGAGCAGTACCCGTGTCCGGCGCTGGCTTTCATACCTCGCGAGGGTTCGAAGGTGATCAAACGATCTGGAGACACGCTACAGATGCTCAACAACTTGTACGAGGTTAGTTCACTATAATTATCATCTGTTTTATTAAGACATTTTGAAAAATTAAATTTACTCTGGGCCAATTCATGGGTATAAATGCATCTCAGTTTATGTAAAAGACTATGGGTTAATATTTTTTTGTAATAAATATTTTGAATTAATAATTAGGAAGTAACTTATTAGTAATCTGTGCCTAGAGTGTCTCTTAGAGATAAGTTTAAGGAAATTAATATCTTAACAACGGCATCTCATTTATGAGAATTTGTTATATGCAAAAAAAATGTGTATACGCTTTTATAATAAGGTTCCAGCAGACATCAAAATTTGCCTTTAAATAAATTTAAAGCAAAATTAGTCTTAATAGTGACGTTTTCAAGTGATAATTTTATCCTATGAAATAAAATAACTTGATTTGACTTTATATAGTGTTAACAAGGCATATACAGGAGGAACGTCATCATCATCATCATATCAGCCGAAAGACGTCCACTGCTGGACAAAGTCACACAAAGGCCTCCCCCAAGAGTTTGTATACGTAACAAGATAGAATTGCGAACTCACCATCTACACATCAACCGACGAGGTTTCCGTAAGATGAATGTATATGCATCTTCTTCCATCCAATTCTTTTGTATAAAAGAATTGTAATTTTTGTTACAAGTATTTTGATCAATAAATAAAAAAAAACAATATTTATTTATTATATGAAGGAGGTCAGAATAACCGATGTACGTATAATAGTACAGTAAAAAAACGTTGCTTAACGTTACTAATTGTTTTCACTGTATCTGTTGCAGTGGACAAATGTAGCTGTATTTAGTTACGACAAGGAAGCTGATACATGGGAAGTCATGGCTTTGGATGGCTCCAAGCGACGGTTTAAGTGAGTGTCACTTTTATGTTCTTTAATATCGAATTGATTCCTGGTTCGATTCCTGCCCGGGGAAAGGAACTTTTATATTTTAATATTGAAAATGTTTTGTTCGTTCGCTCATTATATAAGGTCTAACAAAATTAACCCGACAAACTTTGGCAATTGCACGTACATGACACTAAAATAATATATATTCATTAAAAAAGTAGCTTTAAAAATGTTGTTTCCGAGTAAAAAAATTAAATGTAAGTGCAAATGAAAATACAAATTAACAGACTTACTTCATTTCGATTGTACCTTATTTTATCAATGAGAAAAAACAGGCAACGTATCAGGGTGTCGTAAAAGGCGACTAAGGGACATCCCATCAAAAAATATTAATTTATAGATTTGTATATTTTGTCGACCTGTTGCTATACCAAGAGGTCGTGGGTTCGTTTCCCGTTAGGGGCATATGTTTGTATTATGAATACGGACAGGTGTACCCGAGTTATGGATGTTTTTCATTTATATTGGGTTTTTACCTATGAAAAAAGGTTTCACATGAAATATTTTTGAATTTCTGGGCTAAATCACATAATAAAAAAAATTTGAACTGGAGCTCTTTTCATGTACTCCCCACAATCTTAAAAAAACTTTTATAAAACGGTTACTTTTAAAAATTAACACTGCCTATACTTAACTTAATGTTATCCGATAATTCACACAAAGTTTAGCTAAATTTGGATTTACCGTACCCAAAAAAATCAAAAATGTTTGTATGGAGAAAACAGTCTTAATGAAATTTTTCATACAAAACACCAATTTCATAGGTAATGACCTAATATGTGTATTTATTTAGAAAAAAAAAAGGGATATATGTAGTATATCAACCAAATGGTATCCACAACAACAAGCCTAGTTGCTTAATGTGGAACTAAATGGCGTTGTGTGTATGCCCAAGGATATTTTTTTTTTTTTATTAAAAACTGGTTTCGCGTTTGGCTACAATCTCACCTGATGGAAAGTGACGATGTAGCCGAAGATGTATCACGCGCACCCAGTAAATGCCTATTCACTCTAGACTTGAAGATCCCAAGGTTGTAAGTGTCGGGAAAAACCGACGCTGGCAGTGAGTTCCATACTTTAGCAGTCCGCATTATAAATGACGAAGCAAAGAGCTTAGTGCGGATGTTCGGTATGTTGACAACATAAGGATGGAGACCCCCCCCCCCGCGCCTGGTTGTCCGAAGATGGAAAGGGGAATGTGGAATAAGATCATTTATTTATTAAAAACAAATCTTTGACCACTCTATATGGGATAAATGTTGTGCCGTAATGTATATTCGTTTATTCGGTTGCAGCATCCCTCGTATTCGGCTGATGTTTAAGGCGGACGATCCGGAGAACTTCACACAGCGGGTCAAGTTCGCTGTCGATCTGCGCAAGCAGGTTGAGAACAACCTCAGGTGAGATACACTCACGACTTAAGACGGCATCGGTCTTACGGCCTACCAACGTAGCTCTGTCTGTCATTTTGACACCATTTTCGAAAATTCTATATGAGAATTTTAAAAAATCCGCCATCAAACTGTAGTTATGATAATTATACATGTAATTGTTTTTAGCAATTATCGATTTACGAACGCCTTCGTGGCGCAATGTGAACAACCTAGGATTTACGAAACAGGGTCGCGGGTTCGGTCCCCAGGGGGGTACACGTTTAGTATTGGGTTTGGTTGGTGTTAGGATTTTAAATGTCCACCTGGCTAGCTACCACCATCTTATCTAAATCTGCCGCCAAGCAGCAATGTTAATGGTATTGTTGTGTTCCGGTTGTCACACATAAGATAGCCAGTTCTCCAAATATTTGAGGTTCAGTACGCTTCCAACTTCGGCCTCATCTTCACTTAACATCCGGTGTGATTGAGATCAAGTGCTAACCCATTGTGCATAAAAAAAATCCAGGAGTGACAATACTCAAGTGAAAAGTAGATTAATGAATACCACAGTTTCATCGCGCCTATTTTTGATTTTAATTTAGATTTCGAATGTGACAGAAATAGCAACATTGGTGTTGATTCGGATGTACACCAACTAAACTAAACTAAAACCAGTTTTAAAGTAGTACTGGCTTTTTGGCGGGATCTTGGCGAGTGAAGTTGCATTTATCTTTATAATTCTTATAATTTGTGCATTCTAACTTTTGAAGCTTAACAATGGCAGAATATTGTGCATCAAACGTTAGTGATGGTGTACAAGTGAAAGGAAGTGTAAAATAAAGTGCGTAACGGAGCTTTCGGGTTCCCACAAGAAGCCGCGAAAATCTTTTGTAAAGCATTCAGCCACTTTACTGAAGAATGACTTGACCGTGACTAGACTCTGTATACGACGAATTACTTGTTTTGACTGAGACTTACTTATAAACTGAAGAAATAAGAGAAGTAAAATTTTTCACTCGAAACTGGCAGTAGTGTCCCTCGACAGTGAGGTTGACTGGTTACGATCCTCAAAAATAAGAAGAAGAAGAAAGTAGTACTGTCTATTTCTCCCTAGAACAGTACGACGCGACGGCACCACTCCAAAACGGTTTTTTTTTTATATGAGAGGGCGGCAAACGAGCATGCGGGTCACCTGATGGAAAGCAATCACCGCCGCCCATGGACACCCGCAACACCGAAAGGGTTACAGATGCGTTGCCGGCCTTTGAGGAAGGTGTAGGCTCGTTTCTTGAAGGTTCCAATGTCGTACTCGTTCGGGAATACCGCTGCAGGAAATTCGTTCAACAGGGTGGTCGTACGTGGTAGGTTTTAGTTTAGTTTAGTTGGTGTACATCTGAATCGACACCATTGCCAGCCCGTGGAGTCGTTGACCTCATTTGAAATCAAAAATCAAGTCCAAAAATGTTTATTTTCGATTAAAAATTAATCCATAAGGATCAGTAAATTAATTGGCATAAGCCAAGTATACACAGAAGTTGGAGGACGTTTATAAAGTATTTTGCAAAATATTTGTGCCAGATGGCCCCGCTCTTACATTGTAGTACAGTTACATTGCATATTTTTTATATTGGGTCTTTACCTATGAAATTGGAGTTTTTTTTCTTCGTTAACCATATGTACCAATTCCAGCGATTTTCAAAACTATATCCAAATTTGTTTCCTATTTGGAAAATGGAATATTATTTCAAGGTTTCACATGAAATATTTTTTAATTTCTGGACAAAATCACATAATAAAAAAAATGTGAACAGAGCTTTTTTCATGTGCTTCCCATAATCATTTCTTAGATTCGCTGAAACTTTTACTTTTAAAAATTAACGCTGCCTATACTTAACTTAGTTATCCGATAATACACACAAAGTTTAGCTAAATTTGGATTTGGCGTTCCCAAAAAAAAATCAAAAATGTTTGTATGGAGAAAACAGTCTTAATGAAATTCTTCATACAAAACGCCAATTTCATAGGTAAGGACCTTAATATATTGAACCTGAACCGATTTTCATCAAACATGAAGCTGTCCTCGACACACACACACGCGGGTGTGTTTTTTCTTCGGTGGTTACAATGTTGAACGAATTGTCACTATCTAAGGAAATATGTATAAACGAAATTCGACGTAATGAAATTATTTTAGAGGGTATTGCAATGTTTGCAAGAAATTAAGGTTAAGGTGGCTCATGATTCCGTTTGATTGTGTGTACCGGGACCTTAATTTTTAAATTTAACCTCAGATTCTACCTATACTTGGACTGCTTGATCCTGGATGGTCTGCCCTTGATGCCGGTGGGCTACATGCCGCAGATCCTCAAGATGGTGCGCATCCACAAGCAGGCCAAGGAGTTGGATGAGCTACACCTTAATCAGCTGAAGCAGGAGGTGAGTTCCAAAATTTGCAAACCATTTTTCAATCATTTGAAATTAAGTTTTTTTTTTATGCAAAACACAAACACATTTTTTTTTGTAAATAAATACCTATATAAATGAAAAACATCCATAACTCGGGTACACATGACCGTATTCATCATACAAACATATGCCTCTAGCGGGATTCGAACCCGCGACTTTTTGGTATAGCAGCAAGGTGATAATCATGATGATAGAAGTTATTAAATGTCCGCCTAGCCAGCTACCACCATCTTTATCTTAAGAAGCCGAATCGCCAAACAATAATGTTGATAGCATTATTGATATATTGATAATGTTGATAACACAAATAACTTAGGAAATCCGTATGAGTGAGCTTCCATCTTCACTTAACAAATGTTTAAGAAAAATACGCGATGTGAATTCAAGATTATCCTCCTTATCCTATAAAACTAAACTTGCTGTACAAATCATTCGTTTAAACAAAATTACGTTTCAAATCACTTCAAAGTTACCTCACACACACACAATTTTTTCAAATCACTTCAAAATTACTTCTAAACTACAAGTGTGTGTGAAAGACAGCCAAGGCATGGAGCTCCCTTCCGGCGTCAGTCTTTCCTGAATCCTACAACCTTGGGATCTTCAAGAGCAGGGTGAATAGGCATCTACTGAGATCGCGTGCGAAATGTCTATTTAGATCATATGCATGCTGGATTAGGCCTGATAATAGTTTTTTGCAATGTTCTTTGTCCATAGGCGGAAATGGTATACAGAAAGATGGAAGGCAAAATGAAGATAATATACACCATAGTGAAGTATCGAGATATGTACAACTTTATAGATCCGCCTACAAAGGAATACGAAGCGCCGGTTCCCGAATATGGTAAGGATTATAAATAAATATATTTCGGACACTTACACCAATCATCTAATCCCAAACTAAGCAAGCTTGTGCTATGGATACTAGATAAACATACATAAATATTTATATAAACATCCATGACTGGGGGATAAAAAAAAAAAAAAAAAGTGTTCGTATTTATCACACAAACATTTACGCCTTGCGGGATTCGAATCCGCAACCGTTGGTTTCGCTGACAGGGTCACTATCCACTACACCATCCGGTCGTCCAATGGTATACCATTCATAAAATGCATCCTATTTTAAACGCGCAATTTTATTTTGATTTATTCGCGGTTGATTCACTTCCAAAAATGTCCAATTCAATCTTTTAATACCTAGTCCACTAGCTGAGTTCTTCTTTCTTCCTACTATTGCCAATTGCTAACCTATGTATAATAATGACTCGAATGAGAAATGAAATATTCACGTGGTTACTTACTGGGCTCCAAAAATTTAACACTGGTACCTGTCATCGACACGAAAAGAAGAAGAACCCATTGCTAATTTTAAGCATCTTCTGTGCTACTTGTCAGTATATTACAGCACTTGTGATTATACCAATTAAGGTTTGAATCTCATTGTAGGGCGTTACCCGTGCGTGATGGAGGACTTTGCGGGTCGCGTGAAGTACAACCAGTGGTTCTCGCTGTACGTTCTCTTCGAGACAGTATCCTGTATACACATGGTGGTGGACGAGTGTCTCAAGGTAACTGTGGAAAAGTTTTTTATTTGTAAGCGAGAGCGAGGGACAGTAGTACAGTGTTGTCACTATAGAAAAAATCCATAAAAAAAATTCTTAAAGTTAATGTTGCCAACATATTGGGGGCCGCGAGAACAAATAGAAAATTGTAAGGCCTCTTGTTAATTGTGATAAAAAATTTAAAACATCATAGGTTGTCAGCATCACTAACATTATGAAAATACAGTTTCATGTTAAACTTTCACATAACTTTGCAATTAAATATGCACCACATATAACAATTACTATGGTTATCTTATTATAAAAGAAAAAAAACAACCCTACTTATGTTTACATGTAGTTAAGTCCTTAAAAACTTATACAAAACCTTAAACAAGTATTTGTTATTCTATAACTTAATTACTAACACTTAAATCTAAAGATTAAACACCAATCTTTGGTGCTCTTGGCATCGCAATTTAGGTAATCAGACTCTAAATTACACATACAAGGATGGCCTACGAACATATTACTTATCATTGTCATTATTAATGGGAAATAAACAAACTTTAGTAATTGACCTTATATGTTTCTTTTTGTTAGATGTCATCACTTCAAACGCTCTAACTTTGTTATCATTTCCCGGAAATACTTGAGTTATACGACCCATAGGCCAGGTGAGGGGAGGTGTACCGTCGTCACAAAGCAAGACTAAATCACCCACCTTTACATTAGCACAGTCATCCCTCCATTTTGGTCGTGACTGCAGATTGTTCAAATAATGTTTATGCCAAATTTTCCAAAATGATTGTACGATTTTGATCGTTACATTCCACAGCTTAAGTCTAGAAATTGGGACATCATTCAGATCATTTTCAGGATATGAAACTAATGCTCGACCTGTCAGAAAGTGACCCGGTGTAAGGTAAGTAAAGTCTTCACAGTTTGTTGATAAAGGTACTAGAGGTCTGGAATTTAATATTGCCTCTATTTGTGTGAGAACAGTAGACATCTCCTCATAGGTAAGTACATTATTTTGCATAACACGCTTTAGGTGGTGTTTGGTGCTTTTTACAGCAGATTCCCAGAGCCCACCGAACACAGGTGAGTAGCTGGGAATAAAATGAAAACGTATTTTGCTCTGCAAACCATAGTTATGGACCTGTGCTCGATGAGTTGGAGAGCTTATTAATTTATATAATTCAGTTAACTGATTCCTTCCGCCCTTGAAGTTACTTGCATTATCACAGAATACGTCATTTGGAAGGCCCCTTCTCGAGGCAAAGCGTTTAAAACAAGAAAGAAATGTTGCGGTAGTCAAATCCGACGCAAGTTCTATATGAACCGCTTTTGTTGCAAAGCAAACAAACAGACAAATATATCCTTTAGATATGACAGATCGCCTTACTCTGGATTGCTTTATATTTAGTGGACCCGCGTAGTCTATACCGACTTTATCAAATGCGTGTGCTTGAGTAACTCTCTGGGCTGGCAAGGAACCCATCAACTGCTTCGAGGCTTCAGCTTTTAATCTGAAACACGTAATACATTTGTGAACAATTTTTTTAACATGTCTGAGACCATTTATCAACCAATATCGCTCATTTATAGTTGATAACAGCAGCTTTGGACCTGCATGCATCAATCTTATGTGCTCACTCTGAATGATCATATCAGTTATACGTGATTCCTTTGGAAGGATGAGTGGGTGCTTTTGATTATACAAAAGCATAGAGTTGTGGAGACGCCCACCTACTCTAATCATGTCCCTGCTATCAAGAAAGGGATGTAATGATTTTAATGAATTATTTAAAATACAATTATTTCTCAACGACTTTACATCTTTAGAAAAGTACTTATGTTGTTCATGTTTAATTATCAATAACAATGAATTTTGTATTTCGTTACTAGTTAAAAAATTATTTTGAACTCGTTGGTTAATATCTTTTGTTTTGCAATTTGTATAAAATCGCAAAATATAGGCCATTGTCCTAGTCATTTTATGAATATCTGAAAACCTTTCAAATAAATCAAACGCACTTTGAGCTGCTGGGAGAGCTGTGGCACCAGGTGGCATGGTGTCAATTTTTGGTACCGTTTTCATCTCAGGTAACATAGTAGGTAAGTCAGTATTATTAATAAAATTATACTCATAATTTTGTAGAAATGTTGGACCATTCCACCACATTGTGTTGCCTGCAAGCTCCTGGGGGGCTACTCCCCGCGTGATGCAATCTGCAGGATTTTCGTGAGTAGAGACATAGTGCCAAGTCCACCCCGCCGTCAATTGTGCAACAACCCGAACCCGGTTTGCCACATAAGCATTCAGCTGTGTTATTTGAGTCCCAATCCAAGCTAGGACTATTTTAGAATCCGTAAACAAAGCCACGTTCTGCACACTTAATTTTATGCATATTGCTTGGTGAACCTTTACCATTAACTTTGCAAGCAAAAGCGCAGCATTGAGCTCAAGCCGAGGCACGGTTAACGGTTTATTAAGCGGGTTAACACGGGACTTGGAGCAAAGTAAGTATAAAGCTGCCTTACCTTCATCATATATCACTCTTAAATATACGCAACACCCGTAAGCTGTCGAGCTTGAAGCATCAGCAAACCCTATGAGCTGTATTGATGCTGCACATGCAGTAGGAATGTTTCTTTCCAGTGTTATAGGGCTCATGCTATCTAAGCTTTTAGTAAATAATAACCATTCCTCCCTCAGATCACCTGTCAAGGGAGAATCCCATTCTATATTAGCAGCCCACAGTGTCTGAATGAAACTTTTCGCCGTTACAATTATTGGAGCTACAAAACCAGGGGGATCATAAAATTTTGAAATATAACTAAGAATTTGCCGCTTAGTTATTGACCTGTCACCAAACTTCTCAGGACAGGTAATTGTAAAATGATCATTTTTGACATTAAAATCAATGCCTAAAGTTTTTAGACTTAAATTTTGTTTTTCAAAATCTATATTGTCAAAATGTTGCTCAGATTCTGGGATATTTTGCAGAATCTGAGGGACATTGGATGCCCATTTATGTGTTTGAAAGCCACCTCTTCTCAACATTTCGGTCAACTGTATTCTGGCTTCTATTATTGTGCATAAATCATTATTTGAAAATAGCACATCATCAACATAGGTACAATTTTTCAAAATGAATGAAGCAAGCGGTAGTTCATCTTTGTAAATGAAAGCAAGCTCATCCAGACACCGCGTGGCGAGAAAGCTGGAACTTTTCAGACCATAGATGACTGTTTCCAGCTGGATGCACCTTATCTCCTTGTCGGGATTCTCCCTCCACAGGATGTTCTGTAATGAAGCATGCGATTTATTTAATTTTATGCACCTATACATTTTTTTTATGTCTGTGGTGAACATATGATCACCAAAACGAAATAGCATGAGTATTTCAAACAAATCCCTCTGAACAACAGCCCCATTGAGCAAAATATCATTCAATGATACTTTTTTATTGGTCTTCATAGACCCATCCATAACTGCCCTTAATTTTGTTGATTTACTATTCTCATTGATGACCGCATGATGTGGTAGAAAGTAAATGGGGTCGTTTTTCAAATCATATTGCCCAATGTCAATATAGTGGCCATGTCCCAACTCAATAATTTCGTCTATGAACCTTTTGTATTGTTGAAAAAAGGTTTTATTTTTATGAAGTTTTTTTTCTAATGCTTCAAATCTTTTGACTGCAAGATTGAATGAATCACCTAAATGATCATTGACCTGCTCTAGAGGTACCTTAAGTGGTAAGTCCACTTGAAATTGCTCATTATTTAATTGCACAGATTTTTTAAAAATGTCCTCGCATAATTCGGATTCTGTGGAGCTTTCATTAAATATCTGAGGGACTTCCTCAGTTTGCCAAAATTGCTTCAAAGTTTTGCTGATGCTTGTGTCACAATAAGTACATAAAAGTGATACCTGTTGTGATGGAATATGATTAGGTATGATACCCCCAACTATATGGCCGAAATGCGTGCTGATGATGCACGGAGCTGGAGTGGCGGCAGTACCAGCCACTTTCTGCAGCTGCTGTTCAGGCAGGAGGATCTGAAAAAACACATCACATCCCATTAACATATCTATGTCGCTTGGATTATTATAGCTGTCGTCTGCCAACCTTATACCAGGTGGCAAAATAAATTGTTGAAGTTTTTGTTGTGGTAATTTACATGTAATCTGATCAACCACACTACAATTTATTGTTAGCTTGAATAGCGAATTTAAAGAGTGGACTTCGAGAGGAATACTATATTTTATTTTATTGTTGATATTGGTAATCCCTACTATGTCAATATTGCTCTTCTTTGGTTTGAGCCCCAACTCCTGTACTACTTGAGAGGTGACAAATGATACCTGAGATCCCGTATCTAAAAGTGCTTTGATGTGCAGCTCAGTCCCGTCGCTCCGCATTAATTTTACTTTTGCTGTGGGGAGTAAAGTTTGATTACTGCAATTATTTTTAGCTACCAAAACCACTGGGGACTCATCTTCGGTCGTATCAGCTGCTGTATCAGCCTCATAATGTAGTAGGGTACTATGGGCTTTTTTACAGGTATTACACCTGAAGAAATACTTGCACCTACCTTGGTGTGGGTTTAAACAAATTTTGCATAAATTATTCTGCTTAACAAAGTGTATTCTTTCCTTTACAGGTGATAATTTAAATTTAGGACAGCTAAATAATTTGTGGGAATTTTTTCCAGAATACTTACAGTATGGACATGGAGGCGGAGACGGCAGCGATGTTGAGACATTTATGGATGCTCTTGAGTTCGCTGACTTTGACGTATAGGTTGGCGGGTGAGGCTGACCATGGCCATCCACACTCTCCAGTGCCAAAGCTCTCCTTTGAATGAATTCTAAGAACTCTGCTAATGTTGGTTGTTTCTTTGCATCCCGTTCCATCTGAAAGGCCTTAGCCGTGTAAGCATCTACCTTGCGTACCAAAATACACATCAATATGGGATCCCAGCTGCCTACATTGGAATCTAAATTTTTTAAAGCAGCAATATGCTGTTTTATTTGTGAAACAAAATCCCTAAAACCTGATGCAGAGGATTTTATGTTAGGTAAATCAAGTAATTGTGTGATATGATCATTCATAATGAGCGAATTGTTTGCATATCTATCTGTTAAAATACTTAAAGCCTCTGTATAACTTTCTCTACATAAGGGAAGGTTTTTAATTAAATCTAAAGGTTCACCCTTTACAAAATTCCGTAAATAATACAGTCTCTGGACATTGTCTAGGTTAGGATTGTTGTGAATGACAGAGGTGAACACATTAATGAATTGTGTATACTCACAATATTTTCCTGTGAATGTGGCAATTTCCACGTTAGGCAATTTGGTTTGCGCCAGCGGAGCAGTGGAACACTTTTGAGAATACGAATAAGCGTCGCCATTTTTTTTTGAAAGCTCTAGGGCCGCTATGCCATCATTTAATCTGGCAAGCGTTTCTACGTATCTATCTTCCTGCTCGCTTATATTTTCAACGTCATCAGGTTTTACGTTTAGAATTTGCATATTGTACTTTTCGTATTCTTTAAATGCGGAAATTAAACGTTCCTTTTTTGCCAGTAACAATGAATGAGACGCGCTCGAAAAAGCGTCCGTATTTATAAAATTATGTAAACGCGTTAATGCGCCCTTCACGTATCCTCTGGCACCCACCAACATTGCACTATCACTACTCATTTTAATAATAAACCAAAAAAAACTTCGGTACACTGAATTAATAAAATTAAAAGAAACAAAGGCGTCGCAGACGCATATTGCTTAACCGCTAAAATAAAATGGATGACAAGCGTCGGTTGGTCGAAGTTCGCTCGTTCACTCACGCAGGACGTCGACGAATTTTCGTTTGTTAAGTTGCAATCTTGCTCGTTTCGTTCCGCTCTGTGTTTCCGCCAAGGGTTGCCGCGCGCTAAAATGTGCCGACTGGTAGCTTGTATACCTAGTTGTTCCGTCCGCCCACAGATGGCGCGCCACTGGAGCGGAAATAACAAACGGGTTGTTTGTTTGTTATGCTGTTACGTTGCATGCACTGATTTGATGACGCTTTAGATAGCCTATAGGCACAAACCTACTATAATGGCTGAAATAAAACGTAATGCATTCACAAAATACACTTAAATTAGCTGCAAAATTGCTTGAACACTCGCAACTATTGTGAAACCGTGGCAATTCTTGCGTAAAAATACGTATGCTCAGCCTTTCTTGGAAAGGTTTTGCTTGCTGCCACACCGATGGGTAGCCGTGAATGTTTGCAGAGTTGACCCACAAATTACTCGTAGATCACAGAACACTGCTGCTGCAAAGTATGTTGCACTCACGTACCACAGCTGTTGTCGGCGCACTATATTCACATTATTCGTCGCTGATATAACTTTTAGCTCGATAGGACCATGTGGAAAAGTTTTTTATTTGTAAGCGAGAGCGAGGGACAGTAGTACAGTGTTGTCACTATAGAAAAAATCCATAAAAAAAATTCTTAAAGTTAATGTTGCCAACAGTAACAACATTTAGTTCTTGTTGGATTTAGCTCAGCAATATTCAACAATCAATACAACCCACATTTTATGGCATATAAAATAATAAATGTTGAGATCGTTTTTTTTTATGCACAACTGGTTAGCACTGGCCCTCAATCACACCTGATGTTAAGTGAACATGAGGCCGAAGGTGGAAGCGTATTGACCCGGAAACCCAAATATTTGGGGAACAGGCTATCTTATATCTGACAACTTATCTGTTATCGTATTTGACGGAAGAAAAAAAAAGCGACTCCTGATCCAAGTTATCTGAAATTAAAATAGGTGTTCCTCAGGGCTCATTTGTGGGACCCGTATTATACACGATATTCATAAACAGTGAATTTACCTCAAGGACGCAAGTAGGCAAACGTACTGTCTGATGCCCCAGGCTCGATGGAGCGACCACCAACGCAATTCGGCTGGAAGCGACAGTAGGCATAAAGGAGGTGATCGGGCTCTGTGGTGCGTTTTGGGAGAGGTCCATGTCTAGCGGTTGACTATGTGGATCATGATGAAAAATCGTTTCCAGGTGGAGGCGATGTTGTTCTTCACCACGAATTATGGAAGAAACGTGAGCTTAGCGGAATTCGACGCAGCACAACAACACTGTACGTCTATGGTAAGTTTCCATTCTCGTCCGCTAACTACGATGAAGTTAAAAAGGACAGAAGACGCCATATTTATTTTCAGTTATAAATTATTATACTTTTTATACAGTACTGACCGAACTAACGCATGCTTGCAGATGTTGAAGTACTTGAATATAACATGGTTGAACAACACGGCGCACGCCATCAGAATGTGTTTCAGAGACGTTGGGAAAGGGTAATACTAACAAACTTAGATTTTAATGTTAATTCGACGAACATTGTAATTTATTTATTTATTGGTATATTGAATCAACAGCAATATTTTGAAACAATTATACAATATCTTGTTACACTGAATTTATGCATATTATAGTTTTTTTTTTATACAACGGGTTATCATTTGTCCCATCTCTCACACCTGATGTTAAGTGAAGATGAGGCCGATGGTGGAAGCGTACTGACCCGGAAACCCGATCACATTTGGCGGATTCTTACTTTGCTGACATTAAATATGGTAGATAGCTTATTCTCTATATAGAATCTCCGGAGAAGAACGAGTAAGAAACTCAGGAGTTCCTCTTTTTAGATAAGAATTTTTACGTATTTATAAACGAAACTCAAGACTATCATTCACTCGCCGCTGAGGCGAATACTTGAGAAGTGATCTTAGCTGAGTAGACCTTTAGATTGGTTTATAAATTAGCACGGAGCTTGAGATAGCGTCAACTTCTTAAGACGCATCTCGGTTGATACAGCCTCAAGACTTGTATTGAGATTGGTTTATTAATACGGGCCTAAGAATCTGTCCCCTTTTTTTGTCTTTAATATAAGAAAAACCGTACTCAATTCGGACCACTTTCGGCGTCAAACACATAACATGTAGTTTTTCTTCGGAGGATAAAAAGTATTTTAATGTAGAATGAGTGGGCAGGAAACGATGAAGGTTTAAGGAATTAACAGTATACATCCTTCCGCACAGATGGTTTAATATATACGAGAAGCAGTGGAGGTTCTACGAGGTCAGCAAGCTGTGCCGATTCATGCAGCTCGTCAGGTTCCGTATGCAGGTGAGTGTTCAATATTACAAGTAAATTCTATTACTTAAAAGGAGCTCCTCAGCTGGCCTTATGTATTATTAGGTCTCACCTTACTATATAAAATCTAAACGGTCAGGTCAACTCACTACTGGAATCTCATTTCGATCTCGTAGTAGTCGAGTAACTAGAAATAGTGATTAATCTGCGTGCCCACTTCTCGTAGGAATTATGCCAATTTAACCGCCTCCGTGGCTCAATGTAAACAACATTGGGTTTACGATTCGGAGGTCGCGGGTTCGATCCCCAGCGGGGTAAGTACTGGGTTTGGTTGGTGGTAGGGCATTTTAAATGTCCGCCTGGCTGGCAACCACCATCTTATTTAAATCTGCCGCCAAACAGCAATGTTAATAGCATTGTTGTTTTCCGGTAGTCAGATGTAAGATAGCCAGTCCTCCAAATGCGTTGGGGTTTCCGGGTCAGTACGCTTCCACCTTCGACCTCATCTTCACTGAACATCAGGTGTCATTGAGGTCAAGTACAATCCCGTTGTGCATAAAAAAAAACTTTTGTTATTTTCATTGCAGTATGCCCTCCGCTTCTGCATAGAACAGTCGATGGCCATGTTTGTAAACCTGTGCGAGACGCCGTGCCTCTGCACGTATATCTGCGAGGACAACTACGAGTGGGACCCCAGGGACCTCATCAACACCCCCTTCCGGTCGCCTACGCCCACTCTCTTCTACTTCTACATGCTGATGTCGGCTGATGGGCCGTACTATACCACTCATCCCTCGCAGTTTGAGGTGAATATTAAGCATTTGTTACTCGTGCCAGCATTCGTGGCGCGTCGTTTTCGCTTCCGATTAGCGAAGTTAAGTCATTTCAGAGAGGAATCAAAATTGTAATTTTCCTTAATTAAATTTTATTAAATAAATTTCGGTTCTTTTTTCGACCCTTCGGCTGCAGCTTTCGTAATTCGCTACACCAATCGGTCGTCATACAAATAAATGTTTGTTGTCAGGTGGTGATCCAGCGTCTATTCCGCGAGATGCTCTACCGGTGCCACTTCATCAAGCAGGTTCACCCCATGATCATGACCGGCCTGGTCTTCGAGCCGGAGCTCTTCCTCACATCCATAGGTGAGATTACAAATTCAAATCTTTATTTCCGTCTAGTATTCAAAAGGATTATTGTAGTCAATGAGGGTAATAAATAAAAAATAAATAAATAAATATTTCAGACACTTACACCAATCATCTAGTCCCAAACTAAGCAAAGCTTGTGCTATGGATACTAGATAACGGATAAACATACATAAATATTTATATAAACATCCAAGACTCGGGAGTAAATGTTCATATTCATCACACAAACATTTACCCGTCGCGGGATTCGAACCCGCAACCGTTGGTTTCGCTGATAGGGTCACTATCCACTACACCAATCGGTCGGTAATGTTTTACAACTGTATGTATGTTCGTAGATTTCCATGTTACCTCTTATAGCCTTAACGAACAAGTGTAAGTGTGATTCGATTCGTCTTGGTACCCAGACTGTCACAGGATAAATTTTATAATAAATACAAAGACGACCTGTTTGGTGTAGTGGTTAAAAATTCTGGCTGCTATACCAAAAGGTCGCGGGTTCGAATCCCGCTAGGGGCATATGTTTGTATGATGAATACAGACATGTGTTCCCGAGTTATGGATGTTTAACCATCTGGTATCCATAATACAAGCCTAGTTGCTTAGTGTGGAACTAGATGGCGCTGTGTGTACACTGTCGGCTTTTTTGGGTTTTAAATACTTGAATTATTATTCGATACACTTTTTGTATATTGTTCGACTTAGTAATTGCTCTAAATTTTGATTTTTTTTTAATGATTTCCTGAGAAATCTTAATTTATTGTGTAAGAATGTAAAAGAATAAAAAAAAATCCATCAGATGAGATTGTGGTCAAAGGCGAATCCAGGCAATCATACATAAAAAATAAACTTTGTATTTAAGGAAATGATTTATTATCATTCTTGTATAATCTGCTGCACAAAGTTATTTTTCTTTACAAATTCAAATGTTTTCGAAACAAAATTAATCATTTGATCTTGGATTATAATTGCAATTTTGAGCCTGACAGTACAACAAAATGCATTTGACAGAGCTACAAAAGGTTCACAGTCCTTACTAAAGCTTCTAGTTTGTAGTCCTTCAGATAGTTCATAGTCACATGCTATATTTACTAACTGCATACTTTCCCTAGGGCTGATGGAGCCGAATGTGGTGGACTACCGCGAGAGACTGCTGAAGGCTTACAGGAAAGCTATAATTCCACTCTGGGCCTACCTGAGACAGTACGAGTGCTACAAAGAGATATACATGCTGGACATAGAAACTTACGTTGAGTGAGTGTAGTTTTGCATTTTATATAATACTAGTTTTCCGACCACGACTTCGTCCGCGTGGAAGATTTCATCAAAACCGCTTCAGCAAAAAAAATAATTTGCCTATATGTTAGTCCAGGTCCTAATCTGTCTACCATCCAAATTTCATCCAAATCCGTCCAGTCGTTTAGGCGTGAAGAGGTAACAAACATACATACACACACAAACATTCGCATTTATAATATTAGTTGGGTTTGGGGTGGCCCATCGAGCACTCGGCCCATAGATTTCTGATAAGTAAAGTATGAATACCTTATCCATTTCTTTAAGAGGGCTCATTCCGTCCACTGGCGCCCTCGTTGGATAAATTAAGATTTCTTATTAAATACCAAATAAATAAAAAAAAAAAAACGAAAACTCCAGAAGCCTAAAAGCTAATTATAAATAATACGTAAATAGCCTTAATTACGGTTTTTATAATTTTTATAATCGTGATTTTTTTTAAATAATAAGTAATAAAATAAAAATAAATATGTGTGTATACACAGCGCCATCTTGTTCCAGAGTAAGCAACTATAGGCTTGTGTTGTGGATACCAGATGGTTGATATACTACATAAATACATTTTTTTTGTTAATAAATACTTATTATAAATGAAACATCCATAACTCGGGTACACATGTCCGTATTCATCACACAAACATATGTCCCTAGCGGGATTCGAAACCGCGACCATTTGGTATAGTGGTCAGAGGTTCTAACCACTGCACCACACAGGTCGTCGTAAAATAAACCCATTAAAGCTATCTAGGTATTATGAAACAAAAGAGGTGTGTCAGGATCGTAGCAAGTGGAAGTCTGTGGTCTCTGCCTACCCCTACGGGAAACAGGCGTGACTTTGTGACCTTCCCAGCCCACCTATGCCCAGCTCTGTCGAGTCTCGAGGTGCATATATACAGAAGGGTTTTGAAAATAAAAATGTATTTGTGTAGTTTATCAACCATCTGGTATCCATAATACAAGCCTAGTTGCTTAGTGTGGAACTAGATGGCGCTGTGTGTATGTGCAAAAAAAAAAAAAAAAAAAGGGGCGGGACTGCTCAGGCCAGGGTCAAAATAGAACACGGATCACCACACCAACTTATTTATTGTGAGAAACAGGTAGTACAAGGGCCTAAAAAATCAAAATCAATATTTTATTCAATGTAGGATACAAAAATATCATTTATTGAAAGTCAACATGTTATTATTTTTTTAAAACTACATCGCTTCACAAGGTGTTATGGTTAGGGGGAAGAAGCGACAAGAAACTCGGCAACAACACATCTTTTCAATTGGTTTCTATCTTTACAATAATATTACATTTTATATTACATATTACAAAACAACAGCAAATAATCATCTATCCTGTAATAACCCTTCTTACACAGAGTTTCTTTAATGTGGCGTTTTAATTTCTGCTCTGTTAAACTCAATACATGTTCTGGTATTTTATTGTAAAAGCGTATGCTGCGTCCCACAAAGGATGTGCTTAAAACGAAAAAACTATTGAGATGTAAGAATGATTTAAATAACGGTGACACTGAGTTGAAATCTGGAAATCAATGTGCCAAATAAAGGATCCGTCAGTTCATCAGTCAGTCAGTTAGTATAAAATTTCGAATTTGAACTCCAATAACCCAAACCCACCAATGAGTATCAGCTCAAAAGAACGACACAACTTTATGTATGTATGTATCAAATTAGCTGAATTCCAATTTGTGTAATCTGTAATATTATAGTATCACGTTAACAATTCGCATACTATTTATCTTATATTACACTGTTATATATATATATATATATATAGATTTCAACTGTGAATAGGTATATAGAATTATATATTATGTATTTTATAAGTATGCATTATATTTGTGTATCTAATTATGTAAGTAAGTATACATATCTATTGTAGTATAGTAGCTATATATATAATATGTAGATTCATAGTTTTAATGAAAATGTTCTTCTCTGGGGAATCTGCCTTGCGAATGAGCAATATTAAGATAAAAAATGTGACGTTTCAAGTGATAATCTTTATCCTACGAAATAAATATTTTCTGACTGACTTTTTTTTTTTAAGCACTACGGGTTAGCACTTGACCTCAATCACACCTGATGTTGAGTGAAGATGAGGCCGAAGATGGAAGCGTACTGACCCGGAAACCCAAATAATTTGGGGAACTGGCTATCTTATCTCTGACAACCGGAACACAACAACGCTATTAACATTGCTGTTTGGCGGCAGATTTAGATAAGATGGTGGTAGCTAGCCAGGCGGACATTTAAAATGCCCTACCACCAACCAAACCGAGTACTAAACATGTACCCCGCTGGGGATCGAACCCGCGACCTCCGATTCGTAAACCCTGTTGTTTACATTGAGCCACGGAGGCGGTTAAAACGGCGGCGGACATTGACGTTAAGGAGGTCGTCAAAGGTGCAGCTGTCAGGACACGCGGGGCAAGACAAGCGTTTACAAACAAACAAACAATTTCACAGGGCTTATCGCGAGGAAAAGCACTCGGCGTCCGAAACGCGGGAGGAAGTGCAAATGCACTACGACGCTAAGTTGGATTTGATATGGCGACTCCCCCAGTATATCAATATTGGACCGTTTGCTCTCAACATTGATACCTTGAAGGTGAGTTAATGAAATACAAGTCTACACGGTGAATTTGAATTCGTGTGTTTCCTATTTCGTGTGTTGGCCATGTAGCGTGTGCAATTTACCTTACATAAATAGTTTCTTGGACGGGAGTTTCTCTGCCTGTATGATTCGGATATGATTTTTTGTTAAATTAGTAATAATAATTTGAGAACAATTAAATTCACTCGCACATTCACACATAAGTATTGAAATTTTACCAATTACCTACCTATATGATACCTTCTCGTGTCTAGCTTTTTATGGTTTATCACTTGGTGTCTTTCTTGGTGTCAAATAAATTTTAAAGTACCCCATGTAGCTATATGATGGAAAAATAAACGTCACTGTCATAATAATAAATGTCTTTGCACAAACACAGCGCCATCTAGGTCCACAGTAAGCATCTAGGCTTGTGTTATGGATACCAGATGGTTGATAAACTACACAAATACATTTTTTTTTTTGTAAATAAATACCATGTATAAATGAAAAATATCCATTACTCGGGAACAATTTGTCTGTATTCATTATACAAACATATGCCCCTAGCGGGATTCGAACCCGCGACCATTTGGTATAGTAGCAGAGTTTCTAACTACTACACCAAACAGTTCGTCATATCTATAAATCTTAAAACTATTACAGTAATAATTATTTTTTAGTACCAGCTAGTGCAAAAGCGCGCCGATATAATCCGCGCTTTACTCACTATGTGGGCGGAGGAGGTCCGTCTGGTCGTCGACGATGTGATAATGGCGTACAAGGCGATCATGCGGAAACTGGGCGAGAAGCCGAACACTATAGAGCACGTGTTCGAGATTAGGGAGTGGATGGAGTCGATACCGTTCGGCCTGAAGACTCAGGAGGATATCATGAGGAAAGTGCACTCGGTGAGTTGAGTACACTCACGCCTGTTTCCGTTGTGGTAGGCAGAAACTATTGATTTCCACTTGCAACGATCCTGACATATTACTTTTGCTTCTTAATAAAATATAAATAAATAAAAAAATATTTCGGACACTTACACCAATCATCTAGTCCCAAACTAAGCAAAGCTTGTGCTATGGATACTAGATAACGGATAAACATACATAAATATTTATATATACATCCAAGACTCGGGAATAAATGTTCGTATTCATCATACAAATATTTACCCCTCGCGGGATTCGAACCCGCAACCGTTGGTTTCGCTGATTGGGTGACTATCCACTACACCAATCGGTCGTCAAATATGAGTTCTAAATAAATTTTGCATGATAAGAGGATCCCTACGAATCCCACCAGGCTTATATCAATTTAGGGCAGGAGCGTGCGTTTTTGAAAAAAAAAAAATGATTATACTACCCATGCCAGTAACTTCTATTTCACTTACCTAATGTGGTAAAAAACTCATCCAGTATATTTGTATTTCCTTATCTGTTGTGCAATAAAGTGTATTTGTATTGTGTTGTGGTGTATGGCGTGTGGCGTGTGGCGTGTGGCGTGTGGCGTGTGGCGTGTGGCGTGTGGCGTGTGGCGTGTGGCGTGTGGCGTGTGGCGTGTGGCGTGTGGCGTGTGGCGTGTGGCGTGTGGCGTGTGGCGTGTGGCGTGTGGCGTGTGGCGTGTGGCGTGTGGCGTGTGGCGTGTGGCGTGTGGCGTGTGGCGTGTGGCGTGTGGCGTGTGGCGTGTGGCGTGTGGCGTGTGGCGTGTGGCGTGTGGCGTGTGGCGTGTGGCGTGTGGCGTGTGGCGTGTGGCGTGTGGCGTGTGGCGTGTGGCGTGTGGCGTGTGGCGTGTGGCGTGTGGCGTGTGGCGTGTGGCGTGTGGCGTGTGGCGTGTGGCGTGTGGCGTGTGGCGTGTGGCGT
Source organism: Oegoconia quadripuncta (assembly GCA_949316235.1). Lineage (NCBI taxonomy): Eukaryota > Metazoa > Arthropoda > Insecta > Lepidoptera > Autostichidae > Oegoconia > Oegoconia quadripuncta. The sequence goes on from OX438758.1 coordinate 2,198,657, forward strand.
GTGGCGTGTGGCGTGTGGCGTGTGGCGTGTGGCGTGTGGCGTGTGGCGTGTGGCGTGTGGCGTGTGGCGTGTGGCGTGTGGCGTGTGGCGTGTGGCGTGTGGCGTGTGGCGTGTGGCGTGTGGCGTGTGGCGTGTGGCGTGTGGCGTGTGGCGTGTGGCGTGTGGCGTGTGGCGTGTGGCGTGTGGCGTGTGGCGTGTGGCGTGTGGCGTGTGGCGTGTGGCGTGTGGCGTGTGGCGTGTGGCGTGTGGCGTGTGTTGTGTGTTGTGTGTTGTGTGTTGTGTTGTATTGTATGGGTAATTAGATATTTGTATCTATTTATTTTAACAGGACTACGAAGTGCTCGACGTATTCTACTATCCCTTGGAGAATGAAGACTTCAGAGCGCTGTGGGAGGCTATTGGCTGGCCTCTGATCATAACGAAACAGGTGTCCTAACTGTACCTATATTATGTATACATACAAAAACATACAAAACATTTTATAATGTTTATACCACTGAGAAAATAAGTAGGTATAGTCTTACTTAGATAAGATGAATGTTAACAATTTCTTTTTAATGGACACTGGCATCTAATTTACGCTACACTCTTTCCTTAATGCTTAAAAATATAAATTAATATTTCAGACACTTACACCAATCATGTTGTCCTAAATTAAGCAAAGCGTTTACTATGGATACTAGATAACGGATTTTAACCGCCTCCGTGGCTCAATGTAAACAACATTGGGTTTACGATTCGGAGGTCGCGGGTTCGATCCCCAGCGGGGTAAATTTTAAGTACTTGGTTTGGTTGGTGGTAGGGCATTTTAAATGTCCGCCTGGCTAGCTACCACCATCTTATCTAAATCTGCCGCCAAGCAGCAATGTTAATAGCATTGTTGTGTTCCGGTTGTCAGAGATAAGATAGCCAGTCCTCCAAATGTGTTGGGGTTTCCGGGTCAGTACGCTTCCACCTTCGACCTCATCTTCACTTAACATCAGGTGTGATTGAGGTCAAGTACCAACCCGTTGTGCCTTTATAATATCCATGACTCGGAAATAAATGTTCGTATTCATCACACAAACATTTACCCCACGCGGGATTCCAACCCGCAATCATTGGTTTCGCTGACAGAGTCATTGGTGTCGATTCGGATGTACACCAACTAAACTTTACATTGTTGGTGTACATCCGAATCGACACCATTATCCACTACACCAATATAATATGGTTGATGTTAGTGATACATCAAGCAATTTTTTACCTAAGTGCCCCAGAAATCTGTTTTATTCTTTGAGACACGATGCAAATATGAGTCATTTCCCACTCGGTGCAATAATCTACCATTTAACCGTTCCTAGGTGGAAACGACCACGGACTTCCTCGAGGAGGAGCAGGAGAAGTTCTGGAAGCTCCACCAGCTGGACGAGCAGACCCTGTTCGATAAGATAGACATGTTCAGCGCACAGTGCATGGCCCTCACGCTGCAGAATGACTTCTCTAAGGTAACACCGTCATTTCTTTAACCCAGAGGTTATATGGCGCTATTGTTTATATTATATTATGTTATATTAGGAGCCCATACTGTCCCACTGCTGGGCAAAGGCCTCCCTCCTCTCTCCACGGCTCTCTATTGCAGGCCTCCTCCGACAAGTTGGTTAGGAACTTATCCAACTCATCCCTCCATCTCCTTTTCGGTCTGCCGCGACGCCTTCTTTCTAATGGTGGGCTCCAGGTGGTGGCGATTTTGGCCCACATATCGTCTGGCATGCGACAAACATGGCCCGCCCAGTCCCACTTCAGCTTGGCGGCCGTTGTGGCTATGTCAGCAACAAGGGTCTTAGAGCGAAGTGTAGTGTTTCGGACGCAATCGGTCAGTTTAACATTTAGTACACTGCGCTCCATGGCTCGTTGGTAAACCTTGAGGCTGGACCTTTGGGCTTCTGTCAAAGACCACTTGTTTATTGGGACATAAATTATAATCGCAGGTGAAGCAGTCTGCATATGCAGAATGAGCATTCCAGCATCACTTACTCAACGCAACACAACAAGTACTCGGTTTGGTTGGTGGTAGGGCATTTTAAATGTCCGCCTGGCTAGCTACCACCATCTTATCTAAAATCTGCCGCCAAACAGCAATGTTAATAGCATTGTTGTGTTCAGGTTGTCGGAGATAAGATAGCCAGTTCCCCAAATGTGTTGGGGTTTCCGGGTCAGTACGCTTCCACCTTCGACTTCATCTTCACTTAACATCAGGTGTGATTGAGGTCAAGTACGAACCCGGCGTGCATAAAAAAAAAGCCAGAATGTCCGCTTAAAATATTGAATAACTTTAATACTACAGTTGTATAAATTTTTTCCTTAAGTTGGATTTGGCTTGACCTCTGTCTGTATGTGGAATTGTAGCGCCAAAACTGTTGATGAATCATTTAGAAAACGGTATATTTCGCGATTGTGTACCAAAGTCAAATTTAAAAATATTTATTCAATATAGGATGTAGGATATAAAAACATCACTTATTGAAAGTCAAGATGTTACTTCAAACTTCAAGCATTTATTTCCACGTGAGATACATGATATCATTTGTTGAATGTCAATTTAAATCTATTGGAAATAAAAATAGGGCTTAAGCACTTTTCTGTCAGTCAGTATGTCCAAGCTACCACCGCTTCGGAAAGGGAAATCATCAGTGGGAAAAGAAGCGGCGCAAGAAACCCACAGGATCATTTGATTGATTGATTGATTGATCATTTTTCTTTCTAGTTATTTTTTAAAACTATATCGCTTCACAAGGTGCTATGGTTAGGGAGAAGAAGGGACAAGAAACTTCGTAACAACACATATTTTAAATAGGTTTCCATCTTTACGATTTTATTACAATTTATATTTTTTTTTATGATTGACTGGATTCGCGTTTAACCACAATCTCCCCTGATGGAAAGTGATGATGTGGTCGAAGATGAAGCACGCGATCCCAGTAAATGCCTATTCAGTCTTTCTTGAAGATCCCAAGGTTGTAGGATTCAGGAAAGACTGACGCCGGAAGGGAGTTTGGCTGTTCGGATGATGAATGAAGAGTCGAACTTCTTAGTGCGAATGTTCGGTATATTAACTACATGCGGGTGGAATCCCTCCCCACGTCTAGTGGTCCGAAGGTGGACAGGCGATTATATAATAGATATATTACATCTAACAAAACAAATTAATATTAACATAAGCGTAGTTAACGACCTGAACTTGGAATTCAGCTAACACCAGACCTCCATATCGCCTAAATAATCATCTATCCTGTAATAACCCTTCTTACACAGAGCTGCTTTAATGTGACGTTTAAATTTCTGCTCTGTTAAACTCAATACATGTTTTGGTAATGTAAAATGTGTCCCATAAAAGATGTGCTAACCTCGCTAAGTCTAAATTGTGGAATTTCAATTTTATTTTTGTTTCTAATGTTCAAATTAACATTAAATGGCCAAGTATCAAAGTCAAAACGCTGCTTATGTTGTTAGTACATGGGGGGTACATTTAAAATAGTTTTATATTCGTCACCTAGGTCCACGAGATAGCCAACGATATAAAAAAAGCGTGGAAGGGCATGAAGGACTCGCAGGACTGGGGTCGAATCCTGAACCAGCGGCAGAAACTGTTCGGGCAGCCGGTGGTGCCGTTCGCTGACCTCAACCGGCTGGTGAAGGAGTTCGAACCTTATAGGAATCTGTGGGTCACTGCTTCTGGTAAGTCATATATTATATTCAGAGCGGACTGTGATTGGAAGAGTTTTTATAAAAATGGAAATCTGTAAAGTGCCTGTAAAAGTGGGTACCTTTAAGATTCAATATCTGTTAAAATGGGAATTTGTACTAATGAGAGCCTGCAAAGATGAATATCTTTAAAAATTTCAATAGAATGAACTCTGAGTATATGAGTTTTCCACCGCCTCCGTAGCTCAATGTAAGCAACATAGGGGTTACGAATCGGTTACGAATTACGAACATCGCGGGTTCGATCCCCAGCGGGATACATGTTTAGTACTCTGTTAGGTTGGTGGTAGAGCATCTTATTTAAGTCTGCCGCTAAACGGCAATGTTAATAAGCATTGTTGTGTTCCGGTTGTTAGAGATAAGATAGCCAGTCCCCTAAATAGGAGTCTGATAAAAATGGGGGAATCTCGTAAAAATGGAAATCTGTAGAAATGGTCATCTGTGAAAATTCATCTGTGAAAATTACACTAACCCTTTCTGCATTGAAGAATAAACTGTATAGCCCATATTGTAGCTGACCGTTCGTTGCAGACTTCCTGAAAGCGAAGGAGGTGTGGTTCGACAACCCGCTGATGTACGTGGACGCGGACACCATAGAGCCGCTCGTTAACGAGTACTACAAGACGATCGTCAAGTGTGTCAGAACATTCGCGGACATGCCCAAAGTGCAGGCCGTCGCCATCACCATACGGGTGAGTGCACATTTGCATAAAAATATAAGAACAGTCGTCAGCATCAGAATTGTATTAGCTGCCAAGGTGGTCAAATATAATGCTTCTTCATCATTATATCAGCCTCAGGATCCTATAGGCATAATGCAATATTATATCAGGTGATCTCTACGATGCCACAGACAATGCTGTACGCGTGGCTACATTCTGGTCCTCAAGAATTGGATGTTTTTGCCATCGACTCGCTAAGAAGATATCAGCTGAAGGATAACTTCTGCTGAACATACGCCTTCCCCATAAATTTGATTGGAAACGGCCTGCATCAGCGACTTCCTGTGACCTTCATCAGGTTGTTGGTCGACCCACTTCAACTAACAAATCCGTTGGACTATGTCGACGACTTTCGTTCTTCTACGGATTTCCACGTTCCTGATTCGAAGTGAAACAACAAGTATTGCCCTCTCCATAGCTCCTTGGGTGACAATGCACTACAACACAACACAACACACAACACGCAACACGCAACACGCAACACGCAACACACAACACACAACACACAACACACAACACACAACACACAACACACAAAACACAACACGCAACACGCAACACACAACACACAACACACAACACACAAAACACAACACACAAAACACAACACACAAAACACAATACAATACAAATACACGTTATTGCACAACAGAAAAGAAAATACAGTCTTAATTTTTATGAGACCTTGAGTTTATGAGGCCATAGTGAAAGACTACGTTTCAGAGCCATAAGTCATCCTTGGTAACACATGGAGTTCCCAAGTAATAGCGGTACACGTGTTTCGCCATAATTTTCGCTTTGCGCCTGTGCTATCTCAAGATCCATCTGTTGGTATACTCGTTTGAGGTCTTCAAGCATAATGCTTAATCACCCTGAAATCAAATTGTATGAAACCAGGCCTGCCACAGTTTTGTACCTACTGTTAACGTCACGAAATCAATTCAGTGACGTAAATACACCGCGGACGCGCACAGCGGCTCTGCCTGACCTCCTCCCGCACCCCTACGTTGTCTTCTTATTTTCGAATCGAGGCAAGATTCAAATTTTATTGGAAAGTTAGCCACTCTAATAGCACTTTCTGAGGCGTTAAGGAGGTCGTCAAAGGTGTAACGTACGCCGCTGTTAGTCTGTACAATAGGAGTGAATATAGCAACATACGAGTTGATACTTTAGACAAAGTAAAATATACATGCAAAGTATGTATCTATTGTTGTCTATGTGGTCTCAATGTTCTTAATATTTGTCACAGAGTGTTTAGTATGAAGCTGACAGGCGCGATAAACGTTTGTCGTTCGAGATAATATTTGCCCTGCTCATTCGCTTGGACGAAATATACAACTATCCCACTCTCACTCCTACGTCGAGCGCAACAAATGATGCTATGTTATGGGGGCTGGCGCAGTCGATATTTAAGCAACGCCAGGCGCGGTTAGTTCTTGGACGGGTGACCATTAGTGGCCATCTCATACGACCATGTTATCGTTCTTCTACCGTATTTTTGTTGTATATATTTTGTTATCTTCGTCAATTATTAACCGATTCTGATGATGTTTTTGTTATTTTAGGATGACATCGACGAGTTCAGGCCGCTCATACCCATCATCCAAGCTGTGAGGAACCCAGGAATGAAAGAAAGGCATTGGAATGAGTTCATGGAGCGGTCGGGTAAGACATTTTCAGGGCTCCGTGCACAAACTTGTTAATCGGATGCTTTTCTGCTCTAGGTTAGAATTTCGAGCGCATTATTTTTATTATTTATTATGCTTTATTGAGAAGGACATCGAAAGACGAGTGAATGCCGGAAATCAGTTGAATGGAGCACTGCACGCCTTTAATGCTGGGTATGTTAGAAGTAGAATGAAAGTAGAATGAAACTAGAAATAATGCAGTGGAAATGAGATCATTGAGAAGTATGAGTGGACTGACTTTGAAAGATACAATCAGGAATACTGTACCTAATTGGGGAGTTAAGCAGCGTGAAAGAAGACGTAGTGATAAAGTTTGGAAAAGGTATTTTGAGCGAAATATTTAATCATATTAATACGATCAGAAGCATATCTATTATTAGACGACCGTTTGGTGTAGTGGATAGTAACCCTGCGAGCAAATGGTTGCGGGTTCCGAGGGGCAAATGTTTGTGTGATAAATACGAATATTTATACCCGAGTCATGGATGTTAATTTTTTTTTATATGTTTGTTTGTTTCTTGCTCAATCACGGCGAAACGACTAAACGGATTTGGATGAAATTTGGTATATAGGTATAACATACCCTGGATTAAGACATAGGTTAACTTTTATACCGATAAAGTGAGTAGTTCCCACGGGATATACAAATTAAACATATCCGCGATAAATTTAATCCATGCAGGTGAAGCGCGGGCAGGAAGCTGGCATTAATGTATATTCTTTACTTAAGTTTTTATCTTAATTCAGGTATAACTGTGACCATGAACGAGAAGCAAACCTTCCAAATGTGCCTGAAACAGGGTGTGGCCGCCCACGGCGAGCTCATCGCTGAAATCGGCGAACTTGCCTCCAAGGAATACGTCATCGAGCAAATGCTTGATAAGATGCTCGGCGACTGGGCCAACAAGACAATGGAATTGAACGCGTACAAGCAGACAGGTGAGTGCTCGAGCTTTAGACAAAGATTGAGGCGCGCTCACCCCGAAGTTCAACTTATTTTTAGGACTGGCTACGTTATCTCAAGCTGCCGGACACAACAATGCTCTTCTTCCATTTCATTGTTCAATGTTTATCCGTTACCTAGTATCCATAATACAAGCTTTGCTTAGTTTGGGACTAGATGATTGGTGTAAGTGCACCAAATATTTATTTATTTAATGGTGGTTGGTACCAAGGGGTACCGGGCTCGATTTTCGATCATGCTCATGCTCTCAACGTTGCTGCTTGGGAGCAGACTTAGATAAGATGGTGGTGGCTGACCAGGCGGACATTTTGAAAAAGTCGTACCTCCAACCAAACCGAGTAATAAATATTTGAATAGCTAGAAATCGAGTCCTTGTCCTCTGTTTGTATATATCGAGCCACAGAGCCGGTTAGGTGAGGAAGTGATTAAGCGGATGTTGAACAGTCCACAACTACAGTCGGTAAATTACTTAAGTCCGGTAATGCGTATAGTAACAATGATTTACGTGCATTGAAACGTGTTCGCTCACAACAGGCCTTATAAAAAGCAATGAGCTATGGAGTTTCATTGAGTCATCGAATCAGTAATGAAGAAATTCTGAAAAATACAGACATAGCCCAGCCGGTTAGTAAGTTTGGATTGGTAGGGGGCAGGGCACATAGCGTGAAAAACTGATGGCCGTTGGTGCATTAACGTTCTGAGGTGGAGATCTGATGGAATGGATGGATGGAGGCATACCTTCAGCAGATGGACACCTCGCTGGTGTACGTCCCACGCTGCGCTTGTCACGAAGAGCCACGCATATATTTCCCCATTTGCCTACGACATGCTAGATACTATCGGGTCAGTACGCTTCCACTTTCGGCCTCACATCAGGTGTGATTGAGGTCAAGTGCTAACCCGTTGTGTATAAAAAAAATCTTTCGAAAACACACCAGTCATTCTTCTCCGTGATCTCATGATGAGATAGACAGACGTAGGCTTTAAATTTATAATATCTCTTAATGGCTCGGGGATTAAACGTATGCTATGTTGTGAAAAGAAAGAGAAGGTGAATGTCGTGTCGTACCAAGAGGTTAAAACGAGGGCGAAAAGTAGAGAGACACGGTCGTTACTCCACCGACAAGAGCATAGCTCTTAAATTGAAGAAGAAGATGTTAAATCGAAGGCGGAAAGCAGAGAGACGTGGTCATTACTCCACCGACAAGAGCTTAGCTCTTAAATATAATGTGTGCTATCTTCGCCAAGTCTAATTTGAGAATCGATGAAGACAATTTGTGTCTCGATGGACGGAGGGATTATCCAAGCTCCAGGACCACCTAGGCTTAGTCAATGTTCTCACCAGAGAAGTCCATAAACTGCCGCAGCAGCTCTATGGGTGGCTGCGTACCGTATCCCTCCAGCGCTGGCATGTTGAGGTCGTCTATGAAGAACACCTGTCTCTTGGTTGGCGGAGGACCGAATACGCCTCGGCGACGGCGCTCAAGCTTGCTGTCTATCACGTCCTGCACCGAGATAATGTCCAGAAAAAACTACAATCCCTTAATGTACCCTTTCCATTCCGCAGGCACGTACATAATGAAGATAGCAGACGAAACTCTCCAACTGTTGGACGAGCATCTATTGGCGACGCAACAGCTTGGCTTCAGTCCGTTCAAGGCAGCCTTCGAGCTGCGCATACAGGAGTGGGACGACAAGCTGCGCCTCACGCAGAAGGTCGTCGACGAGTGGATCGAGTGCCAGAAGTGAGTAGCCAATGGTGCCGCAGCAACATCGTGAGCCGACCAATCAGAAGTCATTTTGTCAATGGGCTCAAATTGTTCAATTCCACTCTTTAAAAAAATCTTTTAGTAAAAACGAGGAGCTGTAGCTTGTGGACGCAACTTATTCTCTGGCGTTACGTTGGATAAAGGACTGCTATGGGGTCCATATATCGATAATTTGGCGAAACGTGTCAGTTCTGTGGTGTTTGCTATTAAAAAAATAATTTATTTAACCGATGTGTATATCGCGAGTTTGGTTTACTTCAGCTATTTTCATTGCATAATGACTTACGGCATTATATTGTGGGTAAATGCCGCGGACATAAGTAATATTTTTGTTCAGCAGAAACAAGTGGTTCGGGCGATTTATAAAATGAATCCTCAGAGTGCCTTGATGAATGAATTTAAGGAAATCAATATTTTTTTATGCACAACGGGTTAGAACTTGACCTCAATCTCACTTGATGTTAAGTGAAGCTAGAAGGAAGAGCTTTAGCCTGTAAGAGTCTGGCACTACCTTCAGGTGGACACTGGACATGGCCGCGTGCTTAAGCAGCTGTATTTCAACTCAAAGGTGTCCTATGACGGATTTCTACTCCTTCCCAAAAAAGGTACATAACCTTAAAAATATAATAAAACCTAGTGTCCATAGTACAAACTTTGCTTAGTTTGAGATAACGGATAAACATACATAAATATTTATCTAAATCCATGGCTTGGGTATAAATGTGCGTATTCATCACACACATTTACACCTCGCGGGATTCGAACCCGGAACCGTTGGTTTCGCTAATAGATTCACTATCCACTACACCAATCGGTCGTCTGGAAAACTAAAACTATCATGTTACGCTATTTCGACAGTCTTGATGTTGTCTCTTGTGTCCAACATATTCTGACTCCAAATGCATATATTATATAGGTATGCTACCAGAAAGAGGGTGGTCAAAGTAAATACGGTATTCAGTTCACGAATGTTTCGCTTAAATTGTCTGTAACACAAGGGTCTCTATCTAGGTACACTAACCTATATGGGATAATATCAAATAGCGCGGTGCGCTTGCGATCTGTGAGGCGAGCGGAGGACTACTGGCGAACGTTGTTCCGTTCCGACATGCGAGGCATTCAAAGTAGGTATGTACCCCTACAATATAAAATGTGTCGTCCAAAATGTGTTGCTTCAGGGAGTGGATGTACTTGGAGCCCATCTTCACGTCGGAAGATATCTCGCGCCAACTGCCGTTGGAGGCGAAGAAGTACGGTACCATGGAAAGAATCTGGAGACGTATTATGGGAACCGCATTTGCCTGCAACAAAGTAAGACTCTCATGAAAAGAGCTGTGTTCAAGTTTTTTTTATTATGTGATTTAGCTCAGACATATTAAAAATATTTCATGTGAAACCTTGAAAGTATATTCTATTTTCCAAATAAAAACAAATTTGGATATAGGCTATAGAATCGTAGGAGTTGGTACATTATGATTAACCAAAAAAAAATCTCGAATTTCATAGGTAAAGACCTAATATTTCAAATCAAATCAATATATTTTATTTCATAGGATAAAATTACTACTAACGTCACTACTAAGATTAATGTTACATTTAAATTTAGTGCTCATTCACAAAGCTGACTCCCCAGAGATCGAGCAAGAAATGAAGACGAATGAATGAAACGAATGAACGGATTTTGATGAAATTTGGTCTATAGGTAGAATATACCCTGGATTAAGACATAGGATATTTTTTATCCCGATAAACTGAGGAGTTCCCTCGGGATAAACAAATTTCCGCGATAAAGGTATCCCACGCAGGCGTAGCCGGGGGCGGAACGCTAGTAATACAATAAATTAATAATTAAATATTTTATTTTTTAGCTTTTAGGTTTTCGAGTGTACTTAGTGAAATTGTGGTATTTAAGACATCTTAATTTAACAAATGAGGGCGCTGCTGGACTCGATGCTCGCTTTTAAGTCTTCAATTTTGATTTCAGATAATGGTGGTGTGCCCGGACAGCCGGCTCTTGGACAGCCTGATCGAGGCCCGACACCTACTGTCTGTGGTGTCCCGTGGTCTCAACGAGTATATGGAGTTGAAGCGCATGCGTTTCCCGAGGTTAGTTATAAAACATGCAAACTCTCATACAAACAGTTCGTTATCATGTCATATATACAGTTTGGCCATGGGCCGGAAATGTAAGAATAGTACATTACTGCAGCAAATAAATAAATATAATAATAAATAAATATCTTTGCACATACCTTCCTCAAAGGCCGGCAACGCATCTGTGACCCTTTTGGTGTTGCGGGTGTCCATGGGCGGCGGTGATTACTTTCCATCAGGTGACCCGCATGCTCGTTTGCCGCTCTCTCATATAAAAAAAAAAAAAAAAACATACACACAGCGCCATCTAGTTCCACACTAAGCAAATGGATACCAGATGGTTGTTAGACTACACAAATACATTTTTTTTGTATATATATATATAAATGAAAAACATCCATAATAATAACATATGCCCCTAGCGGGATTCGAACCCGGGACCTTTCGGTATAGCAGTCAGACTTTCTAACCACTACACTAAACGAGTCGTCAAGCAAAAGAGGCATTAAAGGACGAAGAGAGAGTAGAGTAGAATAGAATGCGTTAATTTGACACACTAAACGACACATTAATACAAAAGCAGAAAAAAAATAAAATTAATAAACAAACAAAATATTCTTTATTGTATAACAATAAGAAGCATAACACAACGATAAATAAAAAAGGGGATAGTAGTATTTGGCGGACTTATCATTAAAAGCGATCTCTTCCTGTACTAGTCTAAATTATGTGTATTAATTATTTATAAATATTATTTAATGTATGTGTGTGGCTGGAGAAACAAATAAACGTTTATCTATCTGTCTATCTATCTATCTATCTATCTATCTATCTTCCAGGCAACATTTGGGTTAGGTAGCATTACGCACATGATATGAAGGTAGCCTGCGCGGTAAACTAATTTTAATAAAATAAATAAATCACCCATATAAGTACATACGTTAATTGAATACATACAAAGATACATACATAATATATACCCATATTTAAATTTATACTAATTAAATAGAATAGTACGTAACTAGCACACAGTAATTAATGCGAGTATGTAACGAAACTCAGTAAATGAAACGAAAATCATGAGATGGCAAGTGAAAGAGGATAGATAGAGGGCTAGATACAACTCCTTCACTTGAGCCTTGAATACGTTCAGTGACTGAGCACGTCTAACTGAATCAGGTAGAATTAGAATTTATTTATTGCATACAACTGTGTTACAAAGATGTTGTTACATTGATTGGTAGGTACTTATACAGTTTACCCATTTAGGGTGTGCAACTTATTTCATTGTATAAAATATAATAATTAACAATTTAAAAGTATTACAAACATGTCACTAGATAAGTTAAATATCAAGGTTACAAAATTTTAAATAAAGTGTCAAAATTAACTATCAAAGCATTCATTGAAATTATAAGATAGAATAATTAACAATAAAATATTATTACATTATGTCACTAGATCAGTTGAATGTCAAGGTTACAAAAATTAAATCAAAATGTAAAAATTTTCGACTTTAGTGACGAATAATAACATGCAATAACATGCAATAAACACATACATAAGTTCATCAATGCACCAGGCACCGGTCAACGCTCATCTTCACTTAACATGGCGTGATTGAGGCCAAGTGCTAACCCGTTGTGCATAAAAAAAAACCATTTTCGCTTTTGAAAAATAATTGTCAAATTATCAACATAATTATTAAATTTTAAACAAAATCAATGGACAACAATAATTTTTCACGCGCCAAAATATTCGATTGCCAGTTCGAAATTTAAATAAAACCTTCGATGAAATTACCTCCGTGGTTGGGTTGCCATGTTTTTTAAATTACACGGCATACTATTATTGTTATTTAATTTTTTGCGTTTCTCTATCTTAGCATGAGCTGGTATGCCATTTATTATTATTTTTTTTTTTTTTTTTGAGTTGTAATACTAATTTATTCGGCCGACAGACATTGACACATTAAACAGATAAGTGTTCACATGTATTTGACCAGTACAGCATTTTCGATTTATCTCGAAGAATACGGTCACCTCCAAGCATGTTTTAAAAAAAAAGACAGTTCTGAGTGACGACCTGTTTGGTGTAGTGGTTAGAAACTCTGTTGCTATACCAAAAGGTCGCGGGTTCGAATCCCGCTAGGGGCATATGTTGTATGATGAACACAGACATGTGTTCCCGAGTTATGGATGTTTTTCATTTATACTTATAGTATATGTATTTATTTACAAAAAAAATGTATTTGTGTAGTTTATCAACCATCTGGTATCTATAATACAAGCCTAGTTGCTTAGTGTGGAACTAGATGGCGCTGTGTGTATGTGCAAAGATATTTATTTATTTTATTTATTATTTATTTATTATCTGCAACTGTATTTTTCATGCAAATAAACCTAAACTTGTTCAACAAGATTATTTTTTTATTTTGACAGCGCAAACAGTATAAAAAAGGACCAAGTGTATTCCTAATTTAGGTAAAGGAACTACGAAAGGCGTCGACAGATCGTTGAAATGTCGATTCAATTAAGTAATAATATGATATCCATTTTCTGTTATAGAAAACTGTACTGTACTGAGGGCGGAGTGTGAGTTTTGGTTCGACATAACTTTACTGCCGCGTTGACGTTTACGTGACGATTTGTATCAAGAAATGTGCAGCGCCTCTAGCGGAAAGTTTGCAAAACAATTTTTTTCATAGATTTTTCTTGCGTAAACGCGAACGTGATGGTAAAGTTAAAAACGAGGTACTTTGGTAAACTTTGTTGGACATACATACCTATATCCCAAACGGGGTGGTTAGAGATATCCCAAACATTAGTTTGTGGGTGTCCCAAACATTAAAAGTTTAATGCTTGAAACAACATCTAACGTTCATTTTCGAAATATACAGAAATACGCATGTGACTCGAGGTGAGCCCATTGTGATTGAATGAAATTGATTGTCCCATAGTCGCCTTTTATGACACCTACGGGAAGAGACGGGTTGGTTCTATTCTTTTTTACGTGCGGAAACCACACAACACCTCGTAATTGTTTATACAGCAGTATAGTTTTCAACTTACTTCTGTAATATATATAGGTTCTTCTTCCTGAGCGACGACGAACTGCTGGAGATCCTCTCGCAGTCGAGAAACCCGAAGGCGGTGCAGCCGCACTTGAGGAAGTGCTTCGAGAATATCGCCAAGGTGAGATAGACACACAATTCTTAAACAATCATAGAATGACTTTTCAGTTTTCTTGCAAAGTTATACTAATTCAGTCGATGGACAATTATCGGTGAGTTTACTAGTATCTAGTATAATTGTAATTAGAAGTGAATCATGCATGCCTGGGGCTTTTCGGCGGGATCTCGGCGAGTGAAGTTGCATTTTTCTTTATAATTCTTACAATTTGTGCATTCTAGTTTTAGAAGCTTAATAATGGCAGAATATTGTGCAGCAAACGTTAGTGATGGTGTACAAGTGAAAGGAAGTGTAAATTAAAGTGCGTAACGGAGCTTTCGGGTTCCCACAAGAAGCCGCCAAATCTTTTGTAAAGCATCCTGCCACTTTACTGAAGAATGACTTGACCGTGACTAGACTCTGTATACGACGAATTGCTTGTTTTGACTGAGACTGACTTATAAACTGAAGAAATAAGAGAAATAAAATTTTTCACTCGAAACTGGCAGTAATGTCCCTCGACAGTGAGGTTGACTGGTTGCCATCCTCAAAATTAAGAAGAAGAAGAAGAATCATGCATGCCAACCGCTACTGGCGAAACATGATGAAACACCAACAGGAATACAAAGGGAAGACAATTTTGCACCCAGATGGCGGCGCCGCAAAAGTGAAGCTGAAAAGGTCTCCGCATGACTGAACCGCCTCCGTGGCTCAATGTAAACAACACAGGGTTTACGAATCCGAGGTCGCGGGTTCGATTTCCAGCGGGGTACATGTTTAGTACTCAGTTTGGTTGGTGGTACGGTTACCGACATCTTATCTAAGTCTGCCGCCAAAACAGAAATATTAATAGCATTGTTGTATTCCAAGAGATAAGATGGCCTGTCTCCCAAATAAGATTGGGTTTCCGGGTCAGTACGCTTCGCCCTTCGGCCTTATCTTCACTTAACATCAGGTGTGATTGAGGTCAAAGGCTAACCCACTGTGCAACAAAACTTACCTTTAATCCCACTACGCAGGTGACATTCCAACCGGATCTCAAGATTACGCACATGCACTCGAGCGAGGGAGAAATAGTCGAGTTGAAATACAAGTTCTACCCCTCATCCAACGTGGAGCAATGGTTGCTGCTACTTGAAGACACCATGAGGCACACCAGTGAGAAATATTGGATCTTTACCTATGAAATTGGAGATTTTTTTCTTCGTTAATCATATGTACCAATTCCTGCGATTTTCAAAGCTATATCCAAATTTGTTTTTTATTTGGAAAATGGAATATTATTTTAAGGTTTCACATGAAATATTTTTTAATTTCTGGGCTAAATCACATAATAAAAAAAAATTGAACAGAGCTCTTTTCATGTGGTTCCCATAATCATTTTTTAGATTCGCTGAAACTTTTATAAAGCGGTTACTTTTAAAAATTAACGCTGCCTATACTTAACTTAATGTTATCCGATAATACACACAAAGTTTAGCTAAATTTGGATTTGCCGTTCCCAAAAAAAAAAACAAAAATGTTTGTATGGAGAAAACAGTCTTAATGAAATTCTTCATACAAAACGCCAATTTCATAGGTAAGGACCTAATACAATCCAATCGTTATTTGTTCAACAAGAGAGCAAAGACGGTTTTTGTTGCCAGTGCTGTGTTTGAATTACAAATACGAGATATAAATAACTTGGCTCTCATGGGTAGCATAAAACTTTTCACCTTCAGCGAGGAAAATATTAGGTCCTTACCTATGAAATTGGCGTTCGTTCGAACGCCAATTTCATACGCCAAGTTCGTTCGGCGTGGCGAAATATTTGTTCGTTATGAGAAATTGCAACAAAGAATTGGATTAAAAGTCGATAAAATACGCATCTCTTTAGGAAGTACCCAATCAGTGCACAAAGTTGTTCTTAACAGGGGGAAATTAAACTGTTACAAGATTAATTATTATATTTATAATTAGATTAATTTTTCCAACCGTTCTCTGATTGCAATGTATAGTTTTTTTAATTTTTAATTAAGTTAAATAGGTTCTATCAGTGGAAACCAAAGCCAATTGCTGTTAGTGTTTTTGCAGTTTAAGTGATAATTTGTAAAACAGCTGATGGTTTCCCAAGAAAAAAGAAAGCCTAGTTGCTTAGTGTGAAACTAGATGGCGCTGTGTGCATGTCCAAGGATATTTATTATTATTATTACTGTTTCACGCGATTACTCCTGACGGAAACTCAATACCGACACTCACTCTTGCCTTCAGAATCTTCTAATGTATGTCGTTTTGTGATAGTCCGCTTGACGCTGGTGGCGGGCCTGGAGGAGCTGTGGACGATGCCGCGGTCCGAGTGGGTACTGCGCTGGCCCGGCCAGGTGGTCATCGCGGGCTCCCAGACTGCCTGGACGGCCAACGTGGAGAATGCCATCGCCGACTACCGCATGGACGAGTACTTCCACGAGATGCTTGAGTGTGTGAGTAGTCGTCATTGCAAATAGTTTTCTTTATATCAGCCGAAAGACGTCCACTGCTGGACAAAGGCCTCCTCCAAAGATCTCCACAGCGATCGGTCCTGAGCTGCCCGCATCCAGCGGCTTCCCGCGATCTTGACCAAATCATCGGTTCACCTCGTGAGGGGCTCGGGGAGTCGGCCGTCGGTCCTACGAGCAATGTGCCCCGCCCACTGCCACTTAAGTTTGACAATTCTTCGGGCTAAATCAGCCCCTTGGTTGTCCTGTGGATCTCCTCATTTCTGATTCAGTCCCGCAGGGAGACTCCGAGCATAGCTCTCTCCTCAAACATTTTTAGTCCAGTAATTATACGTTGTGGTGTAATTTCCTATGAACTTAACTTAGTCTCTGCCTACCCCAACGGGAAACAGGAGCGAGTATGTCATCATCAGCCCGTAAACATCCCACTGCAGGGATATAGCCCTTCCCTCGTATAAGGAAGAAGTATGATCCGTAGTCCACCACGCTGGCGCAATGCGGGTTGGGGCCTTCACGTGCCTTTGAATTTTTATTTCTCAGGTATGCAGGTTTTCCTTCGCCGTTTTAAGAGCAGTCGGATAAATTTACATTAGTAATTAAATTAAATTTTAAAACTCATTGGTACATTGCCTGCCTGGGAATCGAACCCGAAATAGGGAGACCGCGTCTTAACCGCTGAGCCACCGACACTCTTAGGCGTGAGCATATGTATGTATAACGTGTTAGTATCCACCGTCCACAGTTGGACAGCCTGCGCGCGCTGGTGAAGGGCGAGCTGACGTACTTCCAGCGCGAGGTGCTGTGCGCGCTCATCGTCATCGAGGTCCACGCGCGTGACGTCACCAGGACCCTGGTGGAGGAGAACGTGAAGACCGTCAGCGACTTCCAGTGGATCTGCCAGCTCAGGTGACCTTTTTGTATGATACCAACTGGTTAACGCTTGATCTGATGTTAAGTGAAGATGAGGCCGTAAGTACAGCTCTACCGGAAAACAAATTATTAAGAGACTGGCTATCTTATCTCAAACAGACGCACACCATCACTATTTTATAGATTTAGATAAGATGATGGTAGCTAGCCAGTTGGAGACATTTAACGAGTACTAAATCTGCTGGGAATCGAACCAATCCTGTTTACAATTAAATCACGGAGGCAGGCTACGAACTACCATTAACGAAAATGAACGACATGAGATTTTTAATCGACTTTAAAATGGAAGAAGTTTTCCCGCTTTAGTTTGGCCAACGAAAGTCTGACCTGGAATTTTCTTAAAACTTTTCATATAGCAATATTATTAAGTTATTAAAGGCTAATATATCCTCTTATTCTAAAAAAATTACAAACGCTTTATAAGCCTGTTTTAGTTAAAGTACGTTTTGTCACTTTCTTTCATTACAACATTTCCTTATGAACGACAGAGACAAAACACACTTTAACTAAAACAGGCTTATAAAGCGTTTGTAATTTTTTATGAATAAGACGGTAAGTTTACAATCTTGATAACAGTAATCTATTATTTATTTATTAGGAGCACATTTAGTTCTAGTTGCGGATCGATTTAATAATTTAAAAAAATCTATTCTCTCTACTCTGCAGAGACTAGAACACCTTCGCGTGGTGTCAGCCTATCAATGTTCTATGGAATATATTTCGGAGACACGCTCTCTTTGGAATTGCATGAAATTATTCCATCTTCTGTTTCCGACCTGCCGAATATTCGCACTAAAGGTGGAAGCGTACGGACCCGGAAACCCCACCTTATTTGGGAGTCTGACTATCTTATCTCTGACAATCGAAACACAATAATGCATTAACATTGTTGTTTGTCGGTAGACTTAGGTAAGAGGGTAGTAGCTAGCCAGGCGGGCATTCAAAATGCCATAGCATCAACCAAACCGTACTAAATATGTTTCTTCCTAAATATGTACTAAACTCGACATCGAACCCATTTCTGTTTGTATATTTCTTTAATAACGAAATATAAAGTAAAGTAAAGTAAAGTAAAGTATGTATTTATTTATTTTCATTCTCACAAATATTACAGAACGTACTTGTTTATACTAAATATGGAGGTTGACAATCATTTGTTGACATAAGTTATTTGTGAGAATCTGGCGTCTGTAATAGGATGAACCTGTGGCACAGATCACCAGTCAAAAGACCTTTTTGTAATATGAACACCTGTTTTTTAAAGAGCAGTTTCTTGCTTGTTCTTCTCAGGGGTAAGATAGCCCTTTGAAGAAGTAGAGTAACCTAAAAAATTAAAATCTGACTATTTTAAGTGTACCCTGTGTACTTACAAAATAAAGCATTTTGGCTTTGACTTTGATTAGATCCTTAAATTATCTTTACAGATACTACTCGATGGTGAAGGAGATGTACCCTCTAGCGCCCGGGGAGTCTGCCGAGATATACCAGGACGAGGACCATCTCGACACTTCGGCCTACTACCGCCAGTTCAGCCAGAACTACTGCAACGTGCGCGCGCTCAACTCGGTCTTCAAATATCAGTGCGAGTACTTGGGGAACAGGTGAAACGTCGTTCATTCGCCAATTCACTCATTCATTCATAGCTCATTTATTCAACGACCGATTGGTGTAGTAGATAGTGACGCTGTCTGTGAAACAAACGGTTGCGGGTTCGAATCGCGCGAGGTTTAAATGTTTATGTGATGATTACGAACATTATATTCCCGAGTCATGGATGTTTATATAAATATTTATGTAAGTTTATTCGTTATCTAGTATCCATACAAGTTTTTGCTTAGTTTGGGACTAGATGATTGGTGTGGGCGTTAGAAAAATTTATTTATAATTAAAAGATATTCATTATATAAAAAAAAATATTAACATTAATTATAAAATTTTATCTATAATTATTATTGCAACTGCCATAATTACTTTCTGTGGTGGCAGCATCTACTCTGCTGACGGGCACTGAAAATCAAGCGGCTTTGTTGAGTCCCTCTACCCTATCATCTCAACTTTGTCCTAGTTTTAATAAACAGGGTTTTAATTCATTTTGTGAATTTTTGGGATGAATAAATATCTTTTTATTTTATTCATCCCAAAAATTCACGAAAGAGGTAAATCTCGGAAAAGATGGATGGATGTGAGGGGTGATAATTATGAACGAAAAGGGCGTGAATAATGAGGTAACGGCTGATAGAGGAGATTGGAGGAAAAATACATACTTTATTTTTAGTGATAATTTGTAAAACCGCTGTTGGTTTTCCCAAGAAAATAAAATAAATAAATAAATAAATCTCTTTATTTCATGTATATATCAGCACTTTAACAATGAGTTCTGCCAACTGTACTAGTTTCTTCCCAAAAATAGTCTTAGTTTTTATTTAAACAAAACAATGATATAGTTGACATAATTGATCAAAGAGAAAATTTCAAATTTTTAACTTTAAGTTAACCCTAAAAGAAAAAACACCAAAACTTAAACTAGCTTATAAGTTTAACAATTTCTATAACCAACGATTGCTCAGTCATAAATAAAAAGAAGAATAACCAAAGCGAAAGATACTTATTAATTACTTACTTAAATAAAATAAATACTTTTTTTTATGATTGACTGGATTCGCGTTTGACCACAATCTCACCTGATGGAAACTGACGATGTGGTCGAAGATGAAGCACGCGATCCCAGTAAATGCCTATTCACTCTGCTCTTGAAGATCCCAAGGTTGTAGGATTCAGGTAAGACTGACGCCGGAAGGCAGTGCCATGCCTTGGCTGTTCGTATCATGAATGAAGAATCGAACTTCTTAGTGCGAATGTTCGGTATATTACTGCGCCTACCTCAAATAAATTGGGACTAAGATGATGATATATCTTTTTACTAAATAAAGATAAACTTGCAGGTCACATAAGTCGCCTCCACAAAGTCAGTAATTCATTCAAAGGGTTATGTATACGCTTTTTCAATAAAGTTCCTGTTGATATACAAAATCTTCCTTTCAATAAATTTAAAGATACTATAAAACAGAAACTTATTAAGAAAGCATATTATAAAATATCAGATTATTTAGATGATAAACAATCATGGACATAACCAGCCCGTTCGCATAACCAGGCTATTTCACAATTAATAATGAAATATTATAATATAAAATAATAATTTTGTAATATAAAAACCTTTTTTTAAAAGAGCGACCTCTCGAGTTTCTTGCTTGTTCTTCTCAGGGGAAAATTGCCTTTTGAACAAGCAGTAGCTTTAAAAATGTAAAATCTGACTATTTTAAGTGTACCCTGTGTACCTACAAAATAAAGCATTTTTTGATTTTGATTTTGATTTTACCTGTCAGCCCCAAAAAGGAGGGTTATGTTTTTCGAGTGTATGTATGTATGTAAGTGTGTATGTAGATTTCTATGTTACCTCCTGTAGACTAAACGCCTCGACCGATTTTGAAGTACAAAGTGTCGTTCGATTCATCGTGATCCCTGGAGTGTCATAGGATACATGTTATGGTAAAAAAATCCAACATGGCGCCCTCAAAAATATTTAATTTATTTAAAATTAGCTTTCCGCCCGCGGCTTCGCCTGCGTGGAATAACTTTATCGAAATGAAATGAAATGAAATGGAATGGAATGAAATGAAATGAAATGTTTATTTGCTACGGAATTTGGTACATGAAGTTCTTAAAGCTATAATTGTCTCCGCAAATTCTACCACTGTGTGGTGTGCAAATATTGTTTAGAGTTAATTCCTCTAAATAATTATATAATTAATTTCTATACTAAATAATTTAAATTTACAAATAGTTCATTAAATAAATAGGTATCGAGGATATGTGTAGTTGTTTATGCCTCGGGAGCTACTCACTTTATCGGGATAAAAAATATCCTTAATTTAATTAATATTAATACCCTGGTATATTCTATCTATATACCAAGTTTGATCCAAATCCGTTCATCCGTTTCACCGTGATTGAACAACAAACAAACAAAACATTCGCATTCATAATATTAGTTAGATAAGATAAACGATTATTTATTATTATTGTGATGGCAGTGGACGGCTGGTGATCACGCCGCTGACGGACCGCTGCTACCTGACGCTCATGTGTGCGATGCATCTCAAGTTCGGTGGGGCGCCGGCCGGGCCCGCCGGTACTGGCAAGACAGAGACCACTAAGGTCAGTCACTTAAGAGTGTTTCATTTAACCCTGAAATATTATGTACAGTCGCGGAATTAAAAGGTTCGTCAGTTTTCAATGACACTTATCCATTTTCTAAACTAAGTAATTCACCACACTGTTGCACAGAAAATTATGCTTAACTCTTTGACGATAGGATTTATATTTAGCTGAACTAGTGTTCCTTCCTATGAATAGTTGAGCTAAAACCTTTTCATTACTTTGATCTACCATTATATCCTGATAAATGTAGTGATAAAACCTATTCGCTTACGTTGATTGAAATTAAATGCAAACATCTATTAGTCATCTTCTTACTTGTAGGTCGGTAAAGTTAGGTTAGAACTGTGACCCCAACAGAGATTAATTACCAACAAAATATTTAATTAAGTATGTACATGAAACAACAAATTTATAAAACACAATTAAAAATACCTATATCTTATAGAAAAAATACGCCGTCCAACTCGCTTCCGTGAGGCATAGTACCTAGTACGCTAGCGCTATTGCCCCGCTGAATGCATAAGCTCAGCTGATGAGCAAAGTAGGCACCAGCTCTCACATCTCCAGAGGCGTGGACCAGTCTAACGGATAAATCCTTTACAAATTGTTTCGTGTCAGAACACGAAACGATTTGTCACAATTGCACGTTTCAACGGCGATGGGCTCGCCCCCTGTCTGTCACGTGTTTCTGTATATTTCATAAGGTGAACCATGGATGTCGTTTCAATCATTAAACTGTTAATGTTTGGAACACCTAAACACTTGTTTGGGATATCCCTGACCACCCTATTTGGGATAAAGGTCGGCGATATGTCTTTTATTTTTTTTCTTTGTCGAATTATAAATTGTAAAAACACTTATTTAAAAAAGCAACCACTGAGTTTCTTGGCTCGTTCTTCTGTGAATGAGCCTTAATTGTATTGCGATATTGTTACGACGATTTCAAATGTTATTTTTGAGTTTGAGCGTTTTTCAATTGTATTTTATGCGTTATAGGATCTGGCGAAGGCGTTGGCGGTCCAGTGCGTCGTGTTCAACTGCTCTGATCAGCTCGACTTTATGGCCATGGGCAAGTTCTTCAAGGGTCTAGCCGCGTGAGTCTTTTCATTATAGTAACAAGCTTTCGCCCGCGGCTTCGCTCCCTTGGACCTTTAATTTTTCTATCTAGCCATAACAGTAATTGAGGTGAAACATAACCCTTCTTTGCAGTCGAGGCTTCTCCTTAATTCGAACTAAGTCGCTGACAATCGCGCAATCAGGTCTTTAAATGTCCTTTAGTTGCTTTTTCTGACTTCCACGGGAAGATACGTGTTTGTTCTGTTCTTCTATTGCCGGGGATCACACGGATTTTTTTTTATGCACAACGGGTTGGTATTTGACCTCAATCACACCTGATGTTAAGTGAAGATGAGGTCGAAGGTGTAAGCGTACTGACCCGGAAACCCCAACACATTTGGGGGACTGGCTATCTTATCTCTGACAACCGGAACACAACAATGCTATTAACATTACTGCTTGGCGGCAGATTTAGATAAGATGGTGGTAGCTAGCCAGGCGGACATTTTAAATGCCCTACCACCAACCAAACCGAGTACTTAAACATGTACCCCGCAGGGGATCGAACCCGCGACCTCCGAATCGTAAACCCAATGTTGTTTATATTGAGCAACGGAGGCGGATAATAAAAACTCGAGTAAAATCCCACTTCCTACTTAACTTTCGAAATTTTGGGTGGTCATTGCTCCATCACTCTATAGCGCCTGAAGAACAACTTAGGACTATACAACGTTGTATGTTGTATGTTTATTATAGATCTGGAGCTTGGGCGTGCTTCGATGAATTCAACCGTATCGACATTGAAGTGTTGTCAGTAGTTGCCCAACAAGTGAGTATACTTACTTCGTGTAAATTAAATAAAAAATGAAACCAGGTGCAAAAGCTAGTCTTATTTATAACTGAACAAACGAGAAAAAAGTTTCACTAGTCCAGTTAACTGAACTGGTCAACTGAACTAGTGGGAATAGATCTGATATGATTTTAAAGCCGATTTGGATCCATGGTATCCAGCTGTGGTGATCGGGGGCAAGTTTCAACACGAACTAGCAAAGGGCACAAAATTACATAAAAAGCCAAATGCTCCATGGTTCTTAAAAGTTACTGACATTCACCAGAATCGCGAGGTCAAAACAATCAACGATGAAATTAAGCTCCAAACTATCAACAAGTCTCGATTGAGAAACCCAACCAGCTGGCAGTGCAATCGACAATTGCTGACACAGCATAAGACGCCTCAATAGGCTCAGGATCCTGGAACTCGAGAACCTAGAATAGCCTTCAGATTCAGGAGATGATTCCAATGGGGATCACACTCTACTCTCTGCGACAAATGGCTCATAGTCAACTGATTCCATGATAGAACGAAACAAAAAAAAAGATTCATGTGGTAATCTCCTTCTGGTCGCTATGGCAATCAGTTCCGCAATTAGTTGCAATAGAAGAGTCATCATCAGTCCGTAAACATCCCACTGCAGGGATATAGACTAATGAGCCACTGACGCTCATCAGATGGTACGGAAGAGTGTCTTGTCATAATACGCAGGAACATTATCTAATCTTTTAATGTTATCTTTTGCACTGAGTCACGATCACATCCATGGTCTGACTTCTCCACTATCGAGGCACATCCTCCTCCGACTAGGAGAGGGAATATTAACCAGTGAACATGTTGAGGAAAACGGATGATCTTCCACCGGGGACCTGTCAGACCGTTGTTAGGGGGCTCTTGCTTAGTACTAATATAGGTCGTTGCATGCAGGTGGTGACAATCCAGAAGGCGCAGATCGCTCGGCTGGACCGGTTTATGTTCGAGGGTTGCGAGCTCGCGCTGAAGGCCTCTTGCTCCGTCTTCATCACCATGAATCCGGGATACGCAGGTCAGTTATCGAGGCCTCATGTGACCTATTTTCATGTGTAAATTTTAACATGAAAATAAAGAATTATTGGTAGATTGATTATTGATTTGTAATGTTATGTGTTCGATAACTCAAAGGAAAGTAGATTAGGTCGCTGTCCGTCTGTATATCTCGAATAGTTTGTCCAGGCATTAACCAAATAACCACAATTAGGCAATCACGTACCTGGAATCCTCGTGCTTCAATGGCTCTCAGCCGGGAGATAAAATTCAGGCCCTGGGTGTCTTCTTCCTGGGCAACCGCCTCTACATCATGATGAGAGTGTAAGAGGCAAAAGTAGTATGTCAAGATCGTTGCAAGTGGAAATCAATAGTCTCTGCGTACCTCAACGGGCATATGTATGTAATGTTATGTTCCAGGTCGTACGGAGCTACCAGATAACCTGAAGGCGCTATTCCGACCAATCGCCATGATGGTGCCGAACTACGCGCTCATCGCCGAGATATCTCTCTTCTCGTACGGCTTCTTCGAGGGCAAAATTCTTGCCGGCAAGATAACCACCACCTTCCGCCTCAGTTCAGAGCAACTCTCATCTCAGGTTATCCATCAAATCAAATGTATTTTCTACTAATTACGCTAAAATTTCCTCATAACGGTTGTGGGTTCAATCCCGGCAAGAGTAAATGTTTGTGTGGTAAATGCGCATGTTGCTAGCCACTGGGACGGTGTCAGCGTGTTTTGGAGTACTCGGGCAACAAGATAGTGTCATCAGTAACCATGAAACCTGAGATTCTACCCAGTGAAGGGTAAACATAGTGTATAGCCCTCACGCCATCCTAATCGGCCCTCATATGCAATCAGTGGGATTCATCCAGACTAGTCTACAATCCCTCCTACAAGTCTACAAGTGTCCGAAATACTTTTAATTAAATTCTACAACGTCCAATCTACTTCATTAACTAGCTCTATGGTTAACGAAGTCTGCCTTATAGGAATTTGACTAAATCTTACAGGTCAGACAGCAGGTATTTGAAATATTTGACTGCATTTGTTATCAAAAATTTTAATCTAAGTATACCGTCCTATTGCTTTTGATATCAGGATCACTACGACTTTGGTATGCGCGCCGTGAAGACCGTGATCCTCGTCGCTGGTAACCTGATCCGTCAGATGCCCGACGGTGATGAGAGGCAGATCGTGTTGAGGGCCCTCAGGGATGTGAACGTGCCTAAGTTCCTCGCTGATGACCTGGTGCTTTTCAACGGTGAGGAATAAAAAAAAACCAGCTAGTTAGGGTATGGTCAGACATAACTCGTAACAAGTTGTTATGAAACAAATGTCCGTCACATTGGTCGCCAGCAGCATCGCGCCAAGTCGCCAAACGAGTGAGGTCTGGCCACATCCCATGGCGTCCCTCGACGTCTCCTGCGACACGAGTAGCGGGACATTGAATGTGTCGAGGGATACCGCCCTAGTGAAAACGTGGCTTTATTGAACGATACTCTAAGCGATGGTATATGCGGTTAAGGAAAAATTCGCATGCACTTATATTGTGGCGTTTTTACTTCATATTTTTACCTTACCTTTACCTTACATTACCTTTTGGTGTTGCGGGTGTCCATGGGCGGCGGTGATTGCTTTCCATCAGGTGACCCGCATGCTCGTTTGCCGCCCTCTCACATAAAAAAAAATAAAAAAATATATTTATAAATAAGCTTACCAAATTTCAGCTTCATATTTGAGTCTGCGAGTGAAACAGCTGAAGGACACGCTGTCACCCCAGCATGGCGGTTAGGGAAAATCTTCCCATGGAAAGCGATGTAACGGGGGACGCTTAGATAGATAGATAAAGCGTTTATTTGTTACTCCAGTCACACACATACATTAAGTTTTTTTTATACACAACGGGTTAGCTCTTGACCTCAATGACACCTGATGTCTTAACATCAGTTATAACAACACTTATGAAGATGATGCCGAAGGTGGTAACGTACTGACCCGGAAACCCCATCCTATCTTATCTCTGACAACCGGAACACAACAATGCTATTAACATTGCTGTTTGGCGGCGGATTTAGATAAGATGGTGGTAGCTAGCCAGGCGGACATTTAATATGCCCTAACACCAACCAAATTTGCAAGAATTTTTATAAAACTTATAAGGTAGGTATAATTACAGAATGTCTAATAATAATTTATAACTAATGCAGCTTATGGACAGCAGTGGCTCTATAATGTCATGTGAATAAACAAATTACTCAACAACCTTTAACCACAGTAGCAATGAAGTTCTCTCCGTTGTTTTAGGTATTATATCCGACTTGTTCCCACGAGTGGAGATACCTGTTGTGGACTACGGTATCATGGAGCAGTCCATAAGGAACATGCTGCTAAAGAGAGGATACGATGACTTGTACTGTGAGTATACTTTAGTATGTACCGTGAAATTTAGTTATGTTTCTGTGGCTACCATGACTTTACGCGGACGATTCACGTTATCGTAATCAATTGGTAATGCTGCTCGTTGCAGATGCGAGTGACAGAATCAATTGGTAATGCTGCTCGTTGCAGATGCGAGTGACAGTATCAATTGTTAATGCTGCTCGTTGCAGATGCGAGTGACAGAATCAATTGGTAATGCTGCTCGTTGCAGATGCGAGTGACAGAATCAATTGGTAATGCTGCTCGTTGCAGATGCGAGTGACAGTATCAATTGTTAATGCTGCTCGTTGCAGATGCGAGTGACAGAATCAATTGGTAATGCTGCTCGTTGCAGATGCGAGTGACAGAATCAATTGTTAATGCTGCTCGTTGCAGATGCGAGTGACAGAATCAATTGGTAATGCTGCTCGTTGCAGATGCGAGTGACAGACCGTTAGTTTACTATAACGAAAGTAGTTTGCATGAACTCATGGTAGCCACACACAAATAGTTTTAATAAAGAAAATTGTTTATTTATTAAACTTATTTAAACAATAAAGCGTATTTGATTGATTGATTGTTGGAGGCGTTCTCTAAGCCGATCAATCTTATAGCGCGCTAACGAAGTTTTAATCAAAATATTGAGTATAGACAAAACGGTATCAACTGTCGGATTGTGGCCCCGGACTAACAGCCCCGGTGGAAAATAGTTTAACCGCCTCCGTGGCTCAATGTAAACAACATTGGGTTTACGATTCGGAGGTCGCGGGTTCGATCCCCAGCGGGTTTAAGTACTCGGTTTGGTTGGTGGTAGGTCATTGTAAATGTCCGCCTGGTTAGCTACCACCATCTTATCTAAGTCTGGCGACAAACAGCAATGTTTTTTTTTATATAAGAGGGCAGCAAACGAGCATGCCGGTCACCTGATGAAAAGCAATCACCGCCGCCCATGGACACACCCGCAACACCAAAAGGGTCACAGATGCGTTGCCGGCCCTTGAGGAAGGTGTAGGCTCGTTTCTTGAAGGTTCTAATATCGTACTCGTTCGGGAATACCGCTGCAGGAAGTCCGTTCCACAGGGTGGTCGTACGTGGTAAGAAGTTTCTTGAGAAACGTACTGTGGTAGACTTCAACTCATCCAGGTGATGTGGATGGAAATTTAATTTTCGGCGAGAAGTGTATCGGTTAAATTGAGCAGCGGGTATTAGCTCGAACAGTTCTTCAGAACACGCCCCATGAAATATGCGATAGATACAGAGGGACGCCAGGATTAATGCAATGTTAATAGCATTGTTGTGTTCCGGTTATCAGAGATAAGATAGCCAGTCCTCCAAATGTGTTGGGGTCTCCTGGTCAGTACGCTTCCACCTTCGACTTCATCTTCACTTAACATCAGATGTGATTGAGATCAAGTACCAACCCGTTGTGCATAAAAAAAATCTCTATAAACTTGGCTTATAAAATTTTAAGAAATTTTTCTAAATTATACGCTGTGTGTATTCTATATAATTAAAAGAATTATAAATATTGCAGCGTTTATATTCAAGATAATCCAGCTGTACGAGACGACGGTTGTACGCCACGGTCTCATGCTGGTCGGGCCCGCGGGCGGTGGGAAGACTAAGGTAATAATACATGTTACATTATTGACCATCTAATGTATGTCAAAAAATGCATCATTTTGGAAAAATAGTGATAAAAATTATGTCAATACAAGAAATAAAGATAAACTTGCAGGTCACATAAGTCGCCCTGGAAAGTCAGTATTTCATTGAAAGGGTTGCTAACAGCTAATAAAAGCTTGTTTAATTTTTTCATTGACTTATTTTCTTCCCACATCGCCATAATTTTCTTATAAATTTGTCACTACTGCACGTCCTCAGTACAGAATCGATTACTACATCATAAAGAGGAAGGATAAACTATGCCGCGTATATAAATACAATCTTTGTTGTACAAAAACGAGCCGTTCGCGCAATTTATCAATTGAGACCTGCAGTGTCACTTAGAGACAGATTTAAAGAGTATAATATTCTAACCTTTTCGTCACAGTACATTTTTGAAAATCTAATATATGTCAAAAAACATATAGCATCATTTAGAAAAAATAGTGATAGATGTCAATACAAGAAATAAAGATAAACTTGCAGGTCACATAAGTCGCCTCCGCAAAGTTAGTAATTCATTCTAAGGGCTATGTATACTATAAAACAGAAACTTATTAACAAAGCGTATTATAAAATATCAGACTATTTAGATGATACTCATCCATGGACATAATCAGATCGTTCGCATGCCAGGCTATTTCACAATTATCAATAAAAACCTTTATGTAAAATCAAAGCCTGATTTTAAAAGAGCAACCCTTCAGCAAGCAGTGATATAGGCCTTCCCTCGTATATGAGGGAGTATGGGCCATGGTCCACCACGCTTTACCTCCAATCAAATCGAGTAATAAAAATATACCCCGATGAGAATTGGTACCGCGACCTTCGTTTTGATAATTTACATTGAGCCACTGAAACGCTTAGACATGAAGGTAGTTTTAAATTATAATAAAAATTTACGACAAGGAAAACTTTATTTATATATAAAAAAGTATTAAAATAATGTGTATAGGTGTAAGTAACCGCCTCCGTGGCTCAATGTAAACAACATTGGGTTTACGATTCGGAGGTCGCGGGTTCGATCCCCAGCGGGGTACATGTTTTAAGTACTCGGTTTGGTTGGTGGTAGGGCATTTTAAATGTCCGCCTGGCTAGCTACCACCATCTTATCTAAATCTGCCGCCAAGCAGCAATGTTAATAGCATTGTTGTGTTCCGGTTGTCAGAGATAAGATAGCCAGTCCCCCAAATGTGTTGGGCTTTCCGGGTCAGTACGCTTCCACCTTCGGCCTCAGCTTCACTTAACATCAGGTGTGATTGAGGTCAAGTACGAACCCATCGTGCATAAAAAAAAAAAAGTAAATTATGCTGTGTGGTATCGGCACTTAAATAGAATAGAAATCACCCGCCTCTTCCCGTGGGTGTCATAAAAGGCGACTAAGGGACTTGTCACCAAAAAACATCTGTAGATTCGCACGTATCAACGGCGACGGACTCACCCCCGGTCATGTGTGCATAACATTATAAATACAATTTTGATGATATTTGGTATATACCTACAGCTAGAACAAACCCTGGATTAAAACATAGGATATTTTTTATCTCGATAAAGTGAGTATTATCTGGGGGATATACGGGATAAAATTATTCCATGCAGGCGAAGTCGCGGGTGGAAAGCTAGTATTTCATAAGGTGAACCGTGGATTCAATAATTAAAATGTTTGGAACACCCAAAGGCTAATATTTGGGATATCACTGACAACCACATTTGGGATGAAGGTCGTCACGTTATGTAATTGTCAATGATAATAGTCTATGTACTTCTTGTAAAAAACAGTGTTAACATCTACAATCCCTTTGGTTTTGCTAACTTGCGTAACAAGCCCGCAATACAAAGATAATAATTGTAACATATGTTGAGGGCAGGCTGAAAACCAGTGCTGAACGATTTTGTTTATTCATAGAGCCGTGTTGATGGATCGATCTTGAGATTGGGATCGCGTCTCGGTCTCGATATTATAGTTTTCTTTTTTGTCTTTTTTTTTGATACTGTTTTAATATGCAACAGTTTCTCAAGCGTTAGCTTGTGGCCATCTCAGTCTCGAGAGCGGTTTGTAGGATACGGGCTTTAGTCATCTTTGTTTTGATTTCTTGTATGTTGTGGTTTTTGTTTTTTTCTTTTCGGTGTGTGGAAATAAATGGTTTAAATGTGTGTATTTGTTTTGTAATTTATAGTTTCTTTTTTTACAATAAACCGTTTGCAAACATACAATATGATTCAAAAGGTAGGTATTCATTAATCGTAAATTTCACTAATTAAAATAAAAAAAGCCGACCGAGTGCGAGTAGAACTTGAGCCTTGAGGGTTCGGTATTTGCCCAACAATTATGACACTTTTTCAACTGACAAATTTAAATATGAAGTTAGTTACGTAGAAGTTGTATGAATAAAACCGCAAAATGAATTTTGTCATATGATAATTCGACACAGAATTAGAAATTAGTGTTATTCATACTTATTTCTGTCAGTAAATTGAACTTTAAGTATGAAAATACGCTTCGAAAGATCCTATCTTTTTAATGCGTCGCACTAGAAACTATTTTTTTCAGTAAGTAATCTTTTATTTACATTTTCAACAAATACAATACATAGACGAGGAACGATTAGATCTTGTGAAGTCTGGTTCCTGAACTGAACATGTATTCCAGGTTAGCAGATCTTCTCCAGACGAATTGTAATTTACTATTGTAGGTAAGTACTTAGTGAGCAAATTTAGAATTTATTTATGGTAAGTAAATTGAAAACTCTTTTGCGGTATACGGCCGCACGTACATTATTTATGCGATATTAATTACAATTTCATACATACGTTGCATATGGACAGACAAACGAATGAGATGAAGTCAGACAAAAAACACCACCGTGCGATGACGTATAGCTATGCTTCGTTTAGTAAAGTGGCGAGTAACTTACCAGTTCCACTCTACTACTATAAATTATAACTTTAATCAGATGTTTTATAACTGAAAGTTTCAAAGCTTTGTTCGCTTAACTTACGGGGAGATATGGACGTATTTGTGTTTTATCCTTAATAGCGTATACAACTGTACACACGATTACCTCGTAAATATAGTCTCATGAATAAACCAATGAAAACCGATCGCAAGGCACAGTAGATATTTACGTTATACATCCAAATTAATTGAATCGTTGTAGGAAATTGCACTAGTCTTAATAAGTAAAAAAAAACCACTTAGTACATAATGGAACTAATTATTTAGTCTCAAAAATTTGTTGTGGCGTAAACATTGTTCCGTTTACACGATGAAAACGTATATTACCTACTCAATGAAAAAATAGAATAGCATTGGTAAAACTCTAAATCTATTGTATTACCTTAAATCCTTATTTAAAGTAGTTTCAGGGCCCGACTTATCTTTCCACACTGTAT
Source organism: Oegoconia quadripuncta (assembly GCA_949316235.1). Classification (NCBI taxonomy): domain Eukaryota; kingdom Metazoa; phylum Arthropoda; class Insecta; order Lepidoptera; family Autostichidae; genus Oegoconia; species Oegoconia quadripuncta. Next base: position 2,230,824 of record OX438758.1, read on the forward strand.
ACTACCCAACTACTCAAACCAGTTTACTCGCTAATGTAAACGGGACAAAGCGCGGCAGTCGTCAAACGTGTCTCAAATACACCGCTAGATGTCGCTGTTTCCGTTTCCTACATCGCGGTGTTAAGATTTTCTTGCAAACCATGACTACCCCGATACCAAGCTCCATCAAGCATACTTACCTGGCATAGGGGACACCGTGATCAATAAGGCGGTTCCCCCAGGGCGAGACTCTCCCATTGCACTGCGGTTGGGTTGACCCCTGCGATTATCCCTAATGTGGATAACTCGGATGCGTAATTTTTGATAGTGGGGACTGCGTACGCGCCGTCCCCTCATTAATCATTTAATCAAGTTTGGTTCATTTGGGTAATACAAGTAAAATAAATGGCCAATTTAACAATATAGAGATTTAATAATGGTATGACGTTTCAAGGTTTGAAAGCATGTTGAGCTTTATTATCGTTAAGGCGGCCCGGCCCGCCCACGTCCGATAATCGGTGACCGATTTTTTTAGGAGAAAAATGGAACGTACTTGATTGCAATATTTCAACACACACGTCCTACAAAAAGTCGGTCACAATATCGGTGATAAAAGTATAGCCGAAAAAATCACCCCGATTATCAGTCCTACAAAAAGTCTGTCGTGGGCGAGTAGCTTTAAAGCAATTTAAATGATAAGAAATAGATAGAAAACGGCTTATTGCAATCGGAATAAAAATATTCTTTACTTTTTTATTTGCTAACAGCTAATAAAAGCTTGTTTAATTTTTTCATTGACTTATTTTCTTCCCACATCGCCATAATTTTGTTATAAATTCGTCACTACTGCACGTCCTCAGTACAGAATCGATTACTACATCACAAAGAGGAAGGATAAACTATGCCGCGGATATAATACAATCTAATTTTACGAAAACGAGCCGTTCGCGCAATTTATCAATTGAGACCTGCAGTGTCACTTAGAGACAGATTTGAAGAGTATAATATTCTAACCTTTTCGTCACAGTACATTTTTGAATATCTAATATATGTCAAAAAAAATATAGCATCATAAATGATGCTTTCTAAAGATTTCTAAAGAAAAAATAGTGATAGATGTCAATACAAGAAATAAAGATAAACTTGCACGTCACATAAGTCGCCTCCGCAAAGTTATTAATTCATTCTAAGGGCTATGTATACGCTTTTTCAATAAGGTTCCTGTTGTTATACAAAATCTTCCTTTCAATAAATTTAAAGATACTATAAAACAGAAACTTATTACCAAAGCATATTATAAAATATCAGACTATTTAGATGATAAACATTCATGGACATAACCAGACCGTTCGCATAACCAGGCTAATTCACAATTAATAATGAAATATTATAATATAAAATATTAATTAATAATTTTGTAATATAAAAACTTTTTTTTTTAAAGAGCAACCTCTAGAGTTTCTTGCTTGTTCTTCTCAGGGGAAATATGCCTTTTGAACAAGCAGTAGCTATAAAAATGTAAAATCTGACTACTGTGTACCTACAAAATAAAGCATTTTTGATTTGATTCAACCCTCAATCTGTTTTTAGGTAGACCGGTCTTTCCTACCTGACCCGGTGGTTGGACTCTTCCTTGGATTCAGTAAACCAATTCTCCTTACAGTGTTATGAAGTGCTTCGCGATGCGCTGACCGCAATAAAGGGCAAGTTGGCGCCGGACGGTTTCCCCTTCACGCCGGTACACTCGTTCGTGGTGAACCCCAAGTCGATCACCATGGGGCAGCTCTACGGGGAGTTCGACCTGCAGACCCACGAATGGTGAGTAGGGTGGTGAGGGGGAGATAGGTTAGGGATGGAGAGGGGTTAAGTCAGGGGCGAAGGATGAGTGGGGAGGATAGAAAAAAAAAAGTTAAAGAAGGCCAAGTGAGTAAGGTGGAGGGGAGAGAGATTGGGGGTAAAAGTATGTGGGAAGGGTGGAGGGGGAGGAAATCGAAGGAGTGATTTGTGTGTTCCGGTGTGAATTCCGGTAATTCAAAATTTAAATCCGTTTTCTTTTTATGCACAACGGGTTACCACTTGACCTCAATCACACCTGATGTTAAGTGAAGATGAGGCCGAATGTGGAAGCGTACTGACCCGGAAACCCAAATATTTGGGGAACGGGCTATCTGGACAACTTTGGTTGTCAAACCCAAATATTTGGGGAACCCGCAACCTTTTGGTATAATGGCCAGAGTTGCTAACCACTGCACCAATCCGCTCTCGCTCAAACCTTCGACAGCTCATTTTGATATCCTGTATTTAAAGTATGTACTTCACACAGTGTATTACATTCTAGGACCGACGGCATTTTATCGAGTCTGGTGCGCGGGGGCATCGCGGTAGAAGATATGGACAAGAGGTGGTACGTGTTCGATGGGCCAGTGGACGCGGTGTGGATCGAGAATATGAACACTGTGAGTGTATTGCCCCGCGGCACTCCATGTTTATGTACACACTATTATTTGTACGAAGGCTTTTTTAATGTTATTAATTTAGAAAACCCACGAAAGACAACGGCTTAACCGATTTTCATCCAACATGGCTAATAATCCGTCCCTTCGTTTTGTCTTTTAATATATTAGGTTTGATTGAGATCAAGCGCTAACCCGCTACATAAAATAGAAAGTGATAAATAGATTTTCTTAAGAGGGTTTTTCATGTTCAGGCTTATATTGGCTAAATTAAGAATTCTTTTTAAATACAGAATAAATGAAAGAAATCGCTCTAACTTGCACCTGAGAAGCCTAAAAGATAATTGATAATCTTAAAAAAAAACCATTAACACGAACACAACCTTTATTACAATCTTTGAATTTAAAATAAATGCATTGAATCAGGAACAAAATAACACAAACTGCACTTGATCACTATTGAGGGTAATTTCCTTATGTATAAAACAATACAAATAAGCACTTACATAAAGCGATAAATGGCTCACGTGACCTGTGGTGTCCACCAACAAATTAACAGCGTGAGTGATGCTAACGCGTCGGGAGCTGACGAGCATGAAAGCCTCGCAGTGAAGTCAATCTTCTTCTCGCGTCCTCCAGGGAACGTGAGGTAATTTGTGCCGGGGAGGGTGTCCCCCCTTCAAAGGATGCATTCGCTACCCGTAACTACGGGCAGGGCATTGGGTTACCTGGGTGGTTGGTGGTGGCTAAACAGGTTTTCATTAGACCTGGGACTCCGCTACTTGCGTGGGCTGCACGAGCTCTCTTGGCAGAGCTCGCGATCTGCTGTCCGGTGGGCGCGTGTGCAGCGGCGCTATTGTTCTGCAGCAGGGGATGAGGTGATTTGTCAGCTCCGTCGTACATCTTCCTGGCGAGGCGGCTTATAAAATGGTCCAGGCTCTCGAGCTGGAGGTCTCTCACAATGGTGTCGTTGCGCATGAAGCGTGGGGCACCAGTGAGGGTGCGCAGGGTGGCCGTCTCCTGGGCACGGAGTCTATACGTTAGCGCGCGTCAGGCGAGATGTAAGGTCTTGTATATTCCCAGCTTCGTGCGCAGCGGGTGGCTTGAGGTGAGCTCTGGACGTAGAAGTGAGCGGGCGGGAAAGCCTCGCAGCGGGTAGGAGCGGCTTATTATAGGCGAGCGCTGTGGTTAGCTCCGTCAAAATATCCTTAGTGGGGGAATCGTCTTTTAATATAATTATTATCTTCACAAATTGTTTTTGTTCCATCCATTGTAATTGTGGGTTTTCGCTTTATATGTGACGTACAGGTACTGGACGACAACAAGAAGCTCTGCCTGTCCAGCGGTGAGATCATGAAAATGACGGACCGTCAACGGATGATCTTCGAGGTGGCCGACTTGGCGGTGGCCTCCCCAGCCACGGTGTCCCGCTGCGGTATGGTGTACATCGACACCAAGGTGGTGGGCCTGCCGCCGCTTGTCAACGCCTGGCTAAAGAGCAACTTGCCTCCGGTAAGAGGCAACGAATTATTAGATTGAATATTTAGATGATGTAGGTATGTAGTCAGAAGTCATCATCGACTTGCCTTGGTCCCATTTTAACCACCCTCCGTGGTGGTAAACAACATCGGGTTTACGATTCGGAGGTCACGGGTTCGATCCCCAGCGGGGTACATGTTTAAGTACTCGGTTTGGTTGGTGGTAGGGCATTTTAAATGTCCGCCTGGCTAGCTACCACCATCTTATCTAAATCTGCCGCCAAGCAGCAATGTTAATAGCATTGTTGTGTCCCGGTTGTCAGATAAAAGATAGCTAGTCCCTCAAGTTGGGGTTTCCGTGTCAGTACGCTTCCACCTTCGACCTCATCTTCACTTAACATCAGGTGTGATTGAGGTCAAGTAACAACCAGTTGTGCATAAAGAAGAAATATTTGAAGTCGGCACAGCACGTTTTTTTTTTATTCCAATCTCCTCTATCAGTTGTTACTTCATCATTCACGCCCTTGTCGTTCATATCACCCTACACACAATTCACCCATCTTTTCCGTGGTCTTCCTCTTCCTTTCCAATCATCGACATCCATATTCATCACTGTCTTAGTAACAACCGTTTCATCCCTCATCGTAACATATCCATACCAATCTAAACGGTTTCCTTTCAACTTTGCTATCATGGGTGCCACTTTTAAACTCCCTCTTACATACTCATTCATTATTTGACGACCGATTGGTGTATTGGATAGTGACCCTATCAGCGAAACTAACGGTTGCGGGTTCGAATCCCTCGACGGGTAAATCTTTGTGTGATGAATATGAACATTTATTCCTGAGTCATGGTTGTTTATATAAATATTTATGTATGTTTATCCATTATCTAGTATACATAGTACAAGCTTTGCTTAGTTTGGGACTAGATGATTGGTGTAAGTGTCCGAAATATTTATTTATTTTATCCATCCTCGTCACTCCACTCATCCATCTCAACAATCTCATCTCTCTTCCTTCTTAAATAATAAATAAATAAGTATCCTTAGACATACACACAGCGCCATCTAGTTCCACACTAAGCAACTATAGGCTTGTCTTGTAGATACCAGATGGTTGATATACTACATAAATCCTTTTTTTTTTGTAAATAAATACTTATTATAAATGAAAACATCCATAACTCGGGTACACATGTCGGTATTCATCACACAAACATATGCCCCTAACGGGATTCGAACCCGCACTCTTTTGGTATAGTGGTCAGAATTGCTAACCACTACACCAAACAGGTCGTCAAAAGTATTCTTAGAAGTATTCTTTAAAAAAAAACAATGCAATTGTTGCTTTTTGCACTTTAACTGTCCCATTCTACACTTCCATCTTCTTTTAATCTTTTGTTAATATTTTCAGTGCTGTGTAGGGAAGATTATTTATTACATGCATAAAGTTTTCGTATATCCCAACAGATCGCAGACCCGATCCGCAAGATTCTACCGGGCCTCATCACCACGTACCTGTACCCCTCTCTGACACTGCTCCGCGCACGCCTAACCGAGCTGGTGGTGTCCCTGGATAACGCTTTGGTCCTGAAGTTCCTCGAGTTATTGGATTACAGACTCCGTCCGCTGACCGGGAAGGACGACCGTCCGCCGCCTGGCCCGCCGTTCCTGGCGCTCATGCGTTAGTACCTTTTTGTTAGCTATTCTGTCCGTCAAGTTCCTTTAGCTGCTGATCTACAGGCTGTCCATTCATGAGCTTCTGCTTTCCTGGAATATATAACATAATAAATAACTAGATGGCGCTGTGTGTATGTCTAAGTATATTTATTTTTTTATTATTTATAAATTTTTCACTTTACATATGGGAAGCCATATAGTTTTTTTTTTTTTTTTTTTATATGAGAGAGCGGCAAACGAGCATGCGGGTCACCTGATGGAAAGTAATCACCGCCGCCCATGGACACCCGCAACACCAAAAGGGTCACAGATGCGTTGCCGGCCTTTGAGGAAGGTGTAGGCTCGTTTCTTGAACGTAATAGTAACGCAATCTAACTTCGCGTGAGTTGTTCTTTTTTCTAGAAAAACTGTTGAAGTCATGACTATGTTTATAAGAACTTCACTTTGGTTCATCATCATCATATCAGCCGAAAGACGTCCACTGCTGGACAAAGGCCACCCCCAAAGATCTCCACAACGATCGGTCCTGCGCTGCCCGCATCCAGCGGCTTCACTTTGGTTAGATGACCGTAATATTATGTTTTTAATATATTTTAATCTTTCTCTTTGTCTACGTCTCCCGGCCCGTTAAAATTACATAACGTCACGACCTCAATCTCAAATGGATTGGTCAGAGATATCCTCCACTAAAGCGTTTGAACATGGTAACCTGCTACATCGCCCGCGATGCCAGACATATATATATATGAAAAAAATGTAATAAATATGAGCATATTAATATATAACAAACTTCCTGATTATTTAAAGCTGTTCCAGGGTAATGGATTTAAATCAGAATTAAATAAATTTTTATTGGATAAGTGTTTTTATAGTCTTAAGGAATATTTGGAGTTCAATGAAAATATATAATCTTAGTAGTTAGTGAAATGCGGCTCTTGTAATAATGACAGTGATAATAATTACATAGATTATTATTATTATTAGTTTTTAAATTATAGTTATTTTTTATTATCTTGTATTGTTATTTTGTAAATATTTGCACACCTGCTTGCAGGTTGGATACATTTACTGGAATTCTTAATTTTATATCTTTAAATTGTATGTATTCTTGCAAATAAATTATTGATTGATTGAAAAAACACTTTTTTCATTTATTCAATTAAACTATCAATACGTTATCATTACAGGTTTTGTGCTCAACTTTTTACATACACTTCACGGTGTGGTATTAAAGATGGTGGTTGGTCGAGGGACGGAGGGTTCCGTAAATAAGACTCGTGTCTATTGTGATGTTGCACGAACAAGACCCTTTAATTATTTACAAGCGTATATAACACATCGGTATTGGCGCTGACTAAGCGATATGCGTTTATGTTGCAGTAAACCATTACGCTACGGTTAAACATCGAAATAAGGCAAGGTTATCAATATACTACAACGGTTCACCTTACGAAATATAAATTAGCATCGATATTTCATGTCGATAAATATCGTTGATCCCTATAACACGACGTTAGTCGGAAAGGTAGTACTAAACGGAAACTGAATTAATAAGTATCCTGAGCAAAAGAAGTTTACAGGGGTAATTTTTTCTTCAGATTTATCCATGGCAATGTGCTGTTTCTGAATTAATAAGTATCCTGAGCAGAAGAAGTTTACAGGGGTAATTTTTTCTTCAGATTTATCCATGGCAATGTGCTGTTTCTGCTCAATGATACATAATAAGCAATAATAATAAATATTTAGGACACTTACAGCAATCATCTAGTCCCAAACTAAGCAAAGCTTGTACTATGGATACTAGATAACGGATAAACATACATAACTATTTATATAAACATCCATGACTCAGGAATAGATGTTGATATTCATCACACAAACATTTACCCGTCGCGGGATTCGAACCTACAACCGGTGGTTTCGCTGACAGGGTCACTATCCACTACACCAAACGGTCGTCAATACATAAGATCCGCCTTTCATACTAACTATACTAACTAACATACACGAAGTTAAAATTAAACTGATAAAATGGTTGAAATCAATTCAGTAAGACGAACCGAAAAACTCCTTGGACATAGCTAAGATAAACAAAACACACACACAACCACACACTCGCACGCACACACACACACACACATAATAATAAGAGTTGTTTAAAATTAAGTGATAGTATCTAATCTATTAATAATTACAATGTTTACTATGCTTAGTTAAGGAAGAGCAAGATTTTCTGGCACAGGTATCCTTATACCTAAAAGGAAATCTTAACAATACGTTGCATGTGATTCCTAAAGAAAGAAATAAACATTTTTTCATTTTCATTTCATTTTTCAACCTTGTATACTGTGGTGTAGCTCGCCTGGCGCCATGCTGGGTGGTGTGGGCGGTGATATGGTCTGTGGGAGCCACGTGCGACCACAACGGGCGCGTCATCTTCTCGGACTTCATGCGCGCGCTCATGGACGAGAACGGGATGAAGCCGCTCTTCCCGCCGGAGGGCAGGGTGTACGACTACACGTGAGCATTAAGATTAGCATCGCAATAATTCTACGAAAACTAAGGCCCGTATTAATAAACAGTTCTCAAGATTGACATGGCCTCAAGTTGACGCTTGAGAATCTGTTGCATATAACAACAGCATCAGAAAAAATGGCCTTGAGACCGAGACGCGATCTCAATCTCAAGAACGATTTATTAATACGGGCCTTAATGTATTTAAGAAAAACATAGAATCGTCTAGGAAAAAATACTTTTTAACAAAAAAAAAACATCTACTACAAAGTAAAAAATATTTTATTGAAACGCTCGTATCGCTCAATCAGTTATTTTCTATGTTCACTGTCGTAATTATTATTATTTCTACGATATGAAAAAAATAACTTTCAAAGGCGGCGCTGCTTTTGACAGTAAATCAATGTATATTGTACAATGCAATACAATGCAATGCAATGCAATACAATGCAATACAATACAATACAATACAATACAATACAATACAATACAATACAATACAATACAAATACACTTTATTGCACAACAGAACAGATTACAAAATACAGTTTTACAAAATACAAATATGTACATTATAATTATATACAGAGAGCCATTTCAGTTGGTTGAAATTGAGGAAGTTCGGAATCATCTTCAATCAGGCGTAATTGGGCTCAAGCGCTAACTTAATGTGCCTACATTGTTGGTGTAGTGGACAGTGACCCTGTCAGCGAAACCTAAGGTTGCGGATTCGAATCCCTCGAGGGGTAAATGTTTGTGTGAAGTATATGAACATTAATTCCCGAGTCATGGATGTTTATATAAATATTTATGTATGTTTATCCAATATATAGTATCTATATTCCAAGCTTTGCTTAATTTGGGACTAGATAATTGGTGTAAGTGTCCAAAATATTTATTTATTTATGCTTTGGGACATAAACTACCTTTGACGTTTTGACGTTTACTATTGAGCTGATATCATTATTACCTTTAATATTTTCAATTTCATGATGCAGTCTGAACGACGGCGGCTTCACCGATCTGACGGAAGACGGCGAGCCGGCCAGCCCGTTTTGGTACAACTGGATGGCTAACCTGGAGCCCTACGAAGTGGATCCCGAGTGGCAGTACGCAGGTGAGCTGTTATCAGTGTGTGGAATTGCCTTGTGTTGGTCTGATGAACGGAGAGTCATGCTGGGTAGTGTCATCGTTTTAATGTCATGTCAGTGTCATTCGATGTTTTAATTTTAAAACCTATAGTAAATTTTGCATTGATTACTATTAGCACTATTATTTCCGATAGCCTTAGTTCTGGTGTTGTCCGTGGTGTTTTAAATCAAATCAAAATATTTTATTTCATAGGATAAAATTATCAATTGAAAACGTCACTATTAATATTAATATTACATTTTAATTTACGGCTCATTCACAAAGCTGACTCCCCAGAGAAGAACGAGCAAGAAACTCTAGGGTTGCCCTTTTAAACAGATTATGGGTTACAATTTGTGATTTGATAATTATATGAATAATAAGACAGCTATATCCATGCTTGCTTATCATTCAAATAGTCAGTGATTTTATATGCGAAACGTTGTTCCGTCACCACATGCGACGCATTCGGAGTAGGTATGTATGTTTCAAAAAAGTTTGAGAACCGGAGAAGAGGACCAAGTGAAACTAGGAGTTCTAATAAGGTTCCAGTAGACATTCAACATTTGCCTTTAAATATTTTTTTTTTATGCACGACGGGTTCGTACTTAACCTCTGATGTTAAGTGAAGATGAGGTCGAAGGTGGAAGCGTACTGACCCGAAAACCCCAACACATTTGGGGGACTGGCTATCTTATCTCTGACAACCGGAACACAAAAGTGCCATTAACATTGCTGCTTGGCGGTAGATTTAGGTGGTAGCTAGCCAGGCGGACATTTAATATGCCCTACCACCAACTAAACCGAGTACTAAATATGTACCCCGCTGGGGATCGAACCCGCGACCTCCGAATCGTAAATCCAATGTTGTTTACATTGAGCCACGGAGGCGGGCCGATCGAAACTGGATTTTCTGCTACTACTCTATTAATTAGCTTGTGGTTCTTTTTAATAGATATCGAAGTGCCAACGCTAGACAACGTCCGCAGCGCGGCTCTGCTTGGTTACAAGATACTAAATTATAACCACGTGATATGTGTCGGGCCCACCGGTACAGGGAAGACTGTCACCATCACGTCGAAGCTCTCCCACGGGCTTCACAAGAAGTTCATTTGCGAGTTCATCGTGTTCTCAGCAAGGACCTCGGCCAATCAGACGCAGGTACTCCACCATTTACAAGCTTGTACATGACGTATCGATCAGTTAATGACGGATCCAGGTCAGGATGTGGGCCTAGGTCTTTGTGATAACATTCTCAATACGTAGAATACTAAATACGTGTTAAAGGTATATTGTGACTATTGTGCTAAGCTTTAGCCTTTAGATCAATCTGGATCATGTAAGCCAGGTTCAACAACGGTAAAAGTACCGTGTAAAGTCACGTTGCCTGGTGAAGGCAGACAATGCCTTACGTGCCATTGTTATCTTAGATTCCAAAAAGATGAACGTAGAAGAAAAGGCTTCTAGATGGACAGCCGCTCTGAAGCGATTACGTGTGTGGTCGTTCCCTTTCCTCATTCACATTCCAGCATGTTTTTAGTCGTCTAGATAGACTAACTGAAGCGAATGGTATTGTCGTCTTTCTATTAGAAAGAAAGAAATCGAAATATTTCGGACGCTTACACCAATCATCTAGTCCCAAACTAAGCAAAGCTTGTGCTATGGATACTAGATAACGGATAAACATACATAAATATTTATATAAACATCCAAGACTCGAGAATAAATGTTCGTATTCATCACACAAACAGTTACCCCTCGCGGGATTCGAACCCGCAACCGTTGGTTTCGCTGATAGGGTCACTATCCACTACACCAATCGGTCGTCAATTCTATTGCCTTATCCTTTCAGCAATTGTTTCAGATACTCAAAGATTAAAGTAGGAACGGCCTTTAGTTGGAAAGATGCCGTAAAGCGACTGCCCGTGTGATCCTTCCCTTTCCTCATTAATTTCATTCCAGCCATTTTCCAGGTCCTGAGACCAGCTGGAGTTGACGTTATTCGACATTAAAATGTACATTACCTCGGTGCAGGACGTGATAGACAGCAAGCTTGAACGCCGTCGCCGAGGCGTATTCGGTCCTCCGCCAACCAAGAGACAGGTGTTCTTCATAGACGACCTCAACATGCCAGCGCTGGAGGTGTACGGTGCGCAGCCACCCATAGAGCTGCTGCGGCAGTTCATGGACTTCTCTGGTGAGAACATTGACTAAGCCTCCGTCCATCGAGGCACAAATGGTCTTCATCGATTCTCAAATTAGACTTGGCGAAGATATCACATATTCTATTTAAGAGCTAGGCTCTTGTCGGTGGAGTAATGACCACGTCTCTCTGCTTTCCACCCTCGATTTAACATAACAAATGTTTAATCCCCGAGCCATTAAGAGGTATTTATAAGTTTAAAGCCTGTCTGTTTCATCATGAGATCGTGGAGGAGAATGAGTGGCGTGTTTGAGTTTTTTTTATGCACAATGGGTTAGCATGACCTCAATCACACCTGATGTTAAGTGAAGATGAGGCCGAAGGTGGAAGCAATACGACCCGGAAACCCAAATATTTGGGGAAGTGGCTATCTTATCTCTGACAACCGGAACACAACAATACTATTAACATAGCCTTCTTTTCTTCTCCAGATGCCCAATCTAACAATACCTTCTTCAATCTCTGTGCTACATCCTCTTTCACATTGCGTAACTCCTTTATTACACTATTCCTATATCTTTTTAACCGCCTCCGTAGCTTAATGTAAACAACATAGGATGTACGAATCGGAGAACGCGTGTTCGATCCCCAGCGGGGTACATGTTTAGTACTCGGTTTGGTTGGTGGTAGGGCATTTTAAATGTCCGCCTGGCTAGCTACCACCATTCTTATCTAAATCTGCCGTTTCATGCACGCTCGTCAGTTGCTCTTGATTTTGCTCTTATTTAGCTATTTTCGTTGGAGAGTAGACCCCCAGGATCGTAGGAAGTGTAAGTCTCAGTAAGTGGTCTCTGCATGCCCCTAGGTAAACTTCATTATCAGGGAAAAATGCGACTAGAAAACGAATTCATTAAATTTCTGTAACAAATGTTGCAGGTTGGTACGACCGCACTAACATCGGCGAGTTCAAGATGCTGGTGGATGTTGGCATTGTGGCCGCCATGGGCCCTCCCGGCGGTGGCCGTAACCCGGTCACCATGCGGCTCATGCGGCACTTCCACTATATCTCGTTCACCGAGATGGAGTACAGCAGCAAGGTGACGTTTACTCTGTTGAAACGTTATGGACGACTGGAATCAGTTATCTCTCCTGGTAGAAAGTGATGGTGTAATCGAAGATGAAGCACGCAATTTCAATGCCTATTCATTAAGGAATGAATGTATTATTTTCACAGGTAAAATTTACACTTAAAATAGCCAGCTAGCTGGCTAGCTACCACCATCTTATCTATATCTGCCGCCAAACAGCATTGTTAATAGCTTTGTTGTGTTCCGGTTGTCAGAGATAAGATAGCCAGTCCCCCAAATGTGTTGGGGTTTCCGGGTCAGTACGCTTCCACCTTCGACCTCATCTTCACTTAACATCAGGTGTGATTGAGGTCAAGACGAACCCGTCGTGCATATAAAAAAAAGTCAGTTTTTGAAGCTACCAGGCACTCGGAATTTACAGTGCTCCTTTTGATACGAAGCCCAATAAACTCAAATGTTGTTCAGTATAAAACCTCGCCTGACTCTGTCGGCACAAAAATGTAAAGACTGGCGCCAACTATCGGCGAACCCGTGAACCCTCCACTAATCGATTCATTCACGTCAATAGGTACAAGTGTACCTTTCTCACGGGTTCTAGGACAATCCGATAGATGGCGCAAATCTAAATGTATAATGCTGGCGCGCGGCCAGTTTTGCTTTCTCTTCCAATCGGTGCGCAAACCAGCCATAATAAACCTCAATCAGATCCAGCTGGCGTTTATCTTCCCCAACAGTTGTTCATTTTTATATGTTCGATAGGAATACTTTATTGTATTACTACAAATCAAAGAAATAACTTGACAGTGGAGCGGCTAGTTCTATGCATATTTATCACTCAAGTTTATAATAGCTTTTTGCGCACAATTGGCGTTTAATAATAGTCTACTAACTTTGTGAAGTCGGCTAACATAAATAATAAATAAATATTTCGGACACTTACACCAATCATCTAGTCCCAAACTAAGAAAGCTTGTACTATGGATACTAGATAACGGATAAACATACATAAATATTTATATAAACATTCTGACTGTTCATATTCATCACACAAACATTACCCGTTGCCGGATCGAACCCGCAACCGTTGGTTTCGCTGACAGGGTCACTATCCACTACACCAATCGGTCGGCAAATAGATGGTTCTTGTTCCTTGTATTAACAACAAATATTACTATTTAACCGACTTCAAAAAGGTGGTGGTTCTCAATTCGGCCGGATGTATGTTTTTTTCTTTTATTTTTTAATACTTTTAATCGAATAAGGTTGTATTTAAGATAAAAGAAGCCTAACGTTTATTGCGAATGTTTGGTATGTTGAGAACAAATGAGTGGAAATCCTCGCCCCTAAATAACTCAGTATAAAGAAATTAGATATTTCGCAGAATATAATATGATATGATGAATGTAATTATTTACGAAAGATAGCGAATACATAGCAATTCTTGAACAAACAGTTGTCAGTGACAGACGCCACAGGTAACTACCTATGTGCTTAATGGCTTAATGATAAAAGTTTTTATAGTGTGAAACAGTACTTAAATTCGTAATATATTGCATTCTCTACCTACATTTCCATAATCGACATGTATAACTAATAATTATTATTTTAATGACTTAAGCTTGACATTGTTATTTTTAATTGTGAATGGTATAAGATTTGAAGTAGATAAGTAGATTTTAATATTTGCACGTCTGCAAACAGACTGGATACACCGAACTCTAATTTTATTAATTTATTTATTTACAATTATAAGTTTACAGTTTTACACTAAAACACTTATAAGTTATTCAACAAGAGACACAAAGATTAACGATATTCGTAATATTGGCACAAGAACTAATACAAATATTTCACGATCACCGTCAAATCATCCGCAAACATGTCAACATTTTGGATCTCTTTCGTAAAGTTATTAAGAACTTGTATAACTGTGCTCATGCAAATAAATTATTGATTGATTGATTGATTGATATTCTGATGCTAACGAAAAATACATGCAAAAATGGATGTTGCCAATTCTCAATGTAATTGCTTCCTTACTTTTGCTTTTTCACTCCTGTCCTCACGAAAGGTTTCAGGTGTCCTGTTTTCAATTTCCAGTACGCAATATTCAGTGTGATCCTCAACTCGTGGACGAGGGGCTTCAACAAGAACGTCACAATCCGTGAGGCCCCGTTCCTCAAAGCGTCCATCGACATATTCCACTCGCTGGTGGCCGAGCTTCTGCCGACACCTACCAAGTCTCACTACACCTTCAATCTGCGCGACCTCAGCAAGGTGTTCCAGGGGATCCTGATGATGGATCCCAGCCATGTTACGGTAAGTACAGCTTTACGGCCCCCACTGTTGGGGCATGACCTCTTTTCATTAGAATTGGTGTAGGAGATAATGCATGACCCAGTTGATTGCTTTGTGTCATATTACCACTCCACTGACAATCGTCGTCTTTACGTACCCAAAAATTTATCCAAATCTTATGGTCAGTCATTTACGGTACAAGCCTTTGGAACTCTCTTCCGGAGTCAATTCGCCGCGCTCCATCAATAACCGTCTTCAAAGCGCAAGTCAAAGCAAATAATAAATAATACAAATGGCATGTATTAATTAATTTTATGTATTTAATATTATATATTTAATATATATGTATATATATAAATTTATGTGTATTATGTAGTCAATAATATATTATATATTTTAAGTGCAGTTAAATTATCTGGTTATAGTTTTGTAGGCTTAGTTTATGTATTTTTATCTTTACGTTATATAATAATTACCAACTATAAAATACACCCGTATTGCTACTATTAGTGCAAACCTCATCTACTGGTAGCTTGTATCTTTACCCTGGAATAGGTCGCTGTTAGCGATTAGGCCGCCTTTTTGTGCGATTAATGATGTACGCTGTTTTCTTTATATAGCTTTTGTTAATTGTGCAATAAAGAGTAATGGATTATTTTGGTTTTATTCTTTTATATGATATTTTTAACATTTTTTGTTTCTTCTGTTTCGTGTACACTTTATGTCTACCTTTTGTATCAAATTTCGCTCTCACGGGTTTGCTGGAAGAGATCTCTTATAGAGATAAGTTTGCCCTTTGTTAATTTTTCTTAAATCTTTGTTAATGACCATTTCTTTGTGTGTGTGTATACAATAAAGTGTTAAAATAAATAAATAAAATAAATAAGGAGTATTTGATTGATTGATTGATTGTGATGTCTGTAGGACGAGGACGCGGTTATCAGGCTGTGGTACCACGAGCACCAGCGTGTCTACCAGGACCGGCTGGTCAACGACGAGGATCGGAAGTGGTTCGTCGCGTGAGTATCATCACCATCGGAAGGAATTAGGGACTGAATAAATATTTGTAGATAGTCAAGAAATATGCGTTTGGAAAAAGCCCCGAGAAAATACTTCATTGTTTTCATTAAGAAAGAGTTAAGACTAATTGGGTTATATAGGATTTTTGTTGAAGCTATACTTATGAAGTGAGAGAGAGAGCATGTGATGAGAGTGGAAGAAGTAATAGTAGTATGTCAGGATCGTTGTAAGTGGAAATCAATAGTCTCTACCTCAACGGGAATAAGGCGTGAGGGTGTATATGTATGTATATAAGGTCGAAGGTAAAGCAATTGCATGTACATGACAATAAAATAATATATTCATTAAAAAAACTAGCCTTAAAAATTTTGTTTCCGAGACAAAATTCACTTAACATCAGGTGTGATTGAGGTCAACAGACTTACTTGTATTTCGATTGTACATTGTTTTATCAATGAGAAAAACAGGCAACGTTCCATTGATATGGAAGACGCCGGCGGGGGTGGCGGGGGGCGGGGGGCGGGGGGCGGGGCGGCGGGCGCAACCAATCACAGCGCGTCGCGGCGGCGCCGGGGCAAAGATACCGCGGCACGTGTTTGTGTGTTGCTAAATTTACATTTCTCAATTTTATTTTATGAATAAAATCTGTTAACTTTAATGTTTTATTTTTTTCGTAATAGTCACATCCTATACACTCTGCAACGTTTGTCGGGTAAATTTTGTTAGACCTTATATTTAATATTAAAATCGGAGATAGGTTCTATTTGATGGAAATCAGTTAAGCCATTACAAAGATATTTAGCTTTCAACACATCTGGTTTGGTTTATCTGGATGATATAATCTTCTGTTTTCGCGAGGGTTATCTAAAATTTCATTTTATGGTTTATTATGTTCATCTGATTTAATTACCTACTGTACTTGTCGCATGTTCAGTCTCCTGAACAAGAAGATCCGCACTGACTTCAATAAGAAATCTGATGCAGTAGTGGGCGGACGACTGATGCTGTTCGGTGACTTCATGGACCTCGGTGCTGACGACAAGAAGTACATTGAGATCACTGACGTTGAGGAGGTATATATTTTACGACTGTTGCCTTTCCAATCTATGCTACCTGATAGGGTTCAGTCCGTTGAGGTTCTAAAGTATGGAGATATAATGACACGTCCAAATACTTGATTCATCATTTATTGCATTCCTTATGTTTTGTTTTGATGACTTTATAGTGTTCACTGAGTTTATTGTCCGGTCACAGGCAATACATGACAAGTAAGCTCTGCGTGAGTGAGGGAACGACTGCCGGGCACGCGGGTGGCTACCCTAAATTGCTGATCACGTAAAACGTGACTGCGTACCTACCATGTCATTTACTGTGTTCCTACAGTGTCTACCTCGTCATCAATGTTCATCATCTTTGGTGCAGCCTGTAGCCTAAACAGCTAGACCGATTTCGAAGTGGATGCTGTCGTTAGATTCTTCTTGATACATAGAGTGTCATAGGATACATTTTATGGTGAAAAATTCAACATGGCGTTCGCAAAATACAAAATATGCTGTCGGGTTTTCGTGGTTTTTATTTGTTATTCGTCGTCGTCTTATTTATATGGGTGATTTATTTATTTTATTAAAATTAGTTTACCGTTCACGCTACCTACATGTCATGTGCATAATGCTTCCTAACCCAAAGGTTGCGTGGAAGAGATCGCTTTTAGTGATAAGGCCGCCAAATTGTACTATCCCCTTTTTTTTTATGCTTCTTATTGTTGTATAATAAAGAATTTGTTTGTTTGTTTGTTATTTTCTGAACGATTAGTTGATAGTAAAACCAAAAGTAAAACATGTTTACCACGATTATTACTTACTAGTCTAATTTCCGTTTAAATGATTAGCGCGGAGTTATTAAGTCATGCGTTAACTAGCCCCCGTAGCATGACAAGCGCGATAGACGCCGCCGCGCGAGATAACACTTGTCCTGCTCATTCGCTTGGACGAAATATACAAGTATCCCACTCCCACTCCTTCGTCGCGCGCGACGAATGATGTCCTATTACGCAGGCTGCTGTGCAATATTTGTGACATCCATTTAGCTAAACAAAATAAATTTTAACCGCCTCCGTGGTTCAATGTAAACAACATTGGGTTTACGTTTCGAAGGTCGCGGGTACGATCCCCAGCGGGGTACATGCTTAAATACTCGGTTTGGTTGGTGGTAGGGCATTATAAATGTCCGCCTGGCTAGCTACCACTATCTTATCTAAATCTGCCGCCAAACAGCAATGTTCCCCAAATATTTGGGTATCCGGGCCAGTACGCTTCCACCTTCGACCTCATCTTCACTTAACATCAGGTGTGATTGAGGTCAAGTAGGAACCTGTCATGCATAAAAAAAAAAAAAAAAACAAGTTATTTTTTCAAACAAATTAATTACGTATTCTAGTGTAAGCTTCCTCTTAAACGTAATTGATAAACTGGCAACGTTGTATCAAGTTAAAGAATGAATTACGCCATCTACTATCCTACCAATCAGTCAATAGCCGTGTAAATTTGTATAGTGTACGTTAAGAGTGATTTTCTTCGATTCATTTGGATATTTATTTACGACCGAGGTAAATAAGATATTTTAATTTGGATTTCGAATTTTGATTTATTTTTAATTAAATATATACATAATGTCACGCCTGTTTCCCGTAGAGGTAGGCAGAGACCACAGACTTCCACTTGCTACGATCCTGACACACCTCTCCTGCTTCCTTCACTCTCATAAGGTTGTTCAATCATGCTCGTCGGTTTAGGGTACTCTTGACTTGGCCTTTCTTTAAGACGTCCCCGATTTGATCATGGTACGTTCGCCGTGGCCTTCCCCTACCAACACCACCATCCACATTCGCTTTGTATATCTCTTTCGTAAGTCTTCTTTCATTCATCCTCTCCACATATCCAAACAATCTCAGCATACCTTTTTCAATCTTTGTCACTACGTCTTCATTCACATAATTAAATAACGTGCCCATAAAGGGAATGTTGGGTTGTCCCTTACACGCAATATACCAAATTTTATCCAAATCTCTTCATCCGTTTCAACGTGATTGATCAACAAACAAACACCCAAACTTTCGCATTTATAATATTAATTGGATTACATTATCTGTAATCCACCCATCAGTAATTAAGTAAGCCATAACGAGGGTGGCAATATTCATTTGTGAATAAACCCTGAGCGTCTCCATTTCCTGATGTTTTTAAAACTCTATACGATCGGACAATCTGCTTACCGCCTAATGTCCTCCTCAAGGCCTCGTGATCGATGCGAGTGCGGAGTCTCCCCACATACAATGGATCACGTATTGTCTTGCCCCGCGTGTCCTGACAGCTGCACCTTTGACGACCTCCTTAACGCCACAGACAGTGCTGTTAGAGGGGCTAAGTTTAGGTCCAATAAAATTTGAAACTTGCCTCGACCAGAAAGAAAAGAAGAAGAAGATTTATATATGTATTTATTTACAAAAAAAAATGTATTTGTTTAGTGTATCAACCATCTGGTATCCACAATGGATGGAACTAGATGGCGCTATCTGTCTGTATATGTCCATGGATATTTATTAAGATTTATAGCAATTTTTTATTTATTTATTTATTTTATTTTTATAATATAAAAGCTTTATTTGATATCGAGATGGAGGAGGTGCTGTCCCACTACTTGGAGGAGTACAACCTGTCGACGACGGTGCCGTTGGACCTGGTGCTGTTCGATGACGCCATCGCCCACCTGTGTCGCGTGTCGCGCATCATGCGGCAGCCGATGGCCAACGCGCTGCTGCTGGGGATGGGCGGCTCTGGTGAGCTATTGACTTAAAGTCAAATGATCATCAACAGCCTTATACTGTGGGGGTGCAGCCTTATACTCGTTATACTCACTGGAAGAGGGTATGAGCCACAATACATCACGCGGGCCCAGAGGGGATTGGTGGATTTGTGTCAAGACTCCGCCTCCGTTGCTCAATGTAAACAACATTGGGTTTACAATTCGGAGGTCGCGGGTTCGATCCCCAGCGGGGTACTCGGTTTGGTTGGTGGTAGGGCATTTTAAATGTCCGCCTGGCTAGCTACCACCATCTTATCTAAATCTGCCGCCAAGCAGCAATGTTAATAGCATTGTTGTGTTCCGGTTGTCAGAGATAAGATAGCCAGTCCCCCAAATGTTGTGGTTTCCGGGTTAGTACGCTTCCACCTTCGACCTCATCTTCACTTAACATCAGGTGTGATTGAGGTCAAGTACGAACCCTTCGTGCATAAAAAAAAAACATAACCGTCTCGCAGTCCCGCAGGCGACATTTAAAATGCCCTACCATGAACCAAACCGAGTACTCAAACATGTACCCCGCTGGGGATCGAACCCGCGACCTCCGAATCGTAAACCCAATGTTGTTTACATTAAGCCACGGGGGCGGTTGTCATGTCCGTATTCATCATACATCGTATGCCCTTAGTGTTATTCGAAGCCGCGATTTTAACCACTGTACCAAGCAGGTCGTCAATAGACATTGTATGTTTTTGATTTTTGATTTTGACTTTGATGGCTTAATTTAATTTATAAATCATTTGTTTTTCTTTTTTTTTTTGGCGATGATTGAATCTGGTATATGTACCGCGAGGGGAAAAAATGTACAAGTGTGATAATGCATATTATTGAATTGTATAATGTATTTCTATTTGTGAGGACCTGTAATAGTGTAATAATAGTTTCCATTAGTGTTATTGCAGCTGTTGGTTTTCCGAATAAATTAAAAAAAAACACATAATTACGTATTTATTAATATTTTTAACAGGTCGGCAGTCGCTGTCACGGCTCGCAGCCAACATGTCAGAACTGACGTGCTTACAGATTGAGATCACCAAAGCATACGGGCAGGCCGAGTGGCGAGAAGATCTCAAGCAGACCATGATGAAGGCCGGCGCTGAGAACAGGGGAATTGTGTTCCTATTCTCCGATGCACAGGTCAGATATGATCCTAATAATTCCTAAGTCTTACAAATGTAAAATTCAAATTTCAAATAGTTTTCTTTTATTTTTGATGGCTAAAACAAGTAAACTAAAAATCTTTTAATAAGCATGTAACAGACCAGTAGCAGCCCTGACTCCTTAACTAAGGCAACCTGTATTTCAGGAGTCAGTACCTTCCCCCACCCTCTACAGGGATTATACGCCTGCCCTCGTATATGAGGGAGTATGGGTCATAGACCACCACGCTGGGCCAATGCAGGTTGGGGACTACACATGCCTTTGAATTTTAATTTCTCAGGCATGCCGGTTTCCTCACGATGTTTTCCGTCACTATTTAGGAGCAGTCGGATATATATTACATTTAAAAACTCATCAACTGGTCTGTCTGGGAATCAAACCCGGACATACATTCTGTTGTATACTGTAGAGTGTATACTAAGTATGTTATATGTGTGTGTAGGTAGAGCTCATAATATAATGTATTGATTCGTACTAATAAAGGCAGTATATTCGTAACCTTTGACCGGCTTTCATTGAGATCAACACCCAACCTCACATGGCGACTCTGCCATGGCATTGAGCGACGGCGGCGGTTTTTTTATTTGAAATGTGTTTAATTATTTGAAGAAAAAATATATTTTTTTGTATCATTTTCCTAAAATATTATTATTATTTGATTATATATGTGTGAGATCTTTACATAATGACCCTATTACGTTTAAAAAACTTTTCTTCTTTGTCTGACTAAATAGACACAATAGCAATCGCTACCGTCAACAATCTTAGACGCTGGGGTTTGAGCATGTTTTAAAATTAATAATCTTACAACCTTGGCTCTTTTCCGGATGTCCTCATTATGAATCAAATCTGTCAAAGATATAATTTTAAAATTCATGGATTTCAAGTGTCGGTCATCATATTTCCATATAGCTCATGCATAACGCACTTAACCACCTTTTAGATAAAAATGGAGTCATTCCTCGAAGACCTAAACAACATCCTGAGCTCCGGCGACGTCCCCAACATATACGAGGCGGAAGACCTGGACAAGATCTTCCAGGCGGTACGGCACGCTGTTATGGAGATGAATCTTGCCGCGACTAAGACCAACCTGTTCAACTGCTATCAGAAGCGCGTGCGCAGCAATCTGCATATTGTTATCGTGATGAGCCCTGTTGGGGAGGTGGGTGGTATTCCGCTTTGAACTTATTTTGCTGGCTAGGGTTAAATAAAGTCTTATAGTATATGTAGTTGTAAGCAAATTTATCGTTGTACTGTCTGATATCTTGGCAAATATATTTAGATGATCTGGAAATTAGATATAAAATTAAAAACATTAGTTTTCCGTCATTTTTTCATTGTTTCTCAGTGTGAGAGACCACTAGCCATGCGATAATTTCCAAACTCGCGACATCTATTACAGAGGGTTAATTTGAATCCATACTCTTGATTACGTACAACTTTCCTAAGGACCATAGTCGAATTCGATCGATCGACAAAGTAAACCATTGTGAAACCACCTTTAGTATTTTCGACTGAATTCGGCTATGGTTCCTAGTGGAAAATTTTTCGTAATCAGGATGGAAGTCAACAGGAATTACACGAATTATATTTCAGCCTGTATCAATGCTCTGTTGTTTACATTGAACCGCTGCTGCGGATGAAGCCTATAATTTCACTGGCTCTCTTTGTCCGCAGATATTCCGCGCGCGCCTCCGCCAGTTCCCCTCGCTTGTGAACTGCTGCACTATAGACTGGTTCAGCGAGTGGCCCAAGTCTGCCCTCGAGTCTGTCGCCAGCCATTTCTTCTACAACATGGTCGAGTTGGAGACCTCCGAGAAGGTCTACAAAGCTATGGTGGTCAGTACCGAGTAGCGAAGTATTTAATAATTCATTCTCACGCATGTATTGTTTTATAGATTTACAGTCAGAATTGATAGCAGAGGGTTAAAACGTTTTATCCTGTCACCTTATGGTTACAATGTATGATGTGTATTTGAGTAAAAGGTATCAAGAAAGATCATAGTGATACGTCTAGTGTCATCTAAGTCACGCCTGTTACCCGTAGGGGTAGGCAGAGACCACAGACTTCCACTTGCTACGATCCAGACATACCTCTTTTGCTTCATTCACGCTCAAACGTTGTTCATACATGCTCGTCGGTTTAGGGTACTCTTGACTTGGCCTTTCTTTAAGAGGTCCCCAATTGGATCAACGTCGTTCGTCGTGGTCTTCCTCTACCAACACTTTACCATCCACATTCGCATCGTATATCTCTTTCGTTAGTCTTCTTTAATTCATCCTCTCCACACGTGCAAACCTTCATTCACACTGCTTAACTCCTTATTCTTGATTCTATCTTTCAAAGTCACCCCGCTCATACTTCTCAATGATCTCATTTTCACTGCATTAATTCTACTTTCATTCTTCTTTTGCGATACCCAGCATTCACTCCCGTAAATCAGTGTTGGAACCAGCACCCCGCCATGAAAATTCGAGCTTTATTGGACGCATTCTGGCTCCTCACGAAGGCATGTAGTGTTCCATTCACCTGATTTCCGGCATTCACTCTTCGTGCGATGTCCTTCTCACAATTTCCTCCCTTGTAAACAGTGAAGCCAAATATACAAACTCACGTATTTGCTCCACTTTTTCTCCATCTATCAAAATACTGCAATCCGTCATATATACTTTTGTTGTAGAAGGTACATAAAACTGTTCGCTTGTATGGAGTGTGAGGGGTGTGCTTCCAGTCTGTCTGCTGCTTCGCGCACCAGTCCGTGGTGGACGCGAGCACCAGGTTCCTCCAGCAGCTGAACCGTCTCAACTACGTGACCCCAATGTCCTACATGGAGATGCTTGGCGCCTACGCGGACATGTTCCGTAAGAAGCAGAAGAGTATCCTCACAGAGTCCAATGCACTTAAGACTGGTGAGTTTAATTGTGTTTAAACTTCGTGTGTCAGCTAGCAATAGACGTCAGATTTCTCCGTCAAATAGTCGGATCCGATAGTCGGATCCCACTGTCGGCAGGTGTTGTAGCTATTATTTTGTTTGAACATTCAATACACGTCCGATCTGATATATGTATAAAAAATATAATAAATCATTTATTTTCCAGACAATAAGTTTAGTTAGTACAGTCACCTATGACTATGTTAGTAAACAGTTGTAGACATGGAAAATTTAAAATACCAATTTTAAATTCAAATGTCACTTGAAAAATTAAAACATAAAAAAAAAAATCTAAATTTATAGCTTGGACGTCCGAGTCGGAAACAGCGCCGAGGTGTTTACGATTTTATTACCGGTACGTTCTTCTTTCGCGTCAACCGGAGCAAATACTTTAATTTTTTTTACAATAAGCAACAGTAACTCGTCGTCCTATTTTTCATTCTGCTCCGCATGCAAGCACTCTGGATAATAGCTCGTGAACGACTGAGTTCAGAATACGTCTGGCGTAACAATCGGACGTGTATCGAGTAAGTCTGCCCTTAGATTTTAGACGTAACTTCATTCAATGAGAAACCGTCAAATTACCGAACGAGCGATGAGCCAACCAATCACAGGTCGGAACGTAATAGATGACGATAACGATGAAATTATGTTATCGAACACCAGCCCTTAGATTATGTAACTTCATCGGTATCGTCACCGATTACGTTGACCAATGACAAACCGTCAAATTGCCGAGCGAGCGACGAGCCAACCAATCACATGTCAGAACGTAACCGATGACGATAACGATGAATTTGTGTAATAGGACCCCTGATTAGACAATGGGAAACAAAATCTGACGTATATTCTCGCCTTTAAAATGCTGTGTCCGGAGGGCCAGCCCTAAGTTTGAACGATAATACAAAAACTAAACCATAATCAAACACGTTACGTTAACCACAATTGGTATGGTGATAATCAATTGAACGGAATTGCCCCAGTGTCTAATTTAATTAAATTTAGACGAAACTTGGTATATAGGTAAAGTATACCCTGTATTAAAATATAGGAGACTTTTATCCCGATGAAGTGAGACAAATTAAACATATTTAATCTAATGCTGTGTTATGTTGTAAAAATTTACATCACCTGGCTAGCTACCACCATCTTATCTAAATCTGCCGCCAAGCAGCAATGTTAATCGCATTATTGTGTTCCGGTTGTCAGAGATAAGATAGCCAGTCCCCCAAATGTGTTGGGGTTTCCGGGTCAGTACGCTTCCACCTTCGACCTCATCTTCACTTAACATCAGGTGTGATTGAGGCCAAGTACGAACCCGTTGTGCATAAAAAAAAATTACCACAGATAAGTGATCAAAAAACATACAAGTATTTTTTTAACGTAACAAACACAATGTACTTGTAAAAGTCGTATTTATAATCAATATTGTTGTATAATGAATACAGACATGTGTTCCCGAGTTATGGATGTTTTTCATTTATACATGTATTTATTTACAAAAAAAAATGTATTTTGTAGTTTATCAACCATTTGGTATCCATAACACAAGCCTAGATGCTTACTGGGGACCTAGATGGCGCTGTGTGTTTGTGCAAAGACATTTATTAGTATTATATTTATTATTATTATATTGTATTTTTTCTTGCTCTTTTATGTGACCTAATTATACAGACAAAATCAATTTGTTAATGTTCATTTTGGTTATTTATTCTCAACGGTCCTATTAGTTCTCGAGGATTCTAAGAGATGGCGCTGTTTTAGATTTGTTCGCGCCACCATATCTAAAGAATATAAATCAATAATCTCAATACATTGCCGCATTGGAATGATAATTGTGATGTGTTCAAACAATAATTTATTATTTAAATTACTCCCAGGTCTGAACAAGCTGAATCAGACTGAAGTGGAGGTGAAGCAGCTGCAAATAGAGCTGGCGGATCTGAAGCCGCTGATGGAGAAGGCGGCTGACGAGACCAGGAAGGTCATCGAACAAATCGCCATCGACACTGTTAGTAGCTCTTGGCCTGGCTTTTGTAACAAAAATATAGTAGCTGGTTCTATTGTATAGTCTTCATTGAATAACTTGATAAGATAAGTTTTTAATGCTATAAGGTGGTTGCATTTTTTATGTACTTTGATGACTTATGCCGTGAAACGTGGTTTAGTGTCTTCAGTCATCATAGGTAAAGCGTATCTGCGTATTGCAATGAGGATTCTAGCAACACGTGACGTCAGACTATTTGCTACCGGTAATAAAATCGTAAACACGTCGGCGCTGTTTCCAACTCGGTGGTCCGATCAGACTATCGGATCCTGAATGTTCAAGCAAAATAATGGCTCCAACGCCTACCGATAGTCGGATCAGACTATCTGATGGAAAAGTCTGACGTATGTTCCCAGCCTTAAACTACAGTGGCCCAATTTTTTTCCTTTGGGAACTAATTTAGCACAATCTTTTGACACTGGTGTCTTTTCGGATGTACACCAACTAAACTAAAACCAGTTATAAAGTAGTATTGTCTCTTTCTCCCTGGAACAGTACGATGCGACGGCACCAGTCCAGAACTGGTTTTAGTTTAGTTGGTGTACATTCGAATCGACACCATTAACAAAATTGTAGTATAATAATATAAAATTCTTAGATAATATTCTTTATTGTACATAAAAAAACATGTTGACAATCAGTTGGAAATATTGTACAAAGGTGAGCTTATCTCTAATAGAGATCTCTTCCAGCCAGCCTCAGTGGTGGTTAGAGCATTGTGCGAGACGGTGAACAAAAAGTGCAGTTATGGGATGACAAATATACTATACATATATGTATATAATATTATATGTTATTTACATACATTCTATTCGTTTTAAACCCCGCAGGAAGCAAGGCACAAAAAAATTGTAAAGACTCATTTGAGTGTCCCCCTCCACGGAAATCTTTAGTAAAAGGCGAAAGATTTATACGTTTTGAAGGGAAACCAGAGTTAACTGAATATTGTTTCGAACACCCTTATACATCTCACACGGAACGAGTCGATAGCGCGTTTTAAAATCGTACAGCGACATCTAGTGGAAAAACGGCGTACTATTCGCTGCTGTACATCGCTGTCAATTTTATTGATAAAATACAACTGTTGAAAGCTAAATATCTTCGAAACTTCATTCACTTAAATCGGACCACCCTATAATAATCTAACGAATATTATAGGGTAATATTAAAGTGCTATTTAAATATGTGCTTCGTAGAAAAAAAAAATAAAAATATAATATAGTCTCAGGTGAGTCGCGGTATACATGAATTGTTTTTGTAATTTGCAGGCGATTGCAGAAGAGGCGAGAGTGAAGGTGGAGAAGGAGCAGGCGATCGCCGAGAAGATGGCCCGAGAGACCACAGCTATGGCAGAGGACGCCCAGAGGGACTTAGGTCTGTCTTTGGGGTAACTTAGATATTCCATAAGAGGGTTTGTCCCGCACAGTATTATAGAAAGAAAGAAATTATTTATTTGCCAGAATACAGTTTATAAGGTCTGATAAGAAATTTATGAATCGTGTATTCAATCTGCATGCAGATGTGCAAAATATGGTTTGTGACACTTTCCATAGCATTCTGATAATTTAAATATTCCTTAACATCATAGAAACACTTTGCCTGAAGCCAATTGTATCAATCGAATTTTAAACATTTGTCATTAACTAATTTTATTTCCCAACACCCAAAAACTACATCACACATACGGACTTTGAATTCTTTTTTCAATTGTCAATGACATTTTAATGTTTTTTTTTATTATCTTCACGAAATTCATAGGCCTCTTTAATTTACAAAAAGAATTAATCGAATTCAGCGTCAAATCTCACGATAATCGGTGTACATACTTCAAAATTCCTTTTGAAGTTTGGGATATCCCTGACCACGCTATTTGGGATAAAGGTCGTGACGTTATGTATGTATGTTTTATCTACAGACGAAGCGCTGCCAGCTTTACGCGCGGCCGAGAAAGCGCTGCAAGAACTGAACCGTAACGACGTGGTGGAGGTGAAGGCGATGAAGAAGCCCCCAGCGGGCGTGGTGCTGGTCATCGAGTCATTATGCATGGTGTTTGACATCAAACCCGTCAAGGTAAGGCTTCCCCGAAATCTTATCTAAATGCCGCCAAGCAGCAATGTTTTTTTTTTTTTTTAAATATTTAATTAATGTATTTCTCTATAAGTACTATGAATAATCCTTTAACATTATGTAAACATAACCGATTTTACATTTGGAATCTATAAAACCATTTTATAGTTAATAGCATTGTTGTGTTCCGGTCGTCAGAGATAAGATAGTCAGTCCCTCAAATGTGTTGGGGTTTCCGGGTTTCCACCTTTGACCTCATTTTCACTTAACATCAGGTGTGATTGAGATCGAGTACCAACCCGTTGCGCATAAAAAATAAGTACATAATTTTTTTAATATGCTATTGACCACAATCTTATCCGATGGTAAGTTTTCGCATAATGCGTGAAGAGTCGAACGTATGTTAAATACATTAGCCTGGAGTCCTTCCCCACGGCTAGTGGTCCCATGATGAAATAGCGATGGTGGAAAAAAATTATGTAATTCCTACACACAACCACCTAAATGCAGTCTGTTGTGTTAAATTGCACTACAGGATGTATTTAGATACCACAGCGCTGGTTATTCTGCCAGTATTTCTTACTGAAAATCGCACGCAACATTTCTGTAGCGAAACCAATAGTTTTAAAAATAAAAGCATTCATTGTTTGGGGGTATTCCTTGTACACTGTGCAGTGTGCACCCATACCATACTGTGGCAGAAGATACTATATATATAATTGCGTATCTAACATACACAACACCTTCGACCTCATCTTCACTTAACATCAGGTGTGATTGAGGTCAAGTACCAACCCGTTGTGCATAAAAAGAAAAAAAAAAACAATAACATAACACACGACTACACAAAATGCTATTATTATTTTGTTTTCGGTTACTTTTAAAAATTAACACTGCCTATACTTAACTTAATGTTATCCGATAATACACACAAAGTTTAGCTAAATTTGGATTTGCCGTTCCCAAAAAAAAAATCGAAAATGTTCGTACGGAGAAAACAGTCTTAACGAAATTCTTCATACAAAACGCTAATTTCATAGGTGAAGACCCAATATATTTCTAGTATGATTATCTAACACCCCATACATAGAAATGTACATATACTCTCCTAGTGGGGTAAATAAAACTAAGCAACTTTTATGTAACAATAATTTTTATGATACAATGAGCAGTGCTATTGCAGGAAGCGGGCGCGTCCTTCGGCGAGAAGGTCCTCAACTATTGGAAGCCCGGCTCGTTGATGCTCACCGACCCCACGGCGTTCCTCGAGTCGCTGATGAAGTTCGACAAGGAGTCCATCACGGAAGACATGATCAAAAAGCTTAAGCGGTTCATCGTCAACCCGGATTATGATCCAATGAAGATCCTCAAAGTAAGTCGCAGTGGGATACCTCTTTTGCTATTTTTTATATTCTGTAGTTTTGGAGTCCAAGACAGCGTAAAATTAATTTCTGGTGGATTATGTCGTCGGCAAATTCCTAAAACGGAAAGTATGTATATGGAAACTACTCGGGAATGTTTGTATGGGGTTTCATCAGAATAATAAATAATAAAATAAAATAAATAAATATCTTTGCACATACACACAGCGCCATCTACTTTCACTCTAAGCAACTAGGCTTGTATTATGGATAACAGATGGTTGATAAATTACACAAATATATTTTTTTTTGTAAATAAACACATAAATAAATGAAAAACATCCATAACTCGGGAACGCATGTCTGTATTCATCATACAAACATATGCCCATAGCGGCATTCGAACCTGCAACCTTTTGGTATAGCAGTCAGAATTTTTAACCACTACACCCAACAGGTTGTCAAATGTTTTATTTTCCTATGCTATAGCTATTTATGGATGCTATTGCTAAAGCGAGTTTTTTATTTATTCTGTATTTAACAAGAAAACTTCATTTAAAAACCCTCTTAAGAAAAACAAAATTGAACTACATATGCCAATAACTTCTATTTCACTTATCTCATATGCCCTATATACATACACTAACTACAAACTATAGTTATTAATTATTATGCTGCTCATTACAATACTGATGTAGCATCCGTGCGTCACTGGGCATTTGGGAGCATTGAAAACCAGCGCTGTGATTTGTTGCAGCATGAGCTCAGTGCTAACCCATTTTTATCCTTACGGTAAACAAACTCATCCGATAATTGCAAATGGTCCCCGTTTTATGTTAGTTTTGATCGGATCAGGAGCGCGATTTTCAGGACTCTGATGTTCTCACTGATGTGTGTTCTGATGCTATGTATGGAATACTCCATACATACATAAAGCTATACAGCTTTATACGGCTGTGAGACATGGACATTAACACAAAGGGATAGCGAAAGGTTAGAGGCATTCGAGATGTGTGGCTGGAGACGAATGGAGGGAATAAGCTGGACCGAGAAGAGAACAAATGATGAGGTGTTAATGATGGTAAAGGAGAAGAGATGCCTGTTAGCCACAGTTGAGAACCGAAGAGGAAATATGATAGGTCTCTTGGTACGACACGATATTTTTTTGAAGAACATAATTGAGGGAAAGAGTGTAAGGGAACGACCTAGGCCTAATTACTTTGACCAAGTGTAAGAAAAGGTGAATGTCGTGTCGTACCAAGTGGTTAAAACGAGGGCGGAAAGTAGAGAGACATGGTCATTACTCCACCGACAAGAGCATAGCTCTTAAATTGAAGAAGAAGACGTTCTCACACACGAAATATGTCGTAACATCTCGAATGAAAAGTCATTTTTTGTATTTCCATGTAAAACGGAAATATTTTGAAACTCGCCTCAAACACTCGTGCAAACACACTTCATTTCGCTTCGAAAATGTATCACTGTATCCGATGTGTGTATATGTCTGTGCATGCAGGTGTCGAAGGCGTGCATGTCTCTGTGCATGTGGGTGCACGCGATGTACAAATTCTACCACGTGAACAAGGGCGTCGCGCCCAAGAAGGCGGCGCTGGAGAATGCTCAGAAAGAGCTTGCTGCCGTCGAAGGTAACGAACACCAGTTTTTGGGTAAAACGTTTCCACGATCAACTAAACAGGATTAAGGATTAATTAAACGTTTTCCTGCCTACTTTATTTTAATATTGTAGGTTTTATAACTGAATACCTGTACTATACCTAAAGTAAGCTCAAAATTGTTAGAAAACATTTTTATTGGTACTCTGTCCTTCTACAAAAAATTAGGAACTTTTTTATTTATTTAGGCTCACCAACAGAGTACATAAATTGTATCTTACAAACAAACAAACAAACAAAATATTCTTTATTGTACAACAATGAGAAGCATAAAAAGCAATAAGAAAAAGGGGATAGTACAATTTGGCGGCTTTATCATTAAAAGCGATCCCTTCCAGGCGACCTTTGGGTTAGGAAGCATTATGCACATAACATGTAGGTAGCGTGCACGGTAAACTAATTTTAATAAAATAAATAAATTTTTCTCCTTACTGAGGTTTGCTGGAAGAGATCTCTTATAGAGATAAGCTCGCCTTTTGTATATTTTAATATTCTCCTGTTTTTTGTTTTGTTTGACGTGTATGCTTATATACAATAAAGTGTTAAATAAATAAATAAATCACCCATACAAATACATACGTTAATTGAATACATACAAACACACATACATAATATATACATAATAATACATACATTATATATATATATATATACAGGGTGTAACGGTTAAGTGTAGTCATATTTTAAGGGCTTGTTCTACCCATCAATACGAACAACTTTTACTATGGGGGCAACTTCGAAATCGCGAAAAAAAAATCAGCTGTTTCATACATTGCATCGGGAGGTTATTGAAATTTTCTATGGAACAGCTCATTTTTTTTCGCGATTTCGAAGTTGCCCCCATAGTAAAAGTTGTTCGTATTGATGGGTAGAACAAGCCCTTAAAATATGACTACACTTAACCGTTACACGGGTATATATAAAATAATACATATAATATATACCAATATTTGAATTTATACTAATTAAATAGAATAGTACGTAACTAAGCACTCTTACAAAATCATTTAAACTAAAATTATCTGGTATGATCTCCAATTACAGACGAGCACAACACTCAAATGCATATAGTATGATAACACTATAAAACTGTAGGCATAGTTATTTAAACTATAAAAAAGAATTTTGAAAGTATCTTAAATAAGTTTGGGTAGGTTAAATAAAATATTTTCAAAACTTTAAAATTATAGGAAGTTACACCACAAAAATTGCGTATTTTTACTGGACTATTTATCGCGGAAATTTGTTTATCTCGCGGGAGCTACTCACTTTATCGGGATAAGAAATCCTATTTCCTAATCTAGGATATATTCTACCTATATGCCAAATTCCATTCAAATCCGACGGTGTACTTCGACCAGCTGCCCAAAATTATAAAATTGTATTAGTTATATACTTTATTTAAAAAAAAAAAGAACAACAATGATCCTGTGGGTTTCTTGCGCCCCTTCTTTTCCCACAGATGAATTCCCTTTCCGAAGCGGTAGTAGCTTGGACATACTGACTGACAGATAAATGCAATAAACTTTTTTTATTTCCAGTAGATTTTTTTTTTTTTTTTTTTATATGAGAGAGCGGCAAACGGGCATGCGGGTCACCTGATGGAAAGTAATCACCGCCGCCCATGGACACCCGCAACACCAAAAGGGTCACAGATGCGTTGCCGGCCTTTGAGGAAGGTGTAGGCTCGCTTCTTGAAGGTTCCAATGTCGTACTCGTTCGGGAATACCGCTGCCGGAAGATTTAAATTGACATTCAACAAATGATATCATGTATCTTACGTTGAAATAAATGCTTGAAGTTTGAAGTTCCGTTCCGCCGTTTCGCCGTGATTAAGCAACAAACAAACAAATTAACAAGAAAACTTCCAAACTTTAGCATTTATAATATTAGTTAGATTAGATATTTCAAGTCATGTGACAACATAAAGACAGAGTTTGACTCTCGATAGAATTCTTAGTACTCTCTTTTGTAAAATAAACGCACGGTCAGAATCCATTGAGTCATCCCACAGAGTATAGTACCGTACGATATTAGTGAATGGAAATATATGTCAGTATGTTACTGAAAAGTACTGCATAATGTTTTTTGAGATAATCGATTCAATAATTTTGATATATTCGGCACTATGGATTATAGGTCTGTGACTATCCAACCTGTCCCTGTCACCCTTCCCCTTATACACCGGACATATATTCCGGATATACTCCAGTAGAGAACATCACAAATCAAATCAAAATATTTTATATCATAGGATAAAATTATCACTTGAAAACGTCACGTGTTAATATTAATATTACATTTAAATTTTTTTACTGCTCATTCACAAAACTGACTCCCCAGAGAAGAACGAGCAAGAAACTCTAGGGTTGCTCTTTTAAACAGATTATAGGTTGCGATTTGATAATTATATGAATAATAAGACAGCTATGTCCATGCTTGCTTATCATTCAAATAGTCAGTGATTTTATAATAGCCTTTTGTTAATAATTTCTATTTTATGATTGCTTTAAATTTATTTAAAGGCAAATTTTGAATGTCTGCTGGAACCTTATTATAAAAGCGTATACATTGCCCTTTGAAGGATTTACTAACTTTGTGAAGTCGGCTAACATAAACAGATAACTGGTTCTTATTCCTTGTATTAACATTGTGCCTATCACTATTTTTAGCGAATAAGGTTATATTTTTTTTTGCATATAACAAATTCTCATAAATGTATCGAGATGCCATTGTTAAGATATTAATTTCCTTAAACTTATCTCTAAGATACACTCTAGGTCCTAATTTATAAATGGCACGAATAGCACGCTTTTCTCATTTCTTAACACCACAAGTATGTCTGATATTATTGACCAAATAGATAGAAGTATACTTAATGAAATGTCATAAATATCTAACGTATTACACGATTTCATCATTGATCCTAACACTCGGTCGAGCATAGTATGCGTAACAGTGGGTAAATGCGAAGCCAGGAATAAGTGAGCCACATAAACAGTTCTTTAAATAAGTGACGTATTTGTCATGGTAGGCCCGCATTTTTTTTTCCTCACACATATAAGTGTATGTGGGAACGCGCCTGACGTATATTTAAGTGAGGAAAAACATGTAGGCAACATTCTACAAAAAAAACCCCTAAATGCAGAATTGTACTGTTGTATACAAAATGCTTTATATGTATTTTTATAATGAAAGTATTTTAATCACACACACACACACACACACACACACACACACACACACACACACACACACACACACACACACACACACACACACACACACACACATGTTGTTTTATTTTGAAGACCTAAGTGAGAGAGGGGTTGCGCTGAAAACCATCGCTGTCAATTGCCATACGACATATTGGCAGCAAATGCTGACGCCCAATCCCTTTGCCACAAATACATTTAATTGCGCAAAATGTTATATCTACGAAATTTTCTGTATTTGTTGGCAATAAATACTTTTTCTTCTTCTTTCTTATTTATTTATATATCATTTATTGCACACAAGAAAAAAACATACAGATACAACATAATAGAGACGACACTTTCTTTTTCTTTTTTTTTTCTTCTTCTCGTATTGATAAATTAGATGTAACATTCAAGAAGTGTGAATTAAAACAATCAGGTATTTTGACAGTTGGCACGTTTGATCCTTGATCCCGTATGTTTCCGATAATAGACCTACTTGTCGGTGCGACCTCTTCATTAATGACACGCCAAATTTCCCTGAACGGATTTCTTGAACTCATCAAGCGTTTGTCGACATATGACTTACGATCCCGTAGGGTAGTAGTTTTTATCAAGTCTGCGTAAAATTTTATACAACTGAATATTACTTCATTATCAGAGAATTTACTTCTAAAATGGCTGAAATCTTCAAAGTTTTTAAATACCTCGACAACTCATTAGATCGCCATGGAGCTTTGTCACGTTTTCTTAACAATATGCCTTTGATAGGAAAATGTATGTCAATATAATATGTCAGAATACAAATTAATTTAGAGATTTTTTTTTATGCACAACGGGTTGGTACTTGACCTCAATCACACCTGATGTTAAGTGAAGATGAGGTCGAAGGTGGCAGCGTACTGACCCGGAAACCCCAACACATTTGGCGGACTGGCTATCTTATCTCTGACAACCGGAACACAACAATGCTATTAACATTGCTGCTTGGCGGCAGATTTAGATAAGATGGTGGTAGCTAGCCATGCGGACATTTAAAATGCCCTACCGCCACAAATTTATCATTTATATCAATGTCACATCCGTTTATAAAATTCCAGTTATAATTTGAAATGTCCAGATAACTTGATATATTTGCATACAGCTGTGCTAGCCAATGCTCAGGCGAAGATGCAAGCGTTGATCGAAGGCCTCGCCAAGCTGAACGCGTATTTGTTAGAGAAGGAAGAAGAGCGGAGCAGGATGGAAGACGACATCAACCAATGTCTTGCGAGAATGGATCGAGCTAACAGGTAAAGAACATGCATATCAATAGTGAAGGAGAGACGCTTTTGATTACAATCTTACCTGGTGGAAAGTGACGATGTACCCGAAGATAGCATGCAGTTCCAGTATATTCACCCTAAAATTCTAGATCCCAAGATATATTAGATTGTATTATGATTAAAGAAGTGGTAATGCTTAGTGCGAATGTTCAGGATGTCGACAAGGAACTGGTTGAAAAAGGGAAACTCGCCGTGCGCCTTGGTAGTCCATGGAATGAATGGTGGAACAATTTAAAGATACTTTATAACAGAAACTTATTAAGAAAACATATTATAAAATATCAGATTATTTAGATGATAAACATGAACAGCCCGTTCGCGTAACCAGGCTATTTCACAATCAATAATGAAATAATAATTAATAATTTTGTAACATAAAAACCTTTTTTTTTTATAAAGAGCAACCTCTCGAGTTTCTTGCTTGTTCTTCTCAGGGGAAAATTGGCTTTTGAACAAGCAGTAGCTTAAAAAATGTAAAATCTGACTATTTTAAGTGTACTACTACTATTTTAAGCATTTTTTGATTTTGATTTGATTTGTCAATTCCAACGCGCACACTCCGAAATATAAATAAAATACTGATAAGCATGTAATCTCGTCGTCACTATTCGTAATATTTAACTGCTTTCAAAAATAGCAGGAGATTCTCAAATCTACTGTATTTTTTGCATAAATGTGCAAATACATAGGACCATATAAAATAGGGTGGACCTATATAAAATTAGTGTAGGTCTGATGATGCACGCCAGAGATAGAGGACGGAACCTTACTGAAGTCGGTTCTTTTGATTTTTGGTGGTTCAATTACATACAAACATACATATTCTATAATCACGCCTGTTTCCCGTAGGGGCACAAACCACAGACTCACTTGCTACATTCATGAAATACCTCTTTGGCTTCATTCACTCTCATACATTTGTTCATACATTCTCGTCGGTTTAGAGTACTCTTGACTTGGCCCTTCTTTCAAACTATCCCGATTTGATCGTGACTCTCTACAGCAGCTGATTAGTTTAAGACAATGCCCTTTTACAGCAGCTACTATTTCGTATTTTACATCATTTGACTACATGATACAATTGTAAGCTATTGTCTCATTTACCAATGTTGACGTGTCCAAGTGCTCCAATGGTGCTTATGGAAATTAAAAAATATAAAGAGTATGAGTATACGTTGGTGGCTCAGTGGTTAAGACACCGTGTCAAATTGGGAGGTTCGGGTTAGATTCCCAGGCAGGCCATGAGTTTTTAAATTTAACTCATCGTGAGGAAACCTGCATGCTTGAGAAATTAGAATTCAAAGGCATGTGAAGTCCCCAATCTGCATTGGGTGAGCATGGTGGACTATGGCCCATACTCCCTCATTATACGAGGGAAGGCCTATATCCCTGCAGTGGGATGTTTACGGGCTGAGATGATGTTAAGATTTTCCCATTATAATTATATTCACAGACTGCTGAACGGACTGTCGAGCGAGAGAGTGCGCTGGATCAAGACAATTAAAGACTTGGACATTGCGATAGTCAACTTGATTGGCGACATACTTCTCAGCGCTTGTGAGTTTGTTGTATACTCTGCAGTATTAATATATATGCGCTTGGTATGTTGACAGCTAATAACCTATATTCCTAATGGGTTTTGGTATGGTATGGTATGGCTTTTAGGCCAAGTTGTATGGCATGAGGGGCGTGCAAATGTTTACTATTCACCAGTAAGCATCTCAGGTTTCATGATGATAATCGAATGTGAATACGTTGTCTATTCGCCTATAGTAGCTTGCAATGATATCGCCATTGCCCGAGCCACCCTTTACCACGCGACTGGCACCGTCCCGGTCGCTAGCAACGCCCAACCGCCCATCTACGGCATATATATACTATAAATGCAAACATCCATAGCTCGGGTACACGACCCATGACCGTATGGTATTCTAATCACTATACCAACCAGCCCCCGTAGCATGACAGGCGCGATAAAACTCACTGCCCGCGTCGGTTTTTCCCGACACTTACAACCTTGGGATCTTCAAGTCTAGAGTGAATAGGCATTTACTGGGTGCGCGTGATACATCTTCGGCAACATCGTCACTTTCCATCAGGTGAGATTGTAGCCAAACGCGAAACCAGTTTTTAATAAAAAAAAAAATGTCGCGCGAGATAATATTGGTCCTGCTCATTCTCTTGGACGAAATATACAACTATCCCATTCTCACTCCTACGTCGCGTACGACAAACGATATCATGCTACGCAGGCAGGTCGTTGTAAAACAGTTAACGTTGCTGTCATCTCTGCGCAGATGTTACATTGACATGACATTGCAGGCGCAGTCGGGTACGTGACGCCGTTTACCGATGAATTTAGAAGGGAGCTCATCAGCGAATGGATGCAGCATATACAGGTAATTTTCTCTCATCCATAATTTTCGGGTACATCCTTTTTGTCGACCATAATGCTATCGAGAGAAATAAACCAGGTAAGTTGAACCTTTTTTTTTATGCACAACGGGTTGGTACTTGACCTCAATCACACCTGATGTTAAGTGAAGATGAGGTCGAAGGTGGAAGCGTACTGATCCGGAAACCCCAACACATTTGGGGGACTGGCTATCTTATCTCTGACAACCGGAACACAACAATGCTATTTACATTGTTGCTTGGCGGCAGATTTAGATAAGATGGTGGTAGCTAGCCATGCGGACATTTGCGACGGAAATGCCCTACCACCAACCAAAAAAACCTCCGAAAAGTAAGGTTGAAGTAAACCTAGCCTGCACTCGTGGCGCATTCGCATTCGCTATTCGATTTTCTCCGGATTTCTTCATTCCTAATTCGATCTTGTAGTGAAACGCCTCTCCATAGCTCGCGTGACCTTGAAACTTCTTATGAGCTGAGAGATCACGTTTCAGTGCCATAAGTCATGATTGATAAAACACAACCGGTTGTCAGAGATAAGATAGCCAGTCCCCCAAATATGTTGGGGATTCCGGGTCAGTACGCTTCCACTTTCGACCTCATCTTCACTTAACATCAGGTGTGATTGAGGTCAAGTACCAACCAAAAAAAAACACATTGGTTAAAAAAGGGTAGAAGGGGTTGGTACGGCTCAAATGATGTCAGACTTCGTGAGGTCTCACGTGAACGGTTTGAACAAGAAAGGGACTCTCAACACAATAATTTCTTTTTCTCAAACATGCTTGGAAATTTGAGCATTGTTTTGACAACTTTCTTCGAGATAAATCAAAAATGCAATACTGGTCAAATACATGCGAGCAGCGGCCGGGAGAGTTGTATAGAAGTCCTGTTTAGCGGCCGAATAAATTAATATAAAAAATGTAATTTAAAACTGGAATTATTCTTTTTACTCCTTAACATGGTGGATGAGCCCTTGCTCGACTCATACAGCTTGATAGTTGATGCTGATATGATGATGCAGGAACAAAGATATGAGGACCGAGGCGACGGACGCTGGGACGTCCGTCGCCCAACTTAACGGTCCCCACGCGTGAAGGCGCGCCAAATGTCCCGGCGCGCCTCCAAAAGCTGGCCAGAAGGCTACCTCGCCTTCCTGAGGTGGGTCCGAAACCGGACAACCGCTGGCAGAGCTGCAGAAGAGATTTCGCTCCTGGGCTCTGTCGCTACGGCGGCGAGAGGGACATCAAGGGGTTTTAGTCGGTAGGTCGGCGTGATGCCGGAGTCCGACATACCCCGCCCTTCATCCCATGTGGGGGGCGGGGACGCATGAGCGTTTCCCCTTGTAAAAAAAAAAAAAAAAAGAAAGGAACAAAGATATAACTTGATAATAATTACTTGATTTATTTATAAACATGCTAACATTATGTGTGCTTACTGTATGATGGGCGAACGTGAACTAATTATGTATGAGTGAATGAAAAGCGTGTTACTAAGGAATTTGCTGAGGTGAGAAAATGCACGATCGAGGTGATCGTACACATGGCAACCACGGAGGTAAATTATCGAAGGTTTTATTTAAATTTCGTACTGACTTCCGAGTAGAAAGCTGTTCGATAAAAAAAAAACGAATATTTTGGCGCGTGAAAAACCCAACAACACAATTGTACATTCAACAAACTGTATTTTCAGATATAATTTTCTATGTTATACTACATAGTTTGAATTTCCTTGCATTATATGGGAAAAGTACTATATAAGCCTTGGCCGTAATTCGGCTTACTTACGTATCGGTTCGGCTTAGCCTCGGCCTACATTTTCACGGTCGTCCAACAATGCCTATTTTGCCGGTCGCTGCAGTAATGTACTATTTTTATTTGTTGCAGGAGGTGGAAGTGCCTCATACACATGGCGCGACTCCGCTCACCACCCTCGGGGATCCGGTGCAGATCAGGTATTATTATTAAATAGTGTAACTAGGTTTTCTACTGCCTCCTAACTTAGGGCTTTGGCTTGGGTAATAGAACACAGGGGTGGGTTCGGCGTCCTATGGGGTGAAGCGGAATAAGTACCACGATTTTGAAAGAAGACATTTATTGCTATTCTATTTCTAATACAGGTTCGCCTAGCTTGGGTTTGCACTTTCACGAGGTAGACTAAGTTCGAACACGCCACGCACTCTTGTCTATCGCGGAGACCTAGGTACACGCGTATACTAGGTTTAGCCGCTCGCTTGAGTGTCGTCGTCCCGTGGTTGCACCTGGTGCAGCTCAGACCCTCTCGAAGGCCGGCCGCATCCAATTTGGGAAGCCTCGGTAACGCTGTGGTGAGCCCGCTGCGGTGACAAAATGTGCGTCCGATCTGTCTCGGTGCCCGGCTGGAACTACCCGGCCAACTCGTCCTTTCCTTCGCTGCGCTCGCGCCAGATGCGGTCTATTTAACGGGGACTGAGCGGGATGAAGGGCGCAGCGTTCAAAATCGTTCACTTGCCATATATGGTATTGAATAGGTCCATACCTGAAGCAAGGGGAAGCGGAGAGAGCCTTCAATGCCCTTTCCTCGAAAAGTGCGTACGTGCGGTCAAAGATTAATTTTTAGCGCAGAGGGGACATCGCAAAGTAATGCTACACTAGGTAGCTCTTTTAATCGTTGTATGGAAGCCATATTGACCGCATTTGCAATACTCAATATGTCGGCTTTAAACGCGTGCCTAGGTAGAAGTGCTGAAATATAATACGGTAGCGATCTAGTTTCGCCGTCACATAACTCTTATATTGATTAATCCGTGAATCAGTTACAGGAATATATGTGATATCTCTTTTCAGTGTCTTTTCAACTGCTATATTAAAAATGGCTAACTGACCGCAGTGATCTGGAGTTAATTTATTTATTACTAGGTTGTAAATTTGAAAAAATATTATCAATGGAAGTGGCTGATGTAGAGATTATTCTAGTCGGCACTGAAAAAAGATTAACAAGATTATAGCAAGTGTAAAGTGCTTGTGTACTTGTCGTGCAGAACTTGGCAGATGTACGGTCTGCCGCGCGATCCGCTGTCGGTGGAGTCCGCCGTGCTGATGTCCAACTCTCGTCGTTGGCCCCTAATCATTGACCCCCAGACGCAGGCCAACAAGTGGATCAGAGCTATGGTAAGTTTTCCCGGTCTTATATAAACTATGGTAATTGTGGGGTTTTAATGCCACAATCATAAGATG
Source organism: Oegoconia quadripuncta (assembly GCA_949316235.1). Taxonomy (NCBI): domain Eukaryota; kingdom Metazoa; phylum Arthropoda; class Insecta; order Lepidoptera; family Autostichidae; genus Oegoconia; species Oegoconia quadripuncta. The sequence continues at coordinate 2,271,861 of OX438758.1, forward strand.
CTATGATAAGATGATGTTATGATAAGATGATGTTATGATAAGATGATGCTATGATAATCAGGGATGGGTAACTCCGAGGAGTGCTAAAGAAAACCGATCCGTTTGAGTGCTATAAAAGAACTGATTAATTGTCTTCGTATTACTGTACAAATATTGCACGCGTATGCAAACGCGAATCCACTATAATAGCAAATTAATAAAAATGTGCGGTGGCCCGTACAGTAATGTTTATTTATTTATTTTCTTTATTTTTTTTTTATTTATTTAGGTACACTAACAGCTTATACACTAAAACATTATTTTGGTAGTTCACATATTGGTCACATGATAAGTGTATCAGCCTATTATAAGTATACACAGCATTCTAAGATAGATAACAGTATAAAATTTAAGATAAAGTTTAAATATATAAAGTTTAAAAAGTCCAAAAAAAAACATATCAGTAACAATGAAAAAACATCTTTAGGTACATTAACAGTAGTACATCTATTATAGTTCAATGTGACATGGTTTGTGGTACAGTTCTTATATGTCTACCAATTACAAATGTACTCAGCATTAATGATAGAAGACAACGTTTGATTTAGAAGATAAGTGAATAATGATGAATAATACACGAATGAAAAATCAGTCAACATTATTTATTTATACTGGGAGAGCGAAGTGTGTAAGTATATTATTTTTAAAAACTTTATGTGAACACTGAAAAATATCATTATCGTTATTGTGTTTAACATTATATTCGTTGTGAGTGGAACTGATTCTGGAAAGGGTGTTAATGTGGTAATTTTAAGGTGGTATGGACATATAAAACGAATGAGTGAAAGGAGATTAACGAATGCAATATATAACGAAAGCGTGAATTGAAGGGTCGGTAAAGGTCGAACAGGAAGGACGTACGTTAATCAAGTGACTGACGTACTTACAAAAGGTCAGGTGTAGTCAACCACTAACCGACCAGCGTGTATGAGGCCTGACAGTGGAAGAAGCAAAAGTAGTATGTCAGGATCGTTGCAAGTGGAAATATATATTATCTGCTTACCTCAACGGGACACAGGCGTGAGCCTATTTATGTATGTATCTAATAAGAAACAAATACTCCATATAACCAACAGACTGTTACAAATTCTTTCAGCTGGAATATTTAGATTACGTCCTAGAATAATACAATATGCTTACTTTTATAAAATGCTAGGGATGTTATTCAGAAATTTTGTAGAATACTATTAATTTATGATACGAGTATAATAATAAATAGCTTGTTACCGTTATCAGGGCAAAATCGAAGGTCTGGTGGTGGTGAAGCCGAACGACAGAGACTTGCTGAGGAACTTCGAGTCGGCGTTGCGCTTTGGCAAGCCGATTCTGCTGGAGAATGTGGGCCAAGAGCTGGATCCAGCGCTGGATCCTGTTCTTAAGGTAACTGTCCTGTGATTTAGGGATTTTAAGTGGATTGATGGGTCTGGACGGCCAAGTCGCTGTGTGATTGTGAAAGCGTGCTCCAAAGGGGATTATTTACCACATGGCTAGCTACCACCATTGTTGTGTTCCGGTTGTCAGAGATAAGATAGCCAGCCCCCCAAATGTGTTGAGGTTTCCGGGTCAGTATGCTTCCACCTTAGACCTTATCTTCACTTAACATCAGGTGTGATTGAGGTCAAGTAAGAAACCGTCGTGCATAAAAAAAAAGTTGCTGCCCGGAAATATTTAGCGCAAGAAAATTGCAGAGTTTAACCCCATTGAATTCCCCCAGCGCCAATATTTCCGTCAAGCCGGTCAGATGGTGCTGAAGCTCGGTGACTCCCTGATCCCGTACATGGCCGGGTTCCGTCTCTACATCACAACCAAACTTCCCAACCCGCGTTACACACCGGAGACCTCCGTCAAGGTGCAGATCGTCAACTTCGCGCTGGTGCCCAGGTAATCCTGCTATAATACATGTATTGCCTTTTTATAATAGTTATTATACCTCTCAGCCATCGACGTTGATTGTCTGGTTGAGGTATGAGGGAGGTGGAGTACCGCATTCTCATTGGCACTGCCAACACGCTGCATACTCTACCGTAGTGTATACGAAAGCAGGGGGCCGAGCTTTACCCGACTTCACCATAGGGTTGACCTTACGGCCGTTTTGCATTTCATTGACTACACTCCCATTGTCCGTGGGGGAGGTGGAAATCTTATGTTCCTACTAGGGCTTGTAATACCTATTCGCCCAATTTTACTATTCGAATATGTCGAAGTTTTCGAATATTTTCTATCTATAAAACAAAATAAATAAATATAGCACATAATTCGTAGATTTTATAAAGTTCACAGACATCAAAGTAACATCGACTGATTTGTAAAGAAAAAACTAGGTTTTTCTAAAATGATTATTAGCTTTAATAAATAATGAGACTGTTTTTGACCAGGAAAACACATAATATTTTAGTAACAAATAATATAATGTAAGTTGCTAGTAGCGAGAATTTAATTTGGCGTTTCTTTTGTTCAATTCACGGTTATATTTATTTTATTATTAAAGGTTAGTTAATATTCGAAAAGTTCGAAAAATTCGAATACTACTCTTAAGTAATATTCGAATAATACGAATATTCGAATACCAAGCCCTAGTTCCTACTTAGACACCCTGTTACTTTCTTTAAATTGATTGGGATCCAAGATAGCAACAGAGTCACGTAGGGCACCATCTACCTTCAGTAGGCGCCGTGTCGGGTACCACTGTTGATCCTAGCTTATAGGAGTTATAGTGGGAGGAGTGATGAGGCGGGATCTGACACTACCAATGTTGTTATTTAGTGTCCTTGACAGAGCCAATCAGGGTGGAATAAGCTGACAGGATTGACTAATAACTAACTGACTTGAACTTTTGGGCGGGCCGCTTACATCTGTTCTATTATGTTTGGTGTAGTGGTCAGCAACTCTGGTCACTATACCAAAAGGTTGCGGGTTCGAATCCCGCTAGGGGCATATGTTTGTGTGATGAATACGGACATTTGTACCCGAGTTATGGATGTTTTCATTTATAATAAGTATTTATTTACAAAAAAAAAATGTATTTATGTAGTATATCAACCATCTAGTATCCACAATAAAAGCCTATAGTTGCTTACTGTGGAACTAGATGGCGCTGTGTGTATGAGTATGGATATTTTATTTATTTATTATTTATTTATTATCCTGATGTGTTGACAAATGCTATAGACTGCATGGATGCTCTCAACAGACCAAGGTTGGTCGCTGCAGAGCTATAGCCATCATAAACCAGTCACAAACGCACTGCATTTGTAGATCCTCATTGCAAAACATGGTGTTTTAGCTTACTCATCTACTGGGCCACGTTCAAATTCTAAATTTTTGATTCAGATGATGATATTTGTTAGTATATAGCTTCTTTCTGTCTTTTCAATTTAAGAGCTATGCTCTTGTCGGTGGAGCAATGACCACGTCTCTCTACTTTCCGCCCTCGTTTCAACCTCTTTGTACGACACGACATCCACCTTTTCTTTCACTTGATCAAAGTAATTACGCCTAGGTCTTCCCCTTCCTCTCTTTCATTCAATCTTTCCCTCAATTATGTTCTTCAAAAAAATATCGTGTCGTATCAAGTGACCTATCATCTTTCCTCTTCTTTCCTTTTATGCTTCTTTCTATGTTAGTAAAATTCAAATAGAATGAAATAAACCAACAATCCACTATTCAAGAGGGCTGCACATTGCTGACTTTCGTACTTTTATGTATTTCTTCATCCCTGATTTAATCTCCTGATGAAACGCCGAGTATCGCCCTCTTCACAGCTCGTGTAACCTTCTACTTTCTCATGAGGCCCTTAATCAGAGATCTTTCTACCATCTAGTTGTACGTCCCCACTGTTGGCATACAGGATTTGTTGGTACAGGCCACCGACTTGGCTTAATGAGATAATGTCATAATGCCTTTAGTTGAAAACAACCGGGACCGACTATATAACTCGTGTTAAAATGCCACCGAGCAGCTGCCCACTGCCCGCGCCAGACATTGTTTGAATTCGCTAATCGAACAGCGAATGCGACTGCGCACGACGACTTCCTACAATACTCATGACAATTATTTCTACCCACAGCGGTCTATCCGAGCAGCTGCTGTCTATCGTGGTGGCCCAGGAGCGTCCGGATCTAGAGGAGCTTCGGGGTCAGCTGATTGTGTCCCGGGCGCAAATGACGTCACAGCTCGCTGAAATGCAGTCGGATATTCTGTACGGGCTTTCTAATAGCGAGGGGTCGCCTGTAGACGACTTGCCCCTCATCCTCACGTTGGAAGCCATCAAGATCAAGAGCGCCGAGATATTGGTAAGTGTGCCCACCGATTGTGCAGATGGATATTTTCATCAGCGTGGTGAGTCCAAATGGTCGCTTGGCCAGGAGCCTGATGAGAATATCTCACATTCTCTTATTGGCATTCAAATAGACGCCGTGATTGAGGATCAAACTGCCAGCTGTTCTGTAAGGTTCTGTGTCAAAGAGAAAGGTATTATAAGAGGTTAAAGTGGTTTGGGCATGAAGGAAAGAGTGAAAGAAGAATAACGAAAGCAATATATAACGAAGTCGGTAACGGTCGGTAAGTTTCGACCAGGAAGGACATAAGTCAATCAAGTGACTGACGTAGGGACTCATAAAAGGTCAAGTGCGGTCTACCACTAATCGACGAGACTGGTTGAAGCATTTGTAGGATGACCGATTGGTGTAGAGGATAGTGAACCAACGGTTGCGGGTTCGAATCCCGCGACGGGTAAACGTTTGTGTGATGAATATGAACATTTATTCCAGAGTCATGGATGTTTATATAAATATTTATGTATGTTTATCCGTTATCTAGTATCCATAGTACAAGCTTTGCTTAGTTTGGGACTAGATGATTGGTGTAAGTGTCCGAAATATTTATTTATACTTTGGGAGATAAACTACCTTTGACGTTGACTCTGTACTATTGAGCTGATATCTGGGGGCACGGCCGTGCCCCCACCAAGTCGAGCAAAAAAGCGTCACGGCCGTACCATCCTTTTCTCGAAGCAACTCAGACCATTTTCGACCCCCTGTAACTTCGTTGTGGATAAAAATAGAAGACTGAAATTTTCAGTAACTATGCAGGCATTGTAAAGACACGTATATTTAAAATTTCATTCAATTTGAACCAGTATTTTAAGAATTATAAGGGGTCAAATTTCTTAATTTTGTCAGTCACTGACTCACCGATCATCAAAATTCTAAGGCACTTCTAGCAGACCTAGAAGCTTCAAATTTGGAATATAAGTAGTGTTTGGTGTATGAATCAAGGAAAAACTAAAAAATCTAGAAAAGACAGCAAAGAAAATTAAGCCCATACAGCCAAGTCTTCAGTTAATTAAATTTTTCAATATTTTATTTTACGGCAATTATTATTATTGCTTGCGAAGCCGCGGGTTTAAGCTAGTCCCATATAAATATAGGCGCATGGTAGTGCCCCTGCCAAATCGAGCAAAAAATGGGTATTCCGGTGATGAAAACACGTGTATTAAATTATTTATTAATGCAAAAAACGTACCTACGTGCGTATTCGTACTTATTACGAGTGCGTAAGGTTGTATAATTATATACCACGCGCTGCGATGCTAGCGAGTGAGCGCGGGCCGTTACTACGCGCTGCGCGGTGCTAGCGCGAGGGCGCGGGGCGGGGACAGTGGCGGGGCGCGCGGAAAGGTGAATGTCGCCGAGCGAGCAGCAGCCGCGCTCATACACGCGAGCGACCCAATGCTGTTCGGATGTGCCCAGAATTCTTACCTATAAGTTTGCGATTTTCATTGATAATTTCGATTGCTATATTAGTTTGACGACTAAAGGCTACTCTCATTGGTTTACTGATATTATTTGCTTACAATTTGGACGTTGTTCGGATAAATAATTTAAATAAATTAAATATTGATACTTTAAGTACCTAAGTATCTACAAAATACAAAAAGAAATGAGATCCCATCAAAAACAATACTTGTCAAAAAAACCAAGTCTCGCAACTCAGTTGTTCTGCGGTAAAAAGTTGTGAGATCCATGTAATACCAAGTCGGTTGTTAATTTATTCAGTCTCTACTTAAGCGACTTTCTGTCTTAATACGTCCAGTCTCTAAGACCACGATCGTGGTCCATAACAATTGAAAATCATTTGTGTCTGGAATCTCCGTACTCGAAGCATTAAGTTATTACGTAATAATTAACAGCATCTTATAGTGACGCATATCAATATTAAAATTCTTTAATGTTTTATATAAATATATTGAGACTTGGCCATCGCCTGAAAAGACGTGTAAATTCAATCGCCTGAAAACACATGTAAATTCAATTATTTAGTGCGATGGCCAAGTCTCGATATATTTATATAAAACATTAAAGAATTTTAATATTGATATGCGTCACTATAAGATGCTGTTAATTATTACGTAATAACTTAATGCTTCGAGTACGGAGATTCCAGACACAAATGATTTTCAATTGTTATGGACCACGATCGTGGTCTTAGCGACTGGACGTATTAAGACAGAAAGTCGCTTAAGTAGAGACTGAATAAATTAACAACCGACTTGGTATTACATGGATCTCACAACTTTTTACCGCAGAACAACTGAGTTGCGAGACTTGGTTTTTTTGACAAGTATTGTTTTTGATGGGATCATTATTACCTTTAATATTTTAAATTTCATGATGTTGTGTTCCGGCTGTCAGAGATAAGATAGCCAGTCCCCCAAAGGTGTTGGGGTTTCCGGGTCAGTACGCTTCCACCCTTCGACCTTATCTTCACTTAACATCAGGTGTAACTGAGGTAAAGTAAGATTCCGTCGTGCATAAAAAAAAAGAAGACCACCCACCCATGGAATATGGCAGCTATTAACTCTTAATAACATGTAACAAGGTTTGCTTTTAAGTCTAGCCTCTGTAGGTTCTAGCGCCAGGAGATGTCACAGCTTTTTGAGATGCAGTCTGACATCATTACCAATCAGACACAAGGTTGAAGCACTGTTTGTTTAAAACCTTTTATATCCACAGATAAAAGTAGAAGACATGGAGAAGACAACGCTAGAGATTGAGGAGACGCGCGAGGAGTATGTACCGGTCGCGAACCGTGGCCAGATCCTGTTCTTCTGCCTGTCTGGCATGGCGACCGTGGACCCCATGTACCAGTACTCGCTCGAGTGGTTTGTCAAGCTGTTCATACGGAGCATGGCCGAAACGGAACCCAACGGTGAGATATATGGCTGTGTGGTATCGCCACGTAAAACGATTAGATTAAACAGACGACCGATTGGTGTAGTGGATAGTGACCCTGCCAGCGAAACCAACGGTTGCGGGTTCGAATCCCGCGACGGGTAAATGTTTGTGTGATGAGTTCCTGAGTCATGGATGTTTATATAAATATTTATGTATGTTTATCCGTTGTCTAGTATCCACAGTACAAGCTTTGCTTAGTTTGGGACCAAATGATTGGTGTAAGTGTCCGAAATATTAAAAAAAAAAAAAAAGAAAAAAGTCTCTTCCCGTGAATGCCGTAAAAGGCGAATTTTCCACCAAAATACATGTCAATAAAGTGATCATTTTTACCCGACTGTCCAAGCAAGGTTGGTAATGTTTTTCTGGTGTATGATGTATACTGGATGGGTTTGTTTACTGCAAGAAAAAAAATAGGGCATATTAGGTAAAATAGAAGGTATTGGCATAGGTCGTTTTCCTTTTTATTTCATAACTATCATCGAATAAAGGGTTAGTGTCATTTGACGGTTTTGTTTGTAGCCTATGACACATAGTTCGTAAATTTCGCAAGATAGGAACCCTACAAATCCCGTCAGTCACATATCCTTCCAATAACTTCCCGAGTTATGGATGTTTTTCATTTATATATGTATTTATATATATATATATATATATATATATATATATGACGACCTGTTCGGTGTAGTGGTTAGCAACTCTGATCACTATACCAAAAGGTTGCGGGTTCGAATCCCGCTGGGGGCATGTTTATGTGTGTACCCGAGTTATGGATGTTTTCATTTATACATCTGGTATCCACAATACAAGTCTGTATATGTCCAAGGTATTTTATATTTTTATTTTATATTTCTTATATTTTTATTTATTTACAAAAAAAAAGTATTTGTGTAGTTTATCAATCATCTGGCATTCATAATACAAGCCTAGTTGCTTTGTGTGGAACTAGATGGCGCTGTGTGTATGTGCAAAGATATTTATTTATTATTTATATACATAATGTAAGTAGATATCTATGTTAACCTAAACGGTTTGACCAATATTAAAGTGCAAAGTGTCAACTTACAGTATTAAATGAAAGTTACCATTGAACTTTATTGCGTTGTGGAAGATGCTAAGATCTCCTAAAATAATTTTCTAAAAAATGAATCAATGCCTACTTTATATTTTCTAATACTTTATATTAGGAATTCTCGGAGAAATTTTTCATAAATATAAAGACGTTATTGAATTCGTTTAGTCTACAATGTCAAACAATATTGGAAATAATAACTCATTCATTTGTTATTAAAGTATTATGAACTCTACGTGTCACGCAATAGAAAACAATGAGAGCTAATAGCAAATGTTTAAATATCCTTGACATACACACAGCGCCATCTAGTTCCACTTTAAGCAACTATAGGCTTGTGTTGTGGATACCAGATGGTTGATGTACTACATAAATACATATTTTTTTTTGTAAATAAATACTTATTATAAATGAAAACATCCATAACTCGGGTACACATGTCCGTATTCATCACACAAACATATGCCCCTAGCGGGATTCGAATCCGCAACCTTTTGGTATAGTGGTCAGAGTTCCTGACCACTACACCTAACAGGTCGTCATAATCAATCAATATGTTTGGATCCACAGAGGACATAATAGAGCGGGTGGAGACGATAATCGAGCACTTCACGTTCCTGCTGTACCAGAACGTGTGCCGCAGTCTGTTCGAGCGCCACAAGCTGCTGTTCGCGTTCCTGCTGTGCGTGCGCATACTGCTCGACAAGGGCGTCATACGCCGCGACGAGTTCAACTACATGCTCAACGGGGCCAAAATTGAACAAGTATGTTATTATCAGATTTAACCACAGATTTATAAATAGTAGTTTGGGATTGGATGATTTTTTTTTAATGCACAACGGCTTGGTACTTGACCTCAATCACACCAAGTGAAGATGAGGTCGAAGGTGGAAGCGTACGGACCCGGAAATCCCAACACATTTGGGGGACTGGCTATCTGATCTCTGACAACCGGAACACAACAATGCTATTAACATTGCTGCTTGGCGTCAGATTTAGATAAGATGGTGGTAGCTAGCCAGGCGGACATTTAAAATGCCCTACCACCAACCAAACCGCAGTACTTAAACATGTATCCCCCTGGGGATCAAACCCGCGACCTCCGAATCGTAAACCCAATGTTGTTTACATTGAGCCACGGAGGCGGTTAATAGTTAATGATTGGTGGAAGTGTCCGAAATTAAAATAGTAGCCAACCAAACATCAGTATACATGCGCAATTGCGACGCTTAAGCCACCTAATGTACACCTTTTTAACCAACTTTACAAAGGGGAAGATTCACAATTCGGCTGTTTTTGTTTTTTTTTTTTAATTCAAATATAAATGTGTTTCTAAAGTTATGAATAAATTATGAATATAATTGTAATATGTAAACTTTAATTGCATAAATAACATTATATATCATTGAGAAATGTAATGCATGGCATGGTAATAAAAATTTATCAATTAGTATGAGTAACAATAAGGCTAATAAATAAATATCCTAGCACATACACAGCGCCATCTAGTTCCACATTCAGCAACTAGACTTGTATTATGGATACCAAATGGTGGATAAGCTATACGACATTAAAGGCAGTGTCCGACTGGGGCGACGCCAATCTTGTCGAATTCAATTCTTCCAAACCACAGGCGTGTCTATTCACTAGCAAGCGGAGTCCTTTCCACCTCACTCCGACTTTCCGGGATGTATCCATTCCAATCTCTGACCAACCTCTTGGGTTTGGAGTTAACCTCGAGTCTGAATTTTGGGCGCTCCATCGAATCGAAAGGGAAATTAGCAGCTAAGAAGCTTGGAATTCTCTCTAAGGTCAGGCGGTATTTCACACCAAAGCAGCTGCTGGAGCTTTACCAAGCTCAGATCCGCTCGTGCATGGAATACTGCTGTCACCTCTGGGACGGATCAGCCAAGTACCAACTGGCTGCACTCGATTCTGTGGAACGACGCGCCATAAGACTCATAGGCGATGACCCAACGGTTACCGGCAAATTGCAAAGCCTTGAACACCGCCGTAGGGTCGCATGCCTTTCAGTGTTTTACAGGATACATTTCGGTGAGTGTGCGATGGAATTGCACGATCTTATTCCACCGTCCCCTTTCCATCTTCGAACAACCAGGCGCGGGGGGGTTTCCATCCATATGTTGTCAACATACCGAACATCCGCACTAAGCGCTTTGCTTCATAATTTATAATGCGGACTGCTAAGGTATGGAACTCACTGCCCGCGTCGGTTTTTCCCGACACTTACAATCTTGGGATCTTCAAGTCTAGAGTGAATAGGCATTTACTGGGTGCGCGTGATACATCTTCGGCTTCATCGTCACTTTCCATCAGGTGAGATTGTAGTCAAACGCGAAACCAGTATTTAATAAAAAAAATAAAATAAAAAAAAAACGAATAAAAGTATTTTTTTGTAAATGTAAATGTATACTATTATAAATAACTCGGGTACACATGTCCGTATTCATCATACAAACATATGTCCCTAGCGGGTATCGAACCTACAACCTCTACAGACCTTACTACCACACAAAACAGGTCGTTAATAACAGGTTTCCTTTAAATAAACCTTTGCCTCCAGGAGTTGGAGAACCCTGAGCCAAAGTGGGTTGCAGAGCGATGCTGGATAGATATGCAGCAGCTCGCGTCCATCCCCACGATGAAGCAGTTCGTGCTGGAGGACTTCATCACCAATATCAAGTTCTTCAGGACATATTACGATGCATGGAATCCACACAAGTTAGTACTTGTTGTCTTAGCGAATACAGAGGCTGCTATTTTAAAAAAAGTAATCTTTTTTTATGCACAACGGTTAGCACTTGACCTCAATCACACCTGATGTTAAGTGAAGATGAGCGTACTGACCCGGAAACCCCATCTTATTTAGGGGACTGGCTATCTTATCTCTGACAATCGGAACACAACAATGCTATTAACATTGCTGTTTGGCGGCAGATTTAGATAAGATGGTGGTAGCTAACCAGGCAGACATTTAAAATGCCCTACCACCAACCAAACCGAGTACTAAATAGGTACCCCGCTGGGGAAATTACCGCCAACAAAATTAGTTTAACCCTAAATAAGTAAACTATATTTCGTGTTACATGATAACTAAACAAGTCGAGCGGACGTAAGAATTCACTATAATGAAAAAAGGTGCCCGCTTTTATCAATAATCGGAAATCCTCGAAAATAAAAACTTTGAGGCTCGAGTGCAGGTCAGAGCGATTTTATTAATTTATTCTGTTCTTAATATATCCATAATTAAAACTGCGTGTGCGGCGCTGATAATATAAAAATCCATTCATTTTTAGCCTAGCAAGAAGCCGGGCACAAAAAATTTTAAAGACTCATTTGAGTGTCCCCCTCCACGGAAATCTTTAGTAAAAGGCGAAAGATTTATACGTTTTGAAGGGAAACCAGAGTTAACTAAATATTGTTTCGACTTTGCGACGGTGTTCATGTTTGTTTCTGTGATATTTGGCTTTTAACAAAGTCTTTTGTTGTATTTTGATAGTCGTTCTAAAGTTTTCTAGATGTAATTGTTTTTAATATTAAAGATTAAAATAATACTTTAGAAATACAATTTTTTTTTATGATTAACTGGATACGCGTTTGACCACCATCTCACTTGATGGGAAGTGACGATGTGGCCGAAGATGAAGCACGCGATCTCAGTAGTAGCCTATTCACCGTGCTCTTGAAGATCCCAAGGTTGCAGGATTCAGGAAATACAAATAGTGTTTTAATTTCAGACTCCCACTACCAAAGCCGCTGGACACTCAACTGGACGCGTTCCAGAAGCTGTTAGTGCTGAAGTGCATTCGCCCGGACAAGCTGGTGCCCGGCATGCAGGTGGGTGTGGCATGAGCTAACACAACAACAATTTTTTTTAACAACAATCTAACCGCCTCCGTGGCTCAATGTAAACAACATGGGATCTTCAAGAGCAGAGTGAATAGGCATTTACTGGGATCGCGTGCTTCATCTTCGATCACATCGTCACTTTCCGTCAGGTGAGATTGTGGTCAAACGGGAATCCAGTCGATCATAAAATAAAAAAAAAACATTGGGTTTACGATTCGGATGTCGCGAGTTCGATTCCCAGCGGGGTACATGTTTAAGTCCTCGGTTTGGTTGGTGGTAGGGCATTTTAAAATGTCCGCCTGGCTAGCTCCCACCATCTTAATATAAATCTGCCGCCAAGCAGCAATGTTAATAGCATTGTTGTGTTCCGGTTGTCAGAGATAAGATAGTCAGTCCCCCAAATGTATTGGGGTTTCCGGGTCAGTACGCTTCCACCTTCGACCTCATCTTCACTTAACATCAGGTATGATTGAGGTCATGTACGAACCCGTCGCGCATAAAAAAAAACCCGAATAAAATAATGTTATGAATATTGTTGTCTTCTAAACATATAAATTCAAAAATATAAATTTTAGGTTATAAAGAATATCTGTATTGTATTGTATAAATCTATGAATCTGTAATTTAGAATATCAAATTTGACAATTCTATTCCATTCTTAGATTATGTAACTTCATCGGTATCGTTATCGATTACGTTGACCAATGGGAAACCGTCAAATTGCTGAACGAGCAGTGAGCCAACCAATCACATGTCAGAACGTAACCGATGACGATAACGATGAAATTATGTAATAGAACCCCTGACCTCATTTCGGATCAAGACCCCTGACGTTATATATGTATGTATGTAATTCTCGGACAGGATACCATATGACTTACTAGCTTTCGCCTGCGTGAAATAGCTTTATCGCGGATATGTTTCATTTGTTTATCCCGCAGCAACTACTCACTTTATCGGGATAAAAAGTATCCTAGGTCTTAATCCAAAGTATATTCTACCTATATACTTATCAAATCCGTTTGTTTGTTTGTAAACGCTTTATTGTACAAAAAGGCAATACATTAATCCAAATCCAAATTAACAAACAAACAGATGTCTAAACTTTTGCATTTATAATATTAGTTAAGAGGAACCTAGAAATAAGAGTCATTTCTAGGTTCCTCTTAACTAATATTATAAATGCAAAAGTTTAGATATCTGTTTGTTGGAATGTTATCAAATTACCATGTATATTTTTGTTTATTTAAGGATTACGTGGTGACCGGGTTGGGCGCCCGGTTTGTGGAGCCCCAGCCGGCGGATCTGGCGGCTTTATACGGCGAGTCAGACCCCCTGGCGCCTATCATCTTCGTGCTGTCCACTGGCACCGACCCTGCAGCAGGTACTTGGTTCGATCAGAGAAAAAGCTTAGTAGATCAAATTTGATAATTTTACGTCAATTTACACTTTCCAACGATTTTTTTCGGAGTCGTCATATTTTTAGAAATGTGTCGGGTTAGAAATTTTGAGGCGGAACGAACGAACGAACGAATGAAGTTTAGATAACGAACGAAGTTTAGATAATTGAACCAGCAAAAATTGGCAAAACAACCCGCTCCACTAAGGTTCCCTATCTCCGGAGAGCATCATCAGATTTTAAGGATTTTATATGGTTGAACATAGCATGCGCGCGTCTTCTAGCGTCGGACGACAAATAGGGCCAATTTTTTGTGAGCCCTCTGTACAATAGCGTGACACTATTGTCAATTAGCCTTTTACTTCAGCAACATTTGGGATATCTCTGACCACGTGGGACGATGGGTCATGACGTTATGTTTGTATCCGCCGCATTTCACATTCGTTGGGAGTGCAAATTATTCGCAACTTTACGTTCTGCCATATAAAGCTCTTAATCGATCGACCGCCCCTGGATCAAGTGCGCGTGTCTCGCTCAGATGTAATAATCGTTTTACACACAATTGTCTAGATTTGTTAAAGTTCGCTGATAAGATGAAGATGGGCAAGCGCTTCGAGAGCATCTCACTGGGACAGGGGCAGGGGCCGCTCGCCGAAGCCATGATGAAGACCGGCTGCGACTTCGGCAATTGGGTCTTCTTTCAGGTAACGTTTCGTGCAACCTCTGTATAGTTCTCGAGGAGTAAGCTCAGCTTTGCATTTGTGTGAGTGACGTTAAGCTGCTAGCGGTACAAGAGGTGAAGTGCGGCATGTGCGCGGCAGGGAAGCGACGCGCAACGGACACGCCGCGCCTCAGGCCGCGTTTAAACAATGCGCGGGACGCGCTGCGCCACAAGCCGTATCTCTATCTGTGTGCACTCACACAAATGCAAAGCTGATCTTACGCCTCGAGAACTGTACTGTTTATCTAATATTATATTTGACGACCGATTGGTGTAGTGTATAGTCACCCTATCAGCGAAACCAACGGTTGCGGGTTCGAATCCCGCGAGGGGTAAATGTTAGTATGATGAATACGTACATTTATTCCCGAGCCTTGGATGTTTATATAAATATTTATGTATGTTTATCCGTTATCTAGGTTCCATAGCACAAGCTTTGCTTAGTTTGGGACTAGATGATTGGTGTAAGTGTCCGGAATATTTTTTTTTATTATTATTATTTTATTTTAATATACAGAATAGATAAAATATCTGCTATACTTATGAAATAAAATTTTATAACATTTGAAATCGTAAAATTACATATAATTACTGCTCGTTTACAAGATTATCTTCACGGAGAAGAACAAGAAACCCAAAGGTTTATATTTAAGGTTCTTGTGATTCGATAAAATGAAGAATAAGAAATATAATAAACTGGATATCGCCGAGCGGTTCATATCTATGCAAGAAATTTGATGCACATAGTTTTGAATTTATTTAAATAGTTTCCTTACCTGCCAAATGAAAAATAACAATCACTTGTGTAAGAAATGTTTAAAGTTATTTCAAGCAGAAGTTGTTTATCAGTTTTGAAATGGGCTTTATTAGTATTATATTAAATATAAAGAACAATTCGCCATCAGAACTGCCATTTGTCTCCGTCGTGGATGCCGGTGCTGGAGCTGAACGTGGAACACATTCAACCCGATGTAGTGCATAAGGACTTCCGTCTCTGGCTCACCTCCACACCCTCACCGTTCTTCCCTGTCGCGCTGCTGCAAAACGGTGGGTATATTTTAAATAATAGAGATACGAGATATCATTAATTCATCATTCAATCATCAAAAGAGAGACAGAAAATTTGGTGTGTAGCTAGATTTGTTATTAATGAATTATTAGCAATAGGCTTGTATTATGGATACCAGATGGTTGATATACTACATAAATACATTTTTGTTTGTAAATAAATACTTATTATAAATGAAAACATCCATAACTCGGGTACACATGTCCGTATTCATCATACAAACATATGCTCCTAGCGGGATTCGAACCCGCGACCCTTTGGTTTAGCAGTCACCGTTTCCAATCACTACACCAAAGAGGTCATCAATATATAGGGACTAGGTCAAGATGATAATGATGATGGGCACAGGTCAACATAAACACATTCTTATGCTATACTGTGCTTGAACTCATCGATTAACTTCAAGCATTTATTTCAATATCAGATAAGTGATATAATAATAACAATAATATAATAAATACCTACTACCTGATGTTAAGTGAAGATAAGGTCGAAGGGTGGAAGCGTACTGACCCGGAAACCCCAACAACTTTGGGGGACTGGCTATCTTATCTCTGACAACCGGAACACAACATCAGTTGTTAACAGATTGTTTTGTTCGATAGGGTCAGGGTACGTAAAGATCCTGACATACTATTTTTGCTTTTCCACTCTCATCAAATAAAAAATAAATAAAATAAATAAATATTTCGGACACTTACACCAATCATCTAGTCCCAAGCTAAAGCTTGTGCTATGGATACTAGATAACGGATAAACACACATAAACATTTATTTAAACATCCATGACTCGGGAATAAATGTTCGTATTCATCACACAAACATTTACACCTCGCGGGATTCGAACCCGCAACCATTGGTTTCGCTGACAGGGTCACTATCTACTACACCAACCGGTCGTCTATTATTGAAAGTCAATTTAAATCTCTTGGAAATGTCCAATAGATTTTAATTAAATAATGTATTGCAATGGTAATACAGTAGGTACGATTTATTTAGTTATCCTGGTCACGGCTCTAATTATAATATCTTCTTATATTGCAGGTTATAAGATGACGGTGGAGCCACCGAGAGGTATCAAAGCGAACCTTCTCAAAGCGTATATGAACCAAGTGCCAGATTTCTTGGATTATTTCAACTCTGGCGATGCTAAAGTCCCAAATTTTAAGGTTCACATTTTGTTTGTATCACAGAATTTTAGATGAGATTTTGTAAAGCCAAAACTACTTTAATCACGTCCACAAACAAATGTGAGATTGTGATAAAGTTTACACAGGTGCTATATTGTTTTCAGCCTAGTAAAAGAATTGAACCAACTCGTCTATTCGTGTCGGTGTCGTTAAAGGACTTTACATCAAAACAACGTTTACAGACTTGCACGTTTTAATGGCAAAGGGAGTACACTATATCACGTGCACATTTTTGTATAATTCGAAAAGAAAACCGTGGGTGTATTTTAACGTTTTGTACACCCAAGCGCTTATGTTTCTCTGACCACACCATTTGGGATAACTGCCATGACTTTATGTACAATTTTTTCTGGGTAGAAAAATTGATTTTTTTTTTTACATTGGGACGCTACACTTATCGACACGCGTCGATACTTCGGTACCTTCTCACATCCCCAAAACCGCCACGAGAGCCAGGGCTCCGACTGAGGAAGCCGTATTAAGCCGCATCGTTAAATCAAATCACTTGAAAACGACACTCTTAAATTTAAATTTACTGCTCATTCACAAAGCAGACTCCGCAGAGAAGAACGAGCAAGAAACTCAAGGGTTGCTCTTCTTAAACAGATTTACAATTTGTGATTTGACAATGAGAGGAAAATATATATTATATGAATAATAAGACAGCTATGTCCATGCTTGCTTATCATCCAAATAGTCAGTGATTTTATAATAGGCTTTTGCTAATAATTTCTCATTTATGATTGTTACTTAGTAACCATGAGTTTGTGGTGCTTGCTGTAGAGGCTATGGGCCCGTGGTCATCGGACACGTAGAAGTTCGTCCACGGTCTCTCAACCAGATTGGTTCTGGCCTCGTGTAACCTATAGGCTGGCGCGTACCTCGATCAACGTCTTAGTCTAGCTGTTCAGGGAGGTAACGCGGCAAGTGTGTTAGGGTCCATGCCCCACACGGGAGTCTAGATGACGTTTTCGTCCTTTGTTTAGCTTTAGTTTTGTGACCTTCTCAGCCCACCTATGCCCAGCTGGGTCGAGTTACAAGGTGTATTGTACAGAAGAGGCGGGACAGCTCAGGCCAGGGTCAAAATAGAACACGGATTACCACACCAACTTATTTATTGCATGAAACAGAGGTTCGAAAGGGTCTTAAAACTAAAAACATAAGTATTGCTTTGTAGAAAAAATTGATTAAAAATAACAGTGATACTGAGTTGAAACTGGAAATCAATGTGCCAAAAAAAAGATCCGTCAGTTCATCAGTCAGTCAGTTAGTTTAAAATTTCGAATTTGAATTCCAATAGCTCAAACCCACCAATGAGTATCAGCTCAAAAGAACGACACCGTTACAATTTTATTGCTTAGTATTTAAAAAAGCTTTATTTGTGCCATATTCATAGAATTGTGGGTAGAACATTTTGTAGTTTTTTGATGCTGAATGCACCTTTATTTCCCAGTGGCTACTGTTCTCCCTCTGTTTGTTCCACGGCGTGGTGTTGGAGCGACGCAAGTTCGGGCCACTCGGCTTCAACATCCCCTACGAGTTCACCGATGGAGACCTCAGGATATGCATCTCGCAGCTGCATATGTTCCTCAATGAGTACACAGAAGTGCCGCTGAGGGTTAGTACTGTGTAATAATTAATAAATAAAATAATAAATAAATAAATATCCTTAGACATACACACAGCGCCATCTAGTTCCACAGTAAGCAACTATGGGCTTGTGTTGTGGATACCAGATGGTTGATTAACTACATAACTACATTTTTTTTTGCAAATAAATTCTTAATATAAATGAAAACATCCATAACTCGGGTACACATGTCCGTATTCATCACACAAACATATGCGCCTAACGGGATTCGAACCCGCAACCTTTTGGTATAGTGGTCAGAGTTGCGCTAACCACTACACCAAACAAGTCGTCAATAAATGTTATTTAAAAAGAATATAATAATAATCTACAATAAATGTTATTTAAAAAGAAATATGCGTTTTTAGACATGCTAATTTAGAAGTTTTACTGCAGAAAACAGCATTGATTTGTATTGTAGCAGTAACATTAAAGTACACTTTCAGATACTAAAATGGAACGCGCCAAAGGAAATGTTGCTTTCCCCATAGAGGAATAACACTACGTTTCACTCACGATTGAACGGATTGGGCTGAAATTCGGCACACAACTTGAAAATTAAAAAAAAATCAGGGCGAAATAGGACATAGTATACCATTTATCTCAGTCACGCGCTCCCTAGGGATTAATCCGGAATATTACTCCGCGACACAGTGCATCCACAAGCATAAAGCTAGTCGTTTTGAATGATATCCTCTTTCCAGATGCTAACGTACACTGCGGGACACATAAACTACGGCGGTCGCGTCACAGACGACTGGGATCGTCGTTGCTTACTGACGCTACTGACCGATTACTATGCGCTTCAAGTGCTCTCCGATAGATACATGTTTGATGAGAGCGGTGCTTACAAGCAGGTCAGTCTTGATTTCTTTTTTAGGGTCAACAGGTCAGCTCTTGACCTCAACACCTGGATGGAACTTGTGGTCACAGATTTTGTAAATATGTATTGTAGGATTTTGGGATAGACCAATTTAAAAAATCCGCCAAACGGCCTATGCACCGACATTCACAGTGAAGTTAGACAAGTTCTTGTTGCTAAATTCACTTCGTTTGACTGCCTGTTACCGCAGCAGTTATTATTATTAACGGTCCAGTTAGGTAAATCCAACTTCGAGAAGGAGATCAATCGTCGAATCCAGCTCGGCTGGGCAGCGTTTGGGAAGCTACGTAACATCTTCTCGTTCCAAATACCGCAATGTCTCAAAACGAAAGTCTTTGTTCAGTGTGTGTTGCCAGTGATAACATTTGGAACTGAAATGTGGTCGCTCACTATGGGCCTCATAAGAATACATATTTCGTCGAAGGTTAAAAATACATTGAATACATGCCTTCCTTTTTGAAAGTCGGTTAAAAATATGCTTCACCATGACTCGCTAAATCCCGCCGAAATAAGACGTGAAGATGTCTAGGCCCATCCTCATAAGAACGCTCAAGGCCACCCAAAGAACAATGGAGAGAGCTATGCTCGGAGTCTCCCTGCGGGATCGAATCAGAAATGAGGAGATGATTATTAACGATGATTAAAAATAAGCAAGTGTATATACACAGGTACGGTCGACCGCACGTAAAGCGTAATGCTCCCAGTAAAAGCTGAGCTCCCGTACGATAGCGCGCCCATACAAGGAGCGGACGGTCCAAAGACTGAAGTGATGTGCGGTCGACTTTACATAGAAAAATCAAAAACGTTCTAAAATTATTCCTTCCAGCAATCGTCGTCAAGTTCCGTAGAAGACTACACGAAGTACATCCGGACGCTGCCCCTTAACGACGACCCTTCGCTCTTCGGTCTGCACAGCAACGCCAACATCAGCTACGCGATGTCGGAGACGCACACCAACCTCAGTGAGAAATCACATAAAGGAGATTGCTTAGGACCCCGACTCTCGCGCACTCGACATTTCACTGTCGATGGACATCTCTTTCACACTTACAACCGTGTGCAAAAGTGACAAACCTATTGATGTCTATCGCCAGTGAAAACTCTAAGCTATAGTGATAGAGATAGCAATGCACTATCTACCCTTGTCATTGTGTTACGATATGACAAGGATGCATAGTGAATTGACGTCATAAACGATAACAATTCCCATAGCAATAGAGTTAGGCGATCTGACTGCAGGCCACGTACAATATCCTAAGCATGAGTACCAAATGAATCGTATCCCAAACAAATGTTATATTTTCTTACTTATTTATCGTATTCCTTGCTTACGTGTGAACAGTTACAATCCTTTCCAATTAATAAAAACAATTTGTATTGTGCTGTGGCGTTATTTCCGCCATTTGAAAAAAAAAATGTTTTACGCCTCTGAAACCAAGGCTTTTAAGCCAGTTTTATTGTAGTGTTCCAAGTATGTCTATAATTATTTTCCGTTGTTTTCCACTGTAGTGGGAGTCGGATGCACAATACGACTTTTCTATGCTTTTATATGCTCGTTATTTGCACCGAAAAAGGTCCAAAAGCAGGTTGTTTGCATTTTATACATTAAAAATAATTATATCACAATTGGCAACACTACAATAATGAATGATTTGCTAAAAGTTCACATACGAAACTAATTTCACGTTGTTGGGAGAAGATAAACGGCAGCTGCGGTCTCTTCGAGAATTTATTGTTGGAAATGTTGCACCGATTGGAGGAGAAAGTAAAATTGGCCGCGCGCCAGTATATATACATTTAAATTAGCGCCATCTATCGGATTGTCCTAGAACCCGTGAGAAAGGTACACTTGTATCTATTATCGATTAGTGGTGGGTTCACGGGTTCGCCGGTAGATGGCGCCAGTTTTACATTTTTTGACCCGACAGCGTCAGGCGAGGTTCTATACTGAAAAGACGTTCGTGAGTACGAACTTATACTGAATTCAGTACTACACTAACTTCCTTCTTTAAATGTGTAAAGCGTATTTGATTGATTGATTCAGAGAGAAGATCAAAAACTATAGATCTTTTAAAATTAATAGAAGAGCGAAAAATAATCTGTAATGACCAAGCTGCATGGTCCCGCACCTTAGCCTATTCCCGCATGAGACGAAGGAAAAAACAACTATAAGAAATGGTGGAAATCTCTAGGAAATAATATAATACCGCCTCCGTGGTTCAATGTAAACAACATTGGGTTTACGATCTGGAGGTCGCGGGTTCGATCCCCAGCGGGGTACATGTTTAAGTACTCGGTTTGGTAGGTGGTAGGGCATTTTAAATGTCCGCCTGGCTACCTACCACCATCTTATCTAAATCTGCCGCCAAGCAGCAATGTTAATAGCACTGTTGTGTTCCGGTTGTCAAAGATAAGATATCCAGTCCCCCAAATGTGTTGGGGTTTCCGGGTCAGTACGCTTCCACCTTCGACCTCATCTTCACTTGACATCAGGTGTGATTGAGGTCAAGTACCAACCCGTTGTGCATTAAAACCAAATATAATAACTGTCCGCAGATAATGACATAACGATTTGATGTAACAACACAATTTATATATTTTTGGGGTTTCCTTTACATATGGTATTCGCGCTTTGGCCATATTGACCAATGTCCTTTTGCTGCACTTATGGCTTGTGGGGAGAAATTAACATGTTTTTCACCTGTCTTTCCTTCCACAGACACATTAAAGAATCTCCAGCCGAAGGAAGCGACAGCCTCCGGCGGCCTCTCGCCCGAGGAGATGACAGAACGAGCGGCTAAAGACATTCTCGAAGTATTACCACCCATACTGGACGCGAAATTCATCTCCACAACGTAATATTACCATTATCTTTTTTACGTACAACTAGTGTTTGAGTTTTTTTACCGTAAGGAGAAAAAATAGGGCATATCAGGTAAGTGAAATAGAAGTTATTGACATAGATAGTTTAATTTTTTTGAAAACCATCAAAAGCGCACCCGCCGGTCGGAGATTGATATGCGATTTTTTTTAATTATGATTTTGAAAAAACAATCAAATCGTAAACCAAATGTTGTTTACATTGAGCCACGGAGGTGGTGGTTGGTATCCTTAATACAAACCTAGTTGCTTAATATGGAAGTAGATGGCGCTGTGTGTTTGTTAAAGAATTTTTATTTATAGCAACAATTTACATTTACAAAAAACCTGCTGTGAGATTAATTAATATTTTTATTAATTATATAATGTATATATCTATAGCATTCAAAATATAATAATAAATATGTAAAGAATATGATACTTGAGTATCGAGTGAGCGGCAGGCTGTGCCGCCATTGTGTTTGTGGACGGTACGTTGTGAACGTTCTCTGGAAAATGTAAACATAATTTAGAATAAATAAGTTCCCGATAATAATATTCGCTTCATTTCTTGACGACGCCCGAATCTGAGCTTTCAGTTCAGAAGTGGGATTGCACTCTCAACCCACAAGTGGATTTTTGGTAAGGTAAAACGAATAGGTTGTGTAAACAGGTGAGTCCGTATATTTTTATTTTTTTTTTGACATTTGAAAAGCTTTTTATTTATTTTTTTCAACAAAAACTGGCGATACCGATGATGATAATGATCATATGGTTCTCCTAGCCCGTTTTGTTATTGTCCTGACTAAAAATTTCCTATACTAAGATCTAAATGATGTTTGAAGTCGAGTGTGATACTAAATGTAGGTAGTTAAGATTTTCCGTTACTATTGTGAATACTTACATAAGTAAGGCCAAATAAAAGGATGAGATAAATTAATGGATTATGTAAGTAGGTATACAGTTACGTAGATGGTGATATTGACACAATCAGTACTTGGGTATGAGTATGGTTACATGTTATGTACAATAAGTGACAAAATTAGGTATACTATAAGAATAAATGATAAAAACTTGGATTATGCATTTCAGTATTAACTTATAGTTATACCTAATCGTTATGTACAATAAGTGACGAAATTAGGTATACTAGAAAAATATGCGATATAAACATGGATTATGCATTTCAGAGTTAACCTGTCATTATGCCTAATCGTGGTGTACGTGAGTCACGGACCAGAGAGAGGGCGGAGCGACGACATCGACGTACTAGAACTCCCTCACGGACTGAGAGGTCTAGAGCCGCCAGAAAATCCCGGAGGTCTGGGAGCCGGTCGGAATCACGAGGTAGCCGCCGTTCACGTTCTGTGGAGAGCATGCGGTCGAGGTCATCTCGTCGCCGACGCACACATCGCTGCCGCACGCCACGCCGAAATCAGCGAAGGAGTCGCAGCATGTCCCGGTGTCGAGAGTCACGTCGACGACATCGAAACGAACGATCGGTGACACGTGAACGCCGGGAGAGTACAAGTAAGCGTCGACGCGTTTCCACTGGAACCGATTCGTCTTCTAGGGGAAATGTGCCGTCGACCACTAGTAATAAGGATAATAGCACAATTAATTTTTCGACAGAGGATATAATGAAATTAATTAAGTCATTGCCCGCTTTAGCATCACAAAACCATAATCATTTTTCTATGAATTCCAATGCAGTGCCAGAGTTTGACCCCTCGAATAAAGAACAAACAATTGATATTTGGTTGAAGAAAGTAGAAGAATGTTCGACTTTATATAAGTGGTCCGAAACACAGCTGTTACATTATACATTGCCAAAATTATCAGGGGTAGCCAAAGTCTGGTACCAGGGATTACCATCGGGTAATTTCACCTGGACTGAATGGAAGGAAAAGTTAGTTAAAACCTTTCCAACTGTGTTGAACTATGCACAACTATTACGTGAGATGCTGGATAGGAAAGCTAGATATAACGAATCTTTAGAAACATACTATTATCATAAAATGAATCTGCTTAACCGTTGCAGCATATCAGGTAAGAAAGCCATAGATTGCATAATTGATGGGTTGGAAGATAGAGGTATGCGATTAAGCGCACAATCCGGCAATTACATGGAACCTGAGGATTTACTGGCTTATTTTAAATCAATTAAAACGGATGATTTAAAGGAGAGGAAACCATTTTCTGTTCCGTTTAGGAAGCGTACTGAAGGTCAGAGCGATAATATTAAGACGACTACATCAAGCACGATTACTTGCTTTAACTGCGGGGAAGTGGGTCACCCCAGTTTTAAATGTAATAAACCTATAGTAACGTGTAATATATGTAAGAGATTAGGGCATCTGGCGTCATCGTGTAGACGATTACAAAAAGGTGGGAGTACACATGACAGTAACATCAGTGAACGTAGTAATAAAATATCAGAAGTTAAATTAGCTGGCAATCTTGACGACAAATACATATTACCCGTTATTGTTAATGGCATACTTAAAACGTGTTATGTGGATCTAGGTAGCCAGTGTACTTTAATGAGAATCGGAGACTTTAAGGAATTAGATGTTCCCTGCGTAACATCAAATATTCCTTCTTTGAAGGGATTTGGTAATTGTTTGATTGAACCTCTGGGTAGGGCAGATGTAACGCTAAAAGTCCAAGGAGTTGTGGTTCCGGTGGAAGTGTTAATAGTACATGATCATTTGTTAAAGCATGCAATATTGTTAGGGCAAACATTTACTGAACAAACTGGTATGGTAGTCATTAAGACGGATAAACATTTGGTTTTACATAAACAGACAGACATAGATATTATTAATAATTTCAACGTACAGGATAATGATGAGAAAAATAAAGTTAGAATAGTGGTGAGCAAAGATACTCAAATTGATTCAATGACCGCAGTCTCTATTGAAACTAGTGATGAAATTACGGGTTCAGTCTATGTAAGGGGTTCGATGAGAATAGTAAAATCAAGCAAATATTACATCTTACCCGGAATTTATACAATATGCAAAGGAAAGGGTTGTGTCATGGTGGTTAACATAGCTACAAAATCTTTTGTTTTGACAAAGGGGCAATTATTAACTAGATCTTATATTATTAAGGAAAAACCAACAGTAGGAGTGAATATAGTTCAAGAAAACAGTGAATTAATAACGGAACAGATTAAAACGGGAGAACACTTAAGCTCCATTGAACAGATAAAGTTGCGGGAGTTGTTGAATGAGTACGGGAATTGTTTTTCATTTACTTTACGTGATTTAGGTTTGACGAAATTAGCAGAAATGACAATCACATTAAAAGATAGTACCCCAGTGGTGTATAGGCCTTATCGTCTAGCTCATTGTGAAAGAGAGAATGTGAAAAACATGATTCAGGAGATGTTGGACTGTGGCATTATAGTAGAATCATCATCTTCGTATGCCAGTCCAATTATTCTGATTAGGAAGAAAACCGGCGATCAACGCCTATGCGTTGATTATAGGGCGCTGAACACTAAGACAGTTAAGGAGCATTATCCCTTACCGCGGGTAGAGGACCAAATCGATTGTCTCGGTGGTCATAGCTATTTTATAACGCTCGATTTGGCGTCTGGTTATTACCAGATCCCAATCGCACCATCCTCTCAAGATAAAACGGCATTTGTTACTCCTGATGGCCAATATCAATTTACCAGGATGCCATTTGGATTGGCTAATGCACCATCAATTTTCCAAAAGACGATTAATAAAATGCTAAAGAATGCTAGGAATCAAGTAGCTTATGCGTTCATGGATGATATAATTATACCGGCAAACAGCGTGGAAGAAGGCATGGAGCGATTGAGATTGGTATTGGATTTAATAAAAGAAGCTGGACTTACGCTCAAATTGTCAAAATGTAAGTTTTTCTTTGATAAGATAGACTATCTGGGGGTCGAAGTATCTAAGGAAGGTGTTAGGCCAGGTCGCGCGAAGACAGAGGCTGTCGAAAAATTTAGAACCCCAAGGAATCAACATGAAGTACGACAGTTCCTAGGATTGGCTAGTTTTTTCCGTAGATTTGTTAAGGACTTTGCTATAAAGGCGAACTCTTTGACAAGACTTCTGAAAAAGGATAGTAAATGGGACTGGGGTCAGGAACAAGAGACAGCATTTGTTTTCCTTAAGACGGAATTAATAAAGAGACCTATACTGGCCCTATATAATTCTCAAGCTAAAACTCAAATTCATACAGACGCATGCAAATATGGAATAGCAGGGATTTTAATGCAGGAAGATGACTCGCGGCGGTTACGAGCCGTGGCGTATTATAGTCGCCAAACAACATCTGAGGAGCAAAAGTATCACTCTTTTGAGTTAGAAACTTTGGCTGTAATAGCATCGCTAAACCGCTTTCGAGTGTATGTTTTGGGAATCAATTTTACCATTGTGACCGACTGCAATGCGTTGCGTACTACACTATCAAAAAGAGACATGATTCCGAGGATAGGTAGGTGGTGGTTACAACTTCAAGAGTACTGCTGTGATATCGAGTATCGTCCTGGGGCTCGTATGGGTCACGTTGACGCGTTAAGCAGAAACGCCATACCAATAGGTGACGAGCCGGAGCCTATATTCGATGTCCTAGCGGTTGAGACTGATGATTGGTTGGCTACCATGCAAACTATTGATGACGAAATTCTGAGGATCAAACGTGTCTTAGAAGATACTGATACGCAAAACATTGTAGAGATAAGTCAAAATTACAAACTTAAGAACGGAAAGGTGTATCGTGTAGTAGATGGCGAATTAAAATGGGTAGTTCCTAAAGGAGTACGATGGCAGTTACTCAGAAGGAACCATGATGAAATAGGACATTTTGGTGTCGATAAGACTTTGGACAAAATAAGAAATTTGTATTGGTTTCCTAAAATGAAGAAATTTATCACGAAATATGTTAAATCGTGTTTAGAGTGTGCCTACCATAAGGCCCCTGCTGGTAAAAGGGAAGGTATGCTTCACCCTATACCAAAGATAGATGAACCATTTCACACGATTCACATGGATCACTTAGGTCCATTTGTTACGAGCAAATTTAGGAATGCCTACATTTTGGTTTTAATAGAAGCATATACAAAATATATTACATTGTTCGCTGTTAAAAATACAAAAACTAAAACAACTATTAAATCACTAAATCAGTATTTCAGTCTGTTTGGTATTCCGCGTAGATTAATTAGTGACAGGGGTGCTTCCTTTACCAGTAGGAGTTTTAAGGTTTTCATAAATAAGTTGGGCATTCGTCATGTCCTAAATGCAGTAGCAACCCCAAGAGCTAACGGTCAGGTGGAGCGTTATAACCGCACCATACTGGCCGCTCTTGCCGCAAAGAATCACAATTGTAACGAAAGGGATTGGGATCAACATTTAGAAGACATTCAGCTGGGATTGAACACTACAATCAACAAAGCGACCGGGAAAAGCCCATCCGAAGTTTTGTTTGGGTTAAGATTACGAACAAAAGGAGATGGGTTAGTGGGGTCATTACTGGATCAGGATGGGAATAGCACACGATCTTTGAGTGATATGCGTGAAGAGGTGAGTTCAAAATTAGTGGAGGAGCAGAGAAAACAAAAGGAACGATATGATAGGAATAGGAAAATAGCAAGGAAATATGCAGTCGGAGATTTAGTAAGGATAGAAAGGGAAATTACTAATAATAGTGGTAAGTCAAGGAAACTTCTACCGAAATTACAAGGTCCATACAGGGTCATTAAAGTATTAGACAATGATAGGTATATTGTACAAGATACACCTCTTACGCGCAAACAGAATAGACGGTATGAAGGCATAATATCAGTGGATAAGATACATCCCTGGTTAACATTTGCACAGGAGTACTTGAACGATACGGAAGAGGAAAGTTCCACCGATGAAGAAGTGGACAAGGAACTTGAAAGGGAACATGATGGGGAAGAGAATGACGTTTTAGTAGATGCTGAATCGAGCAATGATAAAGAGAATGAATGAGCGGATGATAGTATTTGAATGATTATGGAAATTGAGCAATGGTTTGGAAATTAATCAATGATTTGGATAATGAATTGAATATTGATTTGGAAGATGATTATGAAAATGAGAGGTCAGATCACCTAAACACAAATGAGGCCTATAAGCCAACTAAGGAGTGTATTGGGTGATATGATTTGATTATTCAAGCACATGAGGCTTTTGCCAAATTGGGAGTGCTTTTGAATAAGACGTGGATATCTGCACAAACGGAGGCCGATAAGCCATAATTTGATGTGTCAGATAATTTAATAGATAATAGTATTTATGTATTTTGTATTATTTAGTTGAAAATATATAATATATTATTAGAATAAATCAGCCTGAGGTTATAATGAATAATTGTAATACATACAACATTCTTTGTTTATAAAACAATAATATTATAGAAATATTTATACACACAAAAAAAAAAAATAATAAATTATGGAACAATTTATATATAGAGATGGCCGAGACTATGTTAGGAGACAAGCCGTAGTCATATGTAATCCAATCAAGAGTTAAGTTTGTTTAATTAATACTTTTAGATTTGATAATTTATGGTGAATATAGATCTTTCATATTTGTTCACTTCAGTGCTCAATGTTTTTTTTGTTAAAGTTATGTCCTTTGTATTGTATATTTCGAATTATGTAGGAAAACCATAGTGAGAGGACTCACTACTTACAAAATGGCCGACTGTGAGATTAATTAATATTTTTATTAATTATATAATGTATATATCTATAGCATTCAAAATATAATAATAAATATGTAAAGAATATGATACTTGAGTATCGAGTGAGCGGCAGGCTGTGCCGCCATTGTGTTTGTGGACGGTACGTTGTGAACGTTCTCTGGAAAATGTAAACATATAATTTAGAATAAATAAGTTCCCGATAATAATATTCGCTTCATTTCTTGACGACGCCCGAATCTGAGCTTTCACTGCTTTGTATGTTGGCAAATACATATGCCCCTTTGACTCGTAGGCTGGATCCGACCTTGACCACAAATATTCGATGAAACTTCTATGTTTCAGATATCCCGTGTCATACAAGGAGTCATTAAACACGGTGCTGCTGCAAGAGGCGCTGCGGTACAACAGGCTCCTTGGCGTCATCAGTACTTCGCTAAGGTTAAGATCTAGCATCTAAATTAGCAGCTCAGTTTCACGTGGAGCGAATGTAAAATCCTCGTCATCAGCCCGTAAACTTCCCACTGCAGGGATATAGGTGGAGACCACACTCCTCTGCTGGTGCTTCGGTAAGTGCGGTTGGTCTAGTGATGATGGAGTGGACTGTATTAGCTGGTCCAGGAGCCGAAGGAACTTCAAACACTGACTAACTTTGTGGTTATATTTTTTTTTAGGTTAACAGTTTACATAAGAGGCAATATTGCTGAATATAAACTTAGGTGTCGATGAGATGACTAAGCGAATCGTTATATTCGAGAGTTAAGTATTTCCCTGTCAAATTGACAGATCGCGGATGCGTTTTGTTTCACGAACAATAGGCCTTCCCTCATATATGAAGGAGTATGGGCCATAGTCCATTGTGCTGGCCCAATGCGGGTTGGAGACTTCACATCGGTGGCTCAGCGGTTAAGACGCGGTCTCCCAATTTGGGAGATCAGTTCAATTCCCAGTGAAGGAAAACATCGCGAGGAAACCTGTATGCCTGAGAAATAATTCAAAGTCATGTGAAGTAAAAACCTCACGAATAGATATATTGTGATAACATAAATTAAACATTCAGAAAACTCTCGATGAACGAAACTATTACCCGGTAAATCGCTAAATAAATAGTTAGTAGGTAAAGTTCGACCAAGAAGGATATATGTCAATCAAGTGACTCACGTACTCACAAGGGTCTGGTGTGGTCAACCACAACCGACGTGTATGAAGCATTTGATGAGAGTGGAAGAGGCAAAAGTATGTCAGGATCGTAGCAAGTGGAAATCAATAGCTCTGCCTACCTCAACGGCGAGGGCATATGTATGTAGAATTATTTCCGAATAAATGAAAAACAGAATGTAGTCTGGCAGTGTATTAACTTGCAGGGATCTGCTGAAGGCGCTGAAAGGTTTGGTGGTGATGTCCGAGGCGCTGGAGAGCATGTCCAACAGCCTCGCCAAGAACTCTGTGCCTCTCATGTGGAGCTCCAAAGCTTATCCATCTCTCAAGCCACTGGGTGAGTCACCCTCAAGTTGCTTAAAGAATTATTGGCTTGACGCCTTCAATTAAAAACAACCGGAACTGACTATTTAACGTGGTCCGAAGCACGGAATCACTCGTATATAAACTCCATTAGTGGTCACCCAGCCAAGGAGTGACCGCGCCAGACATTGCTTAACTTCGGTAATCGAAAACGTACAGTGCGACTGCGCCACGAGTGCTTTGCTTCTCACTTATAGATTACGATGGACAAATAATCCCCTTAACAATAAGGCAGGGGAGACACTGGGGTAAAGTAATTTTACCAAGTTTCATCAACAGCCTTACCCGTCCCCACTCTTGGGTCACAGCCTCCTCTCACGGGCCCGTTGCGGATTGACGGATTTGTGCCTGAACGCCATTGAGTTGGCTAAACGACTGCCTTCAATTGAAAATTACCGGGTTCGACTATTTTACGTTTACCAAGTTTAGACATTGGAAGTATCACCATGTTATTTCTTGATACCTTTAATAATAATAATATATAAATATCTTTGCATATACACACAGCACCATCTAGTTCCACACAAATCAACTAGGCTTAAATTATACCAGATGGTTGATAAACTACACAAATAATTTTTTTGTAAATAAATACATAAATAAATGAAAACCATCCATAACTCGGGAACACAATTTTGCTTGACTATACATATAATTAAATTTTATGTGCATGCTAAATTATTATTATTATTTGTATACCTAAGTATGAGGTAGAATATAGAGCACATTATTTATTGTAACATCTTGACATGTAAACCTACCTATATTCACAAATAAAGAATTATTGTATTGTATTGTATTGTATCATGTCCGTATTCATCACACAAATTTATGCCCCTAGCGGGATTCGAACCCGCGACCTTTTGGTATAGCAGTCAGAATTTTACATCATAAATTGTATTATCTATACCGGATAAAAAATTTTTTACCGCAATATTATACCGCATATTATGTAAGTGAAACAGAAGGTATTGGTTAGTTTTTTTTATCAAAAGCATCGTCGACGCACGCGCCGGTCGGAGATTGGTATGCGACTGGCGAGATTCGTAGGGTTCCTACCATGAGAAATTTACTTGGGACTCATAATGTTCTCCAAGTGTTTTTATTTTATTGAGTTTGCGCTGGGCTTGTGGAATCTGGTTGAACGTGGACGTTTTTTTTTTTTTTTTTTTTTTTATTTATTCAAGAAACCAACAGCTTTCTTAATAGTAGGTACAATGTAACAAGTAATTCATAAATATAGCCAATAACAGGTTTCGATATATTACTTCACATTAATACTCTTTTATTATTTGAGTAGTTCCATGATTTTAAAGTGACTTTATAGCAGAAGCATAACAACTTACAAGAAAATGTTAAACCAATTGTGCCCTTCAGTATTGTAATTGCCTGCGTGTGAGGTGTGCGCGCGCGCGCGCGCGCGCGTGTGTGTATGTGTGTGTGTGGTGTGTGTGTGTGTGTGTGTGTGTGTGTGTGTG
This sequence comes from Oegoconia quadripuncta, assembly GCA_949316235.1. NCBI lineage: Eukaryota > Metazoa > Arthropoda > Insecta > Lepidoptera > Autostichidae > Oegoconia > Oegoconia quadripuncta. The sequence goes on from OX438758.1 coordinate 2,303,544, forward strand.
TGTGTGTGTGTGTGTGTGCGTGCGTGCGTGCGTGCGTGCGTGCGTGCGTGCGTGCGTGTGCGCGTGTGCGCGTGTGCGTGTGTGTGTGTGTGTGTGTGTGTGTGTGTGTGTGTGTGTGTGCGCGTGTGCGTGTGCGTGTGCGAGATTGCGTGTGTGTGAGTGTTGGAATCAAAAATGCAAGTTTACTATTTTGTCAGCTGTATTATTCAGAATACACACACGTCAAACAGGATTAGCAAAGTTATATTTAGATACATGAATTTTAGTCTAGGAATTAAAATATATATGACCTGCGATGTGATCTCACCGAGAGCCGTCAAGAGAGAAGAAAAATAACCTTTTTAATTAAGTACAATAAACTTAAGGCTATGAGCAGTTTCCCATACAGTCTACTCTTCATATTTATTTAATTATGTGGAATAGTCTACAAACGAGACCATCACATGAGGCAGCGCTTTATTCGAAAATTGTTTTGACAAAAAAAAAAAACTAACTATGCCCGATACCTTCAATTTCACTTACATAATATGCCCTATTTTTTTCCTTATGGAAAGAAAAACTCATCCGTTATAATAATACATATTTCGGACACTTACACCAATCATCTAGTCCCAAACTAAGCAAAGCTTGTACTATGAATACTAGATAACGGATAAACATACATACATAATATTATACAATACAATACAAATACACTTTATTGCACAACAGAAAAGAAAATACAGTTTCAGAAAAGTGATAAGAATAGAATGTACAATTTGGCGGCCTTATCACTAAAAGCGATCTCTTCTAGGCATTTATATAATTTATAGGCATAATATTATTTTTATAAGCATACACATTAAATAAAAAAAAAGAAAAAACCAGGACAATTTTAACAATACACAAAAGGCGAGCTTATCTCTATAAGAGATATCTTCAACCTTAGTAAGGAGACAATTTTCGTATTCATCACACAAATATTTACCCCCGGCGGGATTCGAACTCGAAACCTCGAACTCGAAAACCTTCATGGATGCAAAATAAGCAATTTTGTATTTTTGTTTCCAGCTGCTTGGGTGAAGGACATGTGCCTCCGCGTGCAGTTCATGCAGGGGTGGGTCGACACCGGGATCCCGAAGGTGTTCTGGATCTCCGGTTTCTACTTCCCCCAGGCGTTCCTCACCGGTGCGTTGCAGAACTACGCCAGGAAGCACGTCATCGCCATCGACACCATCTCCTACGCGTTTGAGGTGAGGAGAGATTCACGGCACTTCTTTTAATTACCCAACTGAAAGTCAAAGTACATTTATTGTGAATCACAGGTAGCATTTGGTCTTACAAAATCCTTAGAGCGCTATGTTCCGCCGTAAAGGCATACAATATTTTAACAGTTACAATTTACAAAACTCTACTTAATTTACTAATACAATTCTTTATGTCAAATAAAATACATTACAAATAGGTACAGACGAATCTCCCTAAAAGTATTATATGGACCGTATGGACCGAAGCACTCTAGCACCATCTATTAGAAAGTATTCATACAATATCAACACTCAAACCAAATCCATAATAATATGTCACATTATAAATGAGTAAGAAAATTTCGTCAGCTCTGCTAATTGATATCGTGGTCTAGTGGCAAGCGACACGAGTGCTTAGGTAACGTCTTTCGAAAAGACACGGTTTTCGAATCCGGCTAAGACAATTTTTATTCGATTTTTTTTCTATTTGGAATTTTTTTTTTCCTTTTACAAAGGAAAATAAAACGTAAACACTTCATTAAAATAATAAAAAGGTAAGGAAAATAAGAAAAGTAACATTTTTGGAGGTAACACTTTAGCCCATGTGATACGTTTAGGATGATTGGTTTGTACATTACAATTGGTTACAATACAATTATATGGATTTGTCATCTGAAGAGTGGTATATGTATCTGGGATTCTTTATTCCCTCGTAGCAGCGAAACGGCTGGGTACTGGTTACTTAAAATACTCTCCATATCATCTCTTTTTTGAAGTCGGTTAATTAAAAAAAAAAAAAAAAAATCGTGTAATCTGGAAAATAACCCCCCTCAAAGCTATATTAGCTTTTAGGCTTTTGTATACAAACATATGTCGCGCCTGTGTGTATTACTTTTTATTCTGTTTTTTCTCTGTTTATTGAAAAATTTGAACAGTTTCATATAATATGTAGTGGCCCCTGTGTCACAGGCTTTACCTAGTGCGGGACCCACAGGTAATGCGTCTCACTCTGTTAAGCTGTAGGATTGATTTATGTATTGGGTCCTTACCTATGAAATTGGCGTTTTGTATGAAGAATTTCATTAAGAAACAAACATTTTTGATTTTGTTTTGGGAACGGCAAATCCAAATTTAGCTAAACTTTGTGTGTATTAACGGTGTGCGAAGTGTGAGTTTTGTCTCGTTTTTAACTTTACCATCGCGTTCGCGTTTACGCAAAAAGTATCTATGAAAAAAATCGTTTCGCAAACTATCCGCTAGAGGCGCTGCACATTTCTCCATACAAATCGTCACGTAAACGTGAACGCGGTAGTAAAGTTAAGTCGAAACAAAACTCACACTCCGCCCACAGATAACATTAAGTTAAGTATAGGCAGCGTTAATTTTTAAAAGTAACCGCTTTATAAAAGTTTCAGCGTATCTAAGAAATGATTATGGGAAGCACATGTTGAGCTCTGTTAATTTTTTTTTTAAAATATGATTTAGCCCTGATATTAAAAAATATTTTATGTGAAACCTTGAAATAATATTCCATTTTACAAATAACAAACAAATTTGGATATAGCTTTGAAAATCGCAGGAATTGGTACATATGATTAACGAGGAAAAAAAACTCCAATTTCATAGGTAAATACCTAATATAACTAACTCCTTTGTGAAATTTAATAAATTATTCTTATTCTTATGTTGGTTGCAGGCGTTGGCCACTTCTCCTGCTAAGAAACCAGAAGACGGTTGTTGCGTGCGCGGACTGTACCTTGAAGGGGCGAGGTGGAACATGGGTGATATGAGCCTCGAGGAGAGTCGCCCTAAGGAGTTACATACAGGTAATAAGGCCGTCCATTAAACATTTCCAAGGAGTCAAAACGAGAAAGGGCCCCTCTAGAAGTAGACTTCCTGGATATGGTTATATCCAGAAACGGGTACACTGAAAAGGACTTTTAAAGAAATAAATAATAATAACGACCGATTCGTGCACTGAATAGTGAATCTATCAGCGAAAGCAACTGTCGCGGATTCGAATCCCACGAGGGGTAAATGTTTGTGTGATGAATACCAACATTTATTCCCGAGTCATGGATGTTTATATAAATATTTATGTATTATGTTTATCTAGTGGCCATAGTACAAGCTTTGCTTAGTTTGGGACTAGATGATTGGTGGCTCTGAAAAATATTTACAATAATAATAAATAAATATCTTTACACATATACACAGCGCCATCTAGATCCACACTAAGCAAGTACGCTTATATAATGGATAACAGATGGTTGATATACTACAAAAAATATATATTTTTTTTTGTAAATAAATAAATATATATTCATAATAAAAACACGTGCCCCTATCGGGATTCGAACCCGCGGCCTTTTAGTATAGCAGTCAGTGTTTCTAACCACTACACCAAATTGTCATTGGCCGTCAAAAGCCATCGTTTTATTTTCTAGGTGACAGATCATATATTGATGTCCTATTAGGTTATTCGTTTCTATCGATTTCATTCGTTTCTATGCTTCGATTTATTATTGTTTTTTTTTTTTTTTTTTATTAAAAACTGGTTTCGCGTTTGACTACAATCTCACCTGATGGAAAGTGACGATGAAGCCGAAGATGTATCACGCGCACCCAGTAAATGCCTATTCACTCTAGACTTGAAGATCCCAAGGTTGTAAGTGTCGGGAAAAACCGACGCGGGCAGTGAGTTCCATACCTTTTTTATTAATGAAATATTATAATGTAAAATAACAATTAATAATTTTGTAATATAAACCTCTCCAGTTTCTTGCTTGTTCTTCTCAGGGGAAAATTGCCTTTTGAACAAGCAGTAGCTTTAAAAATGTAAAATCTGACTATTTTAAGTGTACCCTGTGTACCTACAAAATAAAGCATTTTTTGATTTTGATTTTGATCCATTTTTAGAAATTGAATGTACAACTCTCTTCTTTGTCTAAAAAAATTATCAATGGTGTCGATTCGGATGTACACCAATTAAACTAAACCCAGTTTTGGAGTGGTGCCGTCGCATCGTACTGTTCCAGGGAGAAAGAGACAGTTTTATAAATTTAATTTAAAGATACTATAAAACTTATTAAGAAAGCATATTATAAAATATCAGATTATTTAGATGATAAACAATCATGGACATAACCAGCCCGTTCGCATAACCAGGCTATTTCACAATTAATAATGAAATTAATAAAATAATAATTTTGTAATATAAAAACCTTTTTTTTAAAGAGCGACCTCTCGAGTTTCTTGCTTGTTCTGCTCAGGGGAAAATTGTCTTTTGAACAAGCAGTAGCTTTAAAAATGTATAATCTGACTATTTTAAGTGTACCCTGTGTACATACAAAATAAAGCATTTTTTGATTTTGATCTTTACAACTTTGTAACCTATTTTATCGTTATATAACTAGTCTTATATACGAAAGTTTGGATGTTTGTTTGTTATTCAATCACGTCAAAACGGATGAACGGATTTGAAATGTTGGTATATAGGTAGAACATATCCTGGATAATTTTATACCGATGAAGTGAGCAGTTCGCGCGGGATAAACGAGTTTCCGCGATAAAATTGGTGTAGTGGATAGTGACCCTGTCAGCGAAACCAACGGTTGCAGGTTCGAAACCCGCGACGGGTAAATGTTTGTTGTGATGAATATGAACATTTATTCCTGAGTCATGGATGTTTATATAAATATTTATGTATGTTTATCCGTTATCTAGTATCCATAGTACAAGCTTGCTTAATTTGGGACTAGATGATTGGTGTAAATGTCCGAAATATTTATTTATTTATTTATAAAATTCATCCACGCAGGCGAGGGCGCAGGCGGAAACTAGTGTGTTGTAATATATTTACAACTACCTTTCCTCCACGCAGGCGAAGCTATATTTACATCTAGCTTTCCGACCGCAACTTGGTCCGCGTGGAAGATTTTATCAAAATCGGTTTAGCAAAAAAAATGCCTATATGTTAATCCAGGTCCTAATCTGTCTACACACCAAATTTCATCCAAATCCGTCCAGCCGTATAGGCGTGAATAGGTAACATACATACACACAATCTTTCGCATTTATAATATTAGTTGGATAATAAATGTATTTGTGTAGTAATTTAAACTGTCTGGTGTAATACATGTCTAGTTGCTTAGTGCGGAACTAGATGGCGCTGTATTAAGTATTTGTGAATTTTTTTTATTCACTTTCCTTCTTTTTTTTCTAACAGACATGGCGATAATATATATGAAGCCGGAACAGAACCACAAGCTTTTGCAAGGATTGTACGAGTGTCCGACATACAAGACACTACTCCGCGCCGGTACACTGTCGACCACTGGTCACTCCACCAACTACGTGATGACCATCGAGCTGGCCACCCACAAGCCGCAATCGCATTGGATTAAACGAGGCGTCGCGCTCTTCTGTGCTCTCGACTATTAGACTACATTATTTGTATGCAAAAAGGGCTAAAACATCTTGAAAAGGACAATGTGAAAAGGTTTTTATAAATATTAAAGTAGTGGTGGGCCTGGCTGATATGATAGTGTTTACGAGTGGATGGTTTGTTTTGCATTGAGAGTGTGAGTGTGAGTGGTGGACACGGATTCCAAACGGATTTCGTCATAAAAGTCTCTTTTCTCTTGGCATTATTATAGGGCAATTTCTTAGTTTTATGTTTAAACTAGTTATAAAGTGTAGTTAACATAACTTAGAAGACTGACTACTGTGATTGTTTATGACTAGTCATTTCATTTATGTTACTTTATAAATTATGATTAAAGTATTTCCTATTAAATATTTTTTTTAATCACGAGTGATTACCAGGGCCCGCAGTCTCGACATAGATAGCAACCGATTTCGGTCGTTAACTCCTAACGATCTTATTCTAAATGTTATAGTGTTCATAATCATATCGGTTTTTGTTGGAAGCCTGAATCGTAGTTTCAATGGAAACCGATATTTTGACTGACTCTAATTCTCCAATTAAAATAACATTGTTAGGACTTAACCACCGAATTCGATAACATAACGATCGCTATCTATGTCAAGACTATAAAAGGCTAACATGATCGAATTCGACAAATTGTTGTACTGCTTACTTCTGGAACAGGTTCCACAATTATTTTTTTATGCACAACGGGTTGGTACTTGACCTCAATCACACCTGATGTTAAGTGAAGATGAGGTCGAAATATCATAGATAGCGCTAAATAAAGATGTCTCGACTTCTTAGGTTTTCCTTTATTCTTTTGTAATATAGGTCTTTCTAATGACTATTTTTTAATGCTTGTTTTATGTCAAAACCTAATATTTCGGACACAATGATCTAGTCCTAAACTAAGCAAAGCTTGAATTATAGATACTGGATAACGGATAAATTTATAGAAAAATATATAAACAACAAATAAACAAACAAAATATTCTTTATTGTACTGTACAACAATAAGAAGCATAACAACGATAAATAAGAAAAAGGGGATAGGACAATTTGGCGGCCTTATCCCTAAAAGCGATTAGGAAGCATTACGCATATGATATGTAGGAGTAGTAAACATCCATGTAGTAATAATAAACATCCATGACTCGGGAATAAAATGTTCGTATTCATCACACAAACATTTACCCGTCGCGGGATTTGAACCCGCAACCGAACGGCACTGATACGTGGTCTCTCACTATGAGAAAGCTCATAGTTACGCAACGATATATATATATTTTTTTTATGCACAACGGGTTGGTACTTGATCACAATCACACCTGATGTTAAGTGAAGATGAGGTCGAAGGTGAAAGCGTACTGACCCGGAAACCCCAGCACATTTGGGGGACTGGCTATCTTATCTCTATAACCGGAACACAACAACGCTATTAACATTGCTGCTTGGCGGCAGATTTAGATAAGATGGTGATGGTGGTAGCTAGCCAGGCGGACATTTAAAATGCCCTACCACCAACCAAACCGAGTACTTAAACATGTACCCCGCTGGGGATCGAATCCGCTACCTCCGAATCGTCCAATGTTGTTTACATTGAGCCACGGAGGCGGTTAAAATAGACTTATGTTCCCAGCTGTAGTTCTGTTGGACAGTTCTGTTGGCCGAACTAATGGCAATTTTTGTCTCACTAGTTCTATCAACAGAACAAAATGGTACTAGGGATTCCCAGTAGTTCTGTCGAGTTCTAATTCGAGTGCGAGCGAAGCGAGCACGGGAGTTTTTGGCACCCCGACAGGGACAGGTTAGGTTCGAAGGGTATGGCGGAAGCGAGCCCGGATCGCCCGCCATACCCTTCGTGTTAGGTTGACATGTTATTCACTAGAACTAGTGGGACAAAAAAATCCCATTAGTTCGGTCAAAAAAAAGTTCAAGTTATTTACAGAACTAGAGAGACAAAAATTCCCATTAGTTCGGCTAACAGAACTATCCAACAGAACTACTGGGAACAAAGGAAAATAGATATATTATGGAGAGGGCGATGCTCGGCGTTTCACCACGTGATCGAATTAGAAATGAAATCCGTAGGCGAATGAACGTCACTCATAGCCCAGCGAATTAGCAAGGTGAAGTGGCAGTGGGCAGGGCACAGCTCGAAGAACTGGTGTCTGATGGCCGGTGGAGCATTAATCTTCTCGAGTGGAAACCACGCACCGGTAACTGCAGTGTAGGACCACTCACTCTCACCATAAAAACGAACGTTATTTCGTCTTGTTTTTGATTTAAGTCGAAGTCAAAAATGCCTTACTTTATCGGTAGGTATCGACAGTTGGTGTCGATTCGGATGTACACCAACTGAACTAAAACCAGTTTTGGAGTGGGGCCGTCGCATCGTACTGTTCCAGAGAGAAAGAGACCGTACTATTTTAAAACTGGTTTTAGTTTAGTTGGTGTACATCCGAATCGACACCAATGTTACATTTTTTAAGCACTGCTTGTTTAAAATGCAAGTTTTCTCTGAGAAGAACAAGCCAGAAACTTGAGAGGTTGCTCTTTTAAAAACAGGTTTTTATATTATTTTTAATTGTGAAATAGCCTGGCATGCGAACGGTCTGGTTATGTCCAGGGAATCGAAATATATATTTTATAATATGCTTTTTTTTATAATATCTTTAAATTTATTGAAAGAAAGTCTTTGCATATCAACAGAAACCTTTATGAAAAAGCGTAATAACCATTTGAATGAATTATTGACTTTGCGAAGGCGACTTAGTGACCTGCAAGTTTATCTTTATTTTTTGTATTAACATCATGTTTATTACTATTTTTCATTGAATATTTTTTATGACATATTAAATTTTCAATTCTGTGAAGGGAAGGTTTGAATAATGTACTCTTTTTTATCTCTAAGTGATATTGCAGGTCTCAATTGGAAAATTGCACCAACGGCTCGTTTCCGCAAAACGAAAATTATATTTATATCCGCGGCATTTCCCCACAGCGGATACCGTAAGATATGAAGTTGTGGAAATAACTAAAATATAATATACTAATCTAGCCGTAGGTATTTACGTCTGATATTTGTAGTTTTTTTTAAGTATAAAGCTTTTAATGTCAAGGTTCAAAAGCCTACAAGAGCTGTAGTGACTGTTAAATTCCGTATGTATGAGAACGTCACCCGTGAGAAATTTCCATAGGCCACCGAGCGGTGAATAGTTAAACGCGTTTGTCAATTTTTCCACGACAGAACGATGAGGGAAAATTAATTACGTAGTTTGGTTGGTGGTAGGGCATTTTAAATGTCCGCCTGGCTAGCTACCACCATCTTATCTAAATCTGCCGCCAAGCAGCAATGTTAATAGCATTGTTCTGTTCCGGTTGTCAGAGATAAGATAGCCAGTCCCCCAAATGTGTTGGAGTTTCCGGGTCAGTACGCTTCCACCTTCGACCTCATCTTCACTTAATGTGATTGAGGTCAATTACGAACCCGTCGTGCATAAAAAAAATGTAACAAATTGAGGTTAACAAATAATTTGCAAGATTAGTTTAAGCCATGTGGCCCTCCAAACCCGCTCGGGTTGAAAACCAGCGCTACTGCTCCCTCGGTGACATTATGCTGAGCTGTACCCTTTCTGCATACCCCTGTCATTTTCTTCCGTGTTGTTTACATAAGCAGAATAAAATTGTATCTCTGTCCTCCGTTCCCACGCAAAAACTCTGCGGGTCGAGTATCTCGGCGCGCCTGTCAAATTTTCGAAAATACCTGGGCCCTGATTCTCGCGCATTCGACATTTCAATGTCGAACGACATCAATAGGTTTGTCACTTTTACACACGTATATAAGTGTGAAAGAGATAGACATGCCAATGTCTATCGATAGACAAATGTCGAGTGTGCGAGAATAGGGGTCCTGCGGTGTTAAAAACGTTTATAGATACTCTTCTACTGGGTGTATTTGTAATCTGTGAAAAGCAATAGCTACGGGAATATATTATCTATGGATATAATGAATGAACACTACTACAACTATAATACAAAAAATCAGAAAAATGTTACGAGTTGTAATATGTAGGTACCTATCCCTATATCCACGATATAATTGGTATTTTTACGGAAAGTACAGATTTATTTCATGTTTTTCTTAAAAAAACGGGTAATTCAATAAATTGTTATGAGAATTGAAAGCTCTATGGCAGGTTCCTAAGCCTGTTCTAATAAAAAACAGTACTTGGAATTCTATGCCTATACACAAAGAGAAAAAAAATATTTTCGCAAATACAGACTAAATATCATAGCTAACATGACATGGGGCACATTATTGGATGCGGAATTTAATAGAAAACAAGTTCAAACACAGTCCAAAGGAATTGGAACTCTATAATCATTACAATTGAGAGTTGAAAGTCGGGTGTCCGTTAACACCGATCGGTGTTCGCGAGTGTTGTCGGTATAAAAGTTTTTTGAACACCGATCGGTGTTCGCGTCCGCCTAAAGGTAGTAGCTTTAATTGTTAGATATATATATTCTACAAATGAAGAGGTGTTAATGATGGTAAAGGAGAAGAGATGCCTGTTAGCCACAGTTGAGAACCGAAGAGGAAAAATGATAGGTCACTTAATACGACACGATATTTTTTTGAAGAACATAATTGAGGGAAAGATTGAAGGAAAGAGAGGAAGGGGAAGACCTAGGCGTAATTACTATGACCAAGTGAAAGAAAAGGTGAATGTCGTGTCGTACCAAGAGGTTAAAACGAGGGCGGAAAGTAGAGAGACGTGGTCATTACTCCACCGACAAGAGCACAGCTCTTAAATTGAAGAAGAAGAAGCTTTAATTGTACCTACTTAGGAATGTAGAAGGACTACCCTGGATCCGCCGGCCATTGCTATATTTTTAATCCTATATTTAAAATTCAATTATGAGGGTAGGCTCAACTTTTAGTTTGCGGGCCAGGTTAAAGCCAGTGGGGACCAGAAAAATTTCGAGTTAATCCACAAAGTACATAGTAAGTATCACTCACAAAATTACCTTTGGGATGCGAAGTTTATTTCTAATATAATTTAGTAAAATGTTGACCAAGTGGATTTGGAGAACTTAAATAAATCTCGAGTCTATAAATTACTTCCGAAGTATGGTAGGGTCGCCTTAGAAACAGGTTAGGGCGGGAATATACGTCAGATTTTGTTTTTTGTTTTTTTTTTTTATGCACAACGGGTTGGTACTTGACCTCAATCACACCTGATGTTAAGTGAAGATGAGGTCGAAGGTGGAAGCGCACTGACCCGGAAACCCAAACACATTTGAGGGACTGGCTATCTTATCTCTGACAACCGGAACACAACAATGCTATTAACATTACTGTTTGGCGGCAGTTAGATAAGATGGTGGTAGCTAACCAGGCGGACATTTAATATGCCCTACCACCAACCAAACCGAGTACTAAATATGTACCCCGCTGGGGATCGAAACCGCGACCTCCGAATCGTAAACCCAATGTTGTTTACATTGAGCCACGGAGGCGGTTGTTTCCGATTCTCAGATCTCCGATTGTTACGCCAGACTTTTTATAAGCTCAGTCGTTCTCGAGTTATTATCTATTATCCAGAGTGACTAGGCAAAGGGTTCTAAGCCCATAAAGCCATGTCTTATTTCTCTTATTTCATCAGTTTATATGTCAGTCTCAGTCAAAACAAGTAATTCGTCGTATACTTGGCGTATACAGAGTCTAGTCACGGTCAAGTCATTCTTCAGTAAAGTGGCAGAATGCTTTACAAAAGATTTTGGCGGCTTCTTGTGGGAACCCGAAAGCTCCGTTACGCACTTTAATTTACACTTTCCTTCACTTGTACACCATCACTAACGTTTGCTGCACAATATTCTGCCATTATTAAGCTTCAAAAGTCAGAATGCACAAATTATAAGAACTATAAAGAAAAATGCTACTTCACTCGCCGAGTTCCCGCCAAAAGGCCTTAGGTTACAATATAATATTAATTAATTAGTTCGACAGATACGTCAAATTGGAATTAGAATTTAAATATAAAGAAACGAAAAGGAAAAAGAACAAAAAGATTACTAACTAAACCCCCCCCCCCCCTTTATCTAAACGTGGGTGAAGTAAATTAGCGGGGAGAATTACTAATTGTTTCTTTATGGAGTAATAGTATTCTTTATTTAGGTAGATTTTTAAAGTCACCGTTATACATCAAACTCAATGCACCGCCTCCGCGGCTTAGTGTACACACCATTGGGTTTATGATTCGTATATGTTTAGTACTAATAGCTAATAGCATTGTTGTATTCCGGTTGTCAGAGATAAGACAGCTAGTGCCCCAAATTAGATGGGGTTTTTTGGTTCAGTACACCTCCACCTTCGACTTCATCTTCACTTAACATCAGAGATTGAGGTCAAGTGCAAACCCGTTGTGCATAAAAAAAAATCGAAATCCAAACTATATTCAACGACGAAGGCCGGGACGAGTGGCTAGTCGACTTAGTAACGTCGGTGATCGCCCACGTGACCCATTTATAGGATATTTTTACCCCTCACGTCAGCCCCGGGGGCATTAGATTGATGTGAATGACTACTGTGCCATTTTACTTGAAGATATCGACTGAACACCCACCTGTTTGTGTTTAGCACTTTTAGAATTCTCTGTTTCATTCCTGATGTGAGTAGGTTATTCAAAGATTGAGATAAGGTAAACATACATAACTTGAATAACTTTGTCCCAAATGGGGTGGTCAGAGTAATCCCACAACATAAGCGTTTGGGTATTCCAAACATTAGGATATGATATAGGATAGGATAAAATGTATTTAGAATTTTTAGAATTGCCTGTTTCTTACTTGATTTAAGTAGGTTTTCAAAGATTGAGATAAGGTAAACCTACATAATTTGACCATCTTTATCCCAAATGGGGTCGTCAGAGATATCCCAAAACGTACACGTTTGGGTATTCCAAACATTAAGATATGATAGGATAGCATAAAATTTATTTAAATATAAACTAAACTAAATACAAATTGAGCGTAGCAAAACAAATAATTTAATTCTAATTACATGTAAAATAAATCTTAATTAAGTTATTTAAATTTATTTAGAATGTGTGTGAAGTGTGATAGGTAAGGGTTTTTTTTTACCTGTATCATAGGCATCGAGTTTGAATTAATACAAACATAAAAACGGAGATGTTATTAAAATATTTATTAAAAACACATTTTCTAAGAATAATTGGTATATTTCCAGTCATAAGATAATATGAAGACAGATGTCATCAACCGTCAGCGGGATGAGTGTCGAGTATAAGTGGCCAGGGCTTTTTGGCGGGAACTCGGCGAGTGAAGTAGCATTTTTCTTTATAAGTCTTAAAATTTGTGCATTCTAACTTTTGAAGCTTAATAATGGCAGAATATTGTGCAGCAAACGTTAGTGTTGGTGTACGGGTGAAGGGAAGTGTAAATTAAAGTGCGTAACGGAGCTTTCGTGTTCCCACAAGAAGCCGCCAAAATCTTTTGTAAAGCATTCTGCCACTTTACTGAAGAATGACTTGACCGTGACTAGACTATGTATACGACGAATTACTTGTTTTGATTGAGACTGACCTATAAACTGAAGAAATAAGATAAATAAAAATTTTCACTCGAAACTGGCAGTAATGTCCCTCGACAATGAGGTTGACTGGTTGCCATCCTCAAAAATAAGAAGAAGAAGAAGTGGCCAGTATATGACAGTCCTTCGCCGCTATTCCTGGCTGCCCAACTCCCGGGGCCGGTAGCAGTTGCTCAAGGTACCTGCGTCACACAACGCCATCATCGAATTGCACCTCATAATGCAGTCGGCCCAGCCGGCGCACTATAGTGCCGAACTCCCATTTTCGTTTGTGGTCTCCTACAGAGAAAGAAAAAAAAAATAAAAAAATAAAAAAGGGATCAAGGCGAATCTAACGACGCCATGCATTTTGAAATCGGTCAAGTCGTTTAGGCTACAGGATGCGCCAAAAGGAACGGACATACATAAATACATACATACAGACATACTCGACTATGCTAATATAACTTTTCTTGATGCAACTGAGGACCTACCTAACAAGCTTGAACGGCTCCAGAATTTATGCATACGTTTTATTTTTGGGTTGCGCAAGTGGCTTCCCATACGACGACGTCATGACGTACATGTTGTATCCTTACTGTACAATATCCTCAAGAACTCTTACTCTCCCCCTTACCTTCGTGAGCGATTTGATTAGCTTGTTCCCCGAGGTAGACCTTGCAGAACCACCACATCCCTCATGCTTAAATGTCCATCACACTTGACAACACGTTATAGTGATTCGTTCTCGATGCGGTCAGTGAGACTATGGGACGCACTACCGCATGCAATCCGCACAAGTCCATCGTTAGAAATTTTCAAGAAAAGAGTAAAAGAGCATTATTTGTCTTTATGATTTCTCCTCAGTATTATAGTAATTATTTAATTATTTATCATAATATGAGTATTGATAATGTATATACTTGATTATACTTCGTACTATATATATGTATATTGAATAGGTTATGTGGTATATTTATTTATATATATATATTTTTTTTTATAAAATATTTTTCAATTGTTGTGTACACTATTTTCTGCCCAATCTAATAAACACTATGTGTCTCTAAGGTTTGCTGGTAGAAAACTCTATCGGAGTTAAGCTCGCCTTTGTACATTTTATATACAATGCATTTTTATGTAACAATTTTGTGTACAATAAAGATATTAAAGATACACTCGAAAAACATTACCCTCCTTTCTTGGGCAGACGGGTAACGTTTATTACTCCTTAAACGTAGATACCTAGTAAATCAGGCACAAAGTGTGTATTTTTTTTTAAAGGCAAATGTTAAATCTTCCAAATGCCGCCCTAACCGTGTCTAACTAGAGGTTTTAAAATTTAAATTATTTAACATGCCCTTCGAATAAATTTGGGAAGAAAGGATAGCATTTGATTCAGCAAATGGTTAATGTCGGGATTATTTCGTGATAAATTTTTATTATATGTATGTACAATATTTATATTTCGTGATTTTTTTTATTTAAATACTTCTGTCGTATCGAAATGAAACTTAGTATGTATATGTAGTTCGGACGATAATTATTTTGGTATATTGTAGCTGATCTGATGATAATTATTTTGGTATATTGTAGCTGATCTGATGATGGAGCCAGGAGGTGGATGCTGGAACTCTTCAGTGGCTACTACTAAACACCTTGAGTTTGGGCTCATGTGATTCGTTTTGATGAGTCCAATATATACCGCACTTGATGTCGACGGTCTGATGATGTTGCTGATGAAATTTGTTTTTTATTTGCAAAATGGAATATTATTTAAATAATTTTTAATTTCTGGGCTAAATCACATAATGAAAAAAAATTGAACTGAGCTCTTTTTATGTGCTTCCCATAATCATTTCTTAGATTCGCTGAAACTTTTAAAAAGCGGTTACTTTTAAAAATTTACGCTGCCTATACTTAACTTAATGTTATCCGATAATACACACAAAGTTTAGTTAAATTTGGATTTGCCGTTCCCAAAAAAAAATCAAAAATGTTTGTATGGGGAAAACAGTCTTAATGAAATTCTTCATACAAAACGCCAATTTCATAGGTAAGGACCTAATACATTTTCGTATAACAAAAAGGAAATATCGAAATTGAAATTTATTTAATTATTTTTCCAAACAGTATGCTTCTACCGAGTCCCTCATTCCACCCCATTGCAATGAAACTTAAATTTATTCGTATTTATTTATTTCCCCTAATTGCCACTATGCCACTGTACGTCTTCTCCAGCTCGCCCACAACAATAGGTTAATTAAAAAGTGGGACAAATTAGAATTTTATTTACCGCGACTACTACAGAAATGCATGTAAATAAATTGACATAGTAGTGACGTTGTATACTTTTTAATTAGTTTGTAATATAAAGAAAGAATTGAACCGCCTCCGAGGCTCATTGTAAACAATATTGGGTTTACGAATCGGAGGTCGCGCGTTCGATCCTCAGCGGGGTACATGTTTAGTACTCGGTTTGGTTGGTGGTTGGGCATTTTAAATGTTCACCTGGCCAGCTACAACCATCTTATCTATATATACCGCCAAACATTATTATGTTGGGGTTTATTGACCACGCTTCCACCTCCGACCGGTGTGATTGAGGTCAAGTACTAACCCGTTGAGCATAAAAAAATATAAATAAATAAAATGTAGGTATTTTAATGTTTTCAATGGTAAGGTCGCCAAATTGCATCGTTCTCTTGTTTATTCTTCCGTCTGTTATGTGTATTATATTGTTGTGCAATCTCCTCCTCCAAGAGCGTCGGTGGCTCAGCGGTTAAGACGCGGTCTCCCAATTTGGGAGGTCCGGGTTCGATTCCCACGCAGGCCCTGTACCAATGAGTTTTTAAATTTAATTACTTATGTGCATTTATCCGACTGCTCTTAAACGGTGAAGGAAAACATCGTGAGGAAACCTGCATGCCTGAGAAATAGAAATTCAAGAGCATGTGAAGTCCCCAACCCGCATTGGGGCAGCGTGGTGGACTATGGCCCATACTCCCTCATTATACGAGGGAAGGCCTATATCTCCACAGTGGGATGTTTACGGGCTGATGATGATGATCCCGTTAAAATTTCTGTAATTTTCATCTTTTACGAAAGATATAAATGAAAATTAAAGAACATTAAAGAGTTAGTACCCCAGGAGGGTACTAGCACTGCTGGAGAATCCCTCATCGCTCAGGCTGCCCTACTTATTCTGGGGTGGACACCTTCCTCAAAGGCCGGCAACGCATCTGTGACCCTTTTGGTGTTGAAAGCAATCACCGCCGCCCATGGACACCCCATGGGCGGCGGTGATTGCTTTCCATCAGGTGACCTGCCTGCTCGTTTGCCGCCCTCTCATGTTAAAAAAAAAAAAAAAAAAAACAATTTAAGAATTTGAAACAAAAAAACCTGACAGCATATTTCAGGCCCTGGCACGTATGTATTTCTGTATATTGTGATAGATGAATTAAACTTTGGGGTATCTCCGACCACACGATTAGGACTAAAGTACGTGACGTCATGTAATGTAGTTAGCATTGTCATTCGCTTTATCGTCTCCAAATACGTTTAAAAAATCTGTTGTTTTTCCAAAAGTCATCTCCAGGTCTGTCCATACTATTACCTGCCTATACTAAGAATAAAGTTCCTTCATCTCCCCCTCCTTGCCCTGTGAATATTCCGGGGCGACTCGCATAAACTTGGGCCAAATAATTTGTTGTCAAATTAATACCGCGCCAGACGCGCATTACATGAATAAATTGGGATTTGGAGCTGCAAACCAATGAATATTGACAACCTCTACATTTATATAGATGATTAAAATCATCATTGAGTACTGTTAGAAGTTAGTTTAGGACGTAAACTGTGACAAAGCGGAAATAACGCAGAAAATAGCTGTCCATCGTATTCTTATGCTGAGTCCATAACTGAACATCGAAACACGACCGTGCGAAGTACTGTGGTTGAAGGATCGTAGCTCCGATACTCTGTTGGTCGACATATTTATGCAACATTAAGCTAACTAAATGATTAATGGATCAAAATCAAAATCAAAAAAATGCTTTATTTTGTAGGTACACAGGGTACACTTAAAATAGTCAGATTTTTCATTTTTTAAGCTACTGCTTGTTCAAAAGCCACTTTTCCCCTGAGAAGAACAAGCAAGAAACTCGAGAGGTTGCTCTTTTTTTAAAAAAAGGTTTTTTGTTACAAAATTATTAATTATTATTTTATATTATAATATTTCATTATTAATTGTGAAATAGCCTGGTTACGCGAACGGGCTGTTCATGTCCATTTATCTGATATTTTATAATATGCTTTCTTAATAAGTTTCTGTTTTATAGTATCTTTAAATTTATTGAAAGGAAGATGTTGTATATCAACAGGAACCTTATTAAAAAAGCGTACACAGCGGATCTAACATATGCTGAAACTTAATCTCTGTTCATTCCAATGTCGTAGCACACATAAACCCACATACACCCACCCTCACTCCCACACACATGCACTCCCCCCATATACACCCCCCCCCCCCCCCACACACACACATAATCTCATCATTTTTAAAGCCAAATTTATAGAGATTTCTAATTTACAAATTAAACATTAACCGGTACTCAGCTAACTTTGATAGTAAATAAGTTAACATTTATATTATATCTTTGTACATACACACAGCGCCATCTAATAGGTCCACAGTAAGCATCAAGGCTTGTGTTATGTATACCAGATGGTTGATAAACTACAAAAATACTTTTTGTTTTTGTAAATAAATATACATTTTTTTTTTTTTTTTTAAGCACTACGGGTTAGCACTTGACCTCAATCACACCTGATGTTAAGTGAAGATGAGCCGAAGGTGGAAGCGTACTGACCCGGAAACCCAAATAATTTGGGGAACTGGCTATCTTATCTGTGACAACCGGAACACAACAACGCTATTAACATTGCTGTTTGGCGGCAGATTTAGATAAGATAAATGAAAAACATCCATAACTCGGGAACATATGTCTGTATTCATCATACAAACATATGCCCCTAGCGGGATTCGAACCCGCGACCTTTTGGTAGAGCAGCAGAGTTTCTAACCACTACACCAAACAGGTGGTCAAAACAAATACCTTTGAATCGAAACAATTCTGAAACGAAAACTCTTCCAACCTCTTTACAGTCTCAACTACTGAATTCTTAAATTTAGTGAATTTAACGTTAAAAATATCAACTTCCAAAAAATATTTATTGTATTGGGGGGGTTGGTCGGCGGATGACGGTAAATGATAGATGGGGGGGGTGTTTTGACGTCATTCTTATTTATTTATTTATAGTTTATTTTTCACATACAAAAAGATTATTTCTAAAAAGAAATTTCTTCCAGCACACCTAGTAAAATACTAGCTGCCCGCCCCGGCTTCGCCCGTGGTACTTACATGTATTATACATATAAACCTTCTTTAAGAATCAGTCTATCTATTTAAAAAAACCGCATCAAAATCCGTTGCGTAGTTTTAAAGATCTAAGCATACATTGGGACAGACAGCGAAAGTGACTTTGTTTTTTACTATGTATTGATAATAAACACAATACTTAAATAATAACTACAACATTACATAATTAATAAAAGTACATATTAATACTATACAATTTTGGGAGAAGGGGGGGGGGGGGGGTCATTAAGAAATGACGATAGGATGATTATAGGGGGGGGGTCTAAAATCTGAAAAAATCGATGACGTAATTTATGGACGGCCCCATAGTTCTACCCTATATGTAGATGGCCCATACCCTCTCCCAATGAGAGGAGGCTGTGCCCCAACAGACAGACAAGGGTGTTGAGGATGACAGATGGATTTCTATCTAGACGACCTGTTTGGTATAGTGGTTTAAAAATTCTGCTGCTATACAAATACAATACAATACAAATACACTTTATTGCACAACAGATAAGAAAATACAGTTTCAGAAAAGTGGTAAGAATAGAATGTACAATTTGGCGACCTTATCACTAAAAGCGATCTCTTCCAGGCAACCTTTGGGTAAAAGGACAGTACATTTGAAATAGGTGGGTTGTGCGGTATTTATTATATAAGGATGCAGATACAAACTACGTGAATAAATTTCATATATTTACAATACACATACATACATAGATCAATAGACAAAACATACCTACTTAAACATAACATTTATAAAATAGCAACAAAATACAATCGTAAATATATAGGTGTACTAAATAAATATTTATTGATATATAAAATAATAATAATAAGCGACAACAGGATTGTGCTAAGTTATAGAGAGAAGCTAAGAAGAGAACACAGATTAAAGCACCAGGAAATGCTCCTTGACGGCGACTTTGAAAGCATTCAAAGTTTGAGCTCGTCTGATGGACTCGGGTAGGGACTGCTATACCAAAAGGTCGCGGGTTCGAATCCCGCTAGGGGCATATGTTTGTATGATGAATACAGACATGTGTTCCCGAGTTATGGATGTTTTTCATTTATATGTATATTTATTTACAAAAAAAAAAGTATATATGTATTTTATCAACCATCTGGTATCTATAATACAAGCCAAGTTGCTTAGTGTGGAACTAGATGGCGCTGTGTGTATGTGCAAAGATATTTATTTATTTATTATTATTCTCCGAAATCACAACAGTCGCAACTTACCACCGTAACTTGACCGCCGGCGGGTATTATGTATTTTGTTACTGTTCATTAACCGCACAATAGCTAGAAATATTTAACATTTATTAACAGTTAATTAACTTTAACGTGGAGTTATCTCTCTTAGTTTATACAAAGATTAACATTGTGTTGTTATGAACTGGGTTGTTACTGTGTTTTCTTAGGTAAATCGGCCATAGGCTTATATAAAGGCTTTGTCTTAATTTTATACTGGATCAGTTTTTCTACTGTAAGGAAAAAAAATAGGGCGTATTATGTAGGATTCTTGTAGTGGACTGTGTATGGCTGGTCACAATAAACGTCCAAGTAGAATTTCTGTAAGTCCTTTATTTTGCACTTAAGTTAGTTGACACTGGTGTCGATTCGGATGTACACCAACTAAACTAAACTAAAACCAGTTTTAGAGTAGTACTGTCTCTTTCTCCCTGGTACAGTACGATGGCACGTCATCACTCCAAAACTGGTTTTAGTCTAGTCTAGTCTAGTCTAGTTTAGTTTAGTTGGTGTACATCCGAATCGACACTATTGTATAACGGAGCGCGTGTTCATACGCGAGAGCTGTAGAGCAGAGAGGTCTCATTGTTGCCATATTAATAACATATTTTAAATTGAATGTTGCCAGCAACATAATTAATTATGTAAGTGAAATGGAAGGTATTGGGCTGTTTTTTGGCGGGATCTCGGCGAGTGAAGTTGCATTTTTCTTTATAATTCTTATAATTTGTGCATTCTAACTTTTGAAGCTTAATAATGGCAGAATATTGTGCAGCAAACGTTAGTGATGGTGTACAGGTGAACGGAAGTGTAAATTAAAGTGCGTAACGGAACTTTCGGGTTCCCACAAGAAGCCGCCAAAATCTTCTGTAAAGCATTCTGCCACTTTACTTAAGAATGACTTGACCGTGACCAGACTCTGTATACGTCTAGTATATGACGAATTACTTGTTTTGACTGAGACTGACTTATAAACTGAAGAAATAAGAGAATTAAAATTTTTCACTCGAAACTGGCAGTAATGTCCCTCTGGACTGGTTGCCATCCTCAAAAATAATAATAAGAAGAAGGTATAGTCATAGGTAGTTTATTTATTTTTTCAAAACCATCATCGAATAAACCCTAAATTTCTTTCTTCCTCTGATATACTCATTCCTGATCTTATCCATTCTAGTCACACCACACATCCATCTTAGCATTCTCATATCTGCCACATGCATTCTACTTTCATCAGTATCTTTCATTGCCCAACATTCAGATGACATGGTGACAGGTCTTATGTTACCTTATATGAATAAGAAAACTTAGAACTTAAAACTTATCCGTTAGACTGGTCCACGCCTCTGGAGATGTGAGAGCTGGTACCTACTTTGCTCAGAGCTGAGCTTATGCATTCAGCGGGGCAATAGCGCTAGCGTACTAGGTACTATGCCTCACGGAAGCGAGTTGGACGGCGTATTTTTTCTAAAAGATATAGGTATTTTTAATTGTGTTTTATAAATTTGTTGTTTCATGTATACATACTTAATTTAAGAAAACTTATATGAAAAAGAAGCTATCCGCTCCGCGCTGTGAATAAAACCCCACCCCAATAAGGCCTACGTTATACGGTGATCTCTAAGAAAATCTACTTAAAGCTAACACGGACTCACGGTGCCCTGATTAACGGGATTAAGTAAATAATGAGTTAATGAAGGCAGAAATCTCTTTAAACCCACTCATTTAGATTAAAACTAAGTTAATTTAAAGTCTGTGCTTAAACAGTTTATTAACTAATTCGTGTGTCACAATAAAGT
Source organism: Oegoconia quadripuncta (assembly GCA_949316235.1). Lineage (NCBI taxonomy): Eukaryota > Metazoa > Arthropoda > Insecta > Lepidoptera > Autostichidae > Oegoconia > Oegoconia quadripuncta. The sequence goes on from OX438758.1 coordinate 2,325,269, forward strand.
GAATCAACGTGGAAAGAAGCTAAAGGTGAAGTACAGAGGGTTTTGCAGATTGTGATAACTGCACCTATTTGGGCATCTAATACAAATACAAATACACTTTATTGCACAACAGAAAAGAAAATAACCGCCTCCGTGGCTCAATGTAAACAACATTGGGTTTACGTTTCGGAGGTCGCGGGTTCGATCCCCAGCGGGGTACATGTTTAAGTATTCGGTTTGGTTGGTGGTAGGGCATTTTAAATGTCCGCCTGGCTAGCTACCACCATCTTATCTAAATCTGCCGCCAAGCAGCAATGTTAATAGCATTGTTGTGGTCCGGTTGTCTGAGATAAGGTAGCCAGTCCCCCAAATGTGTTGGGGTTTCCGGGTCAGTACGCTTCGACCTTCGACCTCATCTTCACTTAACATCAGGTGTGATTGAGGTCAAGTACCAACCCGTTATGCATAAAGAAACAAAAAAAATACAGAAAAAGAATATAACTAATTATTATAAACGCGAAAGTTTTGATGTTTGTTGCTCAATACACGGCGAAACGGATTTTTTTTTATCCAAAACGGGTTAGCACTTGACCTCAATCACACCGGACGTTAAGTGAAGACGAGCCGATAAAATTTGGATGATATTTGTCTAACTAATTTACCAATTTCAATCGTATTTTACAAACTTAACATTTCGAAACTAAGCTAATGGGTATCTACTGTAATTTGCCTACCATCTTAGATAAGCCTTAGATAAATAACTAACCAATTTTTTTTTTGTATGCCAAAATGGTAGTCCACAGTGTTACTTATACCATAATATTTACTAACATCTTTTATACCTGTGGTTCACATTAATAAATTGAATTGAATTGAATTAATATCGAACTAATATTAGAAATGCGAAAGTTTGGATGTTTGTTCGTTGGTCAATCACGGCGAAACAGATGAAAGGATTTGGATTTGAAGCTCGCGGGTTCGCCTGCGTGGAATAACTTTATCGCCGAAATTTGTTATATGACTCAATCCCGGGTTTCATCCAAATTCGTTCATCCGTTTCGCCGAACACCGCGATGCTTTGTTTATTTGCTCAAACATAAGCAACAAACAAACAGACATCCAAACGTTCGGATTTATGACGACCTGTTTGGTGTAGTGGTATATCTCTGACCACTATACCAAAAGGTTGCGGGTTCGAATCCCGCTAGGGGAATATGTTTGCCTGATGAATACGGACATGTGTACCCGAGTTATGGATGTTTTCATTTATAATAAGTATTTATTTACAAAAAAAAATGTATTTATGTAGTATATCAACCATTTGGTATCCACAACGCAAGCCTATAGTTGCTTACTATGGGACTTGAAGGCGCTGTGTGTATATCTAAGAATATTTATTTATTTATTATTATTTATTTATAATATTAGTTGGATTGCGTACCTATGGACCGGGTCGTTTGAACACTCAAAATGGCTCCACTTCATTGGTGCCAAAATGGGAGTTCGGTGTCAATGGGAACTCAGTCACACACCGACTTCGTTCGCAAACTGTCGTATCAAATGATGATTTATGTTGTGAGTTTAAAAACCAAAAAAAAAGCCGACAGTATATTTTATATTTTGCGGGTGACATGTTGGATTTTTTACCGTATGAATAATTAATAATGACATATTATAATGAATAATTAACCAAAAAGAATATTTGCACGCTAGATTTAAGCAGATTTTGATGGAACTGTGTTTTTTTATTGACATCCAATTTTGTACCCAAAATCAGACGCAAACTATTTTCTATTCCATTCTAATCATAAAATGTATCCTATGACTCTCCAGGGATCAAGACAAATCTAACAACACATTTATTTCGAAATCGGTTAAGCCGGGTAATCTACAGGAGGTAACATAGAAATCTACATATATAATATACTTACATACCATACATACTACTCTGTGTAAAAAGTATCGGGAATATGTCAATAAAAAGACCCGCGTAAAAGAGGTCGTTCTAATTTTTTTACTGCATGTTGGTAGCACTGTACTGATTTAGCGCGCAAAATTTGAGCGGGATCTGTCATTTAATTTGTTTTAAACTACACTTTTTGTTGGTCATAGTTTTGAGTCCTCGGCGATTTTTACAATGGAAAATATTGTTGAACAAAGAGTGTGCCTTAAATTTTGTGTTTCAAATGATATTTCATGTGGTGAATCACTAAAAATGTTGCGAAATACCTACGGCGAATCGTGTATATCGAAAACAAGGGCTTATGAATGGTATAAGGCTTTTAAAGAAGGCCGAGAAGTAGTAGTAGACTTGCCTCGTTCTGGTAGACCTTCAACCGCTACGACCAAAGAAAACATCGACAGAATCAAGAAGCTAGTGCTCGAAAATCGACGTATGAGTCTGAGAGAGTTGGCTAGTGAGGTGAACATATCTTTTAAGTCCGTCCACAACATTCTCATTGACATTTTAGGCATGAAACGCGTCGCCGCTCGACTAGTTCCAAAAGAGCTCAATTTTGTTCAAAAAGCGCAGCGAAAGCATGTCGCTGAAGACATGGTTTCCCGAGCTTCTACGGATCCGACCTTTATGAAACGTATAATAACTGGCGACGAGACATGGGTTTATGAGTACGACATGCAAACAAGCCAACAGTCTTCAGAATGGCGTCTCGAAAACGAGCCGAAACCCAAAAAACCGCGGCAAAGTCGCTCCAAAATCAAGGTGATGCTGACAGTTTTTTTTGACTACCGTGGTGTGGTTCACTCCGAATTCCTTCCAGAGGGAGAAACAGTGAATAAAGAATATTATTTAGGCGTCATGAAGCATTTGCGTGAGAGTATCCGCTGAAAACGTCCAGATTTGTGGCAACACAACTCATGGATGCTGCACCATGATAATGCACCATCACACACAGCCATTATAGTGAAAGAGTTTTTAGCGAAAAATTCAACAAAAGTTCTCGACCAAGCACCGTATTCACCTGATATGGCTCCGTCTGACTTTTTTTTATTTCCCAAGTTAAAATTACCACTTCGAGGAAAACGTTTTGAGTCGATAGAAGCCATAAAAGAAAATTCGCTGAATGAGCTAAAGGCCATACCGCAAATAGCCTATGAAAAATGTATGGAAGACTGGGTGAAGCGGTGGAGATGTTGTATTGCAAGCGATGGGGCCTACTTTGAAGGCGATAAAATAAATTTAGATGAATAATTTGTATTTTTTGTTTTATTGACAAATTCCCGATACTTAGTACACTCGAAAAACATTACCCTCCTTCCTTGGGCAGTGGGGTAAACACTGCATCATTTACCACAGAATAGTGACCAAAAAGCAGAGTATCTTTTAAGTATCTACCAAAATTAAACTTGTAAGAGCTGGTGCCTACTTTGATCAGCAGCTGAGCGTCTGCATTCAGCGGGGCAATAGCGCTAGCGTACTAGGTACTATGGCTCACGGAAGCGAGTTGGACGGCGTATTTTTTCTTTAAGATATAGGTAATTTTAATTGTGTTTTATAAATTTGTTGTTACATGCACAGTATAGATTTTTGTTTAAAGTTTGGTTAGATAAACTATTTAAATAGGTACATACTTGGATACGTATACTTTAAACTCATTTATTTAATCAAATCAATAATTATAGGCCTATATCTGTTTTACCAGCCATATCTAAAATACTGGAAAAATTGCTGAATACTAGGCTACTAAAGTATCTCGATACCTCTAATATATTGTCCTCCTCGCAATTTGGCTTTAGACATGGTAAATCTACAGAAGATGCAATTACTGCCCTTAGCTCGTTAGTTGCAGAACAACTGGACGAAGGAAATAAGTGTTTGACAGTATTTTTGGACCTTAAAAAGGCATTTGACACCGTCTCTGTCCCGATTCTTGTGAATAAACTGGAAATAGCGGGGATAAGAGGAATCCAATTAAACCTATTCAAGGATTATCTATATAATAGGAAACAAAGGGTTAAGTTAGATCAATACACCAGTGAGGACGCAGACGTATTGTACGGCGTACCTCAAGGTAGCGTGTTGGGTCCTACACTATTCTTATTATATATAAATGATCTCTGTAATATGAAAATCAAAAATGCAAAAATCTTCTCTTACGCTGATGATACAGCTGTTGTATTATTTGGAAAGTCCTGGAAGGATGTTTGTGATATTGCGGAAATAGGAATGGCCCAAGTAGCAAGTTGGTTAAAAAACAGCTTACTGACGCTAAATACCTCTAAAACCAACTAGGGGAGAGGTGGCATGAAGGGGACGCGTATTGAATGGGACAATTCAAATATCCGACAAATTATAAACCGTCTCGAGACCACACTATTTTTGTCGTGTGGCAACTACGATGCACACTTAATCGCACCTAACTTCACACTCCTGCCATTTCGCACATGACTGTGATGTGCGTGTGTTAATAATTCTAGCCAAAAGTATTTTTTCGTTGTTCTTTAGAAATATTTTGTCAAATGCTGCAAATTGAATACATAATTGTTTACCTTTGTTTATGATCGACTAGTTATAGATATATCCAAGAACGAGAGGTCAGTAAAGTTTTATTTAAAATTGTAGAATTTCTGATTATGTTTCTAATTTGTGTACGATATTTATGGAAGGGACACAACAAACGGTTATGAATGGGACGTCCCTTTCATAACTGCCCCTTTCATGGTCAATTATTCATGTCGGTTTTTGAACATCATTACAGTTTAAAAATGCCCCCTAAAAAGAGAACGCGTGTGGCTGCACACAAAATTGAAGAAGCTGTGAATGAAGTCATACAGAAAGGGATTTCTGTGAGATCGGCGGCCAAAGCATTTAATGTAAGCAAGTCACATTTACACAGATTGGTCTTAAAAGCTAAAGCATCTCAATGTACGCATTTCGTTTATGAGCCAAACATTGGCAATAAGAAAGTTTTCACTACAGATCAAGAATGTTCTCTAGCAGGTTACTTGAAGACCCCCGCAAAAATGTGCCATGGCTTGACAACTAAGCAAGTCAGAGAACTAGCTTATCAGTATGCTATTCGTCTACGACTTAATATACCTCCTTCATGGGAAATAAATAACACTGCTAGTTTAGACTGGCTGAAAGGCTTTTTAAACAGATATGACTCTTTGAGCGTAAGAAAACCTGAGAATACTTCATTAGCAAGAACTACAAGCTTTAATAGCCACAACGTTCAAAACTTTTTCAATAACTTGGAGAAATGTTATTTAAAGCATAATTTCCCTCCAAATATGATATGGAATTTAGATGAGACTGGATGCACTACTGTCACTAGTGCACCAAAAATAGTTGCGCAAGCAGGTGTTAAGAGAGTTGGTCAGATTAGCTCAACAGAACGTGGCGCGCTTGTAACTATGCTGGCTTTTGCAAATGCTTCGGGCGGAAGTATTCCTCCTGTTTTCATATTTCCACGTGTTCATTTTAAAGAACATATGCTTGAGAATGGTCCTACTGGTGCTTTAGGGCTTGCAAATGTATCTGGTTGGATAACTGAAGATTGCTTTTTAAAAGCTTTAAAACATTTTGTTCTTGTCGTCAAACCCACTGCTGAATCACCGGCTTTAATAGTTCTCGACAACCATAAGACTCATATAACTATTAACGTAGTGCTTTTTGCCAGAGAAAATAACATAATGGTGCTTACATTTCCACCTCACTGCAGTCACCGCCTACAACCCCTTGACGTGACCGTTTTCGGCCCATTTAAAGCTCGGTATAGAGCTAGCATGAATGACTGGATGACTTCAAACCCTGGCAAAACAGTCACAATTTATAATGTGGCTCAATTTGCTAAAGACGCTTTCTACGCTGCTTTAAACATGAACAATATAACGTCTGGTTTTAAGAACACCGGGATATGGCCTATTAATAAAAATATTTTCACTGATGAAGACTTTTTACCCTCTTTCGTCACAGATCGACCGCAGTCTCAAAACCCCACTTTTGAGAACTCTGACGAATCTTCATCAAGTGAAGATGAACCGCAGCACAGATCTGTTGAGCCTGAATTTGTCTCAAAAGAAACACCTTCAGTATTAAATGAGCTACAACTTAGACCTTCTGTTTTGAGTGAGCCACAACCTAGACCCTCAACCTTATTTGAGCCGCAAGTTGTATATTTCAACACTGAAGCGTCACATTCTAAAGCTATAAACTCTTCTCGACTACCAATAACTCCGGAACTTATTAGACCATATCCTAAAGCTCCGTCTCGGAAAACTACTGGAAAGCAACGTAAAGGCAAAACCACAATTATAACGGATACTCCGGAAAAGAATAGATTGCTTATGGAAAACATGATGGATATCTTAAAAAAGAATACCCCCAAGGCCAACAAACAAAATTTAAAACATGTTAAACAAATTTTCGAATGTGCTTTAACAGATGAGGGATCAAATATAAGCAATGTGAAAGGTAAAAAGAAAAAAACAGAATTAAAAAAAGGTATCAAAGTTACTCAAAAGAAAAAGAAGACTACGCCGAAATTTGCAGGCAGTAGCAGCGGCAATGATTCATTGTCAAATAAAGATACTGATGTTGACTCGATAGAAGATATTTCTGAGACTGAGGTATTTGCTCCAAGATTAAGATATCGCAGCCAGACAGATGATAAAAGATCAGGTGATGACCTGTGTAATATTTGTAAGAAAAGATATTCAGAAAGCGTTGAAGATTGGTACCAATGTAAAATTTGCACAAAATGGGCGCATGAAACCTGCGGCATTAAAGGTCTTTTTAATTTTTTTTGCTCAATGTGTCACTAAATATCATAACTATTATGTAAGTTGATTAGTTTTAAGATGGTCAGTAAACGAATCTATAAGACTGTTGATTACTACTCTCATTAAGAAAACCAATTATTATTTTGTAACTGAATTATCTTTAAGAAAAAGATTATAAAACTGTTGATTTCTCTATAAATTGTGGCTTGGCTACAGTAAACGAAACTATAAGACTGTTGATAATTATTTCTAAACTGAATTATCTTTAAGAAAAGCATTATAAAATTGTTGATTTATCTTTAAATTGTGTTTAAGTGTTTGTTCACTAGTTGTCTTTAAGATGAGAGATGTAAGACTAATAATATAACCAGCTACTTTAAAAATAGGATTTTCAAACGTTAGGCAATTTGTATACGTACTTTTTATATTTAGTATGTGTGTAGCAATGAATAAAGATGATTTTTCTAGATATTAGATACTGTCCCTTTCATAAATTATCGAGTCCCTTTCAATACACTCCGTTTATGAAAGGGACACAAACTACATTTTTAAAAACTGCGAAAATATACAACTAAATATAAGAAAAGGTTCAATATTGCATTTTATTTCAATAGTCAAATAATGTAGGCTTCCCATTCAGCTCCAACCTGTTTAAAATGTTATCTCATTCTTTTACTAGAACCTCCACAACAAAAATGTCCCTTTCATGCCACCTCTCCCCTACATTTGTTTTAACATCTCAAATCGAACTCAACCAACTGAAGATCTTAACATAAAGATACATATATGTGACGATTTAAATAATAAAAATTGTAACTGCCCCGCGATAAACAAGGTTGCACAAACTAAATACTTAGGCATTTTAATGGATCAGAGATTATCATGGCACCCCCATCTTGAATTAGTTTCCAACAGAGTTAGGAAACTTATTTGGATTTTCAGAACGTTGAGGCATGTTGTTCCGATGAATGTAATGTGTAAAAAAGATTACAGCAGGAATCTCCTGAACGACATATACATCGCGTTGGTTCAGTCGGTTCTGGCGTACTGTATTCCTATATGGGGTGGAGCTGCTAAAACAAAATTCATTGAACTAGAGCGAGCGCAACGCGCTTTAATAAAAATAATGTATTTTAAAAGTATGAGATACCCTACTGAAAACCTCTACCTCACCAGCAACTTACATTCAGTTAGAAAGCTATACGTAATACAAACCGTACTAAAAAAGCATAAAGCCCTGCCCTATGACTTAGGCATTGTATCAAAAAGGAGGAAGGATTTAATAGCAGTAGTTCCAAATACTAAAACTATGATTGCTAGCATACAATTTAAGAAACGCTCATCTCAGTTGTACAACAGAATAAATAAAGAAATATATATATATACTAAGCAATATTATGAATGCAAATGTATGTTAAATAAATGGATCAAGTCACTTAGTTATGAGGAAACAGAGTCACTCTTGCAACACCTAAAATAGTATTAACCATACAAATATATATATATATATATATATATGTATGTATGTATAGGTATATCTTCTCACACATCTACTCACAAAAACACACACACACACACTGTTTACTAGCGGTTTTCCGATCCCAAGGCGCTGGCCGTAGGGCTAGTAAATTTTATCTGGGTATACACAATATTTTTATATATTTTACATTATTTACAACACTACAATAAAACTGCACTAATAAATATGATATCATGTCTCTATTATGTATTATGTATATATAATTTCAATGGATACTTAGGCATAAGATTAAATAAATTGTAAAAAAATTCAGTTCATTATATTTTTGTACCAACTATGGAGGAGCGGAGTCTCCTAATACAGGCATTATTATGCTTAAAAGGAGGCTCCTGCCACAATATTGTAAAAGAATGCATTAAAAGAAATAAATGAATTATGAAATGAATTATGAATTATGAATATTGTTAGCAATAAGAATCGGATTGTATTAAAAAAAAAAACAATTACGAAACCTAAACTGTAATAATTATTGGCAAGTAAATTAACAAATCAAATTAAATAAATGCAACAACACATAGACAAAGCTAAAGCACTGAATCCTGGTGAACGTCCGTCGCCTCCGAGCGCTGCGAGCCCAAGTGAGGTTGCCGCTCGACGATATTCGCCGTCTGGCCTGCTGCCCCTTCCAAAGTGGTACCCCCACACTCTAACGTCACACTGGCCACGCCCATTTCAGTGGAATTTTCAGTTAATAATATTGTAATTTTTCTTTCACTTTTGTGTGACTAATTTATGGGTTGCGAGCACAGACTTAAAATTTTTTGGTTGTACACGGTGGTTTTGGCTATTTACTCTCAGCAGTCCTATTAGATCTCGAGGATTCTAAGAGATTGCGCTGTTTTATTTACTAAGAAAAAAAGACTTGTTCGCGACACCATATCAATAGCATATAATTATATGACCAAAATACTGTTGAAAGCTAAATTTGATTGTATTATATGCCTAAGTGTCTCCTTAAAGTGTCAGTCATTATGTCAAAATCTGCGTCTTGCAATGCTATTTCATAATGAGAGAGGGAATGAGATGTTAAACGCATGCGTATAACCGCCTCCGTGGCTCAATGTAAACAACATAGGGTTTCAGAATCGGAGGTTGTAGGTTCGATCCCCAACGGGGTACATGTTTAGTACTCAGCTTGGTTGGTGGTAGGGCATTTTAAATGTCCGCGTGGCTAGCGACCACCATCTATCTAAGTCTGCGGCCAACCACCAATGTTAATAGCATTGTTTGTTCCGGTTGTCAGAGATAAGATAGCCAGTCCCCTAAATTTTCGGAGTTAGTATATACGCCTTAGGCCTCACTTCTCTTAACATCGGGCGTGATTGAGATCAAGTGCTAACCCGTTGTGCATAAAAAAAATGCATTTTTGTCTTTTATCGCTTGTCCCTGGTCATGGCTGTCGTGACGTGACATGTCACGTGGTGGTGGTGGTTGGAATGGAATTTATCCTTTCCTGATGAGTTTCCGTTGAAGCTGCAGTAACATTACCTGTTATCGAATAGTGAGAGCCGGAATCGGTAGCCTGGCGAAGTGGGGATTCATCGACCAGTCACGAACGCACTGCGATTATGGAACACCATCACAAAACATGGCGCACTTGCTCTCCTGCCCTCTGTGCCCCTCCACCTGTGGCATGAAGGACCTTTACGTGGCTACAAACAACACTGTAGTTGTGGCTGAATTCTGGACGGATCAAATATGATTGGACGCATTGACACGAAGAAGAAGCGAATAGTACATCAATCAACGTTGACCAGTCGTGAGAAGAGCTAGCATAATCGAGATTGTGTCTTTTTGTTATTGTGATTTAAATTTGTTAAATTAGTGTTAATAATTTGAAAACAATTAAATTCACTCGCACAATCACACAATAAGTATTGAAAATTTACCAAATACCTACCTATATGATACCTTCTCGTGTCTAGCTTTTTATGGTTTATCACTTGCAGTTGTTTTTGAGTTGATTTTAGATATAGTTTTTTCTTTTTGTTTACTTTTAGTTAATGTTTAAATTTATTCATATAGTAATAATAATTAATTCCTTGGTGGCAGCAACTACTCTACTTTACTACAGCAAATCTGCTGAGTTCCTACCATTCATCACAGTTTGACCTAATTTTTCATCAGTTAATTACTTGTTAAATTAACTTTGCGGTGAATACATACCTTTTATTTATTTATTTATTTATTATTTTAGTCACAAAGCCTTGCGCAGGTGGGTGACGTGACATTTCTATTCTCTCAATTATTAGTTCTGTGGTATACCTGTGCGAGTATTATTTACAAGGAGCTTTAGTAAGAAGGTTGTCAATGCATCGACAAGGCTTGGAGAGCTCACTGCCGCTAATCTTTGTGAGACCTTACATTTGTTCTGCGTGAATTGAATATATTGGAGGATTTCGTTCTCGCAAAGCTTGTGTGAAAGGTTACAGTAAAAAACAAGTTTGAAGTATCAATATTTGTGACTTTATACGACTAGGAAAAAAAGAAGAGAGTTGTACATTCAATTTCTAAAAATAGATCAAAATCAAAATCAAAATCAAAAAATGCTTTATTTTGTAGGTACACAGGGTACACTTGAAATAGTCAGATTTTACATTTTTGAAGCTACTGCTTGTTCAAAAGGCAATTTTCCCCTGAGAAGAACAAGCAAGAAACTCGAGAGGTCGCTCTTTTAAAAAAAGGTTTTTATATTACAAAATTATTATTTTATATTATAATATTTCATTATTAATTGTGAAATAGCCTGGTTATGCGAAAGGGCTGGTTATGTCCAAGATTGTTTATCATCTAAATAATCTGATATTTTATAATATCCTTTCTTAATAAGTTTCTGTTTTATAGTATCTTTAAATTTATTGAAAGGAAGATTTTGTATATCAACAGGAACTTTATTGAAAAAGCGTATACATAACCCTTTGAATGAATTATTGACTTTGTGGAGGCGACTTATGTGACCTGCAAGTTTATCTTTATTTCTTGTATTTATATCCGCGGCATTTCCCCACTGCAAGATACCGTAAGACATCAGGCTATGGAAATAACTAAAATATACTAATCTAACAGTATTTACGTCCGATATTTGTCTAATTTTATATTAAATAGATAGATAGATAAAGCATTTATTTACGCCACTGCGTTCACACAACTACACAATTTTTAAATTACAAAGAAATATACATACAAATAAAAGTAAAGAATAGAAAATACAAAGAGCGAGTGTGTGCCGCAGTAGCACAAATGGGTTATAACTCAGTGTGGCACATCACTCAAAGAGCGAAACACTGGTTTTCAGTTACAACCCCTACAAGTACGAGTGCATAAAAGTACGCGCATGTTCCCGTCTGCGTGTACATTTGTGGTCAATCGTGAGTGAAAAGTGTCCGTTGTTGATACAGCTCGTGTTGGTGGTAATTATGATAACAAGTTAAATGAATGATAATGATGTGACAAAAGGAAAAAGGAAAGTGCATAGGTAGTTCCACTACAGGTAACGCTTTGGAATTCCAATTTTTAGAAGGTAAATATGTACCCTGCTGGGGATCGAACCCGCGACATCCGAATCGTACACCCTATGTTGTTTACATTGAGCTACAGAGGCGGTTTGATATTGAATATTAATCTTTAATTTGCACTTTAAAATTTAATAAATCGCAAACTGATCCCTGACTCGATAATACTGTTCAAGATAACCTCTAATATTCTTGTACGACCTATTCAACGATATCCCACACGATGGGGTACAAAAGTAAAAAAGAAATCATCTCACTTTATGAGGGAACTACCCTAAAAATTTTTTTTTCAACATTTTATTACCCAAAACTACATTGACCCCAATCACGATGTTAAGTGAAGATGAGGTCGAAGGTGGAAGTGTACTGACCCGGAAACCTTTTTTTTTATGCACCACGGGTTCGTTCTTGACCTCAATCACACCTGAGGTTAAGGGAAGATGAGGTCGAAGGTGGAAGCGTACTGACCCGGAAACCCCAACACATTTATCTCTGACAACCGGAACACAACAATGCTATTACATTGCTGCTTGACGGCAGATTTAGATAAGATGGTGGTAGCTAGCCAGGCGGCCATTTAAAATGCCCTACCACCAACCAAACCGAGTACTTAAACATGTACCCCGCTGGGGATCGAACCCGCGACCTCCGAATCGTAAACCCAATGTTGTTTACATTGAGCCACGGAGGCGGTTAAATGTTATATACCTACGAGTATAATGTAAGCGTATATAATGAAAGCGTATATCAAGCCGAAAGGATCGGACACAGTATCTTATTCAGAGCCTCGGTGCGTGATTTCAGACCAGACACGAAATATAAAAATTATATTTTTTTTTTCGATTATTTATTATCATACGTCATAATAAACATGTCCCAACACTACGCTACACTACACAACTTGAACTTGGAACGTGAATCTGGGGGCTACTCTCTAACGAAAACCACTTCGGACTTCGGCAAACTGCGCCTCGTCTTTTTGCCCGTATCAGGGGGTCTACTCTCTAACGAAATAGCTTCGGACGTCTGTAACTTCGGGCTTTTTCTTCTGCTAGGAATCCTTTATTTGCATAATTTCAGACGTTCCTTGCGTCCCGTACTAACTTGTGATGTCCAATTTTATACAATAAAAGTGAAATAATGACGATTGATTTATAATTGACACAGCAAACTGGAAAAGAAAAAGTCCGAAGTTACGCCCGTCCGATGCTATTTTCGTGAGAGAGTTAGATCCCCAGAAGCCGTGTCGTACTGCTGATTTTAGTGTTGTGCAGATATCGATATAAAACTAATAGGGTAAAAATTATATCTATATCTTCACAACACTAAAATCATACAACTAAAAAGTGCTTCGTACATCGGGTATACCTAAGATAATACTCAAACGATCGTTCTAAACAGCTTGGGACCATTTCTCTAGAAATGGGTCATATAGTAACGTAGTTATCTATACGTAAAAGTAATTCGTAATCGTTATAGAGAGGAATTAAATCTACGCTCGTAAAATAGAACGTTTATTAATATAATAAAGAACACATAGAGTGCCTACTCGTAAACTGAAGTATCCCCGTGTGGTCATTTTTATGCGTAGGTGAGGCAATAACTCCTTATCTCTGAGGAACAGACGTCATGGAGGATAGCTAAGTTACAGTGACGCTGAAAATTTATATTAACAAAGAATTAAATTGTATGATTACCATGGTGGGCGGTTTGCTACAGAAGTGACCTGGTGGAGCTGCGTATCACCGGAAATGGCGCGGTGACGACTTTGACAGTAATATTAGGTCTGCACATAAATAAATAAATATTTCGGACACTTACACCAATCATCTAGTCCCAAACTAAGCAAAGCTTGTGCTATGGATACCTACCTACTAGATAACGGATAAACATACATAAATATTTATATAAACATCCATGACTCGGGAATAAATGTTCGTAGGTATTCATCACACAAATATTTACCCCTCGCGGGATTCGAACCCGCAACCGTTGGTTTCGCTGACAGGGTCACTATCCACTACACTAACCGGTCGCCAAAATGAATATTCAGTTTGCTACCACCCGTCAAAGGAGGTTATCTAATAATATGCTGAGGTTATCTTAATGCTGAAGGGTGTTTGCTCGGCTTTCGGATAAATCCCATAAAAAAGCCTTTCTCCAGCATTCTGGAGTCGTGTTTTTGTTAGGGTATACATTTATACCCTAACAAAAACACGACTAAAACGATCCAGAATTGTCGGAGATATCCTTGAAAATACTACATTGAATAAAGAACTACAGATTTAAAATTCAGAAAACCCTCGTTAAAAAAAAGATATAATTTTGAAGGAAAAAATTGTTAAAAGATAAATATTTATACTCTTTTTTTTTATGCACGACGGGTTCGTACTTGACCTCAATCACACCTGATGTTAAGTGATAATGAGGTCGAAGGTGGAAGCGTACTGACCCGGAAACACCAACACATTTGGGGGACTGGCTATTTTATGTCTAATAATATAAATAATCATTGACTTAGGAATAATGTTCATATTCAGCACACAAACATTTACTACGGGCGGGATTCGAACCCGCAATCTACTTATTAGACTGTCAAAAGTAAATAAATTAATTCTAAATCTTTGTGATACGGTACACTCTTATATGTTCGCAACTCATTGTGAACCCGGCTTAAAAGGATCACAGCGTAGGTGGAGTCAGGTACAGTCGGCAATGCGTTAAGGTAGCAGGCCTTCATTTATAAATATACTATGTAGGAGAAAATCTAAAAGGAAATTAAAAAGCTTCTTTAACTGAGGTTCTTTGGAAGAGATCGCTATCAGCGATAAGACCGCCTTTGTACATTTCATCATCAATGTTAAATGTTCTTTGTATTTTATTTTTGTGTGTGCAATAAAGAATTTAATAATAAAAATAATTAAATTAGATTAGAATCAACGTGTCTCTTCCTGTGGGAGTCGTTAAAGGCGACTAAGGGACTTTCCACCAAAAAACATCTATAGTGTTGCACGTTTCCCTGCAACGCCTGTCACGTGTGCATTACTGTGCATTTCATAAGGTGAACCGTGGAATCATTAAACTTAAAATTTTTAGAATACCCAAACACTATTGTTTGGAATATTTCTGACCACCCCATTTGCGTTAGATTTCGATTCGAAGTATGTTTAACAATTTCTTTAATTGATTTAACAATCTGTCTGAATGACGTTATGAAGGTATGCATGTATGTTAATTATGTTTAACTGAAAATCTATCCAATAATAATAATAATAAATATCCTTTGACATACACACAGCGCCATCTAGTTCCACAGTAAGCGACTATAGGCTTGTTTGTGGATACCAGATGGGTGATATACTACATAAATTTTTTTTTTTTTTTTTGGAAATAAATACTTGTTATAAATGAAAACATATATAACTCGGGTACACATGTCCGTATTCAACACACATACATTATGCCCCTAGCGGGATTCGAACCCGCAACCTTTCGGTATAGTGGTCAGAGTTGCTAACCACTACCCAAACAGGTCGTCAATATATCCAATGATATATACCAATCAAAATATAAAGGAAAATATAACAATCCATCCAAGACACTCCAAACGATATCATAAAAATTAAGCCTGCTACCTTAATTCTGTTGCCGACTGTACTAAAGTTAAAGTATTTATACAACGTTTCATTTGTATTTTTAGAAGGAATGTTACTTACATTATCGGCTTTCTCATCTAAAAGGTAAAAGCTTGAGGTAAGGGTGATCTGTCACACAGCTGTTAATCGAGGATCGATAGTACCGTCAGAACAATCGTGCACTTAATCATTATCTCTAATGGATTGATTATACAAGCGTGCTAACTAGAGTTGATATGGAATCTCCTTGCTCATAATGACTAGATGTAACTGGGCAGCAGCAGGATTTGTTGGTTTAAATATTTTTGACGTTATAATTTGACGGCCTGTTTGGTGTAGTGGTTAGCAACTCTGCTACTATACCAAATGGTCGCGGGTTCGAATCCCGCTAGGGGCATATGTTTGTATGATGAATACAGACATGTGTTCCCGAGTTATGGATGTTTTTCATTTATACATGTATTTATTTACAAAAAAAAAAAACGCATTTGTGTAGTTTATCAACCATATGGTATCCATAACACAAGCCTAGATGCTTACTGTGGACCTAGATGGCGCTGTGTGTTTGTGCAGACATTTAAAAAAAATATATTATGTTTGCTGAACATAACATATAGTAAAAACTGTCTTTCATGGGAAAACTGATGGGTGACGGTCGATGTTGCGGGATTTGAGGCCAGTATTAATAAACCAATCTCAATACAAGTCTTGAGGCTGTATCACGAGATGCGTCTTAAGCAGTTGACGCTATCTCAAGCTCCGTGCTAATTTATAAACCATTCTTGAGGTCTATCTTGAGATTACTTCTCACGTTTCACTGACAGGGTCACTATCCACTACACCAACCGATTTTTAAACCATGTTTGTAGACCACGGTCTCATATTTAACATGCCCTCCGAAGCAGGGAACCACTCGTATTAAAATGCCACTAGTGGTCACCCATCCAAGGCCAGACACAGCTTAACTTCGCTAATCGAAAACTATTGCCCCACGATAGCTTCCGATGCATTACTGATTGTTATAGCGAATACTTTGGGTAAACTCGTAATACACAGCAGTGGTCTACAGAATAACAACAAAGAATGATGCAATCTTCGTGATTTGTATAATTCATTTTCTTTTGTATAATTTAATGATTATATTGAAAACAACACATTATTTTTAAGTCTTAAAGAAACTTACGTAGATACTTAGTACTAGTAATTGGTGTCATAGAGTTACGATTCAATAGAGTGGCATCAGTGAGATCATTTACATAGACTAGAAATTGACTAGAATTTCATAAGAAAATTTTTTTTTTGGTTTACTGCAGTGTGATTAACTGAAAATTATTTTTTGTTTGCTTTCAGTACTTTTGAATTAGGCAAAGCTTCTATAGCTATATTAATGATAGCGAATATAGCTGAGTTTGTTCGTATGTCTTTTACATTTAATCCCATTTCTAGAATAGTAACTCCATAATTACGAACCCACTATGAGTTAATCACTATTTCTATTAACTTTAACGTAATTAACTACAATATTTTAACAATAATTTACAAAATTCAACTAAAATAATTTCAATTCGACATCGAAAAGTTACTAATTTCAGAATTTAGTAGGCTGATTACATTATTAAGAAGAAAGATTTTCGTTAATTTAAGTATGTCACAATAATATTCAAGTTGTTTGTTTCAATTTTCCTCCGACACCCATTAGGGCTGCCTACTTTTTAACAGGGTTCACGTGAATCGTCCAGTCCATTAAGTAAATAATACTCAATTCTTGTCGAGGAAACTTATCCGGAAAATTTCGTTAATTAACAAAACGATGTAGGTATATGTATATGTATATGTAATTAATTATAGACTTTCTTATGAAAATTGGCTGGGAAATTCACAAGAAAACCTTTA
Organism: Oegoconia quadripuncta; assembly: GCA_949316235.1. Lineage (NCBI taxonomy): Eukaryota > Metazoa > Arthropoda > Insecta > Lepidoptera > Autostichidae > Oegoconia > Oegoconia quadripuncta. Next base: position 2,342,572 of record OX438758.1, read on the forward strand.
ACAAATTTAACCCCTCTTAGGACCAAAATATCTTGACTGTAGATTTGTGTTAGTTGTCTTCGCAAAGTGACTCGAGTCTATTGTATGTAATATATATCTCTATATCTACTTACATAGAATATTATTCTCCGTCAGCGTTCGTCAAACGTATCGACCCTATACAAGGTGTAACAGAAATACTGCTCAATATTGTTCGACGTCAATTAGAATGTGATAACCTTGTTTATTAAAAAAAATCACGGAATTATAACAACATATTATTATTAATTTAAATTAGTTTGTAATATTCTACGCTAGTATCGGAATCATATGTAAAATCCGTGATAAAATGTAGGGACAAAGTGTTTAAAAGTAATAAACTGAATATTAAAATAGAATTAAAACAACATTACATGGATATTCGTTTTAAAAAATAGATTCCATATGACTTACTTTATTTTACTTAAATAAAATCAAATTGTTAGTAACAATAACAGCGATATATGTATTTACTAATGGAATGAATATACTAATTGGTTTTCTGAAATGTTCTATTGACCTAGTATAAGGTTCATAATTCACGGTCGTAGGTACCTACCGTAGCAAAAACTTGGCATTTGTAGTATGTCGTAAATTATGTATAATTTTCTAATAGTAATCCAAATTTCAATGTAATGTACCTAATTTAAAAAAAAATATTAATTTCTCTTTAACTTTAATTTAATTTTTTACCATAATATTTCATTTAGATAATATTGTTAAATATTTACTGCCAGAAATATTTGCATGTCGTGGTTACTTTTAATTATGGTAGCGCATGCACTATGTACAACTGCGTATATGTCACATCACATTGGTATGCGTCAATCTTGTTGAGAATCCTAATTAAAATAAAATAATTTAGTTTTTTTTTCACTTCACTGCCAAAAACAGACTTTACTGATAAATAAAGTTTCTCTTATAATCATCTACACCAAGTCGTTATTGTATCAAGGGAAAGTATTGACCAAACAAAAATAATAACAGTATAAACTCGAATCACCTGACGTTAAGTCAATGTTAGCTTCTACTTACATCCTACGTAAATAACCAATAAAATTAATAAACAGTTTTGAAATGAAAAGAAAAAGGGTCTAATTTCCGTGCACCTAAGTCTATTTTGGATCGAAATGTAAATAAGCAAACAACTGATTTTAATATGTACTCTTCAAAGTGCATTATTGGATCCTCACCAAATTGATATGGTACCACCCTGGTGATATACCCTTTTAAACAAAAAAATAATTATTGAAATCAGTTCACAAATAAAGAAAAATATGTGATAAAACCATAGTTGCAGACCAACATTACACATAGGCAAAGACGACGCTTGAGCTGCCTATAAAACTTAATTACATGCTCTTTAAAAAAAAATTGCTTGTATTCAAAGAAAATACTTACAAGGTATTAGATTAGGCACAAACAAATACATAATATAATAAACCAGACAATACAATCAATTTCTAGACGTTTTCTGGTACGTTGAAGTTTAAATACAGCTAGTTGTTTTATATGAAAATTGGCAAGTTATTTAATTTCGGGCTGCTTCTAGTACCTATTGAAGTCTGTGGATTTTTTGGAAGTCTGTTAAAGGGTAGATATATTTATTTTTGGCACATGTTAGAATTACTTTAATTGTTGTGTAAATTGAAATGACGTAACAAACTGTATCTACAAAAAAGAGTCATACAGGACTCTATTTTTACCTCAATTTCCAAGTAAGTTTCCCCGCTGTTAAGAACTACTTAAATTAAAATTAAACAGTTTACACTTCGTTATAATTATCGCTGTCATCCACATACGAATCTTCGGTCGATCTCTTTCCTAGGCCGAAATTGAATCGGTGCATGTCCCTCTCTCTCTTACCCAGGCCGAAGTTGAATTTGCTGCTCAGCCGCTTCCCTAGGCCGAAGTTATAGTTCCTAGCGCGTTTACCGAGGCCGAAATTGTATAGAGGTAACCTTTTGCCCAGGCCGAAATCATACATTCTTGCTCGTTTCTCTTCTGATTGCTCGTCGTCGGCGAACCGTTTGCCAAGGCCGAAACTGTATGGCCGAGCCCGTTTTTCGTATCCTGCAGACAAAAATGAAAATCTGTCAAATGCATAACTACGGCATATGTTTGTGTGATGAATACGGACATGTGTACCCGAGTTATGGATGTTTTCATTTATAATAAGTAGGTATTTATTTACAAAAAAAAAAGTATTTGTGTAGCATATCAACCATCTGGTATCCACAACACAAGCCTATAGTTGCTTACTGTGGAACTAGATGGCGCTGTGTGTAAGTCTAAGGATATTTGTAAACGCTTGTTTGTTTGTTTGTTTGTAAACGCTTTATTGTACAAAAAGGCAATACATTAATTTTGCATTGATACATAAATTGAGTACAACGGCGGACTTATCCCAAAGAGGGATTTCTTCCAGTCAACCATAGGGTTAGTTAGAAAACAGCAGATTGGGCGTATACAAATTACAGCAAATTCAAACTAAAGCAAAGCAAATACCTACACTACACACTAACAATATATATATATATATATATATATATATATAAGTATATAAAAGTAATAAGAAAAATATATAATAATACATATACATACATACAACTATATCTTAATAAAATATATACCTACATACTAATAATACATATAAATAAATATGTATATAAATAAGGAAATACTTAAAGAGAGGATTTAACACGCAGTTGTCATTCATCAAAAGTAGCTACCGCTCAAAACGCGTTAGAACCAGAGAGCTTTTTGATGTTAGTTTTAAAAGCATTTAGTGATGGAGACTTTCTCACATGCAGCGGCAGTTGGTTCCACAATCGTACAGCCTGGACAGTAAAGGACTTGGTATAAGAGTGAGTGAGGTGACTGGGGAAACCAAGTTTCAGGTTGTTACCCGAACGCAGCCGTCCTCCACTCGCGTCACACATATAATAGAATCTCTCCCGTAAGTATTTAGGAGCTGCTGGATTAAATAAGATGTTATACAGAAGAAAGAGTATGTGTGAGTTTCTCCGTGTACGGATAGTAGGCCACTTTAATTTTAGACGGAACGCAGAAATGTGGTCATATTTCCTTAATCCAAACACATAGCGTATGCACACGTTTTGCAAGCGTTCCATTTTATCCAGCAGTTCCTCAGTCAGATCAAGATATGCCACATCGCCATAATCCAAAAGGGGAAGAAGAAGAGATTGCGCTAACATACTCCTGGTTTCAACAGGCAGGAAGTTTTGCATTCTCTTCAGGGAGTGTAAAGAGGCAAAGATTTTGCGGCTCACCTCACCAATGTGAGCAGTCCAGGATAGTGTTTGGTCCATAATGAGACCCAGATTTTTTACAGTAGCTGAATATGGGATTATTGTTCCGTCAAAACAGATATTGGGTAACATTATGGCGTGTAGTTTCGAAACATAGTGGGGACTGCCAACTATGATGGCCTGTGATTTCGCGGGGTTTACCAACAACCCAAACCTCCCTGCCCAGTTGGAAACAGCTACCAGGTCTTCATTAATGATGTCGGTAGCAGAAGAGAAATTTGGAAACGTAGCCGAGGCGTAGAGTTGCAAATCGTCAGCATATAGGTGGTAGGAAGAAGATAACAAGGAAGTAATACCATTAATGAATATAGAAAAGAGAAGCGGGGAGAGCACTCCACCTTGTGGAACACCTGCTGTAAGTCGGCACCACTCAGACCGGTCATTATCAACTTTAACAAGCTGACAACGGTCGAAAAGGTATGAATGAAACCATGAGATGGCTGTCGGAGACAAACGAAGCGTTCTGAGCACTTCCAGCAACAAGTCGAAATCTACTGTGTTGAAGGCACTGCTGAAATCTAACAGCACTAGAAGGGTGAGCTTTTTGTCCTCAATATTAGATCGAATGTCGTCAGTGACTTTCACAAGTGCAGACGCTGTACTGTGCCCAGAACGAAACCCAGACTGATATGAGCTAAGAATGTTATGTCGATTTAGATGGCAGGATAGACGTTGGTGCACATAGTGCTCCAGCACCTTTGAAAGAACGGGAAGGATAGAAATAGGACGAAACTGAGAGAAGGACGAGGGATTAGGTTTTTTTGGAAGAGGAATGACATGAGCATACTTCCAGGAAGACGGGAAGACACCGGTAGAAAGGGAATGATTAAGGATATGAGCCAGGTAGGGAGCAATGTGGTCTAAGATAGGAGTAAACATGTCCATGCTCAATCCATCATTTCCAACCGCTTTCGTCTTAATAGACTTTAGGAGTTTAACCACATCTCCGGCAGTCATCTCACCAAGTTCTAATTGAGAAATAATGTGGGTATTCAGCGAGCCTGCTAAGAAGGACAAAGTGCCCTGTTTAACAGAGGGATCTAAAGAAACGGGGGAGGTACTAAAGTGCTTGTTTAGTGCGTTAAGGTCAAGATTATTGAGAGGAGAATTTTGAGATTTACCCACACCCATAGTTTTCAAAAACTTCCAGAGTTTATCCTGCGGACAGTTTTCGATCGAGGAGTGAATGTGGTGTCGCCTAGCTTTCCTACAAATCCTATTGCAGCGAGTTCGCAACTCCACGTAAATATCGCGATTCAAATCTGAAGAGTCCTGTCGGAATCTGATATGCGCCCTATCCCTTTTTGCCATGAGTGCCTTGATCTCCGTGGTAAGCCAGGGCGCCGGGAAATGCCTTACGCGTGTCGGTTTTAGTGGAGCATGCTTATCAAACGTATTGAGCATAATGGCATTAAATAGTTCAATCTTTGAGTCTACATGTGGAGCAGAAAACACCGGCTCCCAGTCGGCCTTGCTTATATCATTTTGAAGCGCCTGATGATCGATTCCACCAAGATTCCGTAATAGAAGGACTTTATGCCTACGTTTGGGAGAACGAATTTTATATGAGGCATAGATAAGATCGTGTTTTGAGAAAGCGGGAGCGTGGAACTGACCATGCGCAGAAACAAAATCGGGACACGAAGTTATAACCAGATCCAAAAGGGACGGGGAACCATTGTGGGGAAAGTGAGTAGCATTGAGGGGCAAAATGTGAAGATCGACAGACTTGAAGAGCGAGACCAGAGATTTAGCCCGATGGTCATCCTTGATCAGGCACGTATTAAAGTCTCCCGTTAAAATTACATGATTATAGCTAGGACGAAGATCGGTCAAAAGTGCTTCCAGCTCGTTAAAATAATTTATCTGTAGCGAGGGACTGTAGAACACACCAAGAAGCAGTTTATTGTGGTGAAGCGTTACCTCTAAGAAGAGATACTCAGGGGAGTTAAGTAACGAGGGTGACTGTGCGACTATCTGGCATGGGATATCACTGCGCAAGTAAATGGCAACCCCCCCACAGCCAACCGTCTTATTTGTCCCCCCAGTCACTCTTACACAAGTCCTGTCGTGCCTAATAAGGCGATAGCCTGGTAAAGGATACAGTGTGGATGGTAATGTCGGCTTCAGAAAAGATTCAGAAATGAGGACCGCATGCAAGTGCTTAGTGGAAAAAGTAGTTAGCAAATCTGTGTAATGGCCCGCGACACTTTGTGCGTTTATGTGTGCAATGTTAAAGTTCTTGGATTGTGATGACAGGGTTGTATGCAGATTATCTCCAAGAGTAGGAGTTTCCGGGACATCACCCTCAGCACTAAGCAAGCTCTCTGATGATGATGATGACAGTGAGAAATATTCACTATCTGAATCCTTATTAAAAAGATCAGACATTATAAAAAAATGTATATAAAACGAATATATGTATATGTAATATATATGAATAAAATATGGATTAATGAATAAATAACTTCCTAACTAAATAAATAAATGTAACTATTAATTATATTGTGCTAATATAAAATTATATCTTAAGTAAATACAGGTTCAACTGTTTTGTCTAACTAACTCGCTGGCAGTTACATCACTATTGTTTAAACAAATGTTCGTACAAGTAAAATTCCTAACAACGCAATAAACCAGACAACAATAAAAACAGATAAAAGATTATTTAGAAAACTGCGTGTCATAACGTAACAGCGGGCCGCAGGAACGTAAGCGGGATAGCATTATATTCGATAGAAAATTAGACAGAGACAGATATAGATTATCAATCAGTTATCAATATTATTGTATGCCTCTGAGATTCGAGCTGTTTCCGAACGAACGAAACGCCACTGTCACGATACGTCACTGTCAAATACTGAAGTTCAAAATAAAATGAAGTTGAGGTTACTTTTACATAAAAACAAATCATGGTGAACAGATAAAAATAGGAGGTCGCGCAATAAAACAATTATGCAGGAACCCACTAAGCCATGTAGCGATCAACATCAGGATTTCACCTTGCTTTTGGACGTACCGGCACGGGGCTTATTTGGTGGTCTAGTTCTTTCGTCTTTCGCCGGGGCAGCTGTTGAACTCTTGGTGCTATCATCATCCGTCGCCCCGGTGATCGACCGCAACTCAGTCAAGGAAGTAATCTTGCGGCGTGTGCCGTCTGGGCAAATTACCACCACCTTACCGTCCGCCGTCCAACATCCCTTTACACCAAAAATTTTGCGTGCTTCAAGAAAAGCAGCGTGACGGGTGGAGGTCAGGAACTCTGATAACGTCAACCCACTACCCTTCAGTCTACTCTTGCCTGTCCAGACAGCATTGCGAATGTGTTGACTCACAAACCGGGCCAAAATAGGACGAGGTTTCTGAGAGTCTATTTTCTTACCCAGTCGATGACATGTCACAAGTGAATGAGCAGTGATTTCAGGCAGTTGAAGATTATCGTTACAAACACTGATCACTTTCTTTGTGATGTCTTGTGAGGTTTCTGATACACCATGCAGTAGTAAAACATTTGTACGAGACCTTGTTTCTAATGCGTCCACTGTATTGAACACAAGCTCCATCTGCATCCTGAGACTGCTTATTGCTTTCCACACAAAGGTTTTAAAGATGTGATAATCGTTGGGCAGTGCTGCAGTGTCTCCTTTAAGACTGGGTGAGGCAGACTTCTCAAATGCTGCCATTCTCGAAGAAACCATCTCAGTCATATCGTCCATCTTCTTCCTCAGCTCTGCGATGGGGTCCATAGTGAACAGTGAGTGTGAAAAGAGTGATTATAACTGACAACGATAGGTATGTTACTCTATGCCATGTAGCCAAACTTTAATGAATTTATATTGACTAAAACTAATTATTTTAATTTATTAAAGAGGTCCACTTAAATTTGCGTCTTACTTTGTCAACTACCCGAAAAAAAAAAAAAAAAAAAAAAAAAAAAAAAATATTTATTTATTTATTTATTTATAAATAGCAAGATAGGCGCGATAAACGTTTACGTCGCGCGAAATAATATTTGTCCTGCTCATTCGTTTGGACGTGATATACAACTATCCCACTCTCACGTTGCGTGGCGCGAGACAAACGATGTCTTGCTACGGGGCAGATAAACGAGGCAATTTTTCGAAAGATACGGCTGCACGTAACACGTAAAAAGTTTTGCGTTCGATTGCTAAAAAAATGCCGTTCCCCTCGCTTGCTGTCGATGGTTAATTTGGTACCACGTAAAGGCCCTAGAAGTGAATTGTGGTAACTCGATACGCAAGTGCAAGCAAGTTGTAGTTTGTTGTCTCTGCTTACCCCCTTTTTTCTCGCGAGTAATTGTCCGGGGGTCCTTTCCCGAAGGGTGACTGGGGTACTGTTGCGCTTCACACCGCGATCAACGAGCGGTATGAATCGCGGCAGGACCCTTTTCGACGACACCGTACCGGGGGTGTCATCGTTTCCCAGGTCGCGACGCTTGGGCGACGTGCGTGCTAACCTCTACGGGGAAGTGTATGTATGTATGAACGCAAAAATTTTGACATGGTGCGACGGCTGGTTTGTGAGATGTTTCTTAACCAGCGTCTTTCATGGAAATCGGATCAGCCGTATCGTCTCTATCACCTTTGCCGCGTGCTTGGAGACTGCTCTCTTAGCCTGTAGCTGGAACGTTATCGACGGTGCCACAATCCACAGAGTCAATCCTTACAAGTAAACCCCTGCGGTCATCTACTACATATTATATCTACAATATTACCTGGTGTATCGTCATATTGATCGAATATTTCAGCTAGGGCCTCCTGGTCGATATCGTTTGATGTCTGCTCTTCGGGCTGGTTCTCGTCAACCGATCGTTTCCCCAGACCGAAAGAGTATGGTCGTGACCTGAGGACAATAACATAATGCTTATTTGCCGTTTGGTTTCCGACAGAGTAGAATAGGACCAACCCATCTTCCGTGGGTAAAAGGTGACTAAACGATAATGAGCATAGCAATATAAACCTGTCGTGGACAGCAGCGTCATTGAAGCGGAGCTTCTAAAAAATCCGCAATCGGGCAAATCCTCTCATGGGAGAGGCTTTACGTCCAGCAGCGGAGCTTATCTAGGCTGTTGATGTCATGTGTGAATAGATGTTTATTAAATACATCTAAAAACTTCAAATGGGAGGTTGAATAAAGAGTGGTGTAGTAGCAGCCTACTTTTTAGAATTACGTCTCCAACAGGTGCTAACGGGATTGTTTTACCTACATTGTCAGCCTTTGTGCCACTGGAGTCTACGGCTTCGGTCGTAATTTGGAGCCACTTGAACACGCACGGCTGTAGCACCCTACTGATGGTTGTTGGGGCTAAAAGTTCTAGTTCTAGAGTAGGAGACCATGCAATGGCAAGCACAGCGGTGGTCACAAGGTGTCGCTGGATGCAAGCCGCTCCCACTGGTCGCGCTGGAAAACTGGGGAGGCTAATGTTCAACAATGGATTTCTTGTGGCTGATATGATGGTCATGAATAATATTTTGCCACGATCATGTGTCATCGTATTTTTCTCAATTCAATATACTTACTAGCTTAGTCAATTTTTCGCGCATTTATTTAATATTCTCTAATGGATTTTGTGGAATCTGACTTGTCAGATTTAAGCGAACTCTCCATTGCAACATAAGTAATAAGGAACATACATAGTCGTAGTACATCGGTCATCAGCAAAATCTTTTAAAAATGGTAGAGATTATGGCGTTTGGCGGTAGCCTGATGCGTGCCGTCGCTCGTATGGTTCTCAAAACACTAGAGGAATTCGGACCGTGGATTATTAATGATAGTGCATTATGATGGATGTGGACAGGTAGTGCGGGATGGACTCTACTAATTCTAGCACAAAATTGTTTCTGGTGGCTACGGATATAAAATAGTAGATCCGTACTCCTTTTTAAGGTGCAAACAAAACATTAATCATTAAGCTGTCTGTCTGTCAGTCAGTGGTATCTAATTCAAATCACAGATTATGTGCCATTATGGTTTTTACTGAGCAAATCATAAAAACTGCGAAAGACTATCGTTGTACTGATGATTTATGCCTAGGTATCAGGGTTTATTGAAGGAAGTGGTTACCTTATCTCAAACAGCCGAACACAATGATATGATGCAATTCTAAGATGGCGGTGGTGGCTGGCAATTCTATTCAGAATAGGACCACAAAGTCATGCTGGACTACGTATATACCGTTCCTAATGTAAATATACCGTTCCTAATAAAAAATAATACGTATATTACTAATCAAATTTTCTACACCGATTAAGTGTTGATCAGGCACAGTTTTCAAAGCTTTAGAAGCAGTCGTCACATTTGCTATTCGTTTTTAATTGTAACCTCTGCCGAGGTCCTTGGATGTGTGGCCACGATTGACATATTACTGTGCTTTGAAGGTCGTTGAAAGTACTGACTGTCAGATGGCCACCAGTCTACAAATCCACCAACTTGCGTCCGAGCACTAAACCAGCGTCATTGATAGTGACGCATACTGACTCCTAGTGAGTGAAGGCTATTTCCCAGCAGTGGGAAAGTAAGCTATTGACTATGCTCACCTCTTTCCTAATCCAAAATTATACACCGGCAGTCTCTTGTATTCCGAGACATAGCTGTACGCCCTCTTCCCCAGTCCGAAGTCGTAGTGAGGGGACCTCTTCTCCAGCGGCGCCGTGTGGTGACCCTCCAGGATCTGAGGGATCTCGTGAGGGTGTGGATTGTGGGCGTCGTGGTCGTGGTCTCCCTGGACCCGCTCAGGGGCACAGAGTGCGGCCCCAATGACCAGGAAACATACTGGCAATGACACGTACAACATCCTGGAATAGAAGATGAAAGTGTTATCGCAATATCGACCACATTTAGTGCAGTAAGTAAGGGGACTTCAAAAATATCACGAATCTTTACGTTCTGACTTCGGCTTATCCATAATGTGAAGTTATGATATTTATTTATTTATTTTCAACAAACTTTACATTATATAGTTAAGATACCATTTGGTGTGGACAGTTCTTGGGCGAAACATTAGTCGTCGGGATCGAAACATGGACGCTAAAGATACGATGTTCCAGAAGCTTAAAATTCCACAGTATGTTGTGGAAGGAGCTATGCTTTTTACGTCACCCACGGGTAGAGATGGATTGGTTTTATTCTTTTTATGTGCCAAAACCGTATTTATATAAAAATATTTTTTTGGTGTAGCACTAATTATTTTAAGGTGGATATTGTGCGCGGGTTGGTAACCATTAAAGCAAAACGAACGAAAGTAAAACGAATATCGATTGAAAGGAAATTCAATGTCTTTTTTTGTCCGTCTCTCCTCTATGATTTGCATAATTATTTTTCAATTCAATACAATGAACTGTTAGCGTATTCAATTCATCACAAAAAACATTAACTTCTCATCAATATGGAGTGATAGATGACATTCTCGCTCTAAGGATCTTAATTTTCATTTTGAAAATATTTTTCCCGCCTATGTGGGAGCTGATGGTAAAGGAGAAGAGATGCCTGTTAGCCACAGTTGAGAACCGAAGAGGAAAGATGATACGACTTGATACGACACGATATTTTTTTGAGGGAAACATTGAAGGAAAGAGAGGAAGGGGAAGACCTAGGCGTAATTACTTTGCACAAGTGAAAGAAAAGGTGAATGTCGTGTCGTACCAAGAGGTTAAAACGAGGGCGGAAAGTAGAGAGACGTGGTCATTACTCCACCGACAAGAGTCTTTTCTTCTTCAATTTAAAAGCTATGCTCTTGTCGGCGTGGTAATTTTTTTCAATAAGATTCTTGTTGATACACAAAATCTTCCGTTCAATAAATTTAACGATATTATAAAACAGAAACATATTAAGAAAGCATATTATAAATTAATAGACTATTTAGATGATAAACATCCTTGGACATAATCAGCTCGATCGCATGCCAGGCTATTTCACAATTCTTCTTCTTCTTCTGGTGTGGTGGTGCATGGAAGGAGCCTCCCCGCGGCGCACCCTGGAAGCAGCTGGGTCCGGTAACGCAGGACCTAGACTGACCAATCCTCTCACCACGATGGCAAGTTCTAAAATGTGTAATTTGAAACTTGCCTCGACACGAAAAGAAGAAGATTTCACAATTAATAATGAAATGTAAAAACCTCTTTGTAATATAAAAAAAGTTTTGCAAAGAGCAACCCCACGAGTTTCTTGATTGATTATCTCACAGCAAAATTGCACATAGAACAAGCAGTAGTTTAAAAATGTAAAATTGGCTATTTAAAGTGTACCCTGTGTACCTACAAAATAAAGCTTTTTTTACTTTGACTTTGATTACTTCACCGACAAGAGCATATCTCTTAGAGGGTTTATACTGCATTTTATTCCATACATACTTGCAAGTCTAATGAAAGGTTAGTAGAGAACATTTACGGACAAGAGTATTTTGAAACTAAATCAAAATCAAAATCAAAAATGTTTTTATTTCGTAAGTTATAGGAATAACATTTGAAATCGTCATGACATACAGTTATCGCTCATTCACTAGGCAGTCTCCCCAGAGAAGTACGAGCAAGAAACTCCAGGGTTGCTGTTTTTAAATAAGTCAATACAAATACAATTTGGAATACCTAATTGTAAAATTTATGATTCGACAAAGAAAACTAAGAATAAAATATACTGAATAATGGCGAGCGGTTCAAGTCCACGCATTCTTATCATCCAGATAGTCAGAAATTTTATAATAGCCTTTGGCACATAGTTTCCGTTTAATGGTTGTTTTAAATTTATTTAAAGGCAAATTTTGAATGTCTACCGGAACCTTATTATAAAAGCGTATACATTTGTCCCGTGAATGACTTAGTGACTTTGTGTAAGCGACTGCTATGGACAGCAAGTTTATTTTTATATCTTGTATTAACATTGTGTAGGGAAGAGGCCATACATAACATACCACAACATCTTCAGATACGCACTTTTAACGGCGAAGGACTCACGCTCTGTGACGTGTGCGTTTCTGTATACAGTGTGGAAAGATAAGTCGGGCCCTGGAGGGAAACTACCTTAAATCCTTAAGCTGCCTCATTTTCCTTTATTTTTAAAAAGAAACAAAACTGCATTCAAAAATTTTCTAAAACTAGCTTGCCTCTTCCGGGATTCGAACCAACTAAAATTAAAAAAACAAACACTTCCTATTTGACGACCGGTTGGTGTAGGATAGTGACTCTGTCATCGAAAGCAACGGTTGCGGGTTCGAATCCCGCGAGGGGTAAATGTTTGTGTGATGAAGACAAACATTCATACCCGAGTCATGGATGTTTATATAAATATTTATGTATGTTTATCCGTTATCTAGTATCCATAGCACAAGCTTTGCTTAGTTTGGGACTAGATGATTGGTTTAAGTATCCGAAATATTAATTAATTATTATTTATTATTCACTATTTTATTATACTAATCGATAGTATTATTATTCAGGATAAAACTTCTCTAACAAACATTTGGTCTAAAAATAAAAATGATCGTTAAATCTAACATTAACTTTATTTTACTATCAATTTGTTACACTTAAATTATTTAACTGATAAATTGTTAGAAATTAGCCCCCTCGTTCTGGCTACACAAAATTAGTCGCCGTTGAAATTCATTTCTTTTAGCCTTCAGCAAAGGGTTGTGGTGTATGCCCCTAATTACATTTTCTACCGTAACCATTAGCTCTTGAACTGTTTCATAGCAAGTTTCATAAAGAACATTTTTTATATGACTCCATAAAAAGAAGTCCATAGGCGTCAGGTCTGCCCCTTAGATTCGATTCGATTGGTGAATAGCGAATGTTGTGCTACGCTAAACGGTGAGTAGACTTAGTTCACCCAGGTGATACTCTGTGTACATTAAGTCTAATAAATGGGATATCTCTGATCACCCCATTTGGGATAGAGATCATGACATTATGTATGTAATTTTAATACTGTTTAATATTAAATTTAATCATTAAAGTGATTTGGACAGAGTCAATAGGTCTGGAAACTTCGCACAACGTCTGAATGGATCTTACTAAGATATACCGAGATTGGATTGCGAATACTTAAAGTTAGTTAACACGTTACTCGGATGAGCTGTTAAGGACAATAGTAAGCTCGAATCAACTATGTGATAATTTTACTTCGATCTCGAGCCCTCATTTTATGAAGGAACCTGACTTTCTAATTTGACATCGCCATTGGTGGGTTGAATGGGTGGTCGGTCGTCGTCACCAAAACGAATCGACTGTGAGGAAGATCTAAAGAAGCCCTGTCCGAAGTGACTAGTCTATAACGTAATAGTAATGAACTACATTTTTTTTTTATTTATAAACTGGTTTCGCGTTTGACTACAATCTCACTTGATGGAAAGTGACGATGTACCCGAAGATGTATCACGCGCACCCAGTAAATGCCTATTCACTCTAGACTTAAAGATCCCAAGGTTGTAAGTGTCGGGAAAAACCGACGCGGGCAGTGAGTTCCATACCTTAGCAGTCCGCATTATAAATGATAAAGCAAAGCGCTTAGTTAGTTTCAGCAAGGTCTGGAACAAATTTGTTATTTGTAAATGTGTGTTTATTATATTTATTATTGTTTAATTTGTAAATGTGTATTTACTATTTCGTTTTTGTAAATATGTACAAAATTCTTTGTGTACTTATGGTATAAAGTATCGTTGTAATTATCTTTTTGTGTGTGCAATAAAGGCAGTATTTATGTAGATTTAAAAGTATTTTGAGTAAATTTTACGAAGTTGACATTTTGAGAAGCTGTCATTTTGCGAAGTTGTTATTTTGAGAAGTTGTCATTATGAGCTGATACGTTATCGTCCAAAATACCTCACTGCTTATAGCACTGAAACGTGGTCTCTAACAATGGGCCTCATAAGAAAACAAATTTTGTCGACGGTTAAAAATACAGTTGAATACATCTCTTCCTTTTTGAAAGTCGCTTAAAAATATGCCTTCCGTTAAAAAAAGCCCGCCGAAATATGACGCGAAAATGTCTATTTTTTAACCGACTACGACAGAAAGGGTTATGAATCTAACTGGCTATGTGTGTATGTATTAGAATGTAATGGTTGTCCCGAACAAAAACCACATTGCTCATTGAATCAGGGAGACGATATCAAGATGTCGATCTGAGAACTCTCAAACTCACGGGTTAGCAATGCGCACATACCAAGGCGTCACAATTTAAGTAATTACAAGCTTTTTTATTACAAGTTTTTACATAATGTATGTATGTCCGTTCAAAATTTCCTATTTACCGAAGGACCTGGGGCTCTATTCTTTAATTTCATCGTTACCGTCATCGGTTAAGTTATGACATGTGATTGGTTGATTCATCGCTCGCTCGGCAATTTGACGGCTTCTCATTGGTCAACGTAATCGATAACGATACCGATGAAGTTACCTAATCTAAGGGCTGATTTTGAATGCTCGTTTGATTCTGATGACAATACATTTAGGGGCCGTCCATATATTACGTCATTCTAAATTAGGGGGGGGGGGGGGGTTTGGTCTGCGGATGACGGTAAATGATAGATGGGGGGGGGTGTTTTGACGTCATTCTTATTTATTTATTTATAGTTTATTTTTCACATACAAAAAGATTATTTCTAAAAAGAAATTTCTTCCAGCACACCTAGTAAAATACTAGCTGCCCGCCCCGGCTTCGCCCGTGGTACTTACATGTATTATACATATAAACCTTCTTTAAGAATCAGTCTATCTATTTAAAAAAACCGCATCAAAATCCGATGCGTAGTTTTAAAGATCTAAGCATACATATATGTTTTAATCATATAATACCCTATTTTTCTCAAATCTGCAATGTTTTATTTTGTCAAACTAGTAATGACGTCAATTTTGGGAGAAGGGGGGGGGGGTCATTAAGAAATGACGATAGGATGATTATAGGGGGGGGGGGGGTCTAAAATCTGAAAAAATCGATGACATAATTTATGGACGGCCCCTTATATCATAGACTTGAACTGATGCGGCAGCGATCGTCTCCTATAACGAGGGAAAACCTTAACCGATAATAGCATGGATACTAAATTTTTCATTCACGGTGGGTTTGAATAGTGGTTGTAACCATGATTTTCGTGATGACATGATGCTACAGGCATGATAGTCTCCCCAAGAGGGATGTGCTCTGTACAGCTATCAGCACTCATCCGTGCTTGTCCAGTCCGTACGCAAAGTGTTAGGACCACTAAGAATGGCAATTTTCTTTTGTACAATAAGCGTATACAAATAAACAAACAGATTAGCGAAATTATAGTTAAAAAAACGCCGTTTTGTAAAACGTTAGTCGGTTTTTTTAATGCACAACGGGATAGCACTTGACCTCAATCACACCTGATGTTATGGCCCGTATTAATAAACCATACTCAAGATTGAGAACAGTCTTGTGACCGGTCTCAAGTAAACGTGTTGATTAATAAACCTAACTTGAGACCTGAAACGCATGTGGATGCTCAAGCAATACTCACTTGAGAGGTGCGCCTAGTTTCACGAATTAATAAACGAAACTCAAGACTATCATTCATTCATTCATAGGCGAATACTTGAGAAGTGATCTCAGCTGAGTAGACCTCAAGATTGGTTTATAAATTAGCACGGAGCTTGAGATAGCGTCAACTTCTTAAGACGCATCTCGGGTGATACAGCCTCAAGACTTGTATTGAGATTGGTTTATTAATACGGGTCTAAGTGAAGATGAGGCCGAAGGTGGAAGCGTACTGATCCGGAAACCCCATCCTATTTGGGGCACTGGCTATCTTATCTCTGACAATCGGAACACAACAATGCTATTAACATTGCTGTTTGGCGGCAGATTTAGATAAGATAGTGGTAGCTAGCCAAGCGGATATTTAAAATGTCCTATCACCAATTAAATAAAAATAATGAATTTTTTTTTTTTATATATGAGAGGGCGGCAAACGAGCATGCGAGTCACCTGATGGAAAGCAATCACCGCCGCCTATGGACACCCGCAACACCAAAAGGGTCACAGATGCGTTGCCGGCCTTTGAGGAAGGTGTAGGCTCGTTTCTTGAAGGTTCCAATGTCGTGCTCGTTCGGGAATACCGCTGCAGGAAGTCCGTTCCACAGGGTGGTCGTACGTGGTAGGAAGTTTCTTAAGAAACGTACAGTGGTAGACTTCCACTATAAGGTATAATATATTCAAAGAAAGGCAAAGTATTTATGTAAGTAATCTACACTATGACAGTCAGCATACAAAATATAATAACAGTATTGACAAAAAAATTGTCTCACATAAGGGTCTGGCTGCGGTGGAGGGTCCAACTTCAATACGCGGGTAGACTGCAATTTTCTAAACGCATGCTTTTCTTTGCATGGCGTAAACGCTACCAGTTTAGCTTGAGCCCCGTACTTGAATGTATGAACCACCGAAGCGGCCAGTTTACGTTGTTCACAAACCGTACACGGTCCCTTTTCAAAGGAACGCGGAGTTTATTTAAAATTCAATCGGATGGTTTTGTGAACAAACACGAGCGAATCTGTATTTGTGCCGGGTAGGTATTAAATTCTTTGCAGTCTAGCCTAGTAAGAGCGCTATGTGCGATCTCTTGCATAACTCTACAATAGAAAAAGGTAACTTAACATACTTTTTAAGACTTTCTTGCTCGAAATTCAATTGTTCGAAAACGGTAATAAGAAATTGTTCATAAAACAAAAGACATATATTTAAAATAATAAGTAAACTTTATTCACCCCAGTTTAACGGCCACATCTAGAAAATGGCCCACAGTAATATGTTGACCTAATATGCTTAACTGGGCCTCACGTATAAATTTATCATTCAACTGTACGCTAGATCTGCGTTGTCTCGGAGTGCGCTTGGAGTCTGCGTCTTTTTTAAATGCGAGAGTAGGTATACATTGCCCCTTGAATGACTTAATGACTTTGTGTAAACGGCCGACATGAACAGCAAGTTTATTTTTATATCTTGTATTAATATTATATTATGTTCCAAACGTTGAAAATTTAAAGAAACAATATCCACGATTCACCGTACGAAATATACAAAAATGTTCACGTGACTGGTGAGCGATGTCGTTCAAACGTGCGTCTATGCTCTGGAAACGTGTGGGGAAGGTCTTTCATCAGTGGACGTCCTATGGCCGATATCATGATGATGAATTTATCAATTCAGAAGCCTAAATGGAATAACGACTCAAAGGAGAAGAAGTCATTAGCGACCTCGAAGAATCTTATTATATTTTTTGTCTTGTTTTCTTTCTAAAATTATGGAGTACTTCTTAAAGCAATATGATACAATTACAAGAATACATTTTTCCTTTTAAAGCTGACAGGTTAATTTTCCACCCACGTGGATGATAAAGTGGCATTTAATGAAGAAATGAAACGCGGTTTTACGCATTTTAATTTCTAACCTTTAGACGGGCTAAGAATTTTGAGGCCAGATTCCATTATGAATTGGTGTTGTTGCTTATGTGAAATTCAGGAAATTTGTAGCTGTTTATCTTTTAAAGAAAATTTAAGTTATTTTATATGAAGAATTTCATTAAGATTGTTTTCTCCATACAAACATTTTTGTTTTTTTTTGTTTTGGGGAACGGCAAATCCAAATTTAGCTAAACTTTGTGTGTATTATCGGATAACAATAAGTTAGGTATAGGCAGGAATTTCATATGTAAAGATACTAACTTAGACTAACGACTTACTAACCATATGGAATTTTCTGAAATGAAATATTTTGAATTTGAATTTTGTTAATTGAAAATTATCATGTTGCAATACCATTTCCGGTTTCCTGTCACAATTGCCTTGTTCTCACTTCACTTCCCTGTTCACGAAGCGACGCCACAACATGGCCGCGCGTACGCACATTATTCAATATAATTTTATAAAGTAAAAGTATTATCATTGCTGGCTCCCACCCAACAACATTTCATCGCAAGGAACCCGTGCATCATTCCTGTGGTAAGGACGAGTCTTGAGGGGGACTTGCCCTGACTATCTTCGCGGGCGGCGACGTCCAGTGAGGGCTGCAGCGTCGAAGCAACACAGGAACAACACCAAATCAGCACAATCAACCATCATATCAATTACTGCATCAAATTTAAATTTGTACGATGTGACCAACCAGCAGAATACGAGTGTTTTGCCCGCCTCCTCGGATAAATCCACACACTGAGCTGTAGCCTTTTCGTATACTGCGGCACACACATAATATTTGATGTTTCAGTATTTGTGTTTTACGCATACTGAAATCTCAATCTTGCAATGATAATTGTTCAGTATGTAGTTACCTACTTACTATTAGGTTACCTACTTTCATTCTACCATTAAATTGTATTTCTGGTCGATTTTGCTAAACATGTTATAAATAAACAACTTTAGATTGAACAAATACGGGTGAATAAAGTTCCTGTGTGCAAAGCAAACCTATCTGTACAGCACAACAACGAGTTAGAAAAGTTTAAACGTACTGGAATTGAATTTTTCAAATTGTCGTGTTCATTTCAACTTAATGTTTTAACCGACATAACAATTTGACTGCAAATTTTTATTTCTTTTCTATAATCCCGAGATTTGTGAAGAGATTTTGAGTTACAATTTCGGATTAAACAAAACAAGGAAAAAAACATTATATCCGACCGGCCTATGCACGTACGTGAATCACTGAAAACACTATTTTACCGATATCATTCGGTTAAGAGTGACTTTGTTCATTAAAAATTAAGCTTTGCATACCATTCACAAGCGGAACTTACAATTAAAACAAAATCAGAAATTTGCATACAACAAATAAAATTGTTACAGATCCCTAACAGTTCGGATATCACCTTTCTGTGTTGTAGATAACAGCATTTTTGTTGTAATCTTCCCAACATTTCTTTCAGTTACACAGTGGAATTCAGTTATGTCAAAAGCTGTAATGAAATAATGCGAAGTAGTGCACTGTTTGATAGTGTTTGCGATTAAAAAAATACGTTATTTAACCGATGTGGACACCGCGAGGCTGGTCTATTTCAGTTATTTCCATAGCATACTGACCTACGGCATTCTGTTGTGGTGAAATGCCGCGGACATAAATTGTATCTTTGTTCTGCAGAAACGAGCGGTTCGCGCGATTTACAAACTGGGCCCCAGAGTGTCTCTTAGGAATAAATTTAAAGAAATTAATATATTAACATTAGCATCGCAATATGTTTACGAAAACTTAATGTATGTAAGGAAAAATATAGAATCGTTTAAGAAAAATAGTGATATACATAATGTTAATACCAGAGATAAAAATAAACTTGCTGTTCATGTCAGCCGTTTACACAAAGTCACTAAGTCATTTAAGGGGCAATGTACCTATACGCTTTTATAATAAGGTTCCAGTGGACATTCAAAATTTACCTTTAAATAAATCCAAAACCATCATAAAACAGACATTATTTACCAAAGGCTATTATAAAATTTCTGTCTATCTGGATGATAAGCAAGCATGGACATAGACCGCTCGGCGATATTCAGTCTAATTATACAATATAATATAATTGTAACCCAATTAACTTATTTAAAAGAGCAACCCTTGAGTTTCTTGCTCGTTCTTCTCTGGGGAATCTGCTTAGCGAATGAGCAATAATGTCAATAAGTTTAGATAAAAAATGTGACGTTTTCAAGTGATAATCTTTATCCTACGAAATAAATATTTTTTTGACTTTGATATCTTCGATAGCTCAGTTATGTGACAGAGAAATGCGGAATGCAGCACTCACCGGTAGCCGGTTCCTGGTCTTCCTGGGGGCCCATCCACGAGCGGTTCAGGAGAATCGGATATCGGATGTTTGTGTGAAGGAAGATTTTGGTATGCCGTATGGCGGATTTCAGTTGAATTTGAATTTTTTAAAATTGGAGCACGGATCACAGACGCACAGTCAGCGCCATATTTTATTTCGAACTCATTTTAAACGGTTGAATTACGCCGTAAGGTGGCTTGGCAAGTGCCGCGAGGCAATTCTCTGTTTGAAAATAATTAATTCAAAAAATATAATTTTGAATAGAAAAACACAGGATATCTTCTATATTGGTGCTTTTTACAATACCGAATATGCACAAAGGAAAAATTTAGTGCCCCTTTAGTTCAAGAAAAAATCAATATTTTAAGTGAGCATGGCGTCACGTGTTTCTAGAATCCTCATTATCATACGCAGAGACTGCTTTAACTATGATCATAATTTATATCCCAAAAAGTTATGTATTAACAGTGCCACCACCATAGCTGGCTAGCTACCACCATCATATCTAAATCTGCGGCCAAGCAGCAACGTTAATAGCATTGTTGTATTCCGGTTGTCAGAGATAATATAGCCAGTCCCCCAAATGTGTTGGGGTTTGCGGGTCAGTACGCTTCCACCTTCGACCTCATCTTCACTTAACATCAGGGATTGAGGTCAAGTGCTAAAAGTATATGTCGGATAAGTATTTAAGTATTTAAAAGCCCAAAAAATCCGATAGCATAGTTTGTATTGTACGGGCGCCATGTTGGACTTTTTTTACTGTAAAATGTATCCTGTGACACCCTAGGGATTAAGACAAATTTAAAAATAAATATAAATTAAAATTGATTTATTGTGTAACCATAGTTTACAGAACCGTATTTCATTGCTGAGGACCCCTAATTAAGTAAATAAATACCTGTAACCTGTACCAGGAGTCCTCGCTCTTCCATGATGACAGTTACAACAATAGCTATTAACCTAAATACAAGATTTACATACTACTTAAATCTACGATACAAGCGAATGTGTATGTGTGTGTGGGGGGGGGGGGGGGGCTGTGTGTGCGTAAGGTTGTGAGGGTGTGTATGTGTGTATATATCTATAATGTGGTTGAATAAAATCGAACGACACCTTTAGGCTACAGGAGGTAACATCAGGTGTGATTGAGGTCAAGGACAAACCCGTTGTGCATAAAGAAATATATATATAGTAATTATTTAATCATGAGAAATATATCTTTAGCCTTATTGAGATTATGGCACCCTTCGTTTCGTCCAATTTTATTAATATCATCGAACATAAGCTTATTAGGGTGTTCCTAATCTGGCTGATTCTGCTCCCCATTACCCTAATCTCTTTGAGTTCATTCAATCTTCAATGGATTTCTTTTATTACGTTCTTCACCTTTGGAGATCATATCAGGTCTTCACCAAATGTACGTTGTAATAATATTGGTATTCATATGTAATTTAATACCAGAAATATGCGGTGACAAACATACATTTTTAACCGCCTGAGTCAATATAAACGACATTGGGTTTCGAATCGGAGGTCGCGGGTTCGATCCCCAGCGGGGTACATGTTTTTAGTACTCGGTTTGGTTGGTGGTAGGGCATTTCAAATGTCCGCCTGGCTAGCTACCACCATCTTATCTAAATCTGCCGCCAAACAGCAATGTTAATAGCATGTTGTATTCCGGTTGTCAGAGATAGCCAGTCCCCCAAATGTGTTGGGGTTTCCGGGTCAGTACGCTTCCCCTTTCGGCCTCATCTTCACTTAAGTCTAAGTGACTTTTTCTTTTTTATTTTTTTATTGCAGGACGGGTTCGTACTTGACCTCAATCACACCTGATGTTAAGTGAAGATGAGGTCGACGATGGAAGCGTACTGACCCGGAAACCCAACACATTTGGGGGACTGGCTATCTTATCTCTGACAACCGGAACACAACAATGCTATTAACATTGCTGCTTGGCGGCAGATTTAGATAAGATGGTGGTAGCTAGCCAGGCGGACATTTTTAAAAAAATGCCCTACCACCAACCAAACCGAGTACTTTAACATGTACCCCGCTGGGGATCGAACCCGCGACCTCCGAATCGTAAACGTAATGTTGTTTACATTGAGCCACGGAGCCGGTTAAACTTAAGTTAAGACTTAAGTCGGTGATTTTCGTTCTCCTACAGATTTCTCCATCAATCAAATAATACTCACCCGAAATTGATAACACAGCTTTGGTGTAACATTCTCTAATATCCTGACGGTAACGGTCATTCTAGTCTCGTGGAGAATAACAGCCTATAAAAAACCGGCAAATACTCTTCCTCGCACCTATAACTTAGTTGAATCGTAAAATGGAATCTATTTGCAGTAAACCCTGTCAAAGTCAAGTGGCTATTACTTGGACGTTAAACCATAATGCTTTGGTCATTAACGGGCAGTTAGCTCACAAATCGGTTTGTTGACAGTAAAGCTACTAGTGAATGTGATGTAACCTAGCGGACCATATGTGCCATTCGTAATAGTGACAATATGGTAAGGATGAAGGAGAATAATAAGAACAAGAATAATTTATTTTTAACCACAGGTAAATATACAGTAGTTTGCAACCGGTAAAATTTTGTAAATTTTACCGGTTGCAAGCCTCCGTGGCTCAATGTAAACAACATTGGGTTTACGATTCGGAGGTCGCGGGTTCGATCCCCAGCGGGGTACATGTTTAAGTACTCGGTTTGGTCGGTGGTAGGGCATTTTAAATGTCCGCCTGGCTAGCTACCACCATCTTATCTAAATCTGCCGCCAAGCAGCAATGTTAATAGCATTGTTGTGTTCCGGTTGTCAGAGATAAGATAGCCAGTCCCCCAAATGTGTTGGGGTTTCCGGGTCAGTACGCTTCCACCTTCGACCTCATCTTCAATTAATATCAGGTGTGATTGAGGTCAAGTACGAACCCGTTATGCATAAAAAAAATATATATAACACGGCCAGTGATGAAAAATGATCGTGTCATTGACATGCTAAAATTTAATAGCCGATTTACAAGGCAAGCATTTTGTTGGGATAGTCAAGTCGTTACGGCAGTATGACGGAGTTCCGATCATAGATACGGCATAAAATTATACTTGAGGACACGATAACACTCATGTTCCTAAATTGCTACGCTTGCTATTTTTTTAGACATTATTACCTACCTTTATAAAACGCTTGCTTGCCGCCCGCGACTGTGCCTGCGTGGAATTATTTTTACGCAGATGAAAAGTCGTGTCTTTTGTGTCTTGTTTCGTGGTTCTTCACTCGTTGGTGTAAATGCCAAAATCGCTGTATGTCTGTAACGTGTGATGAGTTCCCTCAAGTCATCATAGATCTAATCATCTGAACAGGATTATGATGGATGGATGAACATAGGACCACCCTGGAAGTATGTCCTATTAAATAAAAAAAGAATTTTCCGAATCGGTCTATAAATGACTGAGTTTGAGGCAACAAACATAAAAAAAATTCAACCGAATTGATAACCTCCTCCTTTTTTGAAGTCGGTTAAAAATATGTTAATCTTTTCGAAGATTTTAAACTATTAACACGGTTGTATATTAACAATTTTCGATTTACAGCGATGTACATACAGCAGTGAATAGTTCGCCGTTTTTCCACTAGATGTCGCTGTATGATTTTAAAACGCGCTATCGACTCGTTCCGTTTGAAATGTATAAGGTGTTCGAAGCAATATTCAGTTAACTCTGGTTTCCCTTCAAAACGTATAAATCTTTCGCCTTTTACTAAAGATTTCCGTGGAGGGGGACACTCAAATGAGTCTTTAAAATTTTTTATGCCCTGCGGGGCTAATAACAAATATATTTTTTCCTTCCCAATTTGGGAGGATCCGGTTTGATTCCCAGGCAGGCCATGTACCAATGAGTTTTACCAATTTAATTACTTATGTGCATTTACCCGACTGCTCTTAAACGGTGAAGGAAAACATCATGAGGAAACCTGCATGCCTGAGAAATAAAAATTCAAAAACATGTGAAGTCCCCAACCTGCATTGGGATGACCCATACCACAGATTACTAATAAGTTACTCCCATACTCCCTCATTATACGAGCGAAGGCCTATATCCCTGCAGTGGGATGTTTACGGGCTGATGAGATTAATTTATGTAATAGCTGATCGTTGTATCAAAATGGTTAGGCAGGATCTTATGCATCATTTATTTTTATCAGACTAAGGCGAAGCCAAAAGCAGGGTAATGTATTCAACGCGTCTGTCTGTATGTATGCATGCACATGTTCCCGCCTACAGCTTAAACGCCTCGGCCGATTTGGACAAATGAGGTATCATTAATTCCTACAAGTCCCGGGAGAGTCATAGGGTATGACGTCATGATCCCTGCAGTGGGTTGTTTAAGGGCTGAGATGATGATGAGAGAATTTCAAAAGTCACGTTTGTGACACAGAACCAACAGAAATTGCTTCCCAAAAATTCCGTCGTCATGCGTCGCCACGAGCTCGATAAAATTTTTATACATCAATTCTCTTCAACAAACACCTATCTATAGCACTATCTCGATGTTTTTCATATATACTACATTCATGACATAGCTAATATGCAAGCAGTTAACCAACTAGGCTGTGATCTTGACAAAAGCAATGTTAAAGGGATGAAGTAGGATAGGATGGGGATATTACACCGCCGACGATGATCTAATAGAATACAAAACACATAGAATTTTCTTTTGAAAATATAACGTTTATGCACAAATTATAAGAATTATAAAGAAAATTGCAACTTCACTCGCCGAGATCCCGCCAAAAAGTCTTATGGCACCTCCATTCCGGTCTAAATTAAGTTATTTTGTCTTGTTTATGATTTTTTTTATATCGAACCAGTCGGGATTTTATATTTTTTTTAAGGCTTATCGTCGGACTCTAACGTTTGGTTTCCATTTCGATGGCATGCTGGTATTGATTGTCAAGTGTGACAAAATGGCTGCTAGCGTCCGTAATATTGTATTTATAATGACGTCATATATATACACTGACACTCCCGGGTCTTGTATGAATCTAACGACACCTCATTTGTCCAAATCGGCGAGTACAGTCGGCAACACAGTTAAGGTAGCAGGCATCTATAGAAGAAAGTTTAAAGGAAAAAGAAATAGAATAGAATCAACCTGTATCTTCGTTAAAGGCGACTAAGGGACTTTCCACCAAAAAACATCTATAGTGTTGTACGTTTCCCTACAACACCTGTGACGTGTGCATTTCTGTACATTTCTTAAGGTGAACCGTGGATGTTGTTTCAATCATTAAACTTTTAATTTTTGGAACACCCAAAACACTATTGTTTGGAATATCTCTGACCACCCCATTTGGGATAAATTTCGAGACGTAATGTATGTATATTTAGTATATTTTTTAATATATTTAAATAATAATTTGAATGAATGACGTTATGTTATTATATGCATGTATATTATTTAAGTGTGTGACCCTTTTGGTGTTGCGGGTGTCCATGGGCGGCGGTGATTGCTTTCCATCAGGTGACCCGCATGCTCGTTTGCCGCCCTCTCATATAAAAAAAAAAAAAGTTTAGCTGAAATGTATCTATCAAATGATTTACAGCGATCAAGATGTATAAGAAAATATAACAAAATCCAATTATGACCCTCCAAACAATATCATAAAAATTAAGCCTGCTACCCCATTGTGTTACCGACTGTACTTGTCCTTCATTGAAATAATGTACGTGAAAGCAAACATAGTTACAAGTTGTTCTACTGTTTCCTTTTTGGCAGGTACTGTGATATAGATAAGGCACGCCCGCCAATTATGTAGCCTACATACTGACTGAGAAAAATTAATTTTCATCAGGCTCAAATTAATTAAAAAGGTGAATATGAATGCATATGAAACAGTTTTGTTTAAAATTGCATTAGTTTAATTGGGAAAAAAATCGAGAGCCAATTTTTGTAATGTCAACCCTCGGGGCTTGACCCCTTTCATGGCATTAAGGGCCTGTTTCACCACAACACAGGCTCAGGTTCGCTCGTGCATGGAATACTGCTGTCACCTTTGGGATGGTTCAGCCAAGTATCAACTGGCTGCACTCGATTCTGTGGAACGAGTGCCAAAAAACTCATTGGTGACCATTCGTATTTAATATTATTAATTATGACGGGGATTATTTAGAATTCACTGCGCTTAGCTACTTGTAATTTAAGCCTTCAATATTTCCACGCCTCGTATAGGCAGGTTTTTGCGGGAATTTTGTAATATATTTACCACCCACGCCACCAAAAATCAATGCAAATAAAGTGATTTCATTTTACTTCGATCACTGCTAAATTGCAGAGCCTCGAACACCGTCGCAAGGTCGTCTGTCTCTCAGTCTTACAGGATGCATTTCGGTGAGTGTGCGTTGGAATTACACAATCTTATTCCACCATCGCCATTTCATCTTCGGACTACTAGGCGTGGGGAGGGATTCCACCCGTATGTACTTAACATACCCAACATTCGCACTAAGCGATTCAACTCTTCATTCATAATGCGAACAGCTAAGCTCCCTTCCTCGAACTCCCTTCCGGCGTCAGTCTTTCCTGAATCCTACAACCTTGGAATCTTCAAGAGCAGGGTGAATAGGCATCTACCGAGATCGCGTGCTTCATCTTCGGCCACATCGTCACTTCCCATCAGGTGGACTACCTATCTTTTGTGTTCGTTGTTCGTTGTGATTAAAAAAAGTTAGTGGTGTGTAAATGGAAGAGAGGTACCTTAGAAAGCGATTTCTCCTTCGATAACTTCAACTGGTCGCGTGGTCTTCTGTCACCATCCGATTACATGCAGCGGAAGCACCTCACTTCTTTTCCTTGGGCTTCAAAACGTCTACACCACACGTGGAATACTAATTTTAGAGTCTTTTATAAATTAATGGCGGTTTAACTATTTAATTCGAAATTTAATTGAGAGTTCACGTCGCGCGCGCGGATTAGCGGTCAGCCATCTTAATTCTTTTATTGTGACGTCATAGTTTGAAGGTACTCTGGATATGGCCACGGTAGGTACATTAGGATAGGAAATGTATGTATATCAAGGTGCGTAGAATGTGTGTCTGTCTGTATCGACCAAACCAGTTAGTTATTAAAAAAAAGTACCAATATAGGTATCGATCGGTAAGAGGTGAAACGCGCCTTATATAACATTGCCTCATTAATGAAAGCCATTGCTCGAAATTTTCGAAATGAAAATAAACTTTATCTTAATTCCACAGAGTTTATTTTGGAATAACAAATTTTGGGACATTAGACATTTTGTATAAACCGCTCAAACCCTGTTCATACAGACTTACAATATTAAGCGCAGACCAAACACAAGGTAAAATAGCGTAACCATTTTTCATACAAAGGTTTCACTTTTGATGTGTTGGTAACTAATGACTCATTGGTGACCATTCGATCACTGCCAAATTGCAGAGCCTCGAACACTGTCGCAAGGTCACCTGTCTCTTAGTCTTTTACAGGATGCACTTTGGTGAGTGTGCGTTGGAATTACACAATCTTATTCCACCATCGCCATTTCATCTTAGGACTATCAGGCGTGGGGAGGGATTCCACCCGTATGTAGTTAACATACCGAACATTCGCACTAAGCGGTTCGACTCTTCATTCATAATCCGAACAGCCACGGCATGGAACTCCCTTCCGGCGTCAGTCTTTCCTGAATCCTACAACCTTGGGATCTTTAAGAGCAGGGTGAATAGCCATCTACTGAGTTCGCGTGCTTCGTGGTCAAACGCGTATCCAATTAATTATAAAAAAATAAATGAGGATGCGATAGATAAATCAGTTTAGTTATTGTCTGGCTTATCAAGACTATAAAATTAATACTTAATCTAATACCTCAATAGTAATTTATTATAGTGCTGTGTGGTTTCGGCATTCAAATAGAACGTCCCGTCCCGTGGGTGTCGTAAAAGGCGACTAAGGGACATTCCACCAAAAAAACATCTATAGATTTGCAAGTTTCAACGGCGATGGATTCACCCCCTGTCACGTGTGCATTTCTGTATATTTCACAAAGGTGAACTGTGGATGTTGTTTCAATCATTAAACTCATAATGTTTGGAACACCCAAACACTATTATTTGGGATATTTCTGACCCCATTTGGGATAAAGGTCGTGACGTTATATGTGTTATGTATTTTGTTATGATGAAGTGTGCAAAGGGATGCAGTCATACATGGAATGTGACGTAAGTACTGAGTTATTTAACCCAATGGAACGCATAAATACCTGGAAGTGCCCAGAATGCTCGAGCAAATGACCAAAAGATATCCAATGGTACGTACTTGAAATCCAATCAACCACGCTTCTGTCCCGTTAAAGATACCCATAAAATCTAACTCAACGGATTTCGAAGGTGGATTGGCAACTATAGCGCAGTCCAGCCTGTGTCACCTTTTTTTTTATGCACAACAGTTAGGTACTTGACCTCAATCACACCTGATGATGTTAAATGAAGATGAGGTCGAAGGTGGAAGGGACTGGCTATCTTATCTCTGACAACCGGAACACAACAATGCTATTAACATTGCTGTTTGGCGGCGTAGCTAGCCAGGCGGACATTTAAAATGCCCTACCACCAACCAAACCGAGTACTTAAACATGTACCCCGTTGGGGATCGAACCCGCGACCTCCGAATCGTAAACCCAATGTTGTTTACATTGAGCCAAGGAGGCGGTGAAACTTGCATGCTTATTGCTAGCAAATGTATCAGTTCAAGAGCATGCTCATTTTAAGCGTGCTCATAAGCATGCTTTGTAGCATAATTTAGGTTTTTTTAGTGCGTAATACAAAAATTGTTGCTTTATGTGATGTTCCTCTTTATGTATTGTATAGCACGAGGAGGCAGCGTTAATTGTTTACGAGTTTCTTTTCTCTAATTTATAAAAGTTTACGGAATGAATTCATGGAATGCCTATTGTTTGCGTCGCGCACAATGCACTCAGAAAATTACCCGGAACTACACATTTCGCTCCTCGTATTTACATTAGAAAGAGTAAGAATTCATATTCTTTTTTAAGTAAATACATATCCCATCAAAAACAATACTTGTCAAAAAAACCAAGTCTCGCAACTCAGTTGTTCTGCGGTAAAAAGTTGTGAGATCCATGTAATACCAAGTCGGTTGTTAATTTATTCAGTCTCTACTTAAGCGACTTTCTGTCTTAATACGTCCAGTCTCTAAGACCACGATCGTGGTCCATAACAATTGAAAATCATTTGTGTCTGGAATCTCCGTACTCGAAGCATTAAGTTATTACGTAATAATTAACAGCATCTTATAGTGACGCATATCAATATTAAAATTCTTTAATGTTTTATATAAATATATCGAGACTTGGCCATCGCACTAAATAATTGAATTTACATGTGTTTTCAGGCGATTGAATTTACACGTCTTTTCAGGCGATGGCCAAGTCTCAATATATTTATATAAAACATTAAAGAATTTTAATATTGATATGCGTCACTATAAGATGCTGTTAATTATTACGTAATAACTTAATGCTTCGAGTACGGAGATTCCAGACACAAATGATTTTCAATTGTTATGGACCACGATCGTGGTCTTAGAGACTGGACGTATTAAGACAGAAAGTCGCTTAAGTAGAGACTGAATAAATTAACAACCGACTTGGTATTACATGGATCTCACAACTTTTTACCGCAGAACAACTGAGTTGCGAGACTTGGTTTTTTTGACAAGTATTGTTTTTGATGGGATCTCATTTCTTTTTGTATTTTGTAGATACTTAGGTACTTAAAGTATCAATATTTAATTTATTTAAATTATTTATCCGAACAACGTCCAAATTGTAAGCAAATAATATCAGTAAACCAATGAGAGTAGCCTTTAGTCGTCAAACTAATATAGCAATCGAAATTATCAATGAAAATCGCAAACTTATAGGTAAGAATTCTGGGCACATCCGAACAGCATTGGGTCGCTCGCGTGTATGAGCGCGGCTGCTGCTCGCTCGGCGACATTCACCTTTCCGCGCGCCCCGCCACTGTCCCCGCCCCGCGCCCTCGCGCTAGCACCGCGCAGCGCGTAGTAACGGCCCGCGCTCACTCGCTAGCATCGCAGCGCGTGGTATATAATTATACAACCTTACGCACTCGTAATAAGTACGAATACGCACGTAGGTACGTTTTTTGCATTAATAAATAATTTAATACACGTGTTTTCATCACCGGAATACCCATTTTTTGCTCGATTTGGCAGGGGCACTACCATGTGCCTATATTTATATGGGACTAGCTTAAACCCGCGGCTTCGCAAGCAATAATAATAATTGCCGTAAAATAAAATATTGAAAAATTTAATTAACTGAAGACTTGGCTGTATGGGCTTAATTTTCTTTGCTGTCTTTTCTAGATTTTTTAGTTTTTCCTTGATTCATACACCAAACACTACTTATATTCCAAATTTGAAGCTTCTAGGTCTGCTAGAAGTGCCTTAGAATTTTGATGATCGGTGAGTCAGTGACTGACAAAATTAAGAAATTTGACCCCTTATAATTCTTAAAATACTGGTTCAAATTGAATGAAATTTTAAATATACGTGTCTTTACAATGCCTGCATAGTTACTGAAAATTTCAGTCTTCTATTTTTATCCACAACGAAGTTACAGGGGGTCGAAAATGGTCTGAGTTGCTTCGAGAAAAGGATGGTACGGCCGTGACGCTTTTTTGCTCGACTTGGTGGGGGCACGGCCGTGCCCCCAGATAACGAATGTGTGGATTAAACTTTAAATCTTTATCATCATCTGATTTAAGAGCCATGCTTTTGAGAGATTTTTCCATATCTCTCTGCTCTCCGCCTTCCTCTTGACCTCCTGATACGACACGACGTTCAACTTCTCTTTTATCTGCTGCATGTAGCTTATTCTCGGTATTCCTCTTTTTCTTTTCCCCTCTATTCTTCCTTCTATTATGGTTTTGATGAAATCATCGTGTCGTATAAGGTGTCCCAGCATTTTCCCTCTTCTATTCTCAATTACTCCCAACAATTTCCTTTTTTCCTTTACTATATTTAAAACCTCTTCGTTCGTTTTCTTCTCTGTCCAGCTGATACGTTCCATTCTCCTCCAGCACCACATCTCAAAAGCTTCCAATCTTTCTTTGTCTTTCAGAGTTAGAGTCCACGTCCACCCTTACAAAGCAATGCTACAAATGTACACTTTTATAAGTTTTTTACGAACTCGGCCTGATATTCTGGCTTTGAGCAGGTTCTTTTTTGCATTGAATGCTTGTCTTGCCATTGCTATTTTTGCTTTTATGTCTGGCGTACATATAGTCATTAGAAAATAGAAATCTTTATGTCATGGCATGAACAAATTAATGCTTAACTTCGCTAATCGAAAACGAATAGTGATAGCGACTGCGCCACGAGTGCTCCTATAACAAATGAAAAACAAGACGTAATAACCTGATTTAGGCCGGAGTCGGACGCGGATGCGGTTCCTTGAAGGTACTATTTTTTTGAGAACTTGACCTGCCTTGCTTGTTACTTGGTATTGGGGTTAATTCGTTTACGCAACCTCCGACTCCGGCCTTTTAATTCGGTTATTTCGTCTTGTTTTTATTTTTCTATATATATCCCATGTGATAATGTAATTGGTCGCCATGTGGTATTAAAGATGGTGGTTGGTCGAAGGAGGGAGGGTTCCGTAAATAAGACTCATTGTCTATAGTGATGTTGCACGAACAATAAGACAGTTTAATCAATAACAAGCGTATATAATACACCAGTATCGGCGCTGACTAAGCGATATGCGTTTATGTTGCAGTAAACCATTACGCTACGATCAAACACCGAAATAAGGCAAGCTTACCACTTGCCACGTACGACCACCCTGTGGAACGGACTTCCGGCAGCGGTATTCCCGAACGAGTACGACATTGGAACCTTCAAGAAACGAGCCTACACCTTTCTCAAAGGCCGGCATCGCATCTGTGACCCTTTTGGTGTTGCGGGTGTCCATGGGCGGCGGTGATTGCTTTCCATCAGGTGACCCGCATGCTTGTTTGCCGCCCTCTCATATTAAAAAAAAAAAAAAAGCATATATTATCTTAAAATTTTTATTGTTATATATTTTATAAAGTTTTTATTTAGACCTTTTTTATAAACACATTTATATTAGTTTTTGAATTTCTTTCGTTGAGACCTATCGTTTGATACCCATCTCGACGGGGTGCTCCAATTATTTGTTGTCAAGCGTGACAAAATGGCTGCTAGCGTCACCCATATTGTATTCATCATGACGTCATCCCCTATGACTCTCCCGGGACTTGTAGGAATTAATAACACCTCATTTGTCCAAATCGGCCGAGGCGTTTAAGCTGTAGGTGGGAACATATGTACATGCATATATACAGACAGACGTGTTGAATACATTACTCTACTTTTGGTTTCGCCTTAGTCGGATAAAAATAAATGATGCATAAGATCCTGCCTAACCATTTTGATACAACTATCAGCTATTACATAAATTAATCTCATCATCATCAGCCCGTAAACATCCCACTGCAGGGATATAGGCCTTCCCTCGTGTAATGAGGGATTATGGGCCATAGTCCACCACGCTGGCCCAATGCGAGTTCGGGAATTTCACATGCCTTTGAATTTTTATTTCTCAAGCATGCAGGTTTCCTCACGATGTTTCCCTTCATCGTTCAGTAGCAGTCGGATAAACGCACATAAGTAATTAAATTTAAAAACTCATTGGGACATGGCCTGAATGGGAATCGAACCCGGACCTCCCAAATTGGGAGACGGCGTCTTAACTGCTGAGCCACCGACGCTCGATTCTATTAATCTATTAAACGGTAATTGTAAACTTATTTCTATTATTCATTATCCCTGAACATAAATCACTTTCATACCTAGCTTATTTATGATAAGGTATAAATACAATCTGTATAACTAATATCCGGGACAATTCGTATGAGACAGCAAAATTTGCAAGTTGATAGGGGAGAAGAAGGCAGCGGTGATGATGTCACTCCTGTCAGTAGCAATAAATAAAAAAAAACTTAAAAAAAAGTTATATTTCGTAAGTTATAAATAACTATAAAGGTTCAATCCTTTTTAGCACCGGAAATTACTCCTTAATTAAAATTTTTAGCCTCCAGTAAAAATACGTATTTTTTTGTCGTGTAATTTCCTATAATCTTAAAGATCCTGATTTCTTGTAGAAGGAAATAAGTAGCCACTTGTGTAGATAATTTGGCCCCATCCTGTGTACAGAGCTCAGCCCGCAAGGCCGGTGCCGCCGCCGACCTCGCCCAGAGAGTAAAGTGCCGCAAATACGCGTTTTTAACTACTAATTACGAGTTTGCGGCACTTACTTGCCTTCGAAACACTGGGCCCGTGGTCGTCCGACACTAAAAATTTCATAAAAGAGGTGTCTGATTTGCTAATACAAGCGTCAGGTGACCTCAAGGCGGGCGCCTTCTTTAAACAAAGACTAAGCCTGGCGGTGCAGAGGGGCAACGCGGCTAGCGTGCTGGGGACAATGCCGCAGGTAGGAGAGCTCGAGGCGATACACTTTTTTTAGTTATGTAAATATAATATTTTTTTTAATATTATTATCTCATAAGTATTGTATTTGAATATTATAAGTTAGTGTACTATAAAAATGTTTTTTAACAATTCTGCAGCTTGCTTTAGGTATAGGTATTTAGTTATGAAAACCTGCAATATTAAATTAAAGTTACCACTGTGAATTTCATAGCGTTACGACGACGATCTCCTAAAACAATTGTCTAAAAAATTCATCAATGGTGTTGATTCGGATGTACACCAACTAAACTAAACCCAGTTTTAGAGTGGTGCCGTCGCATCGTACTGTTCCGGGGAGAAAGAGACAGTATTATAAATTTAATTTAAAGATACTATAAAACAGAAACTTATTAAGAAATCAATCAATCAATCAATCAATATCATTTATTGTGAATCACAGGATTAAGGATGTTACATTAAATTATTACCGCTGTGTTCCGCCCGTAGGCATACAAGGTCAAAATAATTAGGAACTATAAATTAAAGTAAAATAAAATAAAGTAATTACATTGCGCATTAAAAAAATCCATAAAACTGTCATATAATTCCGAAACGTTACATTTGCATTCATTCATTAATATTACATACAATAAACTACGTACAACATTTATGTCAACAATTTAATAATTTATTATGATGAAACTGAATGTCAAGTAAAAGTGTCAATTATGGTATATTGTCAATTGTCATCTGTATCAAAAAATTCCTTAATAGAATAAAATGTCTTTTCTACAAGAAAGTCAAATAACTTTCTCCTAAATTCAGAAAACTGGGTGCATTTCTTTAAATCTGGAGAAAGTTTATTATAAATTTTTGGGGCCATTGCAAACACACTATTTACAAATAGAGTTGTTTTGGCTGGTTTATGCTGGAGCTGGTCCTTACGTCGTGCGCTCAAAATATTAGGGAACAGTTCAGGGTGGCGTCTAATGTAAAGCGCTATCTCAAATATGTATAATGATGTCAGCGTTAATATTTTGAGATTTTTGAAGAAGGGTCTGCAGCTATCCATTCTTTTCAAGCCACAAATTGATCGTATACAGCTTTTTTGTGCTATAAATACAGTGTCAATATTTACAGCATTCCCCCAGAAAATAATTCCATATCTTAGCCTAGCAGCAACATATCCATGGTATGCTGTAATTACGGATTTTTGGTTTACAACTTTATTCAGCATCC
Source organism: Oegoconia quadripuncta (assembly GCA_949316235.1). NCBI lineage: Eukaryota > Metazoa > Arthropoda > Insecta > Lepidoptera > Autostichidae > Oegoconia > Oegoconia quadripuncta. The sequence goes on from OX438758.1 coordinate 2,377,499, forward strand.
GTAAAGCATAAGAAAACTGACAAATTTTACCACGTATAAATTCCAAATGTGATTGCCATTTCATATTATCATCAATAAATAGTCCCAAAAACTTTGTAGTCTTTGTTTCGCGAATCTCTTTACCGTCAAAGTTAATCTTAGTACCAAGTGATTGATTTGTCCTCTGTTTAAAATTCATAATCATTGTTTTTTCTAAATTTATACGTAAATTGTTAGCTTGGAGCCATTCAATTATACTTGCAAGACTATTACTTATTTCATTTTCATTTTGATATACAACTGTACAATCATCTGCAAATAATACCATTAGGTTCTTTATTGCCATCGGTAGGTCATTTATATACAGGGCGTCCCAAAGTTATGGGACATGAAGGGGAAGTACCTTAAATATTGTAGATAGTGAATTTTGCTCAAAGAAGACTTTATGTTATTTTTAAAAGTTAGTAATTCTGCATTCATAGATTTTCTAAAAATTACTTGCTTCGGCTGGGAATCGAACCGACTTAAATGTGAAAAAAAAACACCCTACTTTTATGATGCCAATCGAAAGAATAGCTAAAAAATAATAACTCTGCCTAAGTAACATAGTATTTTAAAAGAAAGGAACAACATAAAATGATTGAGTCAAATTTCAAGAAGATAAGAAACCATTCCGCGGCGGAGCAAGAAAACTTAATTTTCCAACAAGATGGAGCTCCGGCTCATAATAGTCGGAGAGCAGCAGATTTTCTAAATGAATGTTTTCCTACATGGATTGGTACAAATGGACCGATTAGATGGCCGGCCAGATCCCCGGACCTCACACCATTAGATTTCTTCTTTTGGGGATACGTGAAAGATATGCTATACAAAAAGCGATACGAGAACGTAGGCGAGTTGCAAACAGAATTGTGCCATATCACATCGAGTGTTCACCATAAAATGATTAGAAAATCAACAGGCAGCGGGCTCATTAAAAGATTGGCGATTTGCGTAAGACAAGAGGGATCACATTTTGAGCATTTAATTAATTAATTTACAAAAAAATACCTACTTAATTGACTACGGCAGTTTCATGTATGTTTTTTATTTGATTAAAATGATTAATTTCACGTTGTTCCTTTCTTTTAAAATACTATGTTACTTAGGCAGAGTTATTATTTTTTAGCTATTCTTTCGATTGGCATCATAAAAGTAGGGTGTTTTTTTTTTCACATTTGAGTCGGTTCGATTCCCAGCCGAAGCAAATAATTTTTAGAAAATCTATGAATGCAGAATTACTAACTTTTAAAAATAACATAAAGTCTTCTTTGAGCAAAATTCACTATCTACGATATTTAAGGTACTTCCCCTTCATGTCCCATAACTTTGGGACGCCCTGTATATGAGGAACAGAAGTGGCCCCAGTACGCTACCTTGGGGAACTCCGAAAGTAACAGTTCGCTGAGAAGATGTATATAATTTCTCAACTCCAGTCTTAGTACATATTCTGTTGATTTGTGTAACTTGCATTCTATTAGTAAGATAGGATTCTAGTAAATTCAAGGAATTTCCTCGCAAGCCATACATTTCTAATTTATTCAATAATATACTGTGTTTAACATAATCAAATGCTTTTGTCATATCTAAATATAGCGCAAATACTGGTTGTCTATTGTCCATTCTAGTGCAAATCATATTTAGAAAGTCATAAATGGCAGAGCCAATTGAATTATTTTTACGAAATCCCTTTTGTTCCTTTGTTAATATATTGTTAGTCTCAAAGTAATTATATAATCTATTGTATATTAATTTTTCAAAAATTTTTGAAAATACTGAAATCAAAGCTACGGGCCTATAATTTTTAATGTCCCATTTATCATCTTTTTTGTATATTGGTTTAATAACAGTTATCTTTAGCTTAGATGGAAATACACCTTGTTCTAAGCAAAGATTTACAATGTAGGTAATAACAGGAGAGATTAGATAGCAGACATATTTTATCACTTTAGTGGATATATGATCAAAACCGGTACTATTTGTATTTTTCAAGCATTTTATTATAGAACATACTTCACCTGAACTAGTCGGCTTCATGAAAAAAGATTTTTGTGAATTATATCTGCATGTTGCTTTATATTTCTCAGTAATTCCCGATGTTGACTGCACCTGATCTATATAATAGTCATTAAATTGTTGCGCTATTTGCTCAGGGTTTGTAATTTGGGTTCCATTAATTGTCACCTGATTGATACTTTCTTTCGGAAAGCTTAGTTTAGTTTTATTTATTACATTCCATGTAGCCTTTGACTTACTTGCGGACTTAAAAATATAGTGGTCATTTTGAGATTTTTGAGTCAATTTTATAATTTTATTGTATTTCATTGAATAATCTCTAAACTTTTTTTTGTCATTAGAATCTTTAGAGAGTCTATATTTCCATAACAGTGATCGCTTATGCCTGCTACACTTCTTTATACCATGTGATATCCACTTTGGTTTTCTTGCTATATACAAAATCAAAATCAAAATCAAAAATCAAAAATATTTTATTCAATGTAGGATACAAAAATATCACTTATTGAAAGTCAACATGCTATTTTTCTTTTTTTAACTACATCGCTTCACAAGGTGTTATGGTTAGGGAGAAGAAGCGACAAGAAACTCCGCAACAACACATCTTTTCAATTTGTTTCCATCTTTACAATAATATTACATTTTAATATTACATATTACAAAACAATAGCAATTAACATAACGACCAGCTAACACCAGACCTCCCTATCGCCTAAATAATCATCTATCCTGTAATAACCCTTCTTACACAGAGTTTCTTTAATGTGGCGTTTAAATTTCTGCTCTGTTAAACTCAATACATGTTCTGGTATTTTATTGTAAAAGCGTATGCTGTGTCCCACAAAGGATGTGCTAACCCTGCTAAGTCTAAATTGTGGAATTTCAATTTTATTTTTGTTTCTAGTATTCAAAATATGATTATCAGAATGTTTGCGAAATAGGCATATATTTTTGCGTACATACATTATACTGTCATATATATATTGGGATGCAACAGTTAAAATACTTATTTCTTTAAACAGATCTCTTAGAGAATCACGGCAGCGTAATTTATATATTGCTCTGATTGCTGTTTTTTGTAGAACAAATATTGTTTGAATATCTGCACCTCTACCCCACAGTAGTATACCATAAGACATAATGCTATGAAAGTAGCTAAAATAAACGAGCCTCGCTGTTTTAATGTCAGTAAGTTGTCTAATCTTACGAACAGCATAAGCAGCTGAACTGAGCCTGCTCGCAAGTGTCTCAATATGCGACCCCCACTGTAGTGTGGAGTCCAAAGTGATGCCAAGAAAAACAGTGTTCTCAACAAATTCCAATGGTTCACTATTCAACTTTAGGTTGTTTTCCCCCTGCCTTACATTAGGTAAGGAAAACTTAATACATTTGGTTTTCTTAGCATTTAGAACTAAATTATTCACAGTAAACCAGTTCGAAACCTGTGAAAGAGTATCGTTTACATCGTCAATATCATTCGACCCTCTCTTTATTTTGAATATAAATGAAGTGTCATCAGCAAACAACACTATATCAACCAGGTTCCGAACTAAATAAGGCAAGTCATTAATATAAACTAAAAACATAAAAGGACCTAGAATTGATCCTTGAGGCACTCCCATTTTCACAAAGGATCCTGAAGATTTTTCCAGATTTACTTGAACTTTTTGAATTCTATTTTCTAAATAAGAAGTTAATAAGTCGAGGGCTTTGCCGTGCACCCCATAATGTTCTAATTTAAATAAAAGCGTTTTGTGATCCACACAATCGAATGCTTTTGAAAGATCGCAAAACACACCGATTGCATCGCTGCGATCTTCCCAGGCATTATAAATATTTTTAATTAGAGCTACACCGGCATCCGTTGTCGAGCGACCGTTAGTGAAGCCAAACTGTTTATCATGTAGTAGTCCATTTGTATTGAAATGACACAATATTTGACCCAGAATAAGTTTCTCAAAAATTTTACTAAGTACAGGTAGAATGGAGATGGGCCTGTAATTATTGAGATCGTTTTTACATCCTGATTTAAAAAGAGGTACAACCTTACTATGTTTCATCAGTTCAGGAAAGACACCCTGATCAATACTCGCATTGAAAATGAAGGCTAAGTAAGGAGCGATCGTAGTGACAATATGACTCAACAGCTGTACCGACATGCCCCAGACATCTTCAGCTTTTTTTAACTTTAGCGTTTTGAAAGCCTTTATAACTTCGAGAGGGTCAACATACCTAAATTTAAGAATAGTGTGGCATTTTTTTACATTAGCTACCATCAATGATTTAGCACGAATTGGTGATGAATCTAGTATTTCAGTAGTTTTGACTGGAATATTTACAAAAAAATTTTCAAAATGCTGAGCTACTTCTATATCGCGATTGATAATTCTATTATCAATTTTAATTGAATATCCATTGTCACGTTCTTTAACACATGACGTTTCCCTATTTATAACCTTCCAGACTGCTTTAATCTTATTATCAGCAATATTTACAATATTACTAATGTATCTGGACTTAGCAGTAATACAAACTTTTTTAAATATTTTTGAATAACTTTTAACAAATTCGCAGAACTCTAGGTCATCCTGCCTAATTGTCCTATCTTCATAGAGCTGAAACAACTTATCTCTACTTATTCGAATACCTTTCGTGGCCCAGTTACTGAATTTAAATTTATTGGTATTTTTAACTTTTTTAATTTGAAAGATCTGTTCAAACTCTTTATTCAAAACATTGAAGAAATCTGTATAAAATTTATCACAGTCAATTGTTTCAGACAGTTTACATTTTTTTAAGCACTACGGGAAAGCATAGGTCATAGAATAATTTGAACAAATCAAAGAATTTTGTAAAAGCCGTATCACCGTCCCTCGTATTAAATACTTCGCTAAAAGAAAGTTTTTCTATACAGTTTCCGAATTTGATGAGATTTTCCTTACTGTAATCACTTTTCATAGAGAACCAGTGATTATAAACACATGCTTTCCTAACTGGACAAGTCATAATTTGGGCTTTGTGATCTGAGATAGCTAACTCAATCACTTCCGTCTTCCCGCCGTGCAAATTATGAATAATATTGTCCAGGCAGGTTCCACTGCTAGGTCGTGTAGGTTCCCTTACAGATAATTTAAGGTTATAGCTTTGGATTATTTGTTCAAATTCCTGTGTGTATTTTGTTTTTTTAAGGATATTTATGTTAAAGTCCCCGCAAATAACTAGTTTTTTGTTATTATTTCTTGTAAAGAGATCTAGAATATTATGAAGATTGTTGAAAAATAAGCTATAATAGTATGGAACACGTTCGTTTTTAGGTACTCTATACATACACAAGATTACCAGCCTATGGCTCAGTAATTCGGTCGCACAAAGTTCTAACACACCTGGTATATTTAAATTTCGATACAGAGTCAATTACTCTATATTTTAGGCTATTCCGCACTAATATACACGATCCGCCGTTCCTATTGTCACGGGCATAGTAAGAAGCTAGGGAAAAACTTGGTATTACCAAAAAGTCTATGTCATTCGGTGTCATATTGTGTTCTGTAAAACACAGTATGTCAATTCGTTTACCTATCTCTTCCATGTCATCTAAACTCACAGTAAAAATGTCAGATTTCGAAATAAGTCCATTAATATTCTGATGCAATATGTAAATGCGATTATACACGAAAAAAATCTTTTGCACCGATGACGTTGGGGGTGACGTCATTTAAAGGAGATGTCAAATAGTCGTTATTTTTCTGTAAATCAACCTCTGTTTGTGTATATTGATTAATATTAGTCGGAGTCTCAGTCTGAGTATAGATGTCGTGACTACAATTACAATTCGTTTTATTTTGCTTTTGATAACGCATATAATTAAAAGTATAAGACAGCCTTAGGATTTCTCTTAAAATATTACGACATAGATATGTGGCATAGTGTTTCCTACCAGGTATAAATCTGTCAAATTCCATATCCAAAAATACAGAGTTTTTAAAATTATTACATATAAACTTTAGTTCATGATTTAACTTTCCTATATTTAAATGCTTGTTAAAGGAAGCCTGACATATAATTACATTTGTGTTTTGGAGAGACAAAAGCCATGACGTAAACATATATCGAATTACAAAAGGACTGTCGTCATTCCTAAACCCTATTAATATGATGTAATCATTTGGTGTTAACTCGCTTATTTCCGATTTACATGAAGACAGTACGTCAATTAGAGTAGCACCAGGTTTATAGAAACAGAACACATTGTACTTAGGTCCCAATAATTTTTGCAATATTCCCTGTACTCCTACTCCTTGTTGATCTGCTAAAATAATTACTTTACTCTGTTTTATACTTTGTGTTTCAGACTTATTCTCCATGCAGCTGGCGCCATCTGTTGTCGATTTTCCTTTACTCTTCCCTTGTCCATTTCTTAATGGCGAAAAGTTCAGTGTTTCGGTGGCCTGATATTGATTACCATTTTGGAGTTGGTATTGATGCCGTGATTTCATAGACTTGGTGTGCGTCTCAGTTTCAGTCGAGTTACTTCTTTCTACAGAATAATTAAGTCTGTTTCTATTGAGACTCATGCTTTTTCTCACTGATACTGGATTTTTGACAACCGATTTGCTTATCTGAGTTAACTGCTGAATTCGAATTTCATATTTAGAGATCTGTGTAGATAGTGCATAATTTTCAGACACTAAATTTTCGACTTCCTTGTGAGCAGACGCCAATTCTGTTTGTAATTTAAGAACCTTCAATTTCATTTCCTCTAAATCATCGTGATTGTAAGTATTTAATTCAGGGCAACTTCTATTTAAAATAATTTCTTGTTGTAAATGCTGATTTTCTTCCTCCTCATCTGATAGCAAACTAAACGTATTATCCGTTGAGACATTGATGACAATTTTATCTCGTATTGTGACATATTCCTGGTGTGGCGTTGATGATTGCGGTGAATGAACAGCAGTTCGTGGAGTGAAATAGACATCATTCTGTTTTTTGTCGTAGCAAGTTATGCATATCCAATTAGTTTTATTTTCTAAACTCATTAAGCAGAATCTTTTATATGACACATTTGCGCAAAGTATGTGATAGTTTTGTTTACATGTAGAACAGCTTAGAGATTCTCTATTCGTAATTTGTAGTTTACATTTGGTGCACTTCAACGCCATCTTACAACAAGTCTGCTAGCGTTAGATCTAACCTATTTATTTGGTATGTCTTGTTAATTCCGTTCGTCCCGTCCGAAAGCATATTATAAAATATCAGATTATTTAGATGATAAACAATCATGGACATAACCAGCCCGTTCGCATAACCAGGCTATTTCACAATTAATAATGAAATATTATAATATAAAATAATAATTTTGTAATATAAAAACCTTTTTTTTAAAGAGCGACCTCTCGAGTTTCTTGCTTGTTCTGCTCAGGGGAAAATTGTCTTGAACAAGCAGTAGCTTTAAAAATGTATAATCTGACTATTTTAAGTGTACCCTGTGTACCTACAAAATAAAGCATTTTTTGATTGATTGATTGAGTACTACTTTAAAACTGGTTTTAGTTTAGTTGGTGTACAGCCGAATCGACACCAATGACTACTTTATGATTTAGATTTATATTACATGGTCATGCCATGGTTTAGGTTACATTGGTTACTATTTAGCTATAGAGTCACACATTACGACATGTTTGGTGTAGTGGTTAGCAACTCTGACCACCATACCAAAAGGTTGCGCGTTCGAATCCCGCTAGGAGCATATTGTTTGTGTGATGAATACGGACATGTGAACCCGAGTTATGGATGTTTTCATTTATAATAAGTATTTATTTCCAAAAAAATATATATATATTTATGTAGTTCATAGTCCCCATTTATAAATGAAAGCGTGTTACATTTAATACAACACAACATTTTCCTCAAGCTATCACAATGTAACACGCTTTCATTTATAAATGGGGACTATGATAAAGAGGGGGGACGAGATTGAATAATTATGTATGGTGAAAAGTTTTAGTGTTAAAATTAAATAAATTTGTACAATATGGAATTATTTTGTCCTAGACGAAGACCGCTTATTTGTCGTTAAAGGTTACAATCAAGTTACAAAGTGTTATATTTCTTTTTAGAGTTAATTTATTTTTAACTTTTTAGTTCATTTTATAAACAAATAATAAAAGCTTGTTTTTAAAAAGGTTTTTTTTTCTTTAATTTTATTTTTAACTTTTTAGTACCTCTATTTAGACGAATCAAACGAGACCAAACTCGATGGGGTTGCGTCGTTTAATTACGGAGTTCCTATGGCCACCTTCCGGCTCCAACATCAGACCCTGGTTACCATATAGTATCAAAGTACTCGTCAAGACTAATCCAATGAGCCCAAACTCGATGGGGTTGCGTCGTTTAATTACGGAGTTCCTATGGCCACCTTCCAACTCCAACATCAGACCCTGGTTACCATATATAGTATCAAAGTACTCGTCAAGACTAATCCAATGAGCCCAAACTCGATGGGGTTGCGTCGTTTAATTACGGAGTTCCTATGGCCACCTTCCAACTCCAACATCAGACCCTGGTTACCATATAGTATCAAAGTACTCGTCAAGACTAATCCAATGAGCTCAAACTCGATAGGGTTGCATCGTTTAATTACGGAGTTCCTATGGCCACCTTCCGGCTCCATCATCAGACCCTGGTTACCATATAGTATCAAAGTACTTGTCAAGACGAATCTAATGAGCTCAAACTCGATAGGGTTGCATCATTTAATTACGGAGTTCCTATGGCCACCTTCCAGCTCCATCATCAGATCAGCTCTATGTCACAATAACATTGCATTGTCATCCGATTTATACATGCATTCTAAATTTCAGCTCAATCGGAAACCGGGAAGTGGATCAAATTTAAGTTGCAAGATTTGATTACAGACAACGGGACAGGTGAAAGTAAATAAAAGCTTGTAAAAAGCTTGTAAAAAATGTACGAAGTTACTCAGGTTTCTCCTTTTTATGTGAACTCTTAAGTTTGATGTTAATAAATTTATCTTTATCTTTACATTTTCTAAAAATAGTATATTGAGTCATTTGCCCTCGGTGAACATTTTCATAGATATAAAGAAGTTTATGACCCTCTTTTTTTTAAAGTTACAGCTATTCTAATTATATTCTCCGAGGCAATGAAAATGGTGATTTTCAATCTAATAGTCTATGTTTCAATCTAAATACCTATATTATATCTAAAGCAAGCTACCGACTTCTTAGTAAACATTTTTATTCTATCTCTGACAGTTACTGACAGGAATTCACGTAGTTTGTATCTGCATCCCTATATAATACCGCACAACCCATCAAATGTACTGTCCTTATACCCAAAGGTTGCCTGGAAGAGATCGCTTTTAGTGATAAGGTCGCCAAAATGTACATTCTATTCTTACCACTTTTCTGAAACTGTATTTTCATTTCTGTTGTGCAATAAAGTGCATTTGTATTGTATTGTATTGTATTGCATTGCATTGCATTGCATTGTATTGTATTGTATTGTATTGTATTGTATTGTATTGTATTGTATTGTATTGTATTGTATTGTATTGTATTGTATTGTATTGTATTGTACTCTATTCTAAGATTATAGGGAGTTAGAAGAAGGAATTGTTTAAGCACTGTAGAATATTAACTGTGTACAACAAATTTAAAATGTCAATAGTTTTGGAAAAATTTCCCAACATAGCATTGTTAACAAAAACAAGTACACCAAGTCATCTACGTAATTTGGCATCCCTACCACCATATCAACTACCTAAATTTAATAATGTATATGGCATGAGAATATGGGATTATATTTTACCAGATATTTTAAATAGTATTCCTGGTGAACTATATTCACATGACATAAAACAATATAAAAATACATTAAAGAAGTACTTTATAGATGGAACTATGTAGGAAGTGCCATTCCAACAAATTTAATTTCGATAGAGAGACACGTCTACTTGCTTTCGTATATCATCTTATGTATCTTATGTATGTATGTAGATATTTAAGTTGTCTTTTGTAATAATTAATAACGCGGCGGGTCAGTGACCTCATTCGCACTACACACAAACCTTTACAGGTTTTTCGTAGGCGTCTTATAGCGAAGATTGTTCAAATAATGTTCTATGGATAAATTAATAAAAAAAAAGTGTAACCTTACTGAAGTTTTTAGACGTTTTAAAGTAAATATTTTTCACTTTTATAAGAGATTATTAAACGAATCTTATTAATATTCATTGGCTTCTCCCCTTGGAGGCTTTTAGTAAATTTTTTATCCTGTTAACAGAGTGGGCTAGATACTAGAATTACATCGCCAATTTTTGAAGATATACCATCCTTTCAGAGCTAGCACAACATAGATGGAGCCAGGAATAGCGGGGAATGGGGACCTCCATCTATCGTTAGTGGGGGTAGGGGGTTTGACATAATAAATTAATAAAAAAAGATTTATTCATCACAAAATTAGCGAAGTAAATAAAGCAGACAATAAAGAACCTGAATGACAAAAACGCTTGGTATACTTCGCCCAGCTCCCAAAAAATATAACATTGTATTACTTGCATAGTTTTATATATACAAAAAAAAAACAAAAGATACTGATCGTGTGGGTTTCTTGTGCCGCTTCTTTTCCCACAGATGATTTCCCTTTCCGAAGCGGTGGTAGCTTGGACATACTGACTGACCGAAAAATGCTTAGCCCTATTTTTATTTCCAATAGATTTAAATTGACATTCAACAAATGATATCATGTATCTTACGTTGAAATAAATGCTTGAAGTTTGAAGTTTTCAGAAATATAAGGAAAGATGAAAGGGTAAGGACTCGGTCTGGGTAAGTAATGTAATCAGCAAGTAAGCAAATCAGCATTTGCAGTCCCCCCCAGACAGCTAAAGCAATATTACAACCAAAAATTACTACAGTCCGATGACCAATATTAAATAAATAAATATTTCGGACACTTACACCAATGGATAAACATACATAAATATTTATATACCGACAATGCCCTCCCGTACATCAGTTCTTCGAGCTATGTGCCCTTTTTCAACTTGATAATCCGCTGGGCTACGTCAGTGACCTTCGTTCGCCTACGGATGTCTTCATTCATTCGATCAATTAGTGAAACGCTCTCCATATCTCGTTCGCCATAGGTGCCATAGTTATCACTGGTAACACACATTAATAAATTAAGACGACGATACGACCACGGCATTAGCCGCTATTCACCGTCACTCTGACCATAACACTACATCTCCGATCTCCGATATACTGCTCTCGCCGGCGAGGGCAGTTACGCGTCACACCGCCTCACTATACGCACTACACGGTCGACACTAGTCGTTTTTTTTTTATGCACAACGCTAAGCACTTGACCTCAATCACACCTGATGTTAAGTGAAGATGAAGCCGAAGGTGGAAGCGTACTGACCCGGAAACCCCATCATTTCGGCGACTGGCTATCTTATCTCTGACAACCGGAACACAACAAAGCTATTATAACATTGCTGTTTGGCGGCAGATTTAGATAAGATGGTGGTAGCTAGCCAGGACATTTAAAATGCCCTACCACCAACCAAACCGAGTACTTAAACATGTACCCCGCTGGGGGTCAAACCCGCGACCTCCGATTCATAAACGCAATGTTGTTTACATTGAGCCACGGAGGCGTTTTGGCTATTAGATCACTAACGCACCTCTCTTTTACAAGTCTCTATTCCTAAATTCTAAATTGTGTGTCGAAGAGTTTCTTGCGTCGTTTCTTCGACTATACACATTACGAAGCGATGGTAGTCATGTTAGTCTAAAAACTCCCCCATGCAACGCCCTAAGCCGAGGTTCAAGCCCCCGTGGGCATCCTGGTCGTGGCCACCCTTCCACGCTCCCGCGCTCGCCCACCCGCCCGGCGACGCTGTAAAAAGCCTATCAGCTTGAAAGCAACTGTTCCTGCTCAAAAAAAAAAAAGAAATTACGTTACCTGCAAATATAATTTTGATAATGTACACGCACTCCACTTGGCAGCTTGTCACAATAACGTGCAATAGTAAATTAAAATTAAAACAATAAATCACTATACGGGGGGTGAGTAAAGTTCAATATCGTTATAAAGTTATTAGATCTAGTTATTGCCAATTATTTGGACCACTTACTGTGCCACTGGGTATACACCCTATTTGCAGGCAGGTAATAAGTTGTAGGTGTACAACGTATTTTGTAGGGGTTATAATTCATCGAAGTTCTTTCAATTGGTAACGTTTAGTCGAACGCTCGATCGTTCGATTGTTCAAATAAATCGAATTTGACGACTTGTTTGGTGTAGTGGTTAGAAACTCTGACCACTATACCAAAAGGTCGCGGGTTCGAATCCCGCTAGGGGTATATGTTTGTATAATGAATACAGACATGTGTACCTGAGTTATGGATGTTTTCATTTATAATAAGTATTTATTTACAAAAAAAGGAAAATGTATTTATGTAGTATATCAACCATCTGGTATCCACAACACAAGCCTATAGTTGCTTAAAGTGGAACTAGATGGCGTAATGTGCATGTCCAAGGATATTTATTTATTTATTATTATTAAATATAAACCTACACTATTAAATGAAAGTTACCACTGTGAACTTCATTCCTTGCAGAAGATGCTAAAGAACTCCTAAAACAATTTTCTAAAAAGAAATTATCAAAACTTTACAATTTTCTAAAATTTATTTATTAAATCGTGATATTTTTTCTTTATAAAGAAGTTATAGATCGATTTTTTTTTAAATAGTTACAGGAGTTTTAAGTAATATATTCTCCGACGCAAATTCACAGTGGTAAGTTTAATCTAGTAGTCTATATTTTATTACTAAATATCTATATGTCGGAGATGTGCGTGTGGGAGGTGGGCATTGCTAGCGACCGGGACGGCGCCAGTCGCGTGGCAAAGGGTGGCTCGGGCAAAGGCCAAGCCAATTCTATCGCTTTATCGCTATCTGCGACATATATATTATATCTAAAGCAAGCTACCGATTTGTTAGTAAACATTTTTATTCTATCACTAAAAGGTACTCTATCCGTGTGCAAAAAATCACGGCCTTTAGGAGTTAAAATTGTATTCTTATTGGACTAATATATTTTGCAGTTTGTACTCTTAAGGTAATAGCTCATTAGACCCACCCGGCACCCAGTCCGCACCGCCTCGTCGCACGGTGTCCACTCGTTGTATGACCCCGCGTGGTCAACGAGTGGACGTCGTTTGGTCTATGAATTTTCGAGTAGTCTGTTAACAGTTGACACTTGGTCTACACGTGAAATCAGTAGCGGGCAGCGCGCGGTCCACTCGGGACCCGCGCGTTGGCAATGCGCAGTCAACGCAAGGTAAGCATGTGAGCAACGAGTTGTCACCGAGTGGTCCACTCGCCGTCCGCGCGTGGATGGCTTACGACTAAGGCGATCCGTGCATACCCATATAAGTCCATATAAAGAATACTAACCGCACGAGGCGAGGCGGTGCAGAGTGAATGCCGGGTGGGTCTAATGAGCTAGATTAGATTAGATTAGATTTATTTAGTTCACTTTTACAATATTAAGTCACATATACAGTTCCGTAAATTTATGATTTTTAAAGTAAAAGTGATTGTCAAACATAAAACAATAAAACAATAACTATACACATACATTACATTACTAGATTATTTGTTAAATCACAAAATGAACAAAATAAGACAGAAATTTAGCATCTACATATTATTATATGTAGCTATGTCAAAATTAATTAAGTATAAGTAGGTAACCATTGTTACGTCAACGTCATACTATTTTTGAGTAATGAAATAAAACAAAACTAAAATAAAATAAAAACAAATAATGAAATAAAATAAAATATAAACCATGTCATGAGATTATTGATATGCCATAATCACCTTTGTCAAATAATAGTTTAATACAAGTTAAAGTAAATATATTAAAATAGAAAGCATGTCAGGAGGTTATGAAAATGTCATATCCATATACTCTTTAATAGAATAAAATTCATTTTCCAACAAAAAGTTTCTCAAAAAGTTTTCAAAAAGCTATAACCTTTAATGTGTTTTCTATGTTAAGCTTGTTGTGTAATGCCCTGCACTAGGGCACAGATTACCAATAAGTTACTAAAGTAAACTAGGGCCCGTATTAATAAACTAATCTCAATACAAGTCTTGAGGACGCATCTCTCCGTGCTAATTTATAAATCAATCTTGAGGTCTATTCAGCTGACATCACTTCTCAAGTATTCGCCTCCGCGGCTAATGAATGCTAGTCTTGAGTTTCGTTTATTAATACGTGAAACTCGGCGCACCTCTCAAATGAGTACTGCTTGAGTATGCACGTGCTTTTCAGGTCTCAAATTAGGTTTATTAATCAACACGTTTACTTGAGACCGATCACAAAACTGTTCTCAATCTTGAGAATGATTTATTAATACGGGCCTAGGAGCTTGACAGGCGCGATAAACATTTATGTCGCGCGTGATAATATTTGTCCTGCTCATTCGTTTGGACGAAGTATACAATTATCTCACTCTCACGTGCCATGGTACGAGGGCTGGTGTATCTGGTTGTGGTAAATAAATTATTTTCCTTCCTTCAAGTTTATGTGAAACTTCGGTTTTACTGTGAAGTCGGAATCGGTATTCTATAAATAAAATTCGCGAGTGTGTGACTTTGTTTGCTGACGGTGTGTAAAATACATATAAGCTTCATAAAACGTACTTGAGAAGTTCTCAAGTCATTGGAACTACGTCAAAGACGGATCGTATAAGAAGATTTCAGCGTCTTTGTACAGTTGAAGTGGTCTCGATATCGACTTTCTATTAATGCAGTTACTTAGGTACTGAGTAGATATAAAATTTTATTGTACTTAAATAGGAAAATTTTTCTCATTTATTCATGTTCTACGTGTATTACTATAAGTTTGTTTGGATGAACTAAGATCTATCTTTTATCCCTAAAGTAGGTTTTCTTTAGAACAACACACAAACTGCCAGATACAATCCGAACAGAGACAGCAAAGAAAAAAAAATTATATTTTTTAATTTAGTTTTTTTTTATGCGCGGCGGGTTCGTACTTGACCTCAATCACAACTGATGTTAAGTGAAGGTGAGGTCGAAGATGGAAGCCTACTGACCCGGAAACCCCAACACATTTGGGGGACTGCCTATCTTATCTCTGACAACCGGAACACAACAATGCTATTAACATTGCTGCTTGGCCGCAGATTTAGATAAGATGGTGGTAGCTAGCCAGGCGGACATTTTTTTAAATGCTCTTCACCAACCAAACCGAGTACTTAAACATGTACCTACCCCGCTGGGAATCGAACCCGTGATCTCCGAATCGTAAACCCAATGTTGCTTACATTGAGCCACGGAGGCGGATAGATTATTGAGATTAGATATTGTGATGAATCTCCGGATTCAAAACACTTTTATGGTTTAATTATCAGTAGTTTACAAATTCGCCATTATTTTACTTGTCTTGCTTTATCCTTGCAATAATTATGTAGTAACGAGTAAACGCCTTGTATTTGTTTTACTTTGAAAATGCAGCTCAATATCGAATTTACCAAGGAGAAAGTAATAAATCACAATTAATGGTCACTTCCAGAGAACAAATGGCTTAGTTTGTGTTACAATGTTGTACACATTATTTGATTTGTTGTTTTGACACGGTGACCCGTAATCAGGGTCCAAAAATGTGAATGAAATGACGAGTTTTACCTGAAAATCAGCGCCAATTTTTTACCACCAACTAAATAAGACGGGTGTTGTGTTTGACGGCGTTGAATGACAGTGTTCAGTTGTTTTGATAATTCCAAATAGTGCCTAAGATTAAATTAGATTTATTTCGTTCATTTTTACAATGTTCTATTATATATAACAGTATCGTAAATTAATGAAGTCTAAAATAAAAGTTATTGTACATACATTTCATATTAGCAGAATTATTTAATATAACTCTAATGTTAAAATGTTGTGGAGACAGACACAACATTAACAAAAGGAAATAAAAGAATCGGTCACGATATTTTGAACAGGTATCATCATCATTATCTCAGCCCGTAAACATCCCACTGCAGGGATATATCTACATACGCACACTCGAAAAACATAACCCACCTTTTTAGGGATGTCGGGTAAAAACGATTGCACCACGATTTCTTCTAATACCTACTTCTTATTTCCCGCTCGAGTATTTCCATTCTTAGAAAAAAAAAGAAAGTCGTAGTCAAAAGCTTGTTTAAATATGGCTGACATTATAAAGGGGTTGAATTTTTTATCGTGACAATTATTCGTGATACGAATCATTTCGTCAGCGTGCATTGTTAATTCAAAACTGCTCTGATTCTATTTGTAAGCTTTTTTTGTTGTTGAGTATCTTGATGACGTAGTAAATACTGTAAACAGACGTACAATACGTATTTATTATACGTCTATGTAGAGAAGTTGAAAGGGTTTATTCCGTCCAGTGGATAAATTAAGATGTCTTTTTAAATCTAACTAATGTTATAAATGTGAAAGTTTGGATGTTTGTTTTTTGAAGGATTTGGATTAAATTTGATATATAGGTAGAATATATCCTATGTCTTACATAGAAATAGAATAGAATATAATAGAATTTTATTGTAAAACTGTGTACAGGAGATGTTAATCTCTTTTTTACTTTAGATTCTCGGTTACAGTGGGGACCCCATATTAAAAAACTAATGAAAAGACTCAGTTCTGCCGCATATGCTGTTAAGAAAATTCGAAATATCTGTGATATTGAAACAGCGCGCTTAGTCTACTTCAGCTACTTTCACAGCTTGATGTCATATGGTATCTTGCTGTGGGGAAACGCTGCTGATACAGATAGCATATTTCTCTTACAGAAACGAGCTATTCGTGCAATTTATAAATTAAGGTCAAGAGATACATTAAGACAAATATTTAAAGAAATTAATATTTTCACATTTTCGTCACAATATATATATGAAAATCTTGTATATGTTAAGAGAAATATATATTCATTCGAGAAACATTGTGACCGACATAATGTCAATACAAGGAGCAAAAATCAATTAGCTGTACCTTTTAGTAGACTTAGTAAAGTTAGTAAGTCATTCAGAGGTCAATGTGCACACATTGACAAGGTTCCCATGGATATACGGAATTTTCCGCTTAATAAATTTAAACTTATTATAAAACAAAAATTATGTAAAAAGGGATATTACAAAATTTCAGACTATATTAATGAAAGTAATCCATGGGATTAAACGGCTCCTCTATACGATATATAAAATTGTTGTAACCTTTCTTGATTGTACATGATTTATTGAAAAGAGACAAACCCTCTGAGTTTCTCGCTAGCTCTTCTCAGTAGTGGTCGCGTTCCGAGCTAGTGGTAGTTTAAAAAACAAATGACGTTCATAAGTGCATATTGTATTGCCTACATGAATAAATGATTTTCATTTCATTTCATTTCATTTCATTTTCATTTTTGACACAACAGCTTGTCCATTTCGGACGTACAATAATTTAAAAGAAAAGCATCGTATTAAAATTATCGTATTAAAATAAGGTATGTCAAATATTATTAAAACAATGTCATTAAAACTGTCACCACATCAACACAGAACATTAACATTGAACAAGGATCAGTAGATATTCCTAAAATATTCATCTATATTAAAAAAACTTTACATAGCAACCATTCCTTCAGCTTTTTTTTAAACGGAATGCCTACTAATTCCCTAATATATTCTGGTAAATGATTGTATACTATTGTACAGGATGTATAATATTGTATAGGATATTTTTAATTCCGATAAAGTAAGTAGTTCCCGTTGCATAAACAAATTTCCGCGATAAAGATATTCCACGCAGGCGAAGCCGGAGGCGGGAAACTAGTATAATATAAATAGCTTTAGTTTAGATCAAGTACGTACACGACGTGCGTAAAAAAAAAAAAGACCTCCGAATCGTAAACCCAAAGTTGTTTACATTGAGCCACTGAGGCGGATTCGTTTGTATCAACCGTTGTGAATGAATGCATGAATATTTTAGTAGAGCAAATTGGTTTTACTCGATGTATGCGCTTCCCCCTTCGACCTCTTCTTCATAACATAATTGAAGTCAAATGTAACCTGCTCACATAAATAAGGAGTATGGTCGTATTTGATAAACTTCGAGTTTAACTCATCACATGTTTGAAGCGAGTTTTACGCAGGAACGTAATCGAAATTTCAAATTGCACGAGAAAAGTTTCGCAATAAAATTTTTTGTACTGACTTTGAAAAGCCAATTTAAATTAAATTTATAAAAATGACGGCATTCCGAGTTTTCTATGTTATGAATAATACGAACACAGCGACACCTAACGAGTTCAAGAAAAAAACAAAAAAAAAAACAATGATCCTATGGGTTTTGTGCGCTGCTTCTTTTACCACAGATGACGTCGCAAAGTCGCCTGTCTCTCAGTTTTTTACAGGATGCAGTTCGGGGAGTGTGCGTTGGAATTACACAATCTTATTCCATCGTCACCCTTCCATCTTCGGACCACTAGGCGTGGGGAGGGCTTCCACCCGTATATAGTTAATATACCGAACATTCGCACTAAGAAGTTCGATTCTTCATTCATCATCCGAACAGCCAAGGCATGAAACTCCCTTCCGGCGTCAATCCCACAACCTTGGGATCGTCAAGAACAGAGTGAATAGGCATTTACTGGGATCGCGTGCTTCATCTTCGAGCACATCGGCACTTTCCATCAGGTCAGATTGTGGTCAAACGCGAATCCAGTCAATCATAAAAAAAAATATATATAAAAAAAAAAGATGAGTTCTTTTTCTGAAGCGGTAGTAGCTTGGAGTATGTCCACCTATATTGATAGATAAATACAAAAAACCCTTCTATTATTTCCAGTAGATTTAAAGTGACATTCAGCAAACGATATCATGTATCTTGATATGTACCTATCTATCTGTAGACAGTTTGGGACCCGGAATAAGACATAGACAATTTTTTTTGCAGAACCGATTTTGATGAAAATCTCTTGACTTCATATAATGGAACAACTTGTTATTGTGTTATGGTGGGTTTCTTGCGCCGGTTCTTTTCCCACAGATGAATTCCCTTTCCGAAGCGGTAGTAGCTTGGACATACCGACTGACAGATAAATGCAATAAACTTTTTTTTATTTCCAGTAGATTTAAATTTACATTCAACAAATGATATCATGTATCTTAAGTTGAAATAAATGCTTGAAGTTTGAAGTTTGAAGTTATATCAAGTCTCAAAACTAGTCCAAGAGACGCTATGCAAATATTTTGAAATGAAAATTGAGGATGAACCAGAATCATACTTATTATTCTTTATGGTTGCATTCCAACGGATTTGATATCCACTTAGTATGTACAATCATCTTCCCAAATCCGACCTTAAGAAAGGAGTATTGTTTAACGGTGCGTGGGAGGGACGGAAAGTAACCAATTTTCCACGGATAATGGAATAAACTGGAACTCTTACGAGTCACGGAAAGTCTTCCAGAGGACGTCATGTGGAATTGAAATGATTTTTTATATTGACACAATTTTTAATACTGACTGCTCTTATCCGACTGCTCTGGAAAGAAGGAAATGCTATCAACATTGATGCTTAGCTGCATACTTCATTATCATCGTTCAAATCATCAACCGCCAAAATTGGCATACCAACCGACCTCAGTAAGGTTCCTCTCGTCTCACAAGTCGTTGACGACCGATTGGCGTAGTGGATAATGACCCTGTCAGCGAAACCAACGGTTGCGGGTTCGATTACCGGCGGGGGGTAAATCTTTGTGTGATGAATACGAACATTCTTCGTTCATTATAGTTAGTAGATACCGAACATTCGCACTAAGAAGTTCGATTCTTCATTCATCATCCGAACAGCCAAGGCATGGAACTCCCTTCCGGCGTCTTTCCTGAATCCTACAACATTGGGATCTTCAAGAGCAGAGTGAATAGGCATATACTGGGATCACGTGCTTCATCTTCGACCACATCGTCACTTTCCATCAGGTGCGATTGTGGTGAAACGCGAATCCAATCAATCATAAAAAAAACTATTTCCCCTAGTCATGGATGTTTATAAATATTTATGTATGTTTATCCCTTATCTAGTATCCATACTACAAGCTTTGATTAGTTTGGGACTAGATGATTGGTGTAAGTGTCCGAAATATTTATTATTATTATAAACATATAAACATGACATTAGTCCAGATTAAGGTCAAGAGCGATCCCATTCTAATTAAAAAAAAAAAAAAAAAAAAAAAAAAAAAAAAAAACTCTTTATACCCGGAGTTCATCAACAGATCTTAACAAAAGGATCATCATCATCAGCCCGTAAACATCCCACTGCAGGGATATAGGCCTTCCCTAGTATAATGAGGGAGTATGGGTCATAGTCCACCACGCTGGCCCAATGCGTGTTGGCGACTTCACATGCCCTTGAATTTTTATTTCTCAGGCATGCAGGTTTCCTCACGATGTTTTCCTTCACCGTTTAAGAGCAGTCGGATAAATGCACATAAGTAATTAAATTTAAAAAGTCATTGGTACATAGCCTGCCTGGGAAACGAAGCCAGACCTTCCAAATACACTGAGCATACACTGAGCTGTAGCCTTTTTGTATACTGCGGCACACACATAATACTTATTTGTTGTTTCTGTACTTGTGTTTTATTGTTTTAGTTGTATTTTTCATATGTAAAATTTGTTATGTGTGTATACTTTGACAGCCGGAACACAATACATGGATGCAAATAAATGCTTATCTATCTATCAAATTGGGAGACCGCGTCTTAACCGTTGGGCTACCGACGCTCTCACCAAAGGATAATGCTCACGAAATACGGAAAATTAACGCAGGTCCGGCGGTAATGAAATATATGAAAGGTAATTATTAAAAATGCTGCATAGTTGGAATCACCGAAATATTTTTCCGAAGGTGTGAAATTGCTAATCGAAGTTTTGCAGGGGTCACATTAATGTTTTAGTAAAACGGTCATTAAATCGCTAAAATCGCTGTTTAAAAGTAAGTAAGTAATAACTACATAGGGGGAATCATCGAAATATTTTGCTATATAAGTGAAATTGCTGTTAGAAGTTTTGTAGGGGGTCATGTTAATGTTTTAGTAAAAAGGTCATTAAATCGTTTAATGGGTGTTTAAAAGTGAAGAAGTAATTAAAACATCGAAATAAGCCCCTTTTGCTAAAACACTAATATAACCCCTTCAAAACTTCGATTAGCAATTTCGGTCACCTTCGAAAAATATTTCGATAATTCCAACTATGCAGTATTTAATCTGAGATAAATAATAATAATAAATAAATATCCTTAGACATACACAGCGCCATCTAGTTCCACAGTCAGCAACTATAGGCTTGTGTTGTGGATACCAGATGGTTGGTGTACTACATAAATACATTTATTTTTGTAAATAAATACTTATTATAAATGAAAACGTCCATAACTCGTGTACACATGTCCGTATTCATCACACAAACATATACCCCTAGCGGGATTTGAACACGCAACCTTTTGGTATAGTGGCCAGAGTTGCCAACCACTACACCAAACAGGTCGTCGATGCATTTCGTGAGATACATTTCATATCTGCCGGGCCTGGGTTTTTTTTGAACGTTGTCCTTTATATGGGACCACTCTGGCGATGAACCTTATCAAATCAAAAAATAATTGGCATCTCGAATTATATCGCGTAACAAACATAAAAAAAAATACAATCGAATTGAGAACCTCCTCCTTTTTGTCAAAAAATCCTATACCACCAACCAAAGTACTAAAAATGTACCCCGCTGGGTAGCAAACCCAGGCTTCCGTTTTGAAAACCTTATGTTGGCGCCACGGAAGCCGTTACATAACATTGAATTTTTTTTTATCCACAACGGGTTGGTACTTGACCTCAATCACACCTGATATTAAGTCAAGATGACGTCGAAGGTGGTAGCGTACTGACCCGGATACCCCAACACATTTGGGGGACTGGCTATCTTATCTCTGACAACCGGAACACAACAAAGCCATTAACATAGCTTATTTGAACATTACTAATTATTTTCATACCGTTGTTTAAACTATACAGGGTGTAATCGTTAAGTGTGCACAGGCGATTATTCCGTAACTATTATAGATATCAAAAAACTTTAAACTGATATCGAAATTATTTACCTAATGAGTAAAATGACATTAATAACTTTTTAAAAATAAATATCCAAAAAAATATATTAAACACTCCCATACATTTTATTTCTTAGTAAGTACAAAATTTTGTACCTATTCAAAGCAGATGTTCGAAGTGACGTCGCGCAATAAATTGGCGGGAACGAGAATCCGCGATAAAGAATTTGAATTTAGAACGAACACCAAATAGTATCTTTTTTTTGTTTTTATTTAGTATGTTGCTTTTCAGCCAGTTCAAATCAATGCGATATTGAAACAAGGTTTATTATTAATTTGAAGTGGTAAGATTGTAACGTAGTGCTTCTATCGGCTGGGTGGCCTAGGCGCTACGTTGACATTAATTATCCCTGGCGTGGGGCACGCTGAGGGGTCGTACCTGACCTAGCTCGGTTGGGCAGTTCTCTTACAGCTATGGGGGACGAGTCAAAGGAAACCAGGCGCTTGTACAATAACGACGGAACGTTTATTGGTAACAACTCAAGGTACAGTTAACTTTCACTCCTAGAACTTCTGGTTAGGCTCTAACGGCAGGATGGATTGGTGAGGTCCTAATCGGCGGGATGGTTCGGTGCTACCGGGATGGACCCAGGTCGCCGCCGAACAGTCCTGGCTTCGCGGGCCAATTGGCGTCGACAGGGCAGGGGGAGATTACAGAAGCGGGCCGGGATGATTTGGTGCTACCGGGATGGACCCAGGTCGCCGCCGAATAGTCCCAGTAATCGCGGGCGCAGTTGGCGCTAGGAAGGTCAGGCGGGAGTATGGCCACCGGTGCTACCGGGCGGGACCAGGTCGCCCCTGGGTGGCCTCAGGATCGGGACGGGCCGAGGCGATTCGGTACTACCGGGAAAGACCCAGGTCGTCGCCGAATAGCCACGGTAATCGCGTGCGCTAAAGGCGCCGGGCGGGGCCGATGCCCCTCGAAACAGGCGGGATGAGACCTCCAGTACTACCGGGAAAGGCCCAGGTCGTCCCGGATGGTCCCAGGGTTGGAACGCGGGTGAACACGGGTTCGTGGTACCGCCACTCTCCGGGAATCCGCCCACGAGCGCGGCAGGGTACCACGGAGCGAGGGACTGGTTATACCGCCACTCTCCGGGAATCCGCCCTCGAGCGCGGCAGGGTATAGCCGGGGGGAACGAGGGGTCTGCTGCACCGCCACTCTCCGGGAATCCGCCCACGAGCGCGGCAGGGTGTAGCAGGGAAGGGCCGGGGGGATGGATCTGCTATACCGCCACTCTCCGGGAATCCGCCCACGAGCGCGGCAGGGTATAGCGGGGGAGGACAGGGGGGTCGGGTGAGGAGGAGGAGGAACACTCGAGACAACCTTCCGCGTCCGGAGCGCTGTCGCGACTGTTAACAGATCGAGCGGCCGCGCCTTTATATAGGTGCGCGCTGTATTACGTAATCGGCGTGTGACTCATCGGGTGGTCGAACCGGTTTGCGGGCGGGCTGCGGGTAGCGGGGCGTCGTAGGTAAGCAGGTGTGCCGTCGCCGCGCTGGCGCCGCATCACGTGGTCGGTGCGTGCTCCCGTGGAACACGACGGGTGGAGTGTTACAAGATAATTAACCTACACGTGTATCTACTTGAAATTCATCACTATCATACATAATACATAATTATAAAATGATAAAGGTAAAATGAGTTGATACTATTCCACTTAAAATAAGGAAACTAAAATCTCTACTATCTCATGCTAAATGTATGGGAGTGTTTAATGTCATTTTTTTAGGATATTTCTCGTTTTATTTTTAAAAAGTTATTAATGTCAATTTACTCATTAGGTAAAGTACTTTCGATATCAGTTTAAAGTTTTTTGATATCTATAATAGTTACGGAATAATCGCCTGTGCACACTTAACGATTACACCCTGTATATACTTGGACTTCTAAATTATAATACGTATAGGTACTCCCATTGTACGAGCACCGTATTGTTAGCAAATTCTATTAGTTTAGGTATTGTTATATTAATTTCGAACTGTCAATTGCAAGGCTAGATTGATTTTCGAAACACGTCCAAACCTGGAAATTGGTGTAGTAATAATTTGATATACACAGACGGACAGCCCTCGTACCGCGTAATTTTTTTTATGCTCAACGGGTTAGCTCCTGCCCTCAAATTACAGTTGATGTTAAGTGAAGATGAGGCCGAAGGTGGAAGCGTACTGACCCGGAAACCTATTTGAGGCACTGGCTATCTTATCTCTGACAACCGGAACACAACAATGCTATTAACATTGCTAGTACTCTGGCATCACCTATTTCTGAGGAGGCCAGAGCATTACTTATACAAATTAGTCCGAGTAGCACTCAAACGTAGAGAGGCTAATACATAAAATAAAAATAAAAAATAAATAAAATATCCTTAGACATACACACAGCGCCATCTAGTTCCACAGTAAGCAACTATAGGCTTGTGTTGTGGATACCAGATGGTTGATATACTACATAAATACATTTTTTTTGTAAATGTATCCTATGTATTACTGCTTGTAAGGGACAAGTCAACATTCGTTGAAGCAAGTGGTTAGGTACCTCAATACAATATAACTTAAGTCGTTTTTTGTATGATAATAGAGAAAATAAAAATCCGGTTGTCAGAGATAAGATAGGCAGACCCCCAAATGTATTGGGGTTTCCAGGTCAAGTACGCTTCCACCTTCGACCTCATCTTCACTTAACATCAGGTGTGATCGAGGTCAAGTAGGAACCTGTCATGCATAAAAAAAAAAAAAACAAGTTATTTTTTCAAACAAATTAATTACGTATTCTAGTGTAAGCTTCCTCATAAATGTATTTGATAAACTGGCAACGTTGTATCAAGTTAAAGAATGAATTACGCCATCTACTATCCTACCAATCAGTCAATAGCCGTGTAAATTTGTATAGTGTACGTTAAGAGTGATTTTCTTCGATTCATTTGGATATTTATTTACGACCGAGGTAAATAAGATATTTTAATTTGGATTTCGAATTTTGATTTATTTTTAATTAAATAACATAATGTCACGCCTGTTTCCCCTAGAGGTAGGCAGAGACCACAGACTTCCACTTGCTACGATCCTGACACACCTCTCCTGCTTCCTTCACTCTCATAAGGTTGTTCAATCATGCTCGTCGGTTTAGGGTACTCTTGACTTGGCCTTTCTTTAAGACGTCCCCGATTTGATCATGGTACGTTCGCCGTGGCCTTCCCCTACCAACACTACCATCCACATTCGCTTTGTATATCTCTTTCGTAAGTCTTCTTTCATTCATCCTCTCCACATATCCAAACAATCTCAGCATACCTTTTTCAATCTTTGTCACTACGTCTTCATTCACATAATTAAATAACGTGCCCATAAAGGGAATGTCGGGTTGTCCCTTACACGCAATATACCAAATTTTATCCAAATCTCTTCATCCATTTCAACGTGATTGATCAACAAACATCAAAACTTTCGCATTTATAATATTAATTGGATTACATTATCTGTAATCCACCCATCAGTAATTAAGTTCGGCAGTAAGTAAGCCATAACGAGGGTGGCAATATTCATTTGTGAATAAACTCTGAGCGTCTCCATTTCCTGATGTTTTTAAAACTCTATACGATCGGACAATCTGCTTACCGCCTAATGTCCTCCTCAAGGCCTCGTGATCGATGCGAGTGCGGAGTCTCCCCACATACAATGGATCACGTATTGTCTCGCCCCGCGTGTCGTGACAGCTGCACCTTTGACGACCTCCTTAACGCCACAGACAGTGCTGTTAGAGTGGCTAAGTTTTGGTCCAGTAAAATTTGAAACTTGCCTCGACACGAAAAGAAGAAGAAGGCCTTGTTACACATCGCAGCTAGCATATCATTAGGCCATAAGGCGACGACAAGACGCCTCCGTCGGCAATACTCAATAAAATCACTCGTAAAGTCTCTTACAGATAAAATGCATCGCAAATTAGATCTTCCTTGAGTCAAGTCAGAAATGTTCATTGTATTTAGAGAATTTTTTGCAAGCAATAAAATTCTCGTATTAGTTGCGTTCTGTGGTGAACAATGTGAACGACCGATTGGTGTAGTGGACAGAGACCCTGTCTGCGAAACCAACGGTTGCGGGTTCGAATCCCGCGACGGGTAAATATATAAATATTTATGTATGTTTATCCGTTATCTAGTATCTATAGTACAAGATTGGCTTAGTTTGGGACTAGATGATTGGTTAAGTGTCCGAAATATTTATTATTTATTTATTTATAACGTTTCAAAAACACGGTCAACGTAAGTTGGACTCGTCTTCTGCGGGTTTCGTATCGTATCTAACTTGAATATGTATCTAGTTACCTAAAATGTACTTTATTGCACAAGACAAAAGAGAATACATTTTACAGAAAGTTGGTAAGAGTAGAATCTGCAATTCGTGAATTCCCATTAATGGCCGCCTCCGTGGCTCAATGTAAACAACATTGGGTTTACGATTCGGAGGTCGCGGGTTCGATCCTCAGCGGGGTACATGTTTAAGTACTCGGTTTGGTTGGTGGTAGGGCATTTTAAATGTCCGCCTGGCTAGCTACCACCATCTAAATCTGCCGCCAAGCAGCAATGTTAATAGCATTGTTATGTTCCGGTTGTCAGAGATAAGATAGCCAGTCCTCCAAATGTGTTGGTGTTTCCGGGTCAGTACGCTTCCACCTTCGACCTCATTTTCACTTAACATCAGGTGTGATTGAGGTCAAGTACGAACCCGTTGTACATAAAAAAAAAATAACTGGTGACACACTCTTGATTACGAATAACTTTCCCAAAAGAACCATAGCCGAATTCTATCAAAAAAATTTCAATTACCCATACAAAGTAAATTAAGTCCATCAATTTTCGGCCGGTGACTACACTTGTGATTACGACCAACTTTCCACTAGGGACAAAAATATTTTGTAGGTACACAGAGTACAATTAAAATAGAAAGTTCTCACATTTTTTTAAGCTATAGCTTGTTCAAAACGCAACTTTTCCAAGAGAAGAACAAGCAAGAAACTCGAAGGCTTGCTCTTTTAAAACAGGTTTTACATAACAAAAGGTACAATTATGTTATAAAGCCTGGCATGCAAACGAGTTGCCCTACGTCCATGGATGATCTTAAGATCTGATATTTTATAATATGCTTTCATAGTACGAGTATCTTTAAATTTCTTGAAAAGAAGATTTTGTACATCAACGGGAAATCGAAAACCTTATTGTAAAAACGTATGCATAGCCCTCTGAATGAATTACTGATTTTCATATTCATATTCATTTATTCATGCTTTCATATGTACATTAGATCTTGCGGAAGATTTTGCGGAATCGGCTTATATATGACCTTCAAGATTGGCTTTATATCTCGTATTGACATCATGTTTATCACTATTTGTCCTAAATGATCCTATTTTATTTACTCGTATATAGAAATCGTTATTTGAGTAGGCTTTGTATCTAGGAACCGTCTCAGGTTTTACCTGCCCATAATTCTCCACAAAATTCGATTTATAAGCTTTACAAGCTTACCAAAATGAACTAACAAACTCAACACCAACGCAACTACTCTATAAATTAACGAAATAACCGTAAATATCCATAAAAATGTCCGGTTATACGGATATCCGTTATCCGGTCACGACAAACTGTTACGCTCTTTTGTAGACGCGGTAATGGCTAAATTTTGAGATTATGTCGAAATAGATTAAATTTTCTTTCTGAGAAATTTATCCAGGTTTACTTTACACAACAGCTTTGTACAGTTAATGTCAGAAATGTTAGACAGGTCGATAAAATTCTATCATCATCGTCGTAGCAGATACATGACATCCAATGCTGAACGTTAACCTCTCATAAATAACGACCGAATGGCGTAGTCGCTAGTGATCCTGCCTTCGAAACTAACGGTTTTGGGTTCCAATCCCGCTAAGGGTAAACTTCTTTATATTTAGGAAAAATTTCACCAAGGGCAAATATCACGACCCAATTAAATATTTTTAGAAAATATAAAGTATCAATTTGATTAATTTTTTTGAAAATAGCTTTAGATCTTAGCATCTTCTACAACTAAATGAAGTTCACAGTGATAACTTTCATTTAATATAGCAGGTTTTATAACTAGATAACTTAATAAAGCAACATACAGAATCGTTAGAAAACAATTCTATCCTTCTATAATAAATAAATAATAAATAATAATAAATAAGGTAGTAATAGTAATCGGGTAGGCTAGCAGGATGTGCCATTTCATGGGAGAGCAAGAAGCAACAGGTTAATGCTTTATCCAGTGCTGAAGCAGAGTACATTAGTTTATGTCACGCTGCAAACGAAGCAACCTTTTTGAGACGCTTGCTGAAGGAGTTGACTGAAAAGGATAACATTATCACAATATACAGTGATAGTCAGTCAGCAATAGCAATAGGTGAAAATCCAATTCATCACCAGCACACCAAACATATTGATCTAAAATATCATTTTGTTCGAGAAGCTGTTCTGAAAGGACTTATTAAGTTGAAGTTTTTAGAGAGTAAGCGTATGATCGCAGACGTCTTGACTAAGCCCCTGCCGAAAGAAAAATTTGAGTGGTGTGTGACTTGGATGAACAAGTAGATGTGTGTGATGGATGAGATGATGCAGTTTGCAGAGTTAGTTGAGCGTGTGGATGCATGCATGGATTAATTTAAGGAGGAGTGTCACAATGAAGGAGTATTCATTTGGCAGGTAAACTAATACAGGCAGGCAAGATACATTTTTATGTAGTTTAAAAATGTATTCAGATTTAGAATGTCGTGAAAAACGTTATGTCAAATTGAGTGCCTATTACTGTGTTTATAATTATTTTTATTATTTTGAATATACCTATTTATCTATGTGATTGTATAGTGTTCTTATTAGTTTCTAGATTCGAATATCGGTGGTTATCACTACCTTTATCTCCAATACGATTCGGAGGTCGCGGGTTCGACCCCCAGCGGGGTACATGTTTAAATACTCGGTTTGGTTGGTGGTAGGGCATTTTAAATGTCCGCCTGGCTAGCTACCACCATCTTATCTAAATCTGCGCTAAGCAGCAATGTTAATAGCATTGTTGTGTTCCGGTTGTCAGAGATAAGATAGCCAGTCCCCCAAATGTGTTGGGGTTTCCGGGTCAATACGCTTCCACCTTCGATCTCATCTTCACTGACCATCAAAAAACATAAAAAAACAACCGACAACTACCGGGGCTTAAAAATTTTAACGCTTTGTACTTTTCAATATAATCGCTTAAAGATTACTTTCTTAAGTATATTTTAGCTCTTTTACGAAGGTGTTTGTTTATTTATAATATCAAGCTTCAAAGTAAAGACAAGTTTGAGAAATAAGTAAACGGATCTGAGTGATTAACTTTGTTACCAGTTTGTACTTCGATACTCTTAAACAGAGAGACGTATATGCGTACATCAGATATACTACATTTTACACAGAACAAATTATTCTTATTTGAGACAAACTTTCCGACCGCGACTTCGTCCGCGTAGAAGATTACATCAAAATCGGTTCAGCAAAAAAAAATAGTCTATAAGTTAATCCAGGTCCTAATCTGTCTACCAACCAAATTTCACCCAAATCCGTCCAGCGGTGTAGGCGTGAAGAGATAACAAACATACCTACATACATACAGGCATACACAAAATGTAACCATCTGTATGGTATGAGTAATTATCACTATTATAATACCTAAAATCATTAACCAATTGCCAAATAGTGTTACAAAGGCATATATAAATAAAGATAAATAAAGAGTTGATTGCATCTCTCTGTTTTTTTTTCTTTCATTATTATTTTGTTTTCTTTTTAAACGACTTCAAAAAAGGAGGAGGTTCTGTATTCGGGGCGTATGTTTTTTTTTTTATATACGGGTTATATTATACAATTATATTTACGATTTATATTACTACGATAGAATTAAGCTTTAGTATAAGGTCTAACAAAATTAACCCGACAAACGTTGCAGAGTTTACCATATTACGAAAAAAATAAAATATAAAACATTAAAGTTAACAGATTTTATCCAAAAAATAAAATTTAGAAATGTCGATTTTGTGAGTTGGACCTTAATGGCCGCGCGCTCTAAGTATTTTGCCACACCACAACACACAAACACGTGCCGCGGTATCTTTGAAGACGCCGAAAGGTGACGACACGACTTGCTGTGATTGGTTGCGCCCCAGGCGTACCACGTATGTAAGAAGTGTTTAAGTCACCCCCTTTGGCGTCTTCCATATTGACGTTGTCTTTTTTTTTCTCATTGATAAAATAAGATACAATCAAAATGAAGAAGTCTGCTACCAAAATAAGAATTAAACATGAAGAGTTGGAACTTGTGGACACAACTGTATTCCTTGGTATAACTTTAGATTCTCGGTTACAGTGGGGACCCCATATTAATAAACTAATGAAAAGACTCAGTTCTCCCGCATATGCAGTTAAGAAAATTCGAAATATCTGTGATATTGAAACAGCGCGCTTAGTCTACTACAGCTACTTTCACAGCTTGATGTCATATAATGGCATCTTGCTGTGGGGAAACGCTGCTGATACAAATAGCATACTTGTCTTACAGAAACGAGCTATTCGTGCAATTTATAAATTAAGGTCAAGAGATACATTAAGACAAATATTTAAAGAAATTAATATTTTAACATTTTCGTCACAATATATATATATATATGAATATCTTGTATATGTTAAGAGAAATATCTATTCATTCGAGAAACATTGTGACCGACATAATGTAATACGACATAATACAAGGAGCAAAAATCAATTAGCTGTACCTTTTAGTAGACTTAGTAAAGTTAGTAAGTCATTCAGAGGTCAATGTGCACACATTGACAAGGTTCCCATGGATATACGGAATTTTCCGCTTAATAAATTTAAACTTATTATAAAACAAAAATTATGTGAAAAGGGATATTACAAAATTTCAGACTATATTAATGAAAGTAATCCATGGGATTAAACGGCTCCTCTACACGATATATAAAATTGTTGTAACCTTTCTTGATTGTAAATGATTTATTGAAAAGAGACAAACCCTCTGAGTTTCTCGCTAGCTCTTCTCAGTAGTGGTCGCGTTCCGAGCTAGTGGTAGTTTAAAAAACAAATGACGTTCATAAGTGCATATTGTATTGCCTACATGAATAAATGATTTTCATTTCATTTCATTTCATTTCATTTCATTTCATTTCATTTCATTTCATTTCATTTTCATTTCATTTCATTGTTAATTTGTATTTTCATTTGCACTTACATTTAATTTTTTACTCGGAAACGAAAGTTTTAAGGCTAGTGTTTTTAATGAATATATTATTTTATTGTCATGTACGTGCAATTGCCAGAGTTTGTCGGGTTAATTTTGTTAGACCCTATGTAATAACAAATATGGATTAGCTGATATAAGAAGTGTTGCGTATTTGATTACTACTACACACTACTATAGCAAACCTCATATGCTGTATTGTATCTTCTTCGCACGTTGTGTATGGACGCGATACGATGATGATGATGTATAGGGACACAAAATTACGTAATTTTACTGAAAACGCTGGTAAAATACAGATATCTTACGGTCATTTAAATAAATTACGGTAAAATTACCGGCGACTTATGACGTTTTAAATTTTAATTTGTTTTAAACAGCCGCCAAACAGCAATTTAAATAACATTGTTGTGTTCCGGTTGTCAGAGATAAGATAGCCAGTTCCCCAAATATTTGGGTTTCCGGGCCAGGACGCTTCCACCTTTGGCCTCATCTTCACTTAACATCAGGTGTGATTTAGGTCAAATGCTAACCCGCTGTGCATAAAAAATTATGTTTATATTAAGTTATTATGCGACGTTGCCGATTAGTGCAGTCCGCCATATTGTGCAGCATATGCTCTCTTGCCGTTCCGCTATTGGTGGGCGATTGAGCAACCGACGATTAGTTGACTTTGTTTTGTCCGGCAGTCTACATGCGCATGAGTGATCATAATGTTTATTCGAAAACTACCAAGTTTGTGATAATTATGGCACGAAATCTTAACGCCATCTTTTATGAAGCGAAAACACAATTCTGCCGCCGCATTTTCCTGCAGGCAGTCGATATTTTAATTTATTGATAGTTTAATACGGTTTTTACCAAATATTACTATATTTTACCGTAATATACCGTATTTTAAGTAAGATATCGTTTTTTACCGTATATTACCGGGGTTAGTTTACCGCTTTACATCCATTAAAATCTTGTATTTAAATATTTTTTATGTAGAAGTTAATTATATGCCTATCGCAGGGAAAAAAAATTGAAGCCTTGCCATGTGTACATGCCATGAAACATTTTTGGCGAATCAAGTTCGATATCTCAGTCATTCCACGTATGTCTAGGCTTCGGAGAATTTATGTATTCAGTACATCCATCCTAATATAATAGGCCCGCATGTACGCACGCTAGAATCACTTCGGCGATAACTCCTTGAGAATTGGGAATATGTTATTAATTAAGGTAAATGTTATATTCATTAGATGCCTTCGTTATTCAATCACAATCTCTCACGATTAAACAAACTCGTACATAGCTTCAAATGTTTGCAGGTAAACAGAATTGACCCAACTAGTCTCTTCGGGTGGGTGTCGTAAATTAAAATAAATGAACCACTTTCTGAATGTAAATTACAAAATTGCTATATGTATGCCTATAATATATGAGAATTTCCCTCTATTCCTCATAGATCCATATAGATAGATAGACTGTGAAATAAGGCTACATTTCGTGTTAACCAAACACAATGATGGCTGCGGTCAAATATTTTTGTATGTGTTCCTGTAATTAAAAAATCAAAATCAAAAAAATATTTATTTCGTAGCATAAAAATTATCACTTGAAAACGTCACATTTTTTATGTTAATGTTAAAGTTTTTGACATTATTGCTCATTCACAAAGCTGATTCCCCAGAGAAGAACGAGCAAGAAACTCAAGGGTTGCTCTTTTAAAAAGCCTGGGTTACAATTATATTGTATTGTTTAATTAGACTGAATATCGCCGAGCGGTCTATGTCCATGCTTGCTTATCATCAAGATAGTCAGAAATTTTATAGTAGCCTTTGGTAAATAATGTCTGTTTTATGATGGTTTTGAATTCATTTAAAGGTAAATTTTGAATGCCCACTGGAACCTTATTATAAAAGCGTATACATTGCCCCTTAAATTACTTAGTGACTTTGTGTAAACTTTTGTACAGCTGATAATTAAATTAAATTAATTTCTTTTATTCTCGTAATATACTTAAAGACCGATTGGAAAACGTAAAATAAAGTGTCTCAAATCAAATTATATATAAAATAGTTGTGTAAAAATCGTCTCGAAGGCGGAATACAAATCGACTGCCAACCAACTGTACCTAACCGTCAAGTTTTAAAATAAAATTTGTGAACTGGCCGTGGAAAACCTGGGGAGTATCGTTTTCATTAATATTTTATACACTAACTAACTATTATATCTACTTTGTGAACATAGTTTAACCCCCAAAACTTTACACTGCTCAGAAACTGAGTAACGTACACCACACACGGGCTATGTTTACATCTCTCTTTACTTGACGATATGTGGAAGTAAAGTTGACGAAACGAACGCTTGCCGCAGACATTGTCACACTACAGTATAGGTACTTACTCATAATTTTAAAGAGAATAGCATAAAGTAATTTTAGTACATATACAATTCCTTTTGCATTTCTTATTTAATAGAAACAAGTAGGTACTTGTTGAGATACCCCCTATAAATAAGTAGGTGGGTAATATCATAGTAGTTATTTTGGACATATTAGTTACTTTCTTAGCCTGTCTTTGCTTGCTTTTCAGTCACATACTCCTACATCATGGTTCGCACTCGAAGCACAGCGGCAGAACAGGAAATTGAGCATAAGCTACAGTTAGCACTCGAAGAACTAAAGTGCTCAAAGACTCTTTGCGAACAGCTCCTCCAAGAAAGATCGGACAGTGAAGAGGAAGTTGTACATGTTGTTTTAAGGAATACTTCCCTTAAGGATGAGCTGTCATCACTGCACAGCCAACTGCTGGAAGTAACTTGTCAGCGTGATCAGTTGCAAAACACCCTGGACTGTATTAACCAGTGCCACGATACTCATGAGCAGGCGTTGTCCAGAATCACCGAACTGGAATATGAGCTATGCGAGGCACAAAATCAAATTACACAGTTCGAGCAGGAAAAGTCATGTGAACGGGCAAATTACACACAAAGCCTGTATGATGAATTAATTGACTGTAGTCATCTACAAACCAGTCAGGCAAAACAAATTGACATGGACCTGGTTTTACCTAAGAAAAAAAACAAGAAATTAAGAAAACTGAACAAGTTTATTAAGAAAGCCAATATTAATTCGGAACGGCTTAAACTTCAAATCGGTTATAGATGTAAAAGGTTGAAGAGAAAGTTAGTACTTGATTTTGAGCAAAGTGCAACAAAAGCCAGAGAAGACTATGACAATGGAATACAAATATTAAATTTAAAAATAATTAATTTAGAAAATGACCTCAGAGATATGTCTGAAAAACTGTACAACACTCAATCTCAGTGGACTGAATATACACAGGTAGTGTCTGAGATGGTTAACATATCGGCGTCAAATGCTGAGTTAACGGAGCTGCTGTTAATTGATCTCCCAGCTGATAAAGAAGTTGCAGACACTGTTAATGACCCCATGCTTGCATCCATATGTGCCTCCGCAGTGGACCCCACGTGTACTCTGAGACTTACTCCTACATCGGGTCCCATACCAGTACCGGAGCCGTCCGCTATACCAGGTCACTCGCTTACTTCTCCTGAGGCCTCAACACCTAGAGTATACATCTTCTCTGATGGGATAGGTAAAGATCTGGGTAGTTTTATGCAGTTCAACACTGAGCAGAAAGTCATTAATATGTGTATGCCAGGTGCTTCATATCAACTAAATGTGTGAAATTTGTACTACCCAATGTCAGGGTGGTGCCCACAAATATAATGATAAAAAATGCCACTTTAGATCTCGTAGATTCTACTGTATTTTTGGGCATTACTTTAGACGCCAAAATGCAATGGGGTCCTCATATACATAAATTGGCGAAAAGGCTCAGCTCTGCAGCGTACGCAGTCAAAAAAATTCGACAAATATCAGACGTAAATACTGCTAGATTAGTATATTTTAGTTATTTCCACAGCTTGATGTCTTACGGTATCTTGCTGTGGGGAAACGCCGCGGATATAAATACAATCTTTGTTTTACAAAAACGAGCCGTTCGCGCAATTTATCAATTGAGACCTGCAGTGTCACTTAGAGATAGGTTTAAAGTGTATAACATTCTAACCTTTTCGTCACAGTACATTTTTGAAAATCTAATGTATGTCAAAAAAAATATAACATCATTTAGGAAAAATAGTGATAAACATGATGTCAATACAAGAAATAAAGATAAACTTGCAGGTCACATAAGTCGCCTCCGCAAAGTCAGTAATTCATTCAAAGGGTTATGTATACGCTTTTTCAATAAGGTTCCAGTTGATATACAAAATCTTCCTCTCAATAAATTTAAAGATACTGTAAAACAGAAACTTATTGAGAAAGCATATTATAAAATATCAGACTATTTAGATGATAATCATCCCTGGACATAATCAGATCGTTCGCATGCCAGGCTATTTCACAATTAATAATGAAATTTAAAAACCTGTTTGTAATATAAAAACCTTTATGTAAAATCAAAGCCTGATTTTAAAAGAGCAACCCTTCGAGTTTCTTGCTTGTTCTTCTCAGGGGAAAATTGCATTTTGAACAAGCAGTAGCTTAAAAAATTTAAAATTTACTATGTAAAATTGACTATTTTAAGTGTACTCTGTGTACCTACAAAATAAAGCATTTTTGACTTTGAAACAGGTGTTTAATTGTGTGAAGAGTTTTACAGATTATGACAAAAACTGTAGTATTGTAATATTAGTTGGTAATGGATTGGGTGTTTCAAAAAAACAACTTAAAACAAATTTTGAATTCCTTGCGTCTTTAAATGTAAAAAAAATTATTACTTGTGCTTTTGGTTATTCACATTGCTTATCAAGTGATGAAAATAACTATATCCATAATTTGAATAGGTTACAAACTAATATGGTATCCTATAATGACAAATTTAAATTTTTTGACACTAATAAGTTTATTAGGAATCTTGTTTTAACGAAAGATAAACTATATCTTTCAAAATATTATATAAAACAATTGGCTATGTTGTTAGCCTATAATTTACCTATTTATACGATACCAGTCAATGGTAGATCCTTTTTTGTAATGG
The DNA here is from genome assembly GCA_949316235.1 of Oegoconia quadripuncta. Lineage (NCBI taxonomy): Eukaryota > Metazoa > Arthropoda > Insecta > Lepidoptera > Autostichidae > Oegoconia > Oegoconia quadripuncta. Next base: position 2,414,148 of record OX438758.1, read on the forward strand.
AGGGCCCTTCTAGGGGTATCAAATCACCTATTATTTATAATAATAGGGATGTGACTCCTGTTGAGACGAGGGACTTAGAGCAGTCTCGATATTTAAACTAGGTAAAAAGACAAAAGAAAAGCCAAATCGACTTACAATATTTCATCAAAATATTCAGTGCTTTTCTGGCAAAGAACTAGAAATAGAGATGTTTTTAGAGAAACACAACACCATCGATATTGTATGTATTACTGAACATTGGCTAAAACAAACCGAAATGATTATTTCAAATGACAATTATTATTGTATTAGTTCATTCCATCGACAGTTTAAGACACATGGAGGTTCTTTAATTTTAATTAAAAATAATTTAAAAGCGAAGGAACGCAAAGATGTTGTTGCACTTTCGATTGAATGTACTATTGAACTTTCATCTGTGGAGTTGGAGAACTACATTGTTATTTGCGTCTACAGACCTCCTTATGTTTACAATTTTAATTTGTTTGAGTCGGTCATGGAAGATGTGCTAAAACTAGTAACTAGAGGGACAAAGTCAGTTATAGTCTGTGGTGATTTTAATGTAGATTTGCTGGAGCAGAAGTCGTTAACTACTCGAATAATAAGTTTATTTAAGTCTTTTAATTTAAACAACGTATTCCTAGAGCCTACTAGAATCACTGAATCTACAGCCACTTGCATAGATAACTTTTTCTGTAACTGTAATTTCATTGATCAGTCTATACTAAACTGTTTAAGGTCTGATCACTGTGGGCAACTTGTTGCTTTTCCGTTAATTAAGTTATCCAATCCCACAGTAGAATTCATTACTAGACCTATACCTGCAGAAAAAGTAGAAATGTATAAAGAAGTTTTGCTAAATAAATTACCTTTACCTTCGTCTGAAACAATTGACTGTGATAAATTTTATACAGATTTCTTCAATGTTTTGAATAAAGAGTTTGAACAGATCTTTCAAATTAAAAAAGTTAAAAATACCAATAAATTTAAATTCAGTAACTGGGCCACGAAAGGTATTCGAATAAGTAGAGATAAGTTGTTTCAGCTCTATGAAGATAGGACAATTAGGCAGGATGACCTAGAGTTCTGCGAATTTGTTAAAAGTTATTCAAAAATATTTAAAAAAGTTTGTATTACTGCTAAGTCCAGATACATTAGTAATATTGTAAATATTGCTGATAATAAGATTAAAGCAGTCTGGAAGGTTATAAATAGGGAAACGTCATGTGTTAAAGAACGTGACAATGGATATTCAATTAAAATTGATAATAGAATTATCAATCGCGATATAGAAGTAGCTCAGCATTTTGAAAATTTTTTTGTAAATATACCAGTCAAAACTACTGAAATACTAGATTCATCACCAATTCGTGCTAAATCATTGATGGTAGCTAATGTAAAAAAATGCCACACTATTCTTAAATTTAGGTATGTTGACCCTCTCGAAGTTATAAAGGCTTTCAAAACGCTAAAGTTAAAAAAAGCTGAAGATGTCTGGGGCATGTCGGTACAGCTGTTGAGTCATATTGTCACTACGATCGCTCCTTACTTAGCCTTCATTTTCAATGCGAGTATTGATCAGGGTGTCTTTCCTGAACTGATGAAACATAGTAAGGTTGTACCTCTTTTTAAATCAGGATGTAAAAACGATCTCAATAATTACAGGCCCATCTCCATTCTACCTGTACTTAGTAAAATTTTTGAGAAACTTATTCTGGGTCAAATATTGTGTCATTTCAATACAAATGAACTACTACATGATAAACAGTTTGGCTTCACTAACGGTCGCTCGACAACGGATGCCGGTGTAGCTCTAATTAAAAATATTTATAATGCCTGGGAAGATCGCAGCGATGCAATCGGTGTGTTTTGCGATCTTTCAAAAGCATTCGATTGTGTGGATCACAAAACGCTTTTATTTAAATTAGAACATTATGGGGTGCACGGCAAAGCCCTCGACTTATTAACTTCTTATTTAGAAAATAGAATTCAAAAAGTTCAAGTAAATCTGGAAAAATCTTCAGGATCCTTTGTGAAAATGGGAGTGCCTCAAGGATCAATTCTAGGTCCTTTTATGTTTTTAGTTTATATTAATGACTTGCCTTATTTAGTTCGGAACCTGGTTGATATTGTGTTGTTTGCTGATGACACTTCATTTATATTCAAAATAAAGAGAGGGTCGAATGATATTGACGATGTAAACGATACTCTTTCACAGGTTTCGAACTGGTTTACTGTGAATAATTTAGTTCTAAATGCTAAGAAAACCAAATGTATTAAGTTTTCCTTACCTAATGTAAGGCAGGGGGAAAACAACCTAAAGTTGAATAGTGAACCATTGGAATTTGTTGAGAACACTGTTTTTCTTGGCATCACTTTGGACTCCACACTACAGTGGGGGTCGCATATTGAGACACTTGCGAGCAGGCTCAGTTCAGCTGCTTATGCTGTTCGTAAGATTAGACAACTTACTGACATTAAAACAGCGAGGCTCGTTTATTTTAGCTACGTTCATAGCATTATGTCTTATGGTATACTACTGTGGGGTAGAGGTGCAGATATTCAAACAATATTTGTTCTACAAAAAAGAGCAATCAGAGCAATATATAAATTACGCTGCCGTGATTCTCTAAGAGATCTGTTTAAAGAAATAAGTATTTTAACTGTTGCATCCCAGTATATATATGACAGTATAATGTATGTACGCAAAAATATATGCCTATTTCGCAAACATTCTGATAATCATAATTTGAATACTAGAAACAAAAATAAAATTGAAATTCCACAATTTAGACTTAGCAAGGTTAGCACATCCTTTGTGGGACACAGCATACGCTTTTACAATAAAATACCAGAACATGTATTGAGTTTAACAGAGCAGAAATTTAAACGCCACATTAAAGAAACTCTGTGTAAGAAGGGTTATTACAGGATAGATGATTATTTAGGCGATAAGGAGGTCTGGTGTTAGCTGGTTGTTATGTTAATTGCTATTGTTTTGTAATATGTAATATAAGATGTAGTATTGTTGTAAGGATGGAGACTAGTTGAAAAGATGTGTTGTTGCGGAGTTTCTTGTCGCTTCTTCTCCCTAACCATAACACCTTGTGAAGCGATGTAGTTAAAAAAAGAAAAATAGCATGTTGACTTTCAATAAGTGATATTTTTGTATCCTACATTGAATAAAATATTTTTGATTTGATTGATTGATTGATTGACATGAACAGCAAGTTCATTTTTATATCTGGTATTAACATTATGTATATCAGTAGTTTTCTTAAACGATTCTAGATTTTTTCTTACATACATTAAGTTTCCGTAAACATATTGCGATGCTAATGTTAATATATTAATTTCTTTAAATTTATTCCTGAGACATTCTGGGGCCCAGTATGTAAATCGCGCGAACCGCTCGTTTCTGCAGAACAAAGATACAATTTATGTCCGCGGCATTTCCCCACAACAGAATGCCGTAGGAAATAACTGAAATAAACCAGCCTCGCGGTATCCACATCGGTTAAATAACGTATTTTTTTAATCGCGAACACTGCATAACTGAGGCACTTCGCTAACTTATCGATATGTGGACCCCACTGCAGTCCTTTATGCAATGTAATACCTAGGAATAAAGTAGTGTCCACAAACTCCAACTCTTCGTTTTTTTACTAACATTTTAGTGGCTACCTGTTTGACATTTGGTAGTGAAAACTTTACACATTTGGTTTTGATTATATTATGGCCCCATTAAATATAAGGTTTTCCGAAAATGTTCCATCGCTAAAAAAGTTTGAGAACCGCTGTCCTAAAGTATCTAATTTTTTTGTCATAAGGTTTCTTGTGATTTACCACAGATCATTTCCCTTTCCGAAGCGGTAGTAGCTTGGACATACTGACTGACTGATACACGCAATAAGCCTTTGTTATTTCCAGTAGATTTCAATTGACATTCAACATATCATGTATCTTACGCTGAAATAAATGCTGATGTTGGAGCTGGCCGTCGGTTTTTCTTTATACTTTTTCATGTGTTATGTCAAATCACTTCTCACAATAAATGTCTGACACATTAGTCAATGTTTTCTACTATATTTCACTATATTATAAAATTGGGACGGGTTTTAACATCTGGCGACCGTGATAAAAGGGGAAAAATGCCCCAATTAGATATATATAAAAAAGAGAGATCCATACTGCGGCAGCAGTTCACAAAGCTCACCAAGAAAATCGATCTGCTTTTGTCTACGAGCGACGACGAGTCCAAAGCTAATATACAACTATTGCAGCAGAAGGTGGACCGTCTCGTGATTTTAGATAGAAGTATTTTGGATTTACTGTTAGAACAAGATGTGTGCGAAGAAGATTTGCAAGCGGAGATGGATAATACAGATAAGTACCAGTCCCAATGGTTAGTCGTAACAAATAAGATGACGAAAAGTGTGAAAGAGGAGTCACCATCCGCTTCAATTAGTGATGTGCATGGAGGCGGATGTAGACATAAACGTCAGTTTAAGCTACCGAAGTTGGACATGGTTAAATTCGAAGGGGACGTCCGTAACTGGATACCGTTTTGGGGACAGTTTCAAAAAATCGACACAGATATTTCAATTGACGACCACGACAAATTTCAATATCTAATTTCTGCTATCCCCAAAGGTACTGAGGCTAGAGATCTTATCGATAGTTTCCCGCCATCCGCAGAGAATTACCGCAAAGCTATTGATCACCTCAAACAGCGTTACGCTCGCGAAGAGTTGCTGATTCAAGTGTATATTCGAGAATTACTTACTTTGATTATATCGCAGGTTAGAGGCCAGTACCAGCTGTCGCTCACTTCACTGTATGACAAATTGTCTACCCAACTGCGGGCACTAGAGAGTATGGGACTTACCAGCGATAAGTACGCAGCAATGTTGTATCCGATGGTGGAGTCGGCTCTTCCGGCCGATATTTTGAAGGCTTGGGAACGGTATTGCACAGGTATCAACGCGGATGATCAAGGTAACCAACTTGATAATATTTTGAATTTTCTGAAATCCGAGGTAGAAAGTAATCAAAGAATTTCACTCGCGAGAAGCGGATTCTTGGATTCGACCGATATGCACTCAGCCGGGACCTCGGCTGTACCAACCATACCAAGAGCTTCGTGTTTAGTTGCTGCCGATAATAATAAAGTTGCGAAATTTAACACCATTATCAATAAAGATAAATGTATTTGGTGTGATAAAGAGTCGCATTCTAGTATCCAATGTTTTAAAGCATTACATCTTAATCTTGATGAAAGGAAGGAACATTTAAAGAAGATTAAGGCTTGCTTTAATTGCCTAAAAGTTGGTCATAACACATACCGATGTAGAACTTTAATAAAGTGTATGGCTTGCCTCAGGCGTCATAACGTATTGTTGTGTCCTGATTTAAAAAGAGTGAGTTTGAAGGAGGATAAACAAAAGCTTAGTAAAAATACGGATTTATCTCTCTCTCACCGCAATAGTGTGACACTTATGCAAACATTGTTAGTTACAGTATGCCATATGGGTAAAAAACTTATTGTAAGGACCCTAATAGACAGCGGAGCTCAACGATCCTACATCAAACGAGCTCTTGCTCATCAATTAGCTCTACCTGTAATACAAAAGGAGACCATGGGACATGTAGTATTTGGAGGTACCGAGTCGAAAGTTGAAACGCATAATGTCTATAAACTAATTTTAAAGAAGCTCGATGGTACTTTTGATTTTTCTATAACTGTACTTGATGAAGAGAAAATTTGTGGTGAAATTCCGCGAATATATGAGGCGCAGTTGATAGAGGACTTAAAAAGAAATAACATAATATTATCAGACATAGGATATGATGAACCAGAGGTAGGTATTTTAATCGGCGCAGATTATTGTGGCATGTTACTTACTTCAAATGTGGTTCAATTGCAGAATGGTCTGACAGCTTTACAAACTAAGTTGGGCTGGACTATCCAAGGTATGAAACACTCCGCGAATACTTCATTAGTATCGAACACGTTGCATGTTGCAGAGTTGTGGGATTTGGAAGCTATAGGAATAAAAGATCCAGCTGCGACAAAAAGCAGAGAAGAAGAAGAAAATGAAGTATTGGTCGATTTTAAAAAATCTATCACGGTAAATGATGAAGGAAGATATGAAGTAAGCTTGCCTTTAAAGAGTGACTATTGTGAATTAAAAAATAATAGAATATTGGCGGAAAAAAGATTGTTATCAAATACGAAACGGTTGATTGATATTGATAGCTTTGATGCATACGACAAATGTTTTAAAGATTGGCTGGACTTAGGCATCATAGAACGAGTACATAAAGATGATGATACAGGACATTATCTCGCTCATCATGCTGTTATAAGAAGTTCTAGTGCAACGACAAGAGTACGACCTGTTTTTGACGCGTCTGCTCGTGATAAAGCTGGCATTTCCTTAAATAGCTGTCTTAAGACAGGAATGAATTATTTAGAGCTCATCCCAAAACTATTGATTCAGTTTAGATGGAAAAGAGTAGGTGTAACAGCTGATATTGAAAAAGCTTTTCTACAAATATCAATAACGCCTAAAGATCGTAATTTATTAAAATTTCTTTGGTGGGAAAATAATGACAGAAAGAAAATTATCACTTACAGACATCGTAGGGTGGTTTTCGGACTGACATGCAGTCCCTTTTTGCTTAACGCTACAATCGCACATCACCTTACAAACGCTCCCCAAGCATTCCGCGATACCGCTCAGAAACTTTTAGATGCATTTTATGTGGACAATTGCATTATAAGTTTAGAAGAGAAAGAAGTTGATAAGTTTATGGATGAAGCGAAAGAAATAATGAATATGGGAAAATTTAATTTACGAGAATGGGTTGTTGCACCGAAGGAAGGTTTTGATGGCAAAGAAGTATTATCTGTTTTAGGGATTCTCTGGCATACAAAGGGAGATACTCTGTCGTGTAAAGTCGATATACCCATCACTGAAACCAAACGAGTAACAAGAAGGACTTTATTATCCATCGCACAAAAAGTTTTCGATCCGATTGGTTTTACAACGCCTGTCACACTGTTACCAAAGATATTGTTACAGAAAACTTGGTCATCGGTTAAAGGAGGTTGGGATGACGAGTTACCAGAAAGCATCAGTAAAGAGTTGCACTCATGGCTGGAGAAAATTCATTTGTTAGGAACATGCCACGTGCCTCGTAGATTATTCGTAAGTAGAGAAGAGGAGAACAGTGACATGTCGCTACACGTTTTTAGTGATGCATGCAAGGATTCATATGCTACCTGTATATTTTTACGTGTCAAATGTCAACATGAGGTTAATGTCGCGTTAGTTTTAGCAAAGGCGAGAGTAGCACCAACGAAACAAAAGATTACTATACCGCGACTGGAATTATTAGCGGCACTAATTGCTACACGTTTGAGTCAACAAGTCATAGAAGCGTTAAATTTGAAATGTCCTATTTATTATTGGACTGATTCGTCGATTGTCCTGACCTGGATTAAGAAAGAAGCACATTGGGCAACATTTGTAAAAAATAGAGTGAAAGAAATTCGTGACCTATCAAGTAGAGATAATTGGCATCATGTTCCAGGTGATTTAAACCCGGCAGACTTACCGTCCAGAGGTTGTGACGCAGAATCCTTAATTAAATCTCGTTGGTGGATGGGACCAGACTGGCTTAAACTTGAAGAATCTAACTGGCCTAGGTCAACTCTATCCTTTGATATTGAATCTGATAAGGAGTTAAGGAAATCGGCTGTTTGCGCACCTGTGGCGGTGGCGAAAGAGTTCAGCGGAAAGTTGTTATATTTTTCAAAGTTCACGAAAATTGTACGAATGTTCTCTTGGATAATGCGGTTCATAAGTAATACGAGAGATCATTGCAATAAAGTACTGAGTGATGATTTGAGTTATAAGGAAGTTGAGAAGTCTACAAAGGTTTTATTTAAAATTATTCAATCGGATATGACTATTACTTCAGACATAGCTACCTACAAGGATGAAGACCTGCTCATTAGAGTGCGTACCAAGTTATTATTTTGCGAAGGAGATTTTGATTTTAAATATCCATTGCTACTTCCGGGAAAACACGAGATTATAAGAAGGTTGGTACAGCAGAAACACGAGCAATTATATCACGCTGGTGTAACAACACTAATTAATATATTACGCGAAGAATATTGGATCATTGGGGTTCGTAAGTTAGCCAAGAGTATTATTGCGGCGTGCGTTAAATGTCGACGTCATAGGGCAAAATCCTGTGCTGTTCCCTTTGCCCCCCTTCCTTTTAAGAGGGTCAATAACGCTGCAGCGGTCTTCGAGACCTGCGGCATAGATTACGCGGGTCCTCTAATTTTGCGATCAGGAGAAAAGGCTTACATTGTTTTATTTACTTGTGCGGTTTACAGAGCCCTGCACTTAGAGCTTACAAAGTCTCTTTCAACTGAATCGTTTTTAATGGCCCTAAGGAGATTCATTGCGCGTAGGGGTAGAGTAAATACAATTTACACGGATAATGGTTCTAATTTCATCGGAGCTAATAATTATCTCAAAGGTATTAATTGGTCGGATGTTGAAGCGGATGCCACCGTCAATAAAGTTACATGGATTTTTAACCCACCAACCGCTGCCTGGTGGGGAGGATGGTGGGAAAGGCTCGTTAGGTCCGTAAAAGACCTGCTGAAAAGGACTTTGGGGAAAGCTGTCTTGGGATATACAGAGTTGCAAACTGTACTTTGTGACTGCGAAGCGATAATTAATTCCAGGCCATTAACTTACCTCACTGAAGCGGATACTTTGGTCGCTTTAACACCAAATCACTTTTTAAATAATACCGCACTTAGCGACGTACCGGATTTAGATGCCATCGACAGGAATAGTATGAACAATAGAATCCGTTACATTCAAAAGGTACGTGAAGACTTAAGGCAGAGATTCAAGGCAGAATATTTAGCTCTCCTGATACATCGAGGTAAAGAAAATAAGCACAACTTGAAAATTGGTGATGTCGTGCTGGTAGAGTCTGACACAAAACGACTGAGTTGGCCTTTGGGATTGGTTACTAAGTTACATCCAGGGATAGATGGGCACCCTCGAGTGGCGACAGTCAAAACGTGGCGAGGCGATAAACTGAGACCCCTACAAAGACTCTACCCTCTGGAAGTATCTGCTTCGCCCACCCGTCAAGATGAGGCTACTGTCAATGCGAAACACGAAACATATGTGACACGATCCGGAAGGACAGTGAGGGTGCCTTGTCGCTTAAAGTTTTAGTGCCACCACAAGAATATCCACTGGGATATTCCCTCTTTGCTGCGGCCGAGGATGTTGGAGCTGGCCGTCGGTTTTTCTTTATACTTTTTCATGTGTTATGTCAAATCACTTCTCACAATAAATGCCTGACACATTAGTCAATGTTTTCTACTATATTTCACTATATTATAAAGACGCTACTATTTCACTTCATCGTACATCAAGCTATTTTATTCTCAAAGCATTCACAGAGATCACGGCCCAGTTGTTCCTTCTGATTTGAACAAGTACAGGCACCCATGTGAGCCAATTTCAAAGGAACTTTGACATTTAGATATTGAAACGCAATGTTTCCTTTCAATTGGAGAGTGGTTAAATGAGATAATTGAAAAATAACTACGAGCAACTGCTTAATTAAGAACGTATCTGTGCGTTATAAGAAGTTGATTTATTTTATCTGTGCCTTTGCGTTTTGAAATTGCTCCGTTGAAACATTTTACTGTGAAGCATATTGGATGTCTTACTTATGTTGAGTGAAAGTCAACATTTGTACTTTGAAGTAATACACGTAGTATAATGTAATATACCACGCACAACTTGTCTTAGTAAATAGCAGTCACTTAAGAGAAAGAACACTTATGGCATAGCTCGTTGTCGGTTTATGAAGTTAAGCAAACGTCTGGCAAGTCCGTAATGGTAGAACCCTCACAATGGAATTCAGCTATTTTAAAAAAAGTACTCAAATAGTGCCTAAAGAAAGCAGATGTTCCTTTTTTATATCAGGATTGAAATTAAATATATTTTTTTCTTGTTAACATACATACATACATAACGTCCCATCGACACATAAATATCCCAAATGGGGTGGTCAGAGATATCCCAAACAATGGTGTTTGGGTGTTAAATGACTGAAACAACATCAACGATTCACATGAAATATACAGAAATGCACACGTGACAGAGGTTGAGCCCATCGCCGTTGTAACGTGCAAAACTATAGAAGTTTTTTTTGGTGTAAAGTCCCTTAGTCGCCTTTTACGACACTCACGGGGAGAGACGGGTTGGTTCTATTCTATTTGAGTATACAGCCATTATCATTAAAATAATATTATTTACCGCCTCCGTGGCTCAATGTAAACCACATTGGGTTTACGATTTGGAGGTCGCGGGTTCGATCCCCCGCGGGGTACATGTTTAAGTACTCGGTTTGGTTGGTGGTAGGGCATTTTAAATGTCCGCCTGGCTAGCTACCACCATCTTATCTAAATCTGCCGCCAAGCAGCAATGTTAACATATAGCATTGTTGTGTTCCGGTTGTCAGAGATAAGATATCCAGTCCCCCAAAATGTGTTGGGGTTTCCGGGTCAACACGCTTCCACCTTCCACCTCATCTTGACTTAACATCAGGTGTGATTGAGGTCAAGTACCAACCAAAGTTAGAGAGTAACCCCCCTAGATCCGACAAATGGAGAACCTACATTCCATACGTTACGTACGTAGGCAATAACGTACAGGTACAACAAAAGGGTCCGTTAGACGACAAGTCCGTCACAGTCGCCTGCGCGGCTAATTACGACAAACTTGTAGGTACAGTTGGGTTCATTAGTCCCTATACAGTGCCGACTTAAATTTGGATTTTAGCAAACACATTTGTATTTAAGGCTAGTAAATTTCGATTACTATGTATTACGTTTGGCAAACAACATAAAGATAAAGTCGCAGGTCACATAAGTCGCCTCCGCAAAGTCAGTAATTCATTCAAAGGGTTATGTATATGCTTTTTCAATAAGGTTCCAGTTGATATACAAAATCTTCCATTCAATAAATTATGAGATACTATAAAACAGTAACTTATTAACAAAGCATATTATAAAATATCAGAGTATTTAGATGATAATCATCGCTGGACATAATCAGATCGTTCGCATGTTTTTTTTTACCCAGAGAGGTGGCTCAGTGCAGGAGACACAGTCTCCCAAGTTGGGAGGTCCAGGTTCCATCCCCAGGCAGGCCATGTACCAATGACTTTTTAAATTTAATTTAATTACTTATGTGCATTTATCCGACTCTTGAACGGTGAAGGAAAACATCGTGAGGAAACCTGCATGCCTGAGAAATTAAAATTCTAAGGCATGTGAAGTCCCCAACCCGCATTGGGCCAACGTGGCGGACTATGGCCCCATACTCCCTTAATATGAGGGAAGGTCCCTCCCTGCAGTGAAATGTTTACGGACTGATGATGATGATTATTTACTCGCACCTATGCTATCACTCATTAATCACTATTTCAAGAGTCTGAAAATTGCTATTTATTTAATACTTTCTGTTTCCTCTGGTTTAGGTTCCAAGTTGCTCTGCTCCTTAGGGGATAGCTGAAAATCAGTGTTTTGCTCAATGAGCAATCTAATACACTGAGCCATGACCCATTTGTACTGCTGCAGCACACACATGCGTTAGTGTTACAATATTATGTTATAGTTGTAAATGCGTTACCTTATCTGTGTATCAATATGTATGAGCTATTTACTGACTGTGGAAACAAATAATGGCTATCTATCTATCTATCTATTATAATAAAGTATTGCAAACATATTTGTGCTACTCAGATAACCTACAATCGTTAAAGCGATTTTCGGTGGCCACAAATCAATACAAAACGTTAAAAAACCACAGCTGACATACTTGTTTTTCCCTTGGCTTTATTAAGTGGCATGCCCAGGGTTTCAAAATAGGGTAAGCAATTAGATATAACAACCTCAGTTGTGATAAGGATCCCTTTAACCGCCTCCGTGGCTCAATGTAAACAACATTGGGTTTACGATTCGGATGTCGCGGGTTCGATCCCCAGCGCGGTATATGTTTAAGTACTCGGTTTGGTTGGTGGTAGGGTATTTTAAATGTCCGCCTGGCTAGCTACCACCATCTAATCTGCAGCCAAGCAGCAACGTTAATAGCATTGTTGTGTTCCGGTTGTCAGAGATAAGATAGCCAGTCCCCCAAATGTGTGTCAGTACGCTTCCACCTTCGACTTCATCTTCAATTAACATCAGGTGTGATTGAGGTCAAGTACGAATCAGTTGTGCATAAAAAAATGTACGAATTCACTTGTCCCTTATTCTTAATTTTTTTCTTATTTTCATTTTAAATTCATCCTTTTGAATATTTAAGTTTATTTACTTACAGCCTGTCTATTTCTAATATAAGATTTTCAATATCCTGTTATGTATGGTTGTAAAAGGATTTCAAATTTATTTTGTTTCAAATGTAAGTGGATATCTTTAAATTGTGAATCTGTTATCTGTTACTGTACTTTAATAAATAAAATAAATAGATAGGTAACTAAGCACGATGTTTCAGTTTGACAAGTGCGTATGTTTAAATCTAAGATTAGCAATACTGTTTAAATAGTTAAAAGTGCTGATCGAGTTAGTAAGGCAAGCCGGGCTTTTGAGCTAATACGAATGTACCATAACTGCTTTATTTATGAGATATATATTATTTACTTGAGTACCATCGATTTTCACTTCATAGGGTATCTCCTTAATCGTTACAGTTGGCAATGAATTTGTGAGCCCTACTGTACTTTGGTTTAGCAAGAATAGTTATAATTGCATCTCTGTACGCTTCAAGAACCGTGTTAAGAGCCACTCCTGCCTTTTGACTCGAAGGTAGAGGGCATAATTTTTTCTTATGCACAACGGGTTGGTTCTTGCCCTCAATTACACCTGATTTTAAGTGAAGATGAGGTCGAGGGTGGAAGCGTACTGACTCGGAAACCCCAACACATTTGGGGGACTGGCTATCTTATTTCTGACAACCGGAACACAACAATGCTATTAACATTGCTGCTTGGCGGCAGATTTAGATAAGATGGTGGTATGTTCAAAGCCTCATGCTCTCATGTAGGTGTATTAACTAGTTTTAACCCCCGACGAAAAACGACGGGTGTATGTGTTTGGCGGCGTGGTTTAAATTTAAGACTGAATGAGGACAGTTTCTTATCCATGTATGATAAAAATCGGTTAACGCGATAGCACAGTTAGCATTTAATATTTTAACCTCCTCTATGGTTCAATATAAACAACATAGGGTTTACGAATCGGTGCTCGCGGATTCGAACCCATCTTCACTTAACATCAGGTGTGATTGAGGTCAAGTGCGAAACCGTTGTAAAAAAGTTGGTTATCTGTTTATCTAGATTATATAATCATGTGTTTACGCGAGGGTTTTGTTTAATTTTCAATATATAGTTACTACTCACGTTTCGGGCGACCGATTGGTGTAGTGGGTCACTGCCCTGTCTGCGAAACCAACAGTTGCGGGTTGGAATCCCGCGAATTGTGTGATGAATACGAACATGGATGTCCATATAAATATTTATGTATGTTTATCCGTTATCCATAGTACAAACTTTGATTAGTTCGGGACTAGATTTCCAAATTATTCATTCATGTACTTCCTTGTAAAATTCTAAAAAACACAAAAGCACAAACCCTCTTTATCACACAAAAGTGAACACACTTTGGTGTGTGTGTGTGTACACATCACCTGTATCATCAAATGTGTAACAACACATCACCTGTATCAACAGGCTAGATAAGTCTACTGTTGGGCGTGAAGCCAATGCCACGGCGCTATTTGTATCGGTTTTTATTTCTAATCGCCAAGCTGGCCAGACGAATTGGGGATTACAATTTTTTATGAGCTTACCAATAACGCTACTGTCCATCACTGGATTACTGTTCTATTCAGTAGACCAGTGATTTTATTTATTTTATTTATTTACATAGAATCAACAGCATTATTACAAAATCTTATATAAAAATATGATAAATAATAAATAAATATTTCGGACACTCACACCAATCATCTAGTCCCAAACTAAGCGAAGCTTGTGCTATGGATACTAGATAACGGATAAACATGCATAAATATTTACATAAACATCCAAGACTCTGGAATAAATGTTCGTATTCATCACACAAACATTTACCCCTCGCGGGATTCGAACCCGCAATCGTTGGTTTCGCTGATAGGGTCACTATCCACTACACCAATCGGTCGGTCGGTATACAGAAAACTAATAACAAAATTATGCCAATTAAAGATTCTTATTATGTTACTGACAATGGTTAACTTTAAAATTGAATGGGTAATGTTTTAATTAAATTACAATATAATTGGTACTATTACATTATGACAAGTAGTGTCATCATACGGTCACGATCGAGACGAGACTCTAAAGTGTTACTATGTCGATTTCAAATTTATTCTATAATAATAATAAATTTGGTTCAATAACTTAATTAGGTACATATATTTTATTAATTGAATCCAATATGTTACGGGAATAATCTTACACAATATTCTTTTACCAATAACGTTAGTTTTAATTTGTCCCACGACCAACCCTCAGGTTTCAGCAGAATATACCAGTGTTTTGCCCGCCTTGGACAAATCCATACACTGAGCTGTAGCCTTTTTGTATACTGCGGCACACACATAATATTTGTTTGTTTCTGTACTTGTGTTTTATTGTTTTAGTTGTATTTTTCATATGTAAAATTTGTTATGTGTGTGTACATGGATGCAAATAAATGCTTATCTATCTATCTATCTATCTAAATACAGATGGAAGATAACCCGGCTCGCGGAAACAAGGAATCTACCTACAGGAAAGGAAAGCGGAACTGGCTGATGTAGCTTCAATATCCTGGAATACATCCGTCATAGGAAGTTTCTCTAGGCAATACATAGTTACAAGCTAGTTGATATGTATTTTTATAAATAAATTTTATACCGGATGAGATTTTTACCGTAAAAAGAAACATAGGGCATATTAGAAAGAGTCCAAAAAAGATGTTTGCGCTTAATGGGCTACAGATTTGGATTTGGTCGCAGTCTGACGTCATATGAGGATCGTTTGAAAATTTTTAAAACTACAGCTCTCTACATTAGACGCAAACAAGATTTAATTTATTTGCACAAAATTGTGCATTCGTATTTGGATTCTTCTTCATTACTCTCTTTGCTTAACCTCAACATTAACCATAGATTTCGTAACCCCAAAACAATTTTATTAAATGCCTATAAAACCAACACATCATATTATAATCTCATGGTTAGGATGTGTAGATTTTATAATGAGGTGTCCTCAGCTGGTGATTCCCCTATAGACATATTCGACTTTAGAACCATACCATTTAAAAGGCTAAAGATGTCCTCAATTGAGCTCTATCCCAATTTTACTTAGCTATACATGATCCGTCAAAGCGAAAAGTGTTTTATTCTGTCAGTATTCATAAAAAAAATAATACAATAATTAAGCTTTTTTTTTATGATTGACTGGATTCGCGTTTGACCAGAATCTCACCTGATGGAAAGTGACGATGTGGACGGAGATGAAGCACGCGATCTCAGTAAATGCCTATTCACTCTGCTCTTGAAGATCCCAAGGTTGTAGGATTCAGGAAAGACTGACGCCGGAAGGGAGTTCCATGCCTTGGCTGTTCGGATGATGAATAAAGAATTCAACTTCTTAGTGCGAATGTTCGGTATATTAACTATATACGGGTGGAATCCCTCCCCACGCCTAGTGGTCCGAAGATGGAAGGGTGACGGTGGAATAAGATTATGTAATTCCAACGCACACTCCCCGAAATGTATCCTGTAAAAACTTGTTCTGGTTTAACCATGTTGTGTATACATGCTTGGGATTCCAATCTAGTTCGAATCTAAGTTAACTTTAATTTCTTCTCATGTACGATTGTAATCTTTTTTGTGTACCAATAAATAAAATAAAATAAAATAAAAAAATTAAAGTAAAGAAGTTGAATAAAAGCTTGGAAAATAAACAGTCGGTGCTGAGCATAAAAATGTAGTTTGGTAACAGTGTATATACTATATTGTCAGTGTATATTGTCGCATTTCATTGAGTTGAACGTGAATTGTCAACCAAGATGTAGAGTCCCCGAAGTAAGTTGGCGATTCCTGGTGGGAGGAGAAGGAAGCGCTATCAAAAATAAATAAAAAAAAAGTGTTGGCCTGATATTCATGTGGTTCTATGTACATCCACAGTAGAATAAACTTCGCTTACATGTAATGTTCGCTTGCGGCGATGTCAAACTACTTAGTTGGGAATCTTCACGCAATTTCCACACAATAAAGCTATTTGCAAACGTAGCAACTATGAGTCATGAGTACCGGCAACTAGCCCGGCAATTTACGCAAACTAATATTATAAACACCAGAGTAATATGAATTGTCTGTCTGTGTATTATCTTTTCACGACTACGGTCCTATTGATAAATGTATATGCTTGTATAATAAGGTTCCAGTAGACATTCATTTGTCGATAAATAATTAAAACCATAATTAAATAGATACGAATGTGCAAAAGGCTATTAATTTCTGATTATTTACATGGACCTGAACCTATTTCTTTTAGGTGTACTACGCATTAGCGAAAGACGATAGCTCGATTGACAACAGCGCGAAGACGATATTGCGAAAGTACCATTGCTCGAAAGTTTAATAAGCTATGTCTTAATTAGTATACTCACCTAATGCTATATAATATATTATAAGCTATAACTAAACAAACTGATTTAGTGTACCTGCATCTATACAACATAAATAACTGTCGTGCCTTTGATTGGAGTATTAGGCCCATTCTAATAAATCTATCTTGAGATCAAGAACGCGTCTCAGTCTCAATACCATTTTTTTGATATTGTTTTAATATGCAACAGATTCTCAAGAGTCAGCTTAACGTCATCTCAATCTCAAGATCGACTTATCAATACGGGTCTTGAAAGAGCATTTGTAATTTTGTATTTGTCTTTTGTTGCTAACTTCAACTAAAGTTGCCAGTAATAAGTTGCTACGTTCGAACAGAGCGTAATGGCAAGCCAAGGTATTACAGGCGTTATGCGAAATGCAAGTAGTCTCATTAAGTTTAATTATACCACACAGGGCTTCACGGGAACGGAACGACACACTCCTTACAACTTATAATAAGTGTGAAGTAAAATAAAATCCACTGAGAATCCTCTTAGTTGAGAAACTTCATTATTTCTCACATGTTGTTGTGTTTAATTAAAGTGCTTCTATTTTAACGTGTGGTTTCGGGCACGTACAATGACTAGAACCAACCCGTCTTACCCTAAAAGGCGATTAAGGGACTTTGCACAAAAAACATAAATTTGCGGGCGATGGGCTCACCTCCTGTCACGTGCGCGTTTCTGTATATTTCGTAAGGTGAACCGTGTATGTATGGGATATCTCTGACCACTTCAATTGGAATAAAGGTGGTGACGTAATGTATAGATAAGGTAGACAAGGTTAGGCAAGTCCTTTATATAACACAAAAATAAAAACGGCCCGAGTATGGAGCCTTGTGGGACGCCCCTGCAGACTGTGGACCCTGACGATGTATTGCGACTGATACTCTTTCACTCTTATAAGAATTCAGCAGGTCAATAGCACGAACTGTTACCCATAATGACGTAATTTCCTGATTAAAATGAATGATGATGAACGCAATCAAATGCCTTGGACAAGTCGCAGAATACCCTATTGCATCCCGAGAATCTTGCTAAGCCTCAAAAATATGTTGTAAGAATTCGACACCCGCGTCAGTTGTCGAGCTGCCCCTAGTAAAACCGAATTTTTTGTTTATGTGACATAAAATCGTTACTATTAAAATAAGCCGATAACTGATTTAATTTTTTCACATATTTTACTGAGAGTTGTACTACTACTCTATACTCATGTGTGGTTTCGGTACTCAAATAGAATAGAACCAACCCACCTCTTCCCGTGGGTGTCGTAAAAGGCGACTATGGGACTTTCCAATAAAAAACATCCATGGATTTGTAAGTTTGAACGGCGATGGGCTCACCCCCTATCACGTGCTATATATTTCGTGAGGTGAACTGTGGACGTTGTTTCAATCATTAGACTTTAATGTTTGGAACACCCAAACACTATTATTTGGGATATCTCTGACCACCTCATTTGGAATAAATTTCGTAACGTTATGTATGTATGTACTCGTAATTGCACTACTATAAAGTTATGACTTTACTGTGTTTACATTTTATTATCATTTATTAATATCAATGTAACATTTCCATGAAGTGTTTCTGTCGGTTTCTTAAACATGTAACTGCAATTCAAGATAACATTTTATCTCCAAGAACAGAAAACGTAATAACTAAACTTTTCCTCTCTAACGACAAAACATTTGTAACAACAAATACAATGTCCGAACTTGTCGCCAACTTTAATTAATAAATACTTTACAAGATAACAAGTGACATTACGTTAAACTTCATTCTAGTTTTAAATTAACTAGATAGGTACGTTTGAATAACTTTTGTTAAGTTATAGTTCAATGTGAAGTATGTATGACGCGGGCTTTGAAGATAGGTTAATTAAGAAAACTTTATTAATTAATGGCTTTCACTTGATTTGAAATATAGTATATACAGTATGTTACTGCAAGCATTTCTTGATACAATATAGAGATACATAGTATCCAAAGCTACGTGTAACGTAATGAAAAAAAAGTAACAAAAAATAACACATTGTTATTTTTCTAACAAAATTATTATATGAAATTAATGAACAGCAAACTGATCCAAATTTCAGAACAATCAATCTTAGAATTAGACTTCTTGTAAAGAGTGAATAATAATCTCTCAAACTTCAAAATAACTTATCTGTCTTTTGTATAGCACCGCCCGTCGACCTGATACTAAGCAATAACGACAGAATAGCGACAGAATAACGATAATATCACTTTGTGTTTATACACTGAATTCAGGTTAGATTTAAAAAAACTTACGCTGAATTGTTAAAAGATCCACTCCATACATTTCAGAGCAATTACTGATGTATTGAAGTGTCTCCAGCTTCAATAAATGCCCGCGTGTCGGTAACACACTGTATATTAAACGTGTAACTGATAGGGTAGGTATATCAAATGTAGGTACGAAGTCTGTTAATGGTTTAAATTAATAACTTGAAGCACTTTTTTAATTGTCTACGTATCAGTGTAGATATAAAAAAAAATGTTTCACAATTAGTTTTATTTCCATATCTGCACAACACTAACATCAGCGGGATTGTGTTCCACGTTCCAAGTTCAATCACCGCGTAGTGTTGGGACACGTTTATTTTCTAAGATTAATAATTACCACTTTTGTGGTATTTACTAAAGTGTATTTGTATTGTATTGTATTGTAAATAATCGATAAAAATTATCATTTCTATTTTACAAAGTAATCGTGTTTAGTCTGAAATCACGCACAGAGGCTCTGAATAAGATACTGTGTCCGACCCTTTCGGCTTTATTTAGCCTTTCGGTTAAACGTTGTACATAGAGGTTGAATTTTTCAAGTGGGCGAGCATCACCAATTCGGGAACTATGGGGAATAGCTGAAAGTACTCAAAAGAATCTCGAAAGATTTTGATGAAAACTAAAACTGCCTCATTGGAGTTTTCAAAAATCAACATTCCCAGCCAGAAAACTAAGTCGTTAATTTTGAGAAAAAAAAAACACTGTACATCGCAAGAAACGAATTCTGGGAAGTAATAACATACAGCAAAATTAAGCAAAGTTCTAATTTCAAATTTTTATTATCTCTTCGCGGTTAAAGGCCACAGTAAAAGTCGTCGTGTATGTCGTCGCCAGCGACAATTTAGCGACAGATTTATAGTACGGGCGGTCGAATGAATATCATAATACGTGGTTTGCTACACAACATTGAAAAACAGTTTTCTCGAACTAATTTGGTTGATTTACATGAACGTTACAGATCATATCAGTTTTCTGTGTTGTTCGTAACATCTTTTTTTGTACAATCTGTCAACGTTTCATTCAGTGTAAAAATGAAATAGGACAATCTGACACATATGGATAGACGGACGGACTGAGTTGGCTTAGTAATAGGGCCCCATAGGGACCTAAATAAAAGAGGGGGGCTTAGTCATGATTAATTCAAAGGTTAATTAGCTTCATAAAGCACGGTTTAACACACAGAAAGTAACCGAATCAATCCGTTGATTAGCCAAATGAAAGAGGTTCTTGACTAATCAAAACGTGACCAGAATACGTCTCTAAAATTCTTACTATGGTTGATCCAAAATATTAGGTCCTTACCTATGAAATTGGCGTTTTGTATAAAGAATTAAGACTGTTTTCTCCATAAAACATTTTTGATTTTTTTTTAATGAATCCAAATTTAACTAAACGTGTGTATTATCGGATAACATTAAGTTAATTTTTAAACTATTTATAATAGTTTCAGCGAATCTAGGAAATGATTATGGGAAGCACATGAAAAGAGCTCTGTTCAATTTTTTTTTATTATGTGATTTAGCCCAGAAATTAAAAAATATTTCATGTGAAACCTTGAAATAATATTCCATTTTTCAAATAAATAAAAATCGCAGGAATTGGTACATATATGATTAACGAAGGAAAAAAATTTGCAATTTCATAGGTAAAGACCCAATATTAAAACAAAAAGTTGTAAAAGCGTATTATAAAATATCAGCCTATGTTTTTTTTAATCTTTTTTTTAAGAGAGTTCATTCAAATGCTGAATATGTCTCTCAGAGATAAGTTTAAGGAAATTAATATCTTAACAATGGCATCTCAATACATTTATGAGAATTTGTTATATGCAAAAAAAATATAACCTTATTCGCTAAAATAGTGATAGGCACAATGTTAATATAAGGAATAAGAACCAGTTATCTGTTTATGTTAGCCGACTTCACAAAGTTAGTAAATCCTTCAAAGGGCCAATGTATACGCTTTTATAATAAGGTTCCAGTAGACATTCAAAATTTGCCTTTAAATAAATTTAAAGCAATCATAAAACAGAAATTATTAGCAATAATCACTAACTCAAAATAAAATCACTGACTATTTGAATGATAAGCAAGTATGGACATAGCTGCCTTATTATTCATATAATTATCAAATCACAAATTGTAACCCATAATCTGTTTAAAAGAGCAACCCTAGAGTTTCTTGCTCGTTCTTCTCTGGGGAGTCAGCTTTGTGAATGAGCAGTAAATTTAATGTAATATTAATAGTGACGTTTTCAAGTGATAATTTTATCCAATGACATAAAATATTTTGATTTGATTTGCCATCCTCATCATTGGATTCAAAGTACTTAGTAATTACCTGTGTAAATTGATTTATTTAATAACAATAACAAATAAAGAGGTGGAATTTAAATATGAAGTAGAACAAATGTAAAAAATATGGGCCGCTTGGCAAGGTACCCAAAACGCTGGCAACGTTTCCTCGCTGGATGCAGATACTTAAGCGTTGAGCGAGCAAACGACCAGCTTTCGGGTGGGTCAGCAGTGACATAAAATGTAAATCATATATTCCTAATTCTAATACATAGCTCTATATACCATTTTGTGTAACCCTCTGGCATCCTCCGACAAAGGGGTTAACAAAATGCTATTTCCTAAAAAAAACGAAGTTGTAACTGTAGGGAAATCTCTGACCACTGACTTTTTGTATGTATATACAGTGTGGAAAGATAAGTCGGGCACTGGAGGGAAACTACCTTAAATCCTTAAGCTGGCTCATTTTACTTCAAAGAGACATTCCTTTATTTTTAAAAAGAAACAAAACTGCATTCAAACATTTTCTAAAACTCGCTTGCCTCGCCCGGGACTCGAACCCACTAAAATTAAAAAAACAAACACTCCCTATTTTATTATACTAATCGATAGTATTATTATTCAGGATAAAATTTCCCTAAGAAACATTTGGTCTTAAAAATAAAAATGATCGTTATATCTAACATTAACTTTATTTTACTATCAATTTGTTACACTTAAATTATTTAAGTGATAAATTGTTCGAAATGAGCCCCCTCGTTCTGGCTACACAAAATTAGTCGCCGTTGAAATTCATTTCTTGTAGCCTACAGCAAAGTGTTGTGGTGTATGCTCCTAATAACATTTTCTACCGCAACCCTTAGCTCTTGAACGGTTTCACAGCAAGTTTCATAAATAACATTTTTACATGACCCCATAAAAAGAAGTCCATGGGCGTCAGGTCTGGACTCCTTGCAGGTCATCTAATCGTCCCGTTTGTACCTATCCAGACGGAGAAATTTTCACTGAGGTAAGCCCAAATGTGCATAGAGGTATTAGTACCATTAAAACGATTTTCTTACCGAAGATTTCAACAAGGTACTTAGCGATAAATTAGCTAGCGTGTACTTCATACGAAGTCTTTGAATGTTGGAGAGATAAGAGAACTGTTACGTGTCTTTTACTTGTTGGAAGTGAACAGTAAGTACTAGATGTTCACTTTCCAGAGTAAGACCAAATGTTTGTTAGAGAAATTTTATCCCGAATAATAATACTATCGATTAGTATAATAAAATAGGCAGGGTTTGTTTTTTTTTTTCATTTTAGTTGGTTCGAGTCCCGGGCGAGGCAAGCTAGTTTTAGAAAATCTTTCAATACAGTTTTGTTTCTTTTTAAAAATAAAGGAATGTCTCCTTTAAGTAAAATGAGCCAGCTTAAGGATTTAAGGTAGTTTCCCTCCAGGGCCCGACTTATCTTTCCACACTGTATACCAGATTTCACAATTAATAATGAAGCAAATTGTTCCTGTTTTAATATTGGTATTTACCTATGAAAATGGAGTTTTTTTTCTTCGTTAATCATATATACCAATTCCTGCGATTTTCAAAGCTATATCCAAATTTGTTTTTTATTTGGATAATGGAATATTATTTTAAGGTTTCACATGAAATATTTTTTAATTTCTGGACTAAATCACATAATAAAAAAAATTTGAACAGAGTTCTTTTCATGTGCTTTCCATAATCATTTCTTAGATTCGCTGAAATTTTTATAAAGCGGTTACTTTTCAAAATTAACGCTGCCTATACTTAACATAATGTTATCCGATAATACACACAAAGTTTAGCTAAATTTGGATTTGCCGTTCCCAAAAAAAATCAAAAATGTTTGTATGGAGAAAACAGTCTTAATGAAATTCTTCATGCAAAACGCCAATTTCATAGGTAAGGACCTAATATATAAAAACTTTTTAAAAAGACCAACCCTACCTTAACTATCCTAGAAGACGACTGTGTTCGCTAAAGCTTGATAACTGTTAAATATATGTATGCTTATTTTATTAACCGACTGCCCAAGAAAGAAGGATAATGTTTTTCGAGTGTATGTATGTCCGTTCCTTTGGCTCATCCTGTAGTCTTAAACGGCTTGACCGATTTCGAAGTGCATGGTGTCGTTAGATTTGTCTTGATACCTGGAGTGTCACAGGATTTAATGGTAAAAAGTCCAACATGGCGTCCGCAAAATATAAATTATGCTGTCCGGTTAACTTAAATAGTTAATAATAAATATCTTTTCACATACACACAGCGCCATCTAGTTCCACACTAAGCTTGTATTATAGATACCAGATGGTTGATAAACTACACATATACTTTTTTTTGTTGTAAATAAATACAAATAAATGATTATAGTTATTTGTTATTTGCCTTAAGTAACAAACAATACAGATGCATCAACAATCAGAACTTCCTTAATGTACCCCATTTATTTAGGCAGTCAGTGGTTTCCAATGTGAGGGTGTTGCCCTGGAAACCAATTGGGAATGGCTTCCTATTATACATGCTAAACTTAGAAACTGTGACACAATTAAATATTGAGACTGTATTTCGAAGTTAGAGATAACGCCAAACGTTATGTATATTTTCGTTTGCCATTTTATTTATTCTAAAAACAAATGCGCGTTCAATATTCGATATAAAATTATTTACTATTAAAACAAACTAAACTGCTTATAAATGGCAAACGAAAATATACATAACGTTTGGCGTTATCTCTAACTTCGAAATACAGTCTCAATATTTAATTGTGTCACAGTTTCAGAATATAGAAAACTAGAAAAATTAAAGAGAACCAAAGAAACCAAAGACTCTATAACACGTATTATTATTATTATTATTATTAAATTCTTTATTGCACACAAAAAATAAAATACAAAGAACATTTAGCATAGATGATGAACGTATTCAGCCCCGAAAACTAAGCAAGGTAGGAAACGTGTTCAAGATCGCTATCATGTGGGAGACCCAGGATGCTAGCAGCATTACCTCGTTGAATGGCAATACTGATGCGGTGGCCAAGGTAAGCGTCAGCTTTATGATCGCCGGATACATCAATAAGGCGAGTTGATAAATCCTTGAAGGTTTGGCAGCACAACGTCCAGGTTAGTGCATAGGAGAGTATGCGATTTCTATGAGCAGCGTAAAGCAGCTGATGCTGGAAATGTCCAGGAGTAGGCCACAGAATGTAGAGAGATGAGGATGAGCCGGATCTTTGAGTCGTTGTCAGTGACAACTTATATTAAAAAGGTATCTCTGTACGTTTCTCAAGAAACTTCTTACCACGTACGACCACCCTGTGGAACGGACTTCCGGCAGCGGTATTCCCGAACGAGTACGACATTGGAACCTTCAAGAAACGAGCCTACACCTTCCTCAAAGGCCGGCAACGCATCTGTGACCCTTTTGGTGTTGCGGGTGTCCATGGGCGGCGGTGATTGCTTTCCATCAGGTGACCCGCATGCTCGTTTGCCGCCCTCTCATATAAAAAATATCACGTTCACAAACAATAACACGTACACAAATAACTTTTATATTGGTAAAAAGGAATACACTGAATTTATTAGTTTTGTAGTTCAAACAATATTAATAGAAAAGTATACGTCCAGTCTTTGTAACAGTAAATCATGAACTGAATAAACAAAAGAAGAAAGAACAGGCAGAATTCAAATTTTGAATTTAAAATATTATGAGTGAATCGAAAAAGAAACAAACAAGGAGATTACTGAATAAAGAGAACCAACGAGGCGCATGGCGTCTCTTTACAATCTCGACGCTAAACGCGACGAGCTGAACACCCGTCCACCCGCTGCTATTCATTATCACTACGTGGAAGGTGTGCTACGCAAAGATCGGCTATGTTAGCCATCTTCGATCCCACCAGTGCCTACCCGATTAAGAGTCGAAATCGGTCGCCATGCCTGAAATCGATCCGAACCATCATCAAATTGCATTCGAGCTTCAGGTCTCCACAAACCCAATGCCTCCACACCAAACATCGCAAATATGTAACCACTTCCAATTACCACTGTGAATTTCATCGCGTCTGAGATTACACTTAGAACTCCGAAAATCGATCAATAACTTTATGTTTATGAAAAATTTCATCGAGGGCAAATAATCACAAACCAATAACTAATTTTAGGAAATATGAAGTAGACATTGATAATTTTTTTTGAAAATTGTTTTAGGCGATGTTAGCATCTTCTGCAACGCAATGAAGTTCACATTCAAAGTCAAAGTCAAAAATACTTTATTTTGTAGGTACACAGAGTACACTTAAAATGTTAAATTGTAAATTTTTTAAGATACTGCTTGTTCAAAATGCAATTTTCCCCTGAGAAGAACAAGCAAGTAACTCGAAGGGTTGCTCTTTTAAAATCAGGCTTTGATTTTACATAAAGGTTTCTATATTACAAAAAGGTTGATAACTTTAATTTAATAACAGGTGATAACTTTAATTTAATATTCCAGGTTTTATAACTAAATACCTTTGCTATACCTAAAGCAACCTACAGAATATTGGGTCTTTACCTATGAAATTGGAGTTTTTTTTCTTCGTTAATCATATGTACCAATTCCTACGATTTTCAAAGCTATATCCAAATTTGTTTTTTATTTGGAAAATGGAATTCCCATGATCATTTTTTAGATTCGCTGAAACTTTTATAAAGCGGTTACTTTTAAAAATTAACGCTGCCTATACTTAACTTAATGTTATCCGATAATACACACAAAGTTTAGCTAAATTTGGATTTGCCGTTCTGAAAAAAAATCAAATATGTTTGTATGGAGAAAACAGTCTTAATGAAATTCTTCGTACAAAACGCCAATTTCATAGGTAAGGACCTAATAGATAGAAAACATTGGTATTACCATAGAGGAATAGTATTACTGATACTCAGTTCTACAAAAAAATCAGGAACTTTAATAGGAAATTACACCATAAAAAATGCGTAATTTCACTGGACCAATAGGTAAGATGTTTTTAATCATTAAGAAGCCGATGATATTAAGATGAAATATACCAATTGAATAGTCAAGCTTATTCGCTGACGTACGAGTAGTACGTAACTAACCAAGCTAATCTAGATGTTTGTACAATATGATAACACCATTAGGAGATTAATTAATTGGGATCAAATATTTGATTGGAGATAATTAGTATCCTTGTTGATTAAGTAGTCTTAAGTCTATAACTCTATCTATGATTGATTTCATAATTACAATAACTTTCGGGTACCGTTTTGGAGTATAAACTTATGAGGGCTTGATCCGTCCAGTGACGCCCTCATTGGATAAATTATGATTAAGTTTTTTTTTATCCACAACGGGTTAGCACTTGACCTCAATCACACCTGATGTTAAGTGAAGATGAGGCCGAAAGTGGAAGCGTACTGATCCGGAAACCCCATCTTATTTGGGGGACTGGCTATCTTATCTTTGACAACCGGAACACAACAATGCTATTAACATTGCTGTTTGGCGGCTTGTTTAGATAAGATGGTGGTAGCTAGCCAGGCGAACATTTAATATGCCCTACCGCCAACCAATATAAATATGGCATAAATCAAAAATATTGCTCTGACCTGCACAAGACAAGCGTTAAAACTCATTATAAATAATACGTATTTTAATCTCCTCCGTGGCTCAATGTGAACAACATAGGGTTTACGAATCGGACGTCGCGGGTTCGATCCCCAGCAGGGTACGTGCTTAGTACTGGGTTTGGTTGGTGGTAAGGCATTTATGTCCCTCTGGCCAGCTACCACCTTCTTGTTTAAGTCTGTCACCGAACAGCAATGTTAATAGAATTGTTGTGTTCCGGTTGTCGGAGATACTTATCTCTGACAACCAACAATCTGACAAGCCAGTTCCTCAAATGGAATGGGGTTTCCGGGTCAGTATCCATTCATTTTATCCCCTTTACTCGAAATCATTTTAGGAACGGGGTTAAGTGCTTCAGGTTATATTTAAATGTATTTGGGCCAACATTTTTTACAACTACCCCAATTATAAACCGACTAGGCACTACATTTAGTTATTTCTAATTTAAATGGCCCTGTGGGTCGGATGGCTGCCGACTAATACCTGTAAATGTAATGCAAGCGTACGACAAAAATCGGATCGGATAAATAAATATTTATTACACTTATACAAATCATCTAGTCCAAACTAAATAAGCTTGTGCTATGGATACTAGATAACGGATAAACATACTTAAATATTTATATAAACATCCATGACTCGGGAATAAATGTTCGTATTCATCGCACAAACATTTACACCTCGCAGGATCGAACCCACAACCGTTGGTTTCGCTGATAAGGTCACAATCCACTACACCAATCGGTCGTCGTCGGCCACAAGATGGGCGAAGGTCGATTTTTATCGGACACTTGCGTTACTTATTTAAAACTCCTGTAGTCTTTTATTTTTGCAGATTACTCTCGGACGGACGGAAGAGCAGTCATCTGAGTTAGGCCTAAATTGTTGAACAATAAAATGATATCTTGGGAATGTACGTATATATTTTATTATTGCTAATGTGTAGGAAGCGTAGGCAGTATACAAAGCCTGTCGGTGTGTCGGTATGTGCCACTCAATCAAAAAATTCCATATAATTCTTCCAACCGTTTCAACGACATTCCCATTCCCATATGAATTTTGGACGTTTAAAAAATAAACATCGGCGCTGAACTCGGATTGTGAGGACGTTTCAATTAAACTTGATATTTGGTTAGGTGCGATATTTTTCACGAACTTTTTCTATTTCGAACTTGATAAAAGTGTTTAGGGTTATGAGCTGGGTAACTCTGTGTACGACTCACTGAAATCATACGACTATGCATCTGAATCTGAAAATGCTGAGTGGTGACTCATAAAAAAAAAATATAAAAAAAATTTAAACAGGCTTTTATCCCAAATGGAGTGGTCAGAGATATCCCAAACAATAGTGTTTTTAGTATAGTTTAATGATTGAAACAACATCCACGGTTCACCTTATGAAATATACAGAAATGCACACGTGACAGGGGGTGAGCCCATCACCGTTGAAACGTGCAAAACTATAGATATTTTTTTGGTGGAAAGTCCCTTAGTAGCCTTTTACGACACCCACCGGAAGAGACGGGTTGGTTCTATTCTATTTGAGTGCTGAAACCAAAAGCTTTTATTAGTTGTTAATAAATAAAGAATTAAATAATAAAAAGTTCCCATGGCCACCTTCCGGCTCCATCATCAGACCATCTAAATGATATGAAAATAATGCATTGTCATCTCACTTACATATGTGTGCAAAAGTTCAGTTCAATTGAACACTGGGAAGTGGGTCAAATTTAACTTGTAAAATGAACAAAAAAAATAACTTTTAAGATTTATTATCGGATTTATTATTGAACTAAATAAAAGCTTGTGATAAAAGCTTGTTTCGTTAAATCGTTATTAAGTTATGTCTACACATGCTCTCGAAAAGCCTTTGAGAATGCTAATAGGCCTCAAGCCCAGCTTGCGTAGCATGACATTTGTCGCGCGCGACGTAGGAGTGAGAGTGGGACAGTTGTATATTTCGCTCAAGCGAATGAGCGGGACAAAACACAACCAAAAGCGCGACGTAAACGTTTATGCTGCGAGGTTGAGTCCTATTTACATTTGAATGTATTTATTTCTAAAATTATAAATAGATTTTTTTTTCATTTACAATAGTATTTTATACAATACAATACAAATACTCTTTATTGCGCAAAATAATTTTCAATAATTTTTGATGATAACAATGGAACACAATTAGGCGGTCTTATCACTAAAAGCACTTTACGTACTTCTTACTCACATGTTGTATTCTCATAGTACCTGCTGTTGAGCACGATCTCAACACTTCTTTGGGTCTGCCAATTCTCATTTATGAACACTATTTTTTTTTAATGATTATAACGAGTTTAACCACAATCTCACCTGATGAAAAGTGTCGATGTGGACGAAGATGAAGCACGCGATCTCAGTAGATGCCTATTCACCCTGCTCTTGAAGATCCCAAGGTTGTAGGATCCAGGAAAGGCTGACGGCGGAAGGGAGTTCCATGCCTTGGCTGTTCGGATGATGAATGAAGAGTCGAAATTGTTAAAGCGAATGTACATACGAAAATTGTATTCTAATTATAAAAATAATGACCCAAATACCACGTGAATGGTAAGGTAAATTCTCTGCCGCTCCGCCAGAACTTTTGTCCCCATAAACAAAAAAATGTCTATTCTTGATTCCTTTCCATTGTGTCATTAGCTTAAACCGATTAAAAGTTAAAACTTCAGATGAAAAGAGTCTACGTCGGAAAATGTAATAAAAAATTGTTGGGAATTTAACATTTTTCCCATTTATTTCGAGCGTAATCCTTAAGCTTGTCTTTATTAAGTCGTGACGGAAAACAAGAAATCCCATCAGGGAGACACGCTGAACGTGACGTATCATTTAATTCAGCATTTATATTTTTGAAAGCCGCTACAGCCCAGTTGGGAGTTGACCTGACTTGCAATAATGAAGGTTAATAGTTCGAATACCGGAACCTTCTTCTTCATTGCGCTTTTTAAAAATCTGAACCAAAAAATCTATTAAATGTTCAGTTTTATTTCAAAGAAAGCTTAATAGCTAAATTCGAAGGTCTAGTTATCTCAGAAATGGATAACCGACTATTTTGCATATATCCTTTCCTAAGACACAAGTAAACATTTACTTAGTTTAGGTAACATAATATAGTATTATTTGGACTATGTTACTATAGAATAAGTCATGTATTTAGGTTAATTTTTATACTGAAATAAATTTTATCTTATCTTATCTTATCTTATCTTTCGAAAAACTTCACACCTGGTCATGTAACGTGTGCATTTTACATAAATAGTTTCTTGGACGGGTGTTTCTCTGCCAGTATGATTCGGATATGATTTAAAATTTGTTAAATTAGTAATAATAATTTGAAAACAATTAAATTCACTCGCACAATCACACATAAGTATTGAAAATTTATAAATACCTACCTATATGATACCTTCTCGTGTCTAGCTTTTATGGTTTATCACTTGTAATTGTTTTTGAGTTGATTTTTGTTTGCTTTTAGTTAATGTTTAAATTTATTCATAGAGTAATAATAATTAATTCCTTGGTGGCAGCAACTACTCTACTTGGGGGGGACTGAAAATCAGCAAATCTGCTGAGTCCCTACCTTTTCATCACAGTTTGACCTAATTTATAATCAATTAATTACTCGTTAAATTAACTTTGTGGTGAATAAATGCCTTTTATTTATTTATTATTTATTATTTTAATTATCCCATACCAGTTGTCCACTGAATAGTAGATGGGTAATTATATATAACATTTGAAAAATCAAAGGAAACTTATCAACTTTGCTAAGAAGCACTAGGTTGTTATGGATGTATGGATGAGTGCTGTCTGTAACGACAGCTTAGAGTCACTACTTAGAGGCTTAGACGACCGATTGGTGTAGTGGATAGTGACCCTGTCAGCGAAACCAACGGTTGCGGGTTCGAATGCCGGGACGGGTAAATGTTTATGTGATGAATATGAACATTTATTCCTGAGTCATGGATGTTTACATAAATATTTATGTATGTTTATCCGTTATCTAGTATCCATAGTACAAGTTTTGCTTAGTTTGGGACTAGATGATTGGTGTAAGTGTCCGAAATATTTATTTATTATTTATTTTAAGTATAAATTAAAAAATGTGGACAAATAGCGGACACCGTTCAACATGGCTATCGAAGTAGTATGGAAAAACGTTATCGAAGACAGTCGTGGCCGCCGCTAATGTACAAAAAAATATTATTACTTGTGGTGGCCTTTGCCCACTGCTGGGCAAAGGCCTCCCTCCTCTCTATTGCAGGCCTCTTCCGACCAGTTGGTTAGGAACTTATCCAACTCATCCCTCCATCTCCATTTCGGTCTGCCGCGACGCCTTCTTTCTAATGGTGGGCTCCAGGTGGTGGCGATTTTGGCCCACATATCGTCTGGCATGCGACAAACATGGCCCGCCCAGTCCCACTTCAGCTTGGCGGCCGTTGTGGCTATGGCAGCAACAAGGGTCTTAGAGCGAAGTGTAGTGTTTCGGACGCGATCGGTCAGTTTAACATTTAGTACACTGCGCTCCATGGCTCGTTGGCAAAAAAATATATTAGTTAGATATATAGATTATAAATGCGAAAGTTTGGATGTTTGTTTCTTACTCAATCACGGCGAAGCAGATGAACGGATTTGGATGAAATTTGGTATATAGGTCGAACGTACCCTGGATATTTTATAACCCGATAAAGTGAATAGTTCAATTCAATTCAATTCTTTATTGCATGCCATAATGTGTGTACAGGTAGGTGGTCATTAAAAAAAACAATGGTTCATTATGGACCCTGTCGGGCACAACAATTTGGAGAGAGGAGGACGATTTTTACGGAGCTTTATAACAATTTATATTAAATTACCTTTATTATATTAAAACATTAATTCATAATTAGTTTATCATTTAAATATTCGTCAATTTGTATAATAACATTTTATAATTAAAAATTGCTTCAATTTTTTAATAAAGGAATGGTCATTGGTTTCATTTTTTAATAGGTCAGGCAATTTATTATATATTTTTATAGACATTACAAACGGACTTTTCGAGTGTAATGTTAAACGGGAAGTTGGCAACATCAACCTATTTCTGTGGCGTAATAGATCACGCGTTGGTATGTTTTCTCTTTTATTGTAAAATTCTGGATGTTTTCTTACAAATTTCCCACGTGATAAACAAATTTCCGCGATAAAGTTAATCCACGCAGGCGAAGCCGCGGGCGGAAAGCTGGTAATTCGTATTTGGAACTAGTTATTTCGATTAATTAGACTAGTGAATTTAACACTCCCTCCAAATAGAATCCAAGTCTAAATAGACTTAGATAGATAGATAGATAAAGCCTTTATTTGTTTCCACAGTCACACACATACATTTAGCTTATACATATTGATACACAGATAAGGTAACACATTTACAACAATAACATAATATTGTAACACTAACGCATGTGTGTGCTGCAGCAGTACAAATGGGTCATAGCTCAGTATTACTAACCTATTTATAACAGTCTAAAATTAATTTGAATCACTTGTAAGTAAAGTCATTCTGTTCTAAATATTTGACGACCGATTGGTGTAGTGGATAGTCATACTATCAGCGAAACCAACGGTTGCGGGTTCGATTCCCGCGAAGGGTTTGTATGATGAATACGAACATTTATTCCCAAGTCTTGGATGTTTATATAAATATTTATGTATGTTTATCCGTTATCTAGTATCCATAGCACAATCTTTGCTTAGTTTGGGACTAGATGATTGGTGTAAGTGTCCGAAATATTTATTGCTTATATATTATTTATCTACGTAATGTTGAAAAGAGCCCTATTGAACACTTGCCTTGTCATCAAGGCAAGCAGCGCTCCATATACCTAATATTCGGCATTCACTCTTCTTTCGAAGTCCTAACTTTCACAGTTATAATATAGCTTTCGAATAGAATAACGTTATCGGGATAAAAAATTACCTATGTTTTCATTCAGGGTATGTTCTACCTATGCACCAAATTTAATCCAAATCCATTCAACCGTTTCGCCATGATTGTGCAATAAACAAACATACAAACATTCGTATTTTTTATTTAGATTAGACCAGTAGAATTGTGTCCAAGTATAAATTCCCAAATAGCATAGTCGATCTACTTTTCCGCTACGACAAATATAGTGACATGAACGGAAGAAGGATTCCGTTTCACCACGAGTAGACTTATCGCTCTGATTTTGATAAATGAGGTGTCAGATTGATCGTACGTACTCCCGCAAGACACTAGATATGTGACGTCACTTAAAATCAATAGGTCATGGTGTTACATAAACGTGAAACAGCGAACAATGGACCCGGGTGAGTTATGGATTCCCATCATCAGCCTGTCCACAGCCACGTCCAATGTAATTTAACTATACGTACATTATTTAACAGATAACTGTAATTGGCGATAGTTTAATCACATGTATTGTAATACTTTATTATTGCAATAAAAGAAAAAAAAATGCAATGCTTGTGCCTATGTAGGTACGCAGCCATCTTGAGTATGCCTTTAGTTTTAGAGTTTAACTCGGTCGGTTTCGGTAGTGTGTCGGGGTTGTATGCGGTCATCACCCGAATGCCCCAGGAAGGAAGGGTAATGTTTTTTATGATGACTATTTTCTATGAACCTTTCGTTAATTGTCGGATGGGACGCGGAACCCCTGTGTCCTTTCCACGGAACCCCAGGGAACCGCGGACCACCATTTGGGAACCGCTGCAATATACTGTCCTGAATTGCTATCCAAAATCGACCTTCGAACGAATCAGAGGATCCTTGCGAGCGCCTTTCTAAAACGTTAGCAAAAGCAAACTACAGGCAAAACGCTTATACTTCGTACAACAACTGTATTTGCAGAGACCTCGACGTAGATTTGTATTCTACAAGTACATCAAGAGTCAAACGTATGCCGACTAGACACTACTTAAATAAGCTGTAAAACGACACATTCGTTTGTATCTCTTCTTTCACAGTCTCTAAATTCCCCCATGCAACGCCCTAAGCCGAGGTTCGAGCCCTGCGTGAGCCCCACCGCCCGGTTCAGCTGAAAAAGTCCTAAGGACTGTAAGAGTTCCAGTCTTCAAAAAAAAAACTGCTCCAAATATGACTGTTCTGGCTGTTATTTTTTTTTATTTATTGACCACGAGTTTGCGGTTTGTGGAGACATTGGGCCCGTGGTCTTCTGACACGAAACCATTTGTAAAGGTTTTATCCTTTAGACTGGTCCAGATGTGAGAGCTAGTGTCTACTTTGCTCAGCAGCTGAGCTTATGCATTCAGCGGGGCAATAGCGCTAGCGTACTAGGTACTATGCCTCACGGAAGCGAGTTGGACGGCGTATTTTTTCTATAAGATATAGGTATTTTTAATTGTGTTTTATAAATTTGTTGTTTCATGTACATACTTAATTAAATAATTTTGGTTACCTACTTGACTTTCCTTTCTGCATGTAGGTCTGAGAAAATTATTTAGAAATAAAAATATTTTTTTTTTTTTTTTTTTTTTTTATTAAAAACTGGTTTCGCGTTTGACTACAATCTCACCTGATGGAAAGTGACGATGAAGCCGAAGATGTATCACGCGCACCCAGTAAATGCCTATTCACTCTAGACTTGAAGATCCCAAGGTTGTAAGTGTCGGGAAAAACCGACGCGGGCAGTGAGTTCCATACCTTAGCAGTCTCACATTATATTTGTAATTCCTGTTGTTAGTAATTAACTAAGTAAATAAATAAAATTAACTGTTGGCATGGGAGTCCATTATAAATACAAAATGGTTTATTTTGCATTAAAGCTTAATCTTAATCTTTAATCATTCAATCAAATACAAAGAGTATTGCACAATTAACAAAACCTACATGTAAAATACAGCGTACATCATTAATCGCACAAAAAGGCGGCCTTATCGCTAACAGCGATCTCCTCCAGGCAAACCTTAGGGTAAAGATACAAGCTACCAGTAGGTGAGGTTTGCACTAATAGTAGCAATACGGGTGTATTTTATAGTTGGTAAAAAATATAACGTATACATAAACTAAGCCTACAAACTATAACTAGATAATTTAACTGCACTTAAACATATAATATATTATTGAGTACATAACACACACAAATTTATATATATAGATACATATATATTAAATATATAAAAAAATAAAAAATAAAATACATGCCATTTGTTTGCTCAGAAATAACTTAGAAATCATATTGACAAACACGGAGAAGATAAGAGGACATTCAATGAATTTTTTTTTTTTTATTGAAGGAAGTGCGCTTTGACTTGCGTTTTGAAGACGTTTATTGATGGAGCGCGGCGATTATTATTATCTATCAGTACGTATCAATTCTGGTTACCATCTTCCCTTTCTAATCATTAGTGTACCCACAGTTGGGGCACAGCCTCGTTTTATTGGCCATAATCTACCACGCAGGCGCAGTGCGGATTGGTGTATTTGTAAGACTAGCTTTCACCTGACTTTCAATGTTTTTAAGTCACCGACTTAGATAATTCATTGGATAAATTTACAATGTACATAAAAAATTTTGCTCTGACGTGCACTCGTGAAAAAAGCTAGTTATAAATGATACGTAAATAGCTTTCTTTATTGTAACTTTCGAGAAAAATTACTGATAAAAGTGGGCACTTTTCTTTTATAATTGTGAAATCAAAATTAGCTTTTAGGATTTACAAGTGCAGGTCGAAGAGTTTTATTATATATTCTGTATTTAAAAAGAAATATTAATTTATCCAATGAGGGCGCCACTGGACGGAATAAACAGTCTTAACAGCTTGACCGATTTTGAAGTGCAAGGTGTCGTTCGATTCCTCTTGCTCCCCAGAGTGTCATAGAACACATTTGATATTCACGATTATATAAAAAAGTGGCCGTTTTTTTGTAAATCTCGTAAACGGCCGTAACTATAGCTATTTAGGTATTGTTTATAATTATCATTTAGACTTTTCGAGTGCAGGTCATAGATTTTTTTATTTATTCTGTGTCAATATATGAAATATTAAGTCCTTACCTATGAAATTGGCGTTTAGTATGAAGAATTTCATTAAGACTGTTTTCTCCATACAAACATTTTTAGCTAGACTTTGTGTGTATTATCGGATAACATTAAGTATAGGCAGCGTTAATTTTTTAAAGTAACCGCTTTATAATTTTTTTTTTTTTTTAGCTATGAGAATTCGTTCCGGACACATTCCATTGAATAAATTCGCGTTTTTGATGGGGAAAGCCCCATCTCCTAATTGCTTAGAATGTGGGGTCGTGGAGGATAATTATCACATATTAATGGAGTGTGTCCGTAACGAGTCGCTCAGAAGACAAATAGTGGACATCTCTATGTTCTGGTCGGTGGGTGGGTGCAATAGTGCTTTAGCGTCTCCGTTATCGGATTCAGCTAGAGCACTATACAAATTAGTTAAAGTAGGTGTCAACCTAAGGGGATGATGAACTACTAAGTGTACAATAGAGCGACATAGTCAATATTGACTAAGCTCTTAAAATTAAGATTAAAAAAAAAAAAAAAATTTATTATGTGATTTAGCCCAGAAATTAAAAAATATTTCATGTGAAACCTTGAAATAATATTCTATTTTCCAAATAACAAACAAAGTATATAGCTTTGAATATGGCAGGAATTGGTACATATGATGACAAAAAAAACTCCAATTTCATAGATAATTAATTAATTAATATT
This sequence comes from Oegoconia quadripuncta, assembly GCA_949316235.1. Taxonomy (NCBI): domain Eukaryota; kingdom Metazoa; phylum Arthropoda; class Insecta; order Lepidoptera; family Autostichidae; genus Oegoconia; species Oegoconia quadripuncta. The sequence goes on from OX438758.1 coordinate 2,450,952, forward strand.
ATTTATGTGCCTCCAAATTTCTATGGAGTCCTTTGGTATTAATGCGCACAAATTGTATGGCAGCTTATCAAAGGCAAATCATTTAATTCAATCAACTATATTTCTGGCGGTCCATTGTTCCTATCTCTGGATATTAATTAATCTAATATACACCAAGAAGTTTATACTTATATACCTAATACAATGGAATAATAGCTTTGTATTCCCACTGTTTGTGATAAGATATATCTCGATCACTCAAAGAGGTAGTAAAAAGCTTTTCTGACAATGGAGTCGATTCGGGTGTACACCAACTAAACTAAAACCTCTTTTGGAGTGGTGCCGTCGCATCGTACTGTTCCAGGGAGAAAGAGACAGTACTACTTTAAAACTGGTTTTAGTTTAGTTGGTGTACATCTGAATCGACACCATTCTCGATCAATACAATACAATACAATACAAATACTAAATAAATAAATAAATATCTTTGCACATTAAAATAACAGGTTCAAATAGTTTACAATAGAAATAACATAATATTTACATAATTACAAAAAATGTATCGCGTCCAGCTCCACCTGGGGCATTGTCCCTAACACACTGGCTGCATTGCCCCGCTGAATAGCTAGGCTTAATCTTTGAGCGAAAAAAGAGCCCGCCCTTATATCACCTGATGCCACAATTAGCTTATACAAATACACTTTATTGTACAAAATGAGAACATACATTTTACAAAACACAATACTGATAAGAGTACAATTAGGCGGCATTATCACTAAAAGCGATCTCTTCCACGCAACCTTTGGGTGTAGGAGTATAACTTTATAGAACAGGCAGGTTGTGCAAAATACGGATGCAGATATGATATACCTACATAATCAATTACTTATTTAATAAACAAAAACAAAAACCATACATTTATACATATATATTGTGTATGTAAGTCAGCAGACTCGATTTTCAGTCTATTACGTATATTATCCACTACCTTTTCGCCCACGGCTTCGCCTGCGTGAAATAACTTTAAAGCAGATATTTTTAATTTATTTATCCAGCGGGAACTACTACTTGTTTATTATGTTTGGTGTAGCGGTTAGAAACGCTGACTGCTGTACTAAAAGGTAGCAGGTTCGAATCCCGCTGGCATATGGTTGTATGATGAATATGGACATGTTCACCCGGGTTATGGATGTTTTTCATTTATTTGATTTACAAAAAAAATGTATTTGTGTAATATATATCAACAAACAAACAAACAAAATATTCTTTATTGTACAACAATAAGAAACATAACAACGATATTTGGCGGCCTTATCACTAAAAGCGATCTCTTCCACACAACCTTTGGGTTAGGAAACATTACGCACATATGTAGGTAGCGTGCGCGGTAAACTAATTTTAATAAAATAAATAAATCACCCATATAAATACATACGTTAATTGAACTGAATTGAATAATACATACATAAATAAAAAAAAATACATATATTATATATTTCTTTGGCCCCACCTTGAGCACGGCACACTCCTAGGGACCTCATCCCGCAGAGTTTATTTCTTCTTTTTTATGGTTGATAAGTCTAATCAGAATATATCTGCGAATACCTTTTAATGGCTTTGTTGAAATATTCTATGTACCCAACCTTTTTATTTATGCTGTTGGTGTTCCGAATAAAATAAAATAAAATAATTAAAATAAAATATACCCATATTTAAATTTATACTAATTAAATAGAATAGTACCTAACTAAGCACACAGTAATTAATGCGAGTATGAAACGAAAAGAGGATAGATAGAGGAGCTGATACAATTCCTTCACTTGAGTCTAACTGAATCAGGTAGTGAGTTCCATAGCCGACTAGCTTGCAATCTAAAGGATTGGCCGTAAAATATTATCATAAAGGATCAACCACCTGGTGATAAGTCAAGTCTAGTGCCTGAGTGTGGAACTAAATGGCGCTGTGTCCACGAATATTTATTTATTATAAAATATCTGACTGCGTTTGTAAGAATAGTATTGGCATAGATCGATCGTAATATCTAATTTATTTAATGTAGTGTATCACACACAGACAAATATATGATTGATGTTCAAACTGAATATACATTCGCAAATTTGCTAAGTATATGCGAGAAAAGAGTAAGAACGAGCTTATTTTTTTTCAGTTGTCATTGCCAATGATCGATTCGTTGTCACATATTTCACTCTTATTTCATCGACGCCAAAAAATGGGAACATTCTATGTTCGTCTATATGATTTTTTAAAATGTTTTTTGTTTGATTAGGATTAATCACCAGGGTGATTAAGACGTCCGTCGTTACGCTTTTCACAAATATAGCTAAATAACTTCGTCTCACTTAATATATTGATTAACTCGTAAGCTACAGTGGTACTATTTTTTTCCTTTGGGCATTCTCTTCAATTTAAGAGCTATGTTCTTGTCGTTGGAGTAATGACCACGTCTCTCTACTTTCCGTCCTCGTTTAAACCTCTTGAAAGACATTATGACATTGGGCACTATTTGATACTATTTCTGCGCAGTTATTTGACATTGTCAAAATAGTTGAATTCGACTTTGTGAATTCTAGCATCACGTAAGTGGTGTTACGGGTTCGATCTCGCTAGGGGTACGTTGTGTGATGAATACGAACATTTATTCCCGAGTCATAGATGATTATATAAATATTTATGTATGTTTATCTGTTATCTAGTATCCATAGTACAAGCTTTGCTTAGTTTGGGATTTGATAATTGGTGTAAGTGTTAAAAATATTTATTATTAGAGGCAGTAACCCAACAGTGGGGATGTATAAGATTATGATGATATGATGACGACGATGTTTATATTTCATTTATTTTTTATTATTTATATTTTATTCCATCGAATATTTTAGAAGAATTGTAATATAAAATTTTTATGTGTATAGAATATGGTGCTGATTCTGAGTTGTTCAAAAAATTCTAACTTAGGTACTTTAGCTATTTCCACAGCTTGATGTCATATGGCATATTGTTGTGGGGAAACGCTGCTGACATATATATCATTTTTGATCTGCAGAAGCGTGCTATTCGTGCCATTTATAAATTAGGACCTAGAGTATCTCTTAGAGATAAGTTTAAGGAAATTAATATCTTAACAATGGCATCTCAATACATTTTTGGGAATTTGTTATATGCCAATAAAAATATAACCTTATTCGCTAAAAATAGTGATAGGCACAATGTTAATACAAGGAATAAGAACCAGTTATCTGTTTATGTTAGCCGACTTCACAAAGTCAGTAAATTCTTCAAAGGGCAATGTATACGCTTTTATAATAAGGTTGAAAGTATTAAGGACTTTCAAAATTTGCCGTTAAAGTAATCATAAAACAGAAATTATTAGCAAAAGGCCATTATAAAATCACTGACTATTTGAATGATAAGCAAGCTTGGACATAGCTGTCTTATTATTCATATAATTATCAAATCACAAATTGTAACCCATAATCTGTTTAAAAGAGCAACCCTAGAGTTTCATGTTCGTTCTTCTCTGCGAGTCAGCCTTGTGAATGAGCAGTAAATTTAAATGTAATATTAATATTAATAGTGACGTTTTCAAGTGATCATTTTATCCTATGAAATAAAATATTTTGATTTGATTTGAAATTGAAATCTAAATGTGATTACAATTATTTCCATTATTAGAAGCCCATATTGTCCCACTGCTGGGCAAATGATAATTATCTTTTAAAACTAATTCCGTAAAAGTGTTTTCCTTGTTTAAAAATTTTCTTTTTAAATAATTTGGTAAGTATGAAGCATTATTATAGCAGTTTAATATTAGATAAAAAACCTTATTGATTACTTATTGGTTAGGTATTTGTAGCTAAAATAGTATTTGAATTTTTTTGTTAATTATATTTAATTTAACAATTTTAATTATGTAATTCGTTTAATGAATAGAGGATATTTTACGTTGTAATGAACAATATTTGTATATGATATTGGTACCAGCATGGTTTAACGTCAGCAATAGGAAGGCGATTATCTTAAAATAATATTGTTAATTTAAAATTCAAATACACTTTTAATTTAAGACACATTAAAAATGTAAATGTATACACTACATATTAATCCCGAAAAAGATGTATAACAAAATAATGTAATTTTGGTTTTTTAGAGAGTTCATAAGTTTCTTACGTTTCAGTAAAAATTGCAGCATTATCATTATAAATTGTAAAAATACGTTCAGACTTTGTTTTCCGTTTTGTAAATAAAAAAATATACGGCAAAAGCCAAGTCACTTCACATATCTCATAGATTTCAACATATCCTTTTCAGTCAAAACAATACCATAGTTAACCTGAAAAGTTATTATAATGTACACTCAGACTTACAATATTTTACGAAACGCAATCGTTAAACGGTTTTCATTAAAAGACTTTAAATTTGAAACTTGCTTCACTTACCTGACGTCGTCGAAGTTTAGGGCTGGAATACACGGCTGTCAACTCGCACAGTGCACCGTGCGACCGCTTGCGACGCACTGTGTCGCCACGTCTGCGGCCCGCCTTTTATAAGCGCCGCCCAGTTGGGCGGGCGGATCTACCTATTCTTTTCCACTTATTCCCAAGGGGTTTAAGGATTTTTTTAAGTTTAAAAGGCTATTTCATCCAATTTAATTTCTTCATAGGTTTTCAATATGGCGATAAGAAAACACTTTACTGCTTTAAGGATCAGAATTTCTAGAATGAGTTGGCACTGCTACGACAAATCGTAAGTGAATTAAAAAAAAAGAGATTAGCAAGAAACTTTATGTAGTCAAAGTATATAACCAATTATATACTATTTGGGCCTATCTCAGGATAATAACATTAGACTTTTGTAAGGTAACACTCTTTGGGTAATCTCTTAAAAGATATATATTAATCAAAATAAGTTAATAATTAGCGAAAATAGCCATTTAGGGTACCGGAAGTAACATTGAAATCTACGTAGGTACATACTTACATAAATACGTACACTCTAACAACATTACCCTCTTATTCCGGCCTGTCGGGTAAATACAGAAATTATCGCATAATGTTTTACATGTGGGATATTACAGTTTGTACTATACCATGTACCAGTCGCTCTGGTAAACCATAAATGTAAGGTAAGGTATGGTAAACCACATTTCATTCAATCAATCAAGTACACTATAATGCACAAAATTCTACAATACACTTCTTAAATATAGCTTCAAAAAAAATAATAATTGTACAACCAGGCGGTCTTATCGCTATTAAGCGATTTCAACCAGACAACCTTTGGGTAGAGAAAAAAGTAGAACGGGATAAAAGCAAGTAGGTTTGTGCACCAATGATTTAAAAAAATATATAAAATATAATAGATACCAAACAATAGATATAAACATACATACGTTAGATATGAACATCAACTTACATACAATGATAGTGTAAAATATACCTACATATGTAGTAATAGATTATTATAAATACATATACAATATATGTGACACGAAACAAAGAAAATAATGGATACGATAATTATCAAATCTCGGAACCACGAATATGGCAACAGTCAAGATACTAGAAAATGTGCCTTGACTTGTGCTCTAAAAGTAAATGATGATTGTGCACGACGTATAGACTCAGGAATGGCATTTTTGACCTTAAAACCCTTTAAGTCAAAAATGTCGTTCGTAATGCATAGCTATGAGACACACTCATCAACTCCCTTGATTAGAATGCTTAACATTCATGTCTGTGACAATATTAACTACCCATGGGAAATGGCGTGATAGTGACATCTTCTGCAAAACAATGTTCTCGTCGATACAAAATCTTCGTTTCAATAAATTTAAGGATATTGCTAAGGATAATGGTGAATTTGGATCCGCTTTAAATAATAGTTTGCGTTGTCATTCATATTCCGAAATATGTTAACTTTAATTTATACATTTAACATGAAGCATTATGAAGAATACAACCTGAAGAACCTCAATCCTAAAATGATTTTAAGTAAAGGGGATAAAATGAATGGATAACTGTTTATAAGCTATAATTTATAATGCGGACTGCTAAGGTATGGAACTCACTGCCCGCGTCAGTTTTTCCCGACACTTACAACCTTGGGATCTTCAAGTCTAGAGTGAATAGGCATTTACTGGGTGCGCGTGATACATCTTCGGCTACATCGTCACTTTGCATCAGGTGAGATTGTAGCCAAACGCGAAACCAGTTTCTAATAAAAAAAAATAAAAAAAAAATACGATGACCTGTTTGGTGTAGTGGTTAGCAACTCTGACCACTATACCAAAAGGTTGCGGGTTCGAATCCCGCTGGGGGCATATGTTTGTGTGATGAATACGGACATTTGTACCCGAGTTATGGATGTTTTCATTTATAATAAGTATTTATTTACAAAAAAAAATATATGTAGTATATCGACCATCTGGTATCCACAATACAAGCCTATAGTTGCTTAGTGTGGAACTTGATGGCGCGTGTGTATGTCTAAGTATATTTTTTTTTATTCTATAGCTTTTTTTAATAAAAGTATTGCATTTACAAAAGCAGGGAATAACCAATAAAATAATAGTAAGTTATTGCCGCCTCTTAGCTAAAAACATCGCCATTGCTGTAACAAAACGCAAAAGGATCAGGATTACAGAGTACTTTATACATAGGGTTACCACAAATTAAAAAAAATGTCCCGAGAAAACAATTATTTATCCAAATAAATCAAACTAACTTGTCTTCAAAGCTAAATAAGGTGAGATTGTGGTCAAACGCGTATCCAGTTAATTTTAATAAAAAAAAACATCTAAATTCGAGCCAATTTCCATCAAATATGGCTAAGAATCTATCCCTGGGTTTTTATCTTAAATATAAAAAAATATTAGACAACCCTCTTTAGCTACCTGCGCCAGCGCATTATAAGTTTAATTGGTGGTAGGGCATTTTAAATGTCCGCCTGGCTAGCTACCACCATCTTATCTAAATCTGCCGCCATGCAGCAATGCCTATGCCAATGCCCAGAACGCTAGCGGCTTTGCCTCGTTGTATGGCTAAACTTTTATTAATTTTGCAGAACGGCTTGAGACTTGACCTCAATCACACCTGATGTTAATTGAAGATGAGATCGAAGGTGGAAGCGTGCTGACCCGGAAACCCCAACACATTTGGGGGCTGGCTATCTTATCTCTGACAACCGGAACACAACAATGCTATTAGCATGGCTGTATGGCGGCAAACTTAGATGAGACCCTGCTGGGGATCGAACCCGCGACTATCGATTCGTAAACCCTATGTTGTGTACATTGAGCAACGGATGCGGATAAAAGCTAAATATCTGCGAAATGGCTTTACCGATTTTCATCAAACATGGGTAAGAAACTCTCGTTGAGTTTTTAACATAAACCACACAAAATCTGACACCACTGTACAAAGACTGGACACACACACACACACACACACACACACAAAGCAGTCAAATACATCGCATCTGTCGTTTTTCGTCGGCAGACTTTACTTAACTTCGCTAATCGAGAATGAATTAAGATATACGTATAATATAATAAGAAATTTATTGAATAACCATCGCTTGATGTACTTGGGTACTGTCTTTGAAAGTAATAGTTGGGGGTTCGACTCCGGAAGGGGTAAGTATTTGTATGATGAATACGAACATTTATTCACGAGTCATGAATGTTTGCATAAACATTAATATACAGGGTGAATTTGAATTCGTGTAATTCCCATTAACTGGTGACGTCACTCTTGATTACGAACAACTTTCCCCGAGGAACCATAGTAGAATTCGATCAAAAAATTTTCGATTACCCATATAAAATAAACCTTTGTGAAACCAGCTTTAGTATGGCGATCTAACAATTTTAAGCTGGTGACTCCACTCCTGAATACGAACAACTTTCCACTAGGAACCATGGCTGGATTCAGCCGAAAATCGTTGGATTTCGATATCTAAAGGTAGTCTCGGCATATTTTGTATGGTTAATCGAAATTTTTTTGATCACCCAAAATCCACCACCATACATTCACCAGTAAACAGGAATTACGCGAATTAAATTTCACCCTGTAGATATGTTTATCCGTTATATAGTATCAAATGTTCTTTGCCTAGTCTGGGACTAGATAATTGGTGGTGCAATGTGGGGAACAAGAAAGAATATAAAAAAAAAGAAGTTATTCTACTCTATTCTATAAAATCCCGACAAATACTCAACTAAGTTTAGTGTGCCTTCTGTTCACACGAACTATGCACAAAATTCTGTTTTGCTGCGGTGCATGCAAGAATATAATAAATATTTCTTGGAAGTTGATATTTTTAATGTTAAATTCACTAAATTTAAGAATTCAGTAGTTGAGGTTGTAAAGAGGTTGGACCTTGCGCGTCCAAATGCATGAGTTTTCGTTTCGTTTTAAAATTGTTTCCATTCAAAGGTATTTGTTTATTACACTCCATCCACATTCTACACTCTCTCACTCACACATACACACAAATGATGTAAAGCAATGCCTTAGTTTTTAGCTTATATACTAGCAAAGTTAGCTGAGTACCAGTTAATATTCAAATTGCAAATTAGAAATCTCTATAAATTTGGCTTTAGAAATTTTAAGAAATATTTTTAAATGTAATTACATGCTGTGTGATTTCTATATAAATAAATAAATTAAAAAAAAATAATAATAATAAAGGTTCTGGAATGCAGGCCGCTTCCAATTGGACGCTCTGGAAGTCTATGGGGGAAAGCCTATGTGATATGAATCTATCTTAACGATCTTTATAGTATAGGTTTTACATTATTTTACATTAGAAAGAGGTACATACATATAGCTAGTATTTTAAAAGCAGTTGGTGTAATAAAATGACGTAGAAACGTGAAAAGCGTGGGCAGAATCGCCCACGCTATCTGAGCCGCCTTCCTATTGGCGGACGCAATTCTTAACCAGTGACGAAAGCTGCGGCATAACATAGAGTAGGTAATCAACCAGTAACATAAGTAAAGAAATAAAAATGAATTTCATTACGTTTAAAACAAGCTTATTCTCATAATAGTTTTTCATGTGAAAAGAATGGAACCAATGCTCTCTTCCCGTGGGTGTCGTAAAAGGCGACTAAGGGACTTTCCCCCAAAAAACATATATACCCGCACGTGTAAACGCCGATGGGCTCACCTGCATCTGTGCTGTTCGGTATATATATCGAAAGATGAAGCCTGGATTTTGTTTCAAGTACTAACTTTTAATGTTTGGAGCACCTCAACGCTTGTTTGGGATATCTCTGACCACTCTATATTTAAGATAAAGGTCGTGAAGTTATGTCTGTATATGTCAAATAACATTACGTGCAGTAGGGCTCCGTAGCAATTTTAAACTACATAATGTTTTAACTTGACTGATGGATGACTTAACAATATTTTAACATTATATTTATATTAAATAATCTAGTAATTCTACAAATCTTTAAGATGTATGTGTATAGTTATTGTTTTACGTTTGACAATCACTTTTATTTTAGAAACCATAAATTTACGGAACTGTATGTATGACTTAATATTGTAAAAGTGAACTAAATAAATCTAATCTAATCTAATCATAGTAATTTTGGCAGTTGATTAATTTTATTTTATATGAATGACCCAACTACATATCTTAATTTTATGAGGAAGTAAGGCAATGCAAATGGCTAGTATTTTTACTGCCAAATAATATATTTCGTATTCAAAGTTGTCTTACTAACTCTTTGTGAACTGTGACTCAAGGGCGGTTGATTAGTCTGACTTTTTCCGAAGTGAGGTCAGACTTCATGGAATTGCTTTATGATATTGTGTTGTAGAAGAGGATGTTGTTGGAAATCGTGTTTTAAACTTCACAAGAGTTATATACCCGAGTAGTAATATAGTGGGTAATAGGGTGTCTAACACACACGTGTTATTGAAATAAATTTTGCGAAGTTTATTTTGTCTGAAGTCCTTTATTCTAAGGGGTGTTATGTGTTTGATAGCTTTGTGTGTGTGTTCAGTCTTTGTACAACCGTATCTCAGTAATGGGCGTTCTGATTTGAGTGCTATTTTTTTAAATTAGGCGACAGGTTCATAGTCATATTTAATGAAAATTGATAAAGCTTTTTTGAAAATGCACATACACGCAGTACACAAATGCACACACCATTACGCAATACGCATTCTTTCCGTTGTCTCTTTTTTTTATCAATGCTAACTTGTCATTTTTTAATATCCTAGTTTGTAGTAAACCGTGGGGTGGAGACCTGGTTACCTAAGACACAGGTTTTCAGGCACCAGTGTCCACATAGTATTATAGTCTTTTTTTTTTATGCACAACGGTTTGATACTTGACCTCAATCACACCTGATGTTAAGTGAAGATGAGGTCGAAGGTGGAAGCGTACAGACTCGGAAACCCCAACACATTTGGGGGACTGGCTAACTTATCTCTGACAACCGGAACACAACAATGCTATTGACATTGCTGCTTGGCGGCAGATTTAGATAAGATGGTGGTAGCTAACCAGGCGGACATTTAAAATGCCCTACCACCAACCAAACAGAGTACTTAAACATGTACCCCGCTGGGTATCGAACCCGCGACCTCCGAATCGTAAACACAATGTTGTTTACATTGAGCCACGGAAGCGATTATAAAGTCCCAATGCTATAATGAGGAGAAAAAAAAATGATTATTATTATTATAATATTAAGATATTTAGTTTTTGTCACAGTTTTTTTGGTGTACGACGGGTTTACAAAATTTTATTTTTAAATGTATTAAATACTCCCGTTTCTTAAAGATATCCTCAAATAGGCTACTCAAGCCTTAGTGAACGGTTAAAATAGGTTAAATAGATTCACTCATTATTTATACATAAAGTAGTTGAAACTTTTGATTTACGGGCATCAATAACTGGAATAGTTTTTCAGCTTGTAATATTCTAGTAAGTTACACATACAGCGCCTAGCGGGATTCGAACGCGCAGCCGTTGATTTCAAAGACGGGGTCCTACCGACTGCACCATAGTCGATAACTATTAACCCCTGCTGCTTGACCGCTCTTAACCTTTAACAAATCACTATTTATCGGTTGTTAGTATACCAAATCGATGTGGAACATTTAATCCGGAAATAAAACCACATGGTAGCCTATACGGACTCCGACAAGTCCATTTTAACTGTTATGGTCCCATTACATGTTACGACTGCTATGTACAGTCGGCAACACAATTAAACAATACAAATTGTATAAATGCCAAAGTGTGTCTGTTTGTCTGTCCGTTAGTTATCTTTTCACGATTTGTAGTGTGTGGTTTCGGCACGTAAAAAGAATTCAGTCTCTTGCCGTGTGTGACGTACAAGGCGACTAAGGGACTTTCGACCAAAAAACAACCTTTCACCCCTTGTCACGTGTGTATTTCTGTATACAATACAATACAAATACTCATTATTGCACAAAATTATTTAAAATATTTTATAATGATAACAATAGAACACAATTAAGCGGTCTTATCACTAAAAGCGATCTCTTCCAGACAACCCATAGTTATGGGAAATTTGTAGATAGAAAAACAGGTAGGGTGCATGATACTACAAGCTAAATAAATAATTATAGATAAGTATGCATAAATATAATAAATATTTCGTGCGGTGAATAGTGGAAGTTGTTTCAACCTTTGCACCTAAATGCTTTAGTTTGGGATATCTCTGACCACGCCATTTGGGACGATAGTATTCTATTACTTTTGTGAGAGAAAACTTTTTCTATTTCTATTATTGTATATATATATTATAGTTAGATTATTTAATATATTTAGGTTTATATTATATGGTATGTACAGTCAGCTGTAGAGAAATCCTCCGTACATACAGTCATAATGTGAATAGGGGGTCATATTTTTCTGCAGCTGACTGTACCTAATTACTTATTCAGTATTCTATGCATATAATATTATTGTGTTGAATGCTTGAAGCATTAAACGTTTCATATTTGGAATATTCAAACACTTTTGTTTGGGATATCCCTGACCACCCCATTTGGGACAATCATCGTGTAGTTATGTATTGAAATTTAGTAAAGTAGTCAAAAAAATCAAAATCAAAATCAAAAAATGCTTTATTTTGTAGGTGCACAGGGTACACTTAAAATAGTCAGATTTTACATTTTTAAAGCTACTGCTTGTTCAAAAGGCAATTTTCCCCTGAGAAGAACAAGCAAGAAACTCGAGAGGTCGCTCTTTTTAAAAAAAGGTTTTTATATTACAAAATTATTATTTTATATTATAATATTTCATTATTAATTGTGAAATAGCCTGGTTATGCGAACGGGCTGGTTATGTCCATGATTGTTTATCATCTAAATAATCTGATATTTTATAATATGCTTTCTTAATAAGTTTCTGTTTTATAGTATCTTTAAATTTATTGAAAGGAAGATTTTGTATATCAACAGGAACTTTATTGAAAAAGCGTATACATAACCCTTTGAATGAATTACTGACTTTGTGGAGGCGACTTATGTGACCTGCCAGTTTATCTTTATTTCTTGTATTGACATCATGTTTATCACTATTTTTCCTAAATGATGCTATATTTTTTTTGACATATATTAGATTTTCAAAAATGTACTGTGACGAAAAGGTTAGAATACTATAATCTTTAAATCTATCTCTAAGTGACACTGCAGGTCTCAATAGCGCTGAGATCTGGAGACGGACATAAGCTACTTTAAGATGAGATGAAATAGGACATGCCACAAAAGACTCAAACACAGGGACACAAAAGTCAAAAGACAAGAGCGGGTGGTAGGTTAACAATTAAAAAACAATTGTAATGCGACTTTAAAGGGATAGTTGTGTTTTGCTACAGTTCTGAAGCCATGGGAACAGTGATTGCAGGAAAACGTCGAGTGTCTGGGGGTCCATATTGGCTCACCTAAAGTTCTTTACCCGAAATTGTTCTTCTTAATGTTTTGTAATCCGAATGATCACTCTTCCTAATATTTTTCATCCTAAAGTTTTCATTCATACTATTTGTAGTGCTACCGGCGATGTTCATAACACTCATGTTTCCGAAAATTGTAACTAATAACATCATCGATTCATCAGTCTTGCTTGAGAAAGTATCCTTAAGAGTTCCTCGTACATTTTCCCGTTTAAAATTTTCATTTCAAAATTCAGTTTGTAAAACTAACTACGTCATGAATACTTACTTTAATCGCTCCCTAAAATTTTACAACGTAAATCTCATTGATATAGACATTTTCGGTCTGTCCTTGGGCAAATTTAGAAATGAGGTGCGGAGAAAATTGTTTTAGTAATAAGTTATTATTTGCACATAATTGTATTAATAAGCATCTTACTTTGTATTTGTGTTATGTAACATCAAGTAATTCAAGTGCAATAATTAAGTTTTTGTTTTCTACTGAGCTCACACAAAAATTAATTGGAATAAGAAACTGTGGAACTCGAGGTCTATTACTATATAATATTAGTTATGTAATGTCGATATATGACTGTTTGTTTCCCAAGTAAATAAAAAAAAAATAAAAAATAAAAAAAAAAAAATCATTAATGTAAATATATTTAAACTCCTACTGTTTTTTATCATAACGCTTTTTTTTCCTTAACATAATTACCATAAAGATATGACTTTGAATGATAGTGTAAAAGATGGTTACGTTAAATAAATAAATAAATAAATAAAAGTTTATTGACTCAAACTTAGGCTAAGTTACAATCAGCGAATTAAAGTATTAGGAGGTACATAACAAATACACTTAAGTAAAATTAATGAGCCCTGCTCCTTAAACTAAGATTGCTCTTGTATTTTAAGAAGCAGTGTTCGATCACGGCATTATTATTATAGTAACCATCCATCCAGGTTGACAACATTATACGTACTTAATAGGTTAATTTTTAATTAATTGTATAGGTATAGGCAATGAGGAAAAAAAAATAAAAGAAAATATTATTAAATAAGTTGCGTATGAGTCAAAAACTATTACTATGAGAAAATATAGGAAAACAAATAAAAGTATAATAGATGTTTATTGCTACCGACATTATGAAGTTGAATGTTTCGGAATTATGAACATTAGAGACAGAGTAGTTAGGAATTGTGATTGTTAAGATGAAAAATGTTAGGAAGAACATCTTCGGATTTCCAATTATCGGAGTTGAAAATTTAGATGAACTTTGGGGGACCTGTCTGGTGGTCATTAGTCTGATACAAATTCACAGGGCCCGAGTGGTGGATTGTGGCCCATGTCCTCTCGTAGTGAGAGAAGGGTCTGCCCCAACAGTACAGCTAGCTCGACCCGCAGCATCGACCAAAGCTGTTGAACGGACAGCTGCGACTAAAAGTATACCCTCATCTATTTCATTCGCTATTCGTTTGCGGTTAGCGAAGTTAAGCAATATCTGGCGCGATCAGTCCTTGGATGGGAGACCATCAGTGGCATTTTAATAAGAGTGTTTCCATGATTCGGAGGGCACGTTAAATACTACTACTACTAACCAAAAAGAGGGTAATGTATTCAACGTGTATGTATGTATGTTACCACCTACAGCCTTAACGTCTCAGCCGATTTGGGCAATGAGGAGTCGTTAGATTTGTACAAGTCCCGGGAGTGTCACATCATGACGTCATGATAAATCCAATATGGCGAGCGCCGGCAGCCATTTTGTCCACTTGACAACATATAACTTTAGGCCGGAGTTGGAGGTCGTGTGCACCCCAAAACGCCAGTCATGAACTGACCGAAGTACACGGCAGTGCCCAGGTCAATTTCGAAAAAAAATTGCCTTTTGAGTTATATCATCTCGTGCTTTATAGGAGACTAGCTTTCCGTCCGCGGCGTCGCCTGCGTGGCATAACTTTATTGCGGATATGTTTAATTTGTTTATGCTAAAACTGCTCACTTACGAGGGTGGTCCCAAAAGTAGCCGACCTAACCAAGAAAAATCAAAATAAATGGGATAAACTATATTTATTTCTCTACATAGCTTCCTTGTAGCTCGATACACTTTTCCCGGCGGTGCTCTATAGCTTCAATGCCACGTCTATAGTAGGAATCGTCGAACTCTTCAAAATAGCCATTAACCAAAGACTCAACCTCTATGTTGCTTGAAAATCTTTTCCCGCCGAGCCATTTTTTTAGGTTTGGGAACATAAAATAATCTGACGGGGCCAAATCTGGTGAGTAAGGTGCATGGGGAAGCAATTCAAATTTTAATTCTTTGATTTTAGCCATTGCAATGCCGGATGTGTGGACTGGAGCGTTGTCTTGATGAAACAAAACTTTTTTCTTTGACAAGTGAGACCGTCTTTTCTTTATTTCTTCACTCAGACGCTGCAATAAGTTCGCATAATACTCGCCATTAATGGTTTTTCCTTTTGGAAGATAATCTATAAAAATTATGCCACGCGCGTCCCAGAAAACTGAAGCCATGACTTTTCCTGCCGATGGAACTGTTTTTGCCTTCTTTGGAGCTGATTCTCCTCTTTCAGTCCATTGTTTTGACTGTTCCTTAGTCTCAGGTGTAAAGTGATGGACCCATGTTTCATCCATGGTGATAAATCGACGCAAAAACTCGGCTTTGTTGCTGCGAAATTTTGCTAAACATTCGACTGACACATCCTCACGACGCTGTTTTTGTTCTACTGTGAGTAATCGCGGCACCCATCTTGCACACAGCTTTCTCATGTCCAAGTTTTCTGTTAAAATACGATGGACTGCACTTTTTGAAATGCCTACCATATCTGCTAGCTCGCGCACTTTCAGTCGACGGTCATCCAGTACCGTTTTGTGGATTTTTTTTACTATTTCTGGATTAGTCACCTCATTTGGTCGTCCACTGCGATGCTCATCTTGGCAGCACGAGCGACCGCGCTTGAACTCTGCCACCCAATATTTTATTGTTGTAAATGAAGGAGCAGACTCCCCCAAAGTAGAATCTAGCTCCACTTTGATATTAGTTGGGCTGAGACCTTTCAAATAAAAATATTGAATTACGTAACGAACACCAATTTTATCCATAGTCGAAAAATTCGATGAAAACTTTCACTAAATATGCTTCAGAACAAATGCCAAATGACCTAGCGCGTTCGAATTCTAAATTTAAATTTCCTAATGTTCACGCTTCCTAAAAAGAGTATTTAATCAAATAAAAACTGCCAGTAAGTAAGTAAGGTCGGGTATTTATGGGACCGCCCTCGTAGGTCACGGTCAGTTTTATATTCGGTATACTGCGCTCTTCAAATCGCTTCTGTCGATGCTCAAGTCTGAGTCAAGTCGCATCGAAAGTCGCAGTCGCATTGTCGCCGCTCGTCACTGACAATCTTCACTCAACCAACTCTTACCAACCCCAGTAAAGTTCACAATTTATCAGTCGTACGACGAGACTGTTTATTGCTGAAACAAAATATGAAATATGCCTTCATGACTTATTTGAACAATGAAGAACAGTAAATAACTTATCTAATAAAGTCATATGAATTAAAATTAGAAGTTTCAGTGTGATAATTGAAAAGTTCCCCTTTACCTCGTTTTGTACAATCGCGGAATGAATTGGTTCGTCATCTTAAAGTTGACTATTGCTTGTGTACAAGTTTGTTGATTTGACATTCGATAACACTGGCAGGTCAAACTAATAAAAATGTGTTAGCTCAACTATTCATAATCAAGGAACACTAGTCTAATTTTCTATGCAACATTTGAGTGTATTACTTAAGTATTACTTAAGTTTAGAAAGCTAACATGTGCTTGCTAAGTGTCAAATAAAAATATTTGAAAAGTGACCTTTTCATTCCTCGACTGTACTTCAGAATTTTAGTTTCGCGCACATCGAGTCAGGCGGCAGCGGGGCGGATCGCTATAGCCCAGGGAAAATACATTCAGACCTCGGAAAAACGCATAACCGCGATTTTCTTGAAATATTTAATAAAGTGTTGAGAGATGTAGTAATAATTGATAAAAATGAAGCATTTGTAAGAAACGCAAGTATATAAATAAGTTAAAGTTGAACAATGTGTATCTTTATAAAATAATGCTCAATTTATGAGCATAAAAATCTACCTAATTAAATACTTGTTATTAAGATACAAATTAATAATAGGGTTTTCTATCATTCTATCATTCAAAGTCACTCCACATATTTTTGAACCCTGATGAAAAACGACGCGTGTCTTGTGATTGACGCGTTGTGAGTGTGTGCCGAAGTCTGTGCGGATTCATCGCGGTAATGTGGTCCGATTTGAGCGTGATTATTGACGCGTTGTGAGTGTGTGCCCAACTCTGTGCGGATTCATCTCAGTAATGTGGTCCTATTTGAGCGTGGTAATTGACAGTAATTTGCTTCAACTTGAGCGTGGTTATTGACGCGTTGTGAGTGTGTGCCCAAGTCTGTGCGGATTCATCTCGGTAATGTGGTCCGATTTGAGCGTGGTTATTGACGCGTTGTGAGTGTGTGCCCAACTCTGTGCGGATTCATCTCAGTAATGTGGTCCGATTTGAGCATGGTAATTGACAGTAATTTGCTTCAACTTGAGCGTGGTTATTGATGCGTTGTGAGTGTGTGCCCAAGTCTGTGCGGATTCATCTCGGTAATGTGGTCCGATTTGAGCGTGGTTATTGACGCGTTGTGAGTGTGTGCCCAACTCTGTGCGGATTCATCTCAGTAATGTGGTCCTATTTGAGTGTGGTAATTGACAGTAATTTGCTCCAACTTGAGCGTGGTTATTGACGCGTTGTGAGTGTGTGCCCAACTCTGTGCGGATTCATCTCAGTAATTTGCTCCAATTTGAGCGTGGTTATTGACGCGTTGTGAGTGTGTGCCCAACTCTGTGCGGATTCATCTCAGTAATGTGGTCCTATTTGAGCGTGGTAATTGACAGTAATTTGCTCCAACTTGAGCGTGGTTATTGACGCGTTGTGAGTGTGTGCCCAACTCTGTGCGGATTCATCTCAGTAATTTGCTCCAATTTGAGCGTGGTTATTGACGTGTTGTGAGTGTGTGCCCAACTCTGTGCGGATTCATCTCAGTAATGTGGTCCGATTTGGAGCGTGGTTATTGACGCGTTGTGAGTGTGTGCTCAACTCTGTGCGGATTCATCTCAGTAATGTGGTCCGATTTGAGCGTGGTTATTGACGCGTTGTGAGTGTGTGCCCAACTCTGTGCGGATTCATCTCAGTAATGCAGCCCGATTTGAGCGTGGTAATTGACGCGTTGTGAGTGTGTGCCCAACTCTGTGCGGATTCATCTCAGTAATGCAGCCCGATTTGAGCGTGGTAATTGACGCGTTGTGAGTGTGTGCCCAACTCTGTGCGGATTTATCTCAGTAATGGTCCGATTTTAGCATGGTTATTTTTATATTAAAGTTCTTTTCTATAAAGTCTCGGTTGTTTTCAACTCACAGACGTGCAAGTCTAAGCATGGGTGTAGCCACGGTGGGGCTCTGACCTGCAAGGTACCTAACCAAACCTAAAAAATTAAATTATTTAGGTACTAACTACAATACTTAAGACCCGTAAGAAAGTTCACACTCGACAGTCGACACAAAATAGAATGCGATCAAAATGAAAATCGCGCGATTGAGCGCACGTCATTTTGTTTTTCGTTTGTGGGTGTGAGTGAGTGGTTGAGTTGAGCGGGAAAGCGATAAATTGACAGCCGAAGTGCTAAGGAGGTTCTGCTAGAACCCACGCCCCGCCGGTTTCGCTTGAAATAGTACATTATTGCAATTGCCATTTCCGCCGAGGCATATATAGTGCTTTTCTCAAAAGAATGCAGGGAAATAATAAATAATTAAATAACAAATCAAGACGAATTTTCAGCTTTGCCGCCGATTTTCTATTTATCATCTGTGCCGAAAGGCAAATGCATTTACGCATACAGCCACGTGAACGCAATTTGTATTAAGCAAAGAGATTTTGGTATGACAAGAATGATAAAAGAGTTCCAATCAAAGAGTCTATAATAACCCCATGCTAACCACGCCGTTTCATACAACATTGCTGGAGCGTTGTAATGTTCCAAATTCAAAAAACGCTCCTGCAATAGATTTATTTTTCACTGTCCGTAAATTAGATACTTCGCGTGTTCTTTTTTCGAAAGTAATGACAATAGTTCCATGCATGTTTGAGAAAAGGATTATTATTATTATTATAAATTCTTCTTTATCTCAATTCAATTCAATTCTTTTTCTTCCGAAAAAGGTAAATACCGCTCCGCACGGGCCTTAGCCAAGTGTTGAGGGGTTATTGTTCATGGCAGTGATGACGGATGTAGTTAGAAACTTGCCAGTGATACAAGTGTTGAAAATGGTAGCCTTTTGTAATACGTAAGAGATGTAAGTAGGCAATTTTAACGTATTTAGGCTATTGCTGACAGTATTCGGTATGATACCAGCTTCGCTTAAAGTATTATTATTATTATTATTTATATTTGAAGAAGGTAATTTCCGCACCAGACGGGTATCAACCAAGTGTGGCGGGTTCAACTGATTTCGATTATTCTATTCAGTTCATTATTAATTAATACCTAAATTAATAAACGTAAGACTGCGGGTGTTGTTTGCTAGTTACATATTACTTAGACTGCTGCCCCACCCTGAGCCCAGACTCTAAAGATGTTGGTGACGCCAGAGGCTTTTCTTAAATCTATAGGGAAACTTGACGACACTGCGAGGTGCACTGGTCGATAGGAAACGCTGCTATTAACAAATGCGTAAAATGGTTGTTACCTGCCAAATTTGCCGGATACGAGCTTCTCCTCCAGCGTCCCGCTGCACTCCAGAGGTTTCTCGCCCTGGCCAGGGATACTCGACTGCACTAGGAGCTCCCACGGGGTATTCCACGTGAAATAAGCAAGATGGCGGTTTCCAAGATAGCAGTCGCGATTGTACGGTGTTTGTCCAAGGACGATCGAATGACAACTACTGGTGGTATGTAACTACCACGCGTGCGTTTCCTCTGTGGGGTTCACACATCAACTCTTGCGCAGTCGGGAGCCGTTGGATGCTCTCGACTCGACCCGCGAAATTCAAACAGTTTACAACCATTTCCGTTACTAACGTTAACAACAGCGTTAAACAAAACATTAAAGAATAAATTATTAATGGCGAAACCAGATGTCTTTTGGTGGAAAGTCCCATAGTTGCCTTTCACGACACCCACGGGAAGAGATGGGTTGGTACTAATCTTTTTAAAAGACGAAACCACACGGAACATAATGTAAGTTATATAAATCTGCATTGAAATTTCGGTAGATTTTTGACGACCTGTTTGGTGTGGTGGTTAGAAACACTGGCACGTTACCACTTGACCTCAATCACACCTGATGTTAAGTGAAGATGAGGCCGAAGGTGGTAGCGTACTGACGCGGAAATCCCATCTTATTACATCTTATTTGTCTTATTTATCATTCCAACTTCTTCACTTAACATCAGGTCCTTGACCAATCAAATGCTAGTCTATTGATAGAAAATAGGAAAATTCGTTTCAACAATAACTCGCAAAGGTTCCTTCGCTTCAATACACAAAAACAATTTAAAACTCGCTGCCATACAGGACGAAAGTTCGCGCCACTCGACCAGAGAATCCAATAAGAAAACAATAAACCCGCCACCTCTCGCGGACCAATAAACTAACAATTTACTTGAGAAATTCTTGAAAACTTCTCTTATAGTTACCTCATATAGAGTTAACGCGATATTGGCGATGTCGGTGGTTTGGTCGCTTATTGAGTTTTAACCTTTCCTACATCATCAATATTGGGCAATATAGAAATAAATAAAAATAATAAATAATATATCTTTGCACATACATACGACGCCATCTTGTTCCACACTAAGCAACTAGGCTTATATTATGGATACTAGATGGTTGATAAACTACACAAATACACTTTTTTTTAATTTTTTTTTTTAATTTATTTGGTAAAACAAAAAGTATTAAATGATAGGTTTCGATGAATAAACTCAAAAACAGTTTAAAATAAATATCTAAATTAAAAATAGAACATCATCTTCTTGCCCTGGTCCCAATTTATTTGGGGTCGGCGCAGTACGTCTTTTTCTTATAATCTCCTATATAACATAATATAAATAAAAATAAATAAAATATCCTTGGACATATACAGACATCGCCATCTAGTTCCACACTAAGCAACTAGTCTTGTGTTGTGGATACCAGATGGTTGATACGCTACGCTACGATACGCTCTTTGTAAATAAATACATATATAAATGAAATGAAAAAAAAAGCGTTTTATTTTATCAGTTTTAAGTAGACTTAAAAAGAAAAAAAAAATATCTAGACTTAAGTTATAAATAAATAATAATAAATAAATAAATCGTTAGACATACACACAGCGCCATCTAGTTCCACAGTAAGCAACTATAAGCTTGTGTTGTGGATACCAAATGGTTGATATACAACATATTTTTTTTGTAAATACTTATTATAAATGAAAACATACATAACTCGGGTACACATGTCCGTATTCATCATACAAACATTTCTTACATACATACATCCATACAAACATCATACAAACATCATACAAACATACAAACCTAGCGGGATTCTAACCCGCGACCTTTTGGTAAGCCGCAGCAGAGTTTATAACCACTACACCAAACAGGTCATCGATATCAGATATCAAAATCAAAATCAAATCAAAATCAAAAATGTTTTTATTTCGTAAGTTATAAGAATAACATTTGAAATCGTCATGACATACAGTTATCGCTCATTCACTGGGCAGTCTCCCCAGAGAAGAACGAGCAAGAAACTCCAGGGTTGCTCTTTTTAAATAAGTCAATACAAATACAATTTGAGATAGGTACCTAATTGTAAAATTTATGATTCGACAAAGAAAAAATAAGAATAAAATATACTGGATAATGGCGAGCGGTTCATGTCCACGCATTCTTATCATCCAGATAGTCAGAAATTTTATAATAATAGCCTTTGGCACATAGTTTCCGTTTAACAGTTGTTTTAAATTTATTTAAAGGCAAATTTTGAATGTCTACCGGCATCTTATTGTAAAAGCGTATACATTGTCCCTTGAATGACTTAGTGACTTTGTGTAAGCGACTGCTATGAACAGCAAGTTTATTTTTATATCTTGTATTAACATTGTGTATTTCACAATTTTTCCTAAACAAATACAGATTCTTTCTTACGTACATTAAGTTTTCGTAAATATATTGCGATGCCAAAGTTAATTTATTGATTTCTTGAAATTTATTCCTCAGAGATACTCGAGAGCCTAACTTGTAGATCGCACGAACCGCTCGCTTCTGCAGAACAAAAATACAATTTATGTCCGCGGCATTTCCCCATAACAGAATGCCATAAGCCATTATGCTATGGTATAATGGCATTATGGTATGGTATGGTAAGCTGAAGTATACCAGCCTCGCGTTATCAGCCGTTACCTCACCATTCACGCCCTTTTAGTTCACATCGTCCTTCACACTTTCCATCCATCTTTTCCGTGGCCTTCCTCTTCCTTTCCAACCATCGGCATCCATATTCAACACTCTCTTAGTAACATGCGTTTCATCCCTCCTTCATTCCTTATTTTATCCATCCTCGTCACTAAATTCATCCATTCAAAGTTCTCATCTCTGCTGCATGCAATTTTCTTTCATCTGCTTTTTTCATAGCCCAATACTCTCCGCCTCCGTGGCTCAATGTAAACAACATTGGGTTTACGATTCGGAAGTCGCGGGTTCGATCCCCAGCGGGGTACATGTTTAAGTACTCGGTTTGGTTGGTGGTAGCGCATTTTAAATGTCTGCCTGGCTAGCTACCACCATCTAAATCTGCCGCCAAACAGCAATGTTAATAGCATTGTTGTGTTCCGGTTGTCAGAGATAAGATAGCCAGTCCCCCAAATGTGTTGGGGTTTCCGGGTCAGTACGCTTCCACCTTCGACCTCATCTTCACTTAACATCAGGTGTGATTGAGGTCAAGTACGAACCCGTTGTGCATAAAAGAAAAAAGAAAAAGGATACTCTGATCCATACATTACGGAAAGTCTATAAAGGATTTATAAATTTTGCCCTTTAACCTCAGGGGCATTTGTCGCCATTTCATCCAACCCGCGTTAGAAATAAAACTCGATAAGAAGTAATAAAAACTCGACTGCGGTTTTAAATATCTGCCTATCAAAACTCAATTGTTCAAGGCCCGTCACCAGTTATGAATTGATCGAAGCGCACGGCAGTACTCAGTCTAAGTTTTTAAACTTAAACAGTACTCAGTCTAAGTAAAAAAAAAAAAATATTTTCGAGTAACCGCATATCGGCCTTCGAGTCTGGCCTAAAACAATTCTAAAAAAATTCTAATCGTAGTCGGGTCTTTATAATTTGTCTTTACAGGTCAAGTACAAATCCATTGTGCTTAAAAAATAAAAAAACAGTTTGGAACTAGATGATTGGTGTGTCTGAAATTTCTTTTTATTTTTTTTACTTCTGGTCCATAAATATAATTTAAATACATGTGGAGGTGCCGATTTCCGATCGTCTATTTCCCATAACTTTAACATAAAAAAAGGTTGACAGACATTGACACCAATTTAAAACAGAATTCAATTAACCCTTGTCAACATCGTTTCAGTTCCTAAAGTGTTATCTGGGTCTACGACAAATTTTTGCTTGTCGCATTTCCAACGCGCGACATGACCGAATGCAATCTCTCTGTATCGCAATACTAATATCTTTTTATACATTTTATGGATTTAGGATTAGATATGTAGGTACTTGTTTTATGTGTCCTTAGGTAAGTTATTTATTATTTTATGTAGCAAATACTGGTCATACATGATACTAGTTTATATGACACAGTGGCGTAAAATACATTTTGTTATAGTACAGGTTATATTGTACAGTTTTACGATTCAGGTATTCGTTTAAGAAATATTAAAGTGCAAATTTTTGTTAGAGTCAAGTGGCCCCCACCTGCCAGCTAAACGATTGTTTAGGATACGTGAAAAAATTCATGGCCGCAGTATATATATGTCGTAGATAGCGATAAATTAGCGATGGAATTCATTATTCGAACGGTATTTGACCCAACATAATACGCGATTTGCTATGGGAAGTGCACTAGAGGGCCGAGTGTAAGTTTTGTTTCGACTTAACTTTACTACCGCGTTCACGTTTACGTGAAGATTTGTATAGTGAAATGTGCAGCGCCTCTAGCGGATAGTTTGCAAAACGATTTTTTTCATTGGGACTTTTTCCGTAAACGCGAACGCGATGGTGAAGTTAAAAACGAGACAAAACTCACACTTCGCATACTGGTGGCGCTGGTATTGCCGGAAATGGCGCGGTGACGACGTTGACAGTAACATTAGGTCTGCACATCGAAAGTGGGGGGTACTTTGCAACCAGCCTTCAAAGGAGTCGAATCTCCACTGAACACATCAACGACTGTGAGTGACTTTGATTACTTACTGTTGGAAACTGCGTGGTGTTTTTAGATCTTTTCTTTTTTTTACATTTTTTAAATGTCAGTGTTCCTAATATATTCGTATGTGTCAAACGCTTGGATTTTTCTTTGCTCACAAATTCCTACATTAGCTAACATTTTTGGTCCTTCGAGCCGGATGGTAAACGTTTAGCCGTGGTATCCAATATTGCCAGCTAGTCTAGACGACAGAGTGTTTTCTCTGCGAAAGGAGTGGCAGAAGGTACTTCGCTTATCTGAACATTTTTGGAACAGGTGGCTCCGGGAGTATCTACCCAGTCTTAAACCAAAAAGGCAACAGGGAGACAAATTTCGAAATTTGGAAGTGAACGACATCGTCCTGGTAGTGGACCCTAATCTGCCAAGAGGAGTGTGGCCAATGGGCCGAGTGATAAAAGTTTATCCGGGCAAAGATGGAGTCGTGCGAGTGGCTGACGTGGCCACCAAAGGGGGTGCGCTGAAGAGGCCCGCACGCAAGCTGGCCCTCCTATGTGAGGACATAGAACTTGTGTAGCTACGCTACACGGGGCGGACGATGTTGGAAACTGCGTGGTGTTTTTAGATCTTTTCTTTTTTTTACATTTTTTAAATGTCAGTGTTCCTAATATATTCGTATGTGTCAAACGCTTGGATTTTTCTTTGCTCACAAATTCCTACATTAGCTAACACTTACTATCACCGACGCTTGGACGAATCCTGTGAGTCGTTACTTAATTAGAATTTTGTCATGGAATTTGAGCAATGATGAATTGTATACTAGGTCCGGCGGTCCATTGACTGCACGCGAGGGCCAAGTTGTATGGCATGAGGGGCGTGCAAATGTTTACTATTCACCAGTAAGCATCTCAGGTTTCATGATCATAATCGAATGTGAATACGTTGTGTATTCGCCTATAGTAACATGCAATAATTTCGCCAATGCCCGACCTTTTACCACTTTTAAATGAGAAGAAATACAACTACAAAATAATGGCTTACTCTTGTAGCAATCGTCGTAACTGATTAGAATTCTGTTTCCTGTTCACATCAGCATGAATCAGCTATCTTGACAATGCATTTCGATGAAAGCTTACAATTTCCCAGTGTAGGCACTGCCTTTCTGCCTGAATGGAGGGGCACATCACTGCTATACCTAAGTTAGAACACATTTTTATTATATTACTAATGGCTACTAATGAGTTTTTATTCTATTTTTTTTTTATGTGAGAGGGCGGCAAGCGAGCATGCGGGTCACCTGATGGATAACAATCACCGCCGCCCATGGACACCCGTAACACCAAAAGGGTCACAGATGCGTTGCCGGCCTTAAGCCAAATCTATTAAGGATAGCTTCTACAAAAAAGCAGGAATCTTAAGAATACGAAGTAACACCATCAAAATTACGTATTTTTATTGGGACTACCGGTTGGTGTAGTGGATAGTGATCCTGTCAGTGAAACCAATGGTTGCGGGTTCGAATGCCGCGACGGGTAAATGTTTGTGTGATGAATACGAACATTTATTCCCGAGTCATGGATGTTTATATAAATATTTAAGTATGTTTATCCGTTATCTAGTATCCATAGTACAAGGTTTGCTTAGTTTGGAACTAGATGATTGGTGTAAGTGTCCCAAATATTTATTTATTTATTTATTATAAACTAAAATCCAGGTCAACACTGAGGGAGGAAGAAAATCAAAGACGTTAATGAAATTAGATATTGAACTAAAATCGACCGTTCTATATATTTAGTTCCGATAATTGAATCTTAGAATCAGAGAAAACACGATTGAGGCACTTCCGTTTATCTTGGAAATTTCTCCATCGAAAACGTCTGGAGGTTTTCTAAGCGGTAGTTTGGATTAGATTTAACACAGTAAAGTAATTAGAATTCATTTTTAACCGACCTTTCTGTTGTTCCAAAATTTAAAACAACCATTAAACGGAAGCTATGTGCCAAAGGCTATTATATCCTGACTATCTGGATGATAAGAATGCGTGGACATGAACCGCTCGGCAATATCCAGTATATTTTATCCTTATTTCTCTTTGACGAATTATAAATTTAACAATTATTTCAAATTGTATTTGTATTGACTTATTTAAAAAGAGCAACCCCTGAGTTTCTTGCTCGTTCTTCTGGAGACTGCCTAGTGAATGAGAGATAACTGTATGTCATGACGATTTCAATGTATGTGGATACACCCCACTATGTGGATGGGTGGCCATCCAAGAACTGACCGCGCCAGATATTGCTTAGCTTCGCTAATCGGAAACGAATACCGAAAGCGACTGCGCCAAGAGTATTTAAGTTGTTTACTTTGAGGGTTACCGTGATAACCGCACATTTTCTCTCAAAACAAACAAACAGACCAGTAACCGAGTGAGCTACTCATGTCGTGTTCTTCTCGAGTACAATTGACCTAAAATGGTTGACCTATCATGAAATGTCAGCTCACTGATTCGCTAGTTCCTGTTTGTTCAAAGGTTTCGCTACGAACATAATTAGGTATGGTCCACAGGGTCGCTGGACGCAGACCTGAAAAGAACAAGAACTGGAAATTTATTGGGGAGGTCTGAGTTCAACAGTGGACATCCAGCCCAATTGCAGACAACTATACAATTAGTCATTATCTAAGTAATATTATAAATGCGAAAGTTTGGATGTTTGTTCATTGCTTAATCACGGGGAAACGGGGTATCCTTCCGTTTGGTAAAATATTTTTCCTCAAATTTTACTTCCCAAAAAACTTATTGCACTAGTTTCATTTCCCACAAGAATCTTTAGCAAATTTCTTATTTCGCATTTTAATCACTTGGTCAAATATTAATTTAGCTACTTTTTACTTGCTCAAGTTTTATTAAGTCAAATATATTTTTGTATAATAACAATGTATTTGGGAAAAGCATGTTATGCCAAACCATATTTGACTACATAATATTTGGTAAAATGAAACATTCCCATGTAATTATTTGTTAAACAATAAATTGCCGAAAATAGTGTTGCTAACTGTAAAATTGCGAAAAGTTGTTTTGCCAAATGTTTTTTTGCCAAATGAAAATTTGGGAAACATATTTTGGCATGTGATACTTTGGGAAACGTTTTTTGCTCAACAATTAGTAATCCGGGAAACGGATGAACGGATTTGGATGAAATTTGGTATGTAGGTACAACGCAGTACATTCTTGGAAATTTTAAAGATGTAATAAAAATATTGCATAAAGAAAAATAGTGATAAAAATGATGTCAATACAAGAAATAAAGATAAACTGTCAGGTCACATAATTTAAAGATACTATAAAAGAGAAACTTATTAAAAAAGTATATTATAAAGTATCAGAGTATTTACATGATAATCATCCCTTGACATAACCAGCTCGTTTTCATGCCAGGTTATTTCATAATTAATAATGAAATATAAGGACCGATCGTTGTGGAGATCCTTGGGGGAGGCCTTTGTCCAACAGTCGACGTCTTTCGGCTGATATGATGATGATGATGAATGAAATATAAAACAAAACCTGTTTTTAAAAGAGCAACCCCTCGAGATTCTTGCTTGTTCTTCTCAGGGGAAAATTGCATTATGAATAACCATTAGGTAGCTTAAAAAAAATGAATTTGACTATTTTAAGTATACCCTGTGTACCTACAAAATAAAGCATTTTAAACTTTGACATTGACATGCCCCGGCTTATCTTGTTTATCCCGACAGAGTGAGTAGTTTCCACGGGATAAACGAATTCAATTTCCCTTTCCGAAGCGGCAGTAGCTTGGACATACCGACTGACAGATAAATGCAATAAACCTTTTTTATGCCCGGTAGATTTAAATTGACATTCAACAAATGATATCATGTATCTTACGTTGAAATAAAATGCTTGAAATTTGAAGTTTTGCTTGAAGTTAAACATATCCGCAATAAGTTATTCGACGCAGGCAAAGCCGCGAGCGGAAAGCTAGTTGATTCATAAAGTTGTTTGCTACGACAACGCTACGTCAGATTCGGTGGATCGTTGAACAATAATGAACTACTTAGGCGATGTAGGTTTCAGTTGCGACACACTGCCAGTAGACATTTTTAGGTATGAAAATATCGTCGATGTTTTTGACTGAAGAGATGATTTCGAAATAGTGTTTACCAGATCAGTGGTTCCCAAATGGTGGTCTGCGGAACCCTGAAACATTCATAGAAAACAGTCATCATAACATAAACTACCAACTAACACAACGAGCACTACACACACTCAATGAGATATCTGACAGAACAGATATTGTCATATTTGCAGTATGAGCGAATTTCAAAAAGTCGCGTTATTTGTACTGTTATTTAGTATAGGTAGATATAGTTGGTATACATAATTGTCATTAGTTAACTATCGCATTGGAGTAATCTGTAACGATAGTTATAAACTTGGTAAATAAATAAAATAAATAAATAAACTATCGACGAGCCGCTACCGACACTTACCCTAACAAACAAACAGACTGGATGCAGCTCCAGATATTGGCGTACAATTATCAGACATTAATCCTAATTTTAGTGCTATTATATAATTGAATAAAAAAAAAATCAATGAAAATATTCAAACTACAAGGTACAATCACGATAAACGCTATGTTGTTTACTATGAGCTACGGACTTCACTCACATAGGTAATTAAATTTAAAAAGTCATTGGTACATGGCCTGCCTGGGAATTGAACCCGGACCTTCCAAATTGGGAGACCGCGTCTTAACCGCTGAGTCACCTACGCTCCCTAGACACAGATACAAGCTGTCAAACACGTAGTACCCGTCGTTTATCGTTAAAAGTTAAAAGTGTATTTTGCAAGTGCCATGTTGTATTTTTTTTATTATAAAAGGTTTGCTATGACACTCTGGAGATCAAGATGAATAAACGACAACTTACACATACACACAGAGAAATACATACACACAGACCTACATACATACACCCGAAAAACATGGGCAGTCGGGTAAGTCAAGGCACAAGAAAAGTTTTTAACCGCCTCCGTGGCTTAATGTAAACAACATTGTGTTTACGATTCGGAGGTCGCGGGTTCGATCCCAGCGGGTTACATGTTTAAGTACTCGGTTTGGTTGGTAGTAGGGCATTTTAAATGTCCGCCTGGTTAGCTACCACCATCTTATATAAATCTGCCGCCAAGCAGCAATGTTAATAACATTGGTGTGTTCCGGTTGTGAGAGATAAGATAGCCAGTGTGTGTGTGTGTGTGTGTGTGTATATATGTGTGTGTGTGTGTGTGTGTGTGTGTGTGTGTGTGTGTGTGTGTGTGTGTGTGTGTGTGTGTGTGTGTGTCCAGTCTTTGTACAGTGGGTTTACGAATCGGAAGTAGCCAATCTCCCAAATGTGTTGATGTGTTGGGGTTTCCGGGTCAGTACGCTTCCACCTTCGACCTCATCTTCACTTAACATCAAATGTGATTGAGGTCAAGTACCAACCCATTGTGCATAAAAAAAGGCAGTCAAGTGAGAGTAGGACTCGTGCCCTGAGGGTTTCGTACATAACATCACCATTGACAAACTTTATAAGACCTTTTTTAAATCCCAACCAAAAACGGCGTTAAGTTTGACTTCAAAATCGGTTAAGCGATTACAGAAGCTAACATAGAAATCTGCATACATCCGAAAAAACTTTACTTTCCTGCGGCAGTCGGGTAGATAGATTGTGACTAACATACAGCAGAATATCATATACATATATATAATACATATAGGTACATATACATACAAGTATATAAATAAAAAATTAAAATGTTTATATTAACAATGAACAATACATAGATAAACATAATAACACTGTTGTGATAATTAGAATAGTAAATACAATTAATTATATTTTAGATTAAGTTTAGAATCTGCCGTGCCTTACAGGGTTTCGTGTATGGACTATTGTTTTTTTAAGACCTAATGTAAACATGAAAACATGAATAAATGAATATGAATTTCCTAGCAAGACACCGATTTGTATCACAGGGGAGTAAATGAGGTGGCATCCCCTGCTTGTGTGTCAGACATCTGAAACAATAAACCGGTGTTTGCTCAGTACACCGCGTTGGATGGAGCTGGTATTGCAAGTGGTACAGCTAGCATAAAAATAATGCTGCAGCAGTATGTATTTTTTTTTTCTGTCTACTAAAAGCGTCGACACAGATGAATAACAATTCAAATACCTATTTATAAACCGGTCAAGTGCGTGTCGGACGTCGCACATTTAGGGTTCCGTAACAAATGTGGAATATCAATCAATCAATCAATCATTTATTTATTTGTATACACAGGTGTACAGGTTGTTATGATACATTAACTTATAAATATGATCTCTGTGATCAGCCAAATTGGCATACAAATATGGTAGTCATGATAAAATAGTCGTGAAATTTAATAAACAGCACAATAAATTATATCCGCTAAACAATAACAGTAACATTAACCGCCTCCGTGGCTCAATGTAAACAACACTGAGTTTACGATTCGGAGGTCGCGGGTTCGATCCCCAGCGGGGTACATGTTTAAGTACTCGGTTTGGTTGGTGGTAGGGCATATTAAAATGTCCGCCTGGCTAGCTACCACCATCTTATCTAAATCTGCCGCCAAGCAGCAATGTTAATAGCATTGTTGTGTTCCGGTTGTCAGAGATAAGATAGCCAGTCCCCCAAATGTGTTGGGGTTTCCGGGTTAGTACGCTTCCACCTTCGACCTCATCTTCACTTAACATCAGGTGTGATTGAGGTCAAGTACGAACCCGTCGTGCATTAAAAAAAAAAAAAAAAAAAAAAACATAGAATGAATCAATATTAAACAATTAAATAGCCTCCATTATATTATGTATCAATTTCAAATTTTAAATTTTGTCTTATTTTTATGATAATGGCTGCATGTATGTTAACAACAACAATATAAGCCGTCTGTGGAAGCTACCCGTTTGACCGCAAATTGTCTTGGATGAATTAATATTCCTCAGCCATGCAGGTTTCCTCACGTTTAAGAGCAGTCGGATAAATGCACATAATTAAATTAAATTTAAAAACTCATTGGTACATGGCCTATGGGAATCGAACCCGGACCTCCCAAATTGGGAGACCGCGTCTCAACCGCTGAGCCACTGATGCTCCGAACGCGACCGACGAAATATTACACATTATTCCAATATTTTTATTTCTTTGTTCCTTCTTGGTGCTACCGTATTATAACGTGTATTTGATATTAAACCTAAAATTGCATTAATTTCTTAATTTTTCATTAATTTTAATGAATCATTCATTTATTTAGAACATGTCAAACATATACAAACACAAACATTTACAGGTTTTTACCTGCCTACCTGAATTGCGACTAGCGTTGAAATAAAGCATTTTTGACTTTGACTCTGACCCTAAGCTTGCCAAATTATATTTATTTACTCCGTCTTGCATTAAATCCGCGACAACAAAACATAAGCACATATAGGTGAGGTTTCGGTCATATGTAATGACGTCATGCTACGAGCGCTACGCCGTAGCTGTGAATAGACGTAGTACGCCTACGCGTACGTGACAATGATAAACGCTTTTACAAAATTTCAGAAGACGGCTTCGGTGCTTCAGACCGTAAATCTGGCCAAATGCACGCGCAATGTAGGGTTCCGTAGTTGCCCATAAGAGTATGCGGACTTGGAAATGGCCTTTTTGTTGTTTGATAAATAATTATCAACTGAAAGTACATTTTATAAGTTTTTCATATATACCATTGCCATGGTTTTTTCCCTTATCCAAAACCAACCGTTTAGCTGGCAAGGGGGGAGGGGCACTTCGACAATTTTTTTTTATGCACAACGGGTTCGTATTTTGGGCTCATGCATTTTAAGTAAAGGCATTATGTTTTCC
Source organism: Oegoconia quadripuncta (assembly GCA_949316235.1). Lineage (NCBI taxonomy): Eukaryota > Metazoa > Arthropoda > Insecta > Lepidoptera > Autostichidae > Oegoconia > Oegoconia quadripuncta. The sequence goes on from OX438758.1 coordinate 2,483,303, forward strand.
GATATTATAATATGTACCCATGTGTGTGACTGGAGATACAAATATATATATATATATATAAGTATAAATGTTTCGGACACTTACACCAAGTATCTAGTCCCAAACTTAGCAAAGCTTGTGCTATGGATACTAGATAACTGATAAACATACATAAATATTTATATAAACATCCAAGACTCGGAAATAAATGTTCGTATTCATCACACAAACATTTACCCCTCGCGGGATTCGAACCCGCTACCGTTGGTTTCGCTGATAGGTTAGGTTGGTACACCAATCGGTCGTCAAAAATAAATGCTTTATCTGTATCTAAAATGAATATCCATAATATTTGCATCATTTTGCTGCCACTACTAATGTATTTGCTGCATCGAATGTGAACAAAAAAACCTAACCGTGTTGCGTACTCTGCACAAACGTTTGTGTCGTGAACGTGAACGAAAAAAAATTTTTTTTTATGCACAATGGGTTTTGTACTTGACCTCAATCACACCTGATGTTAAGTGAAGATGAAGTCGAAGGTGGAAGCGTACTGACCCGGAAATCCCAACACATTTGGGGGACTGGCTATCTTATCTCTGGCAACCGGAACACAACAATGCTATTAACATTGCTGCTTGGCGGCAGACTTAGATAAGATGGTGGTAGCTAGCCAGGCGGACATTTAAAATGCCCAACCACCAACCAAACCGAGTACTTAAACACGTACCCCGCTGGGGATCGAACCCGCGACCTCTGAATCGTAAGCCCAATGTTGTTTACTAATAGCTGAGTATTGTTGTAACAGTTTTTTTTTGTGTAAGCAATAAAGTGTTATAAATGTGGTTTCCGTATAGTTTATTTAGTATGGGTTACCGAAAGTTTTTGGATCTAATTGGTTCCTAGTGGAAAGTTCCTCCCTCCAAATATAATAAATATAAATAATATACATCTGCAAGCAGCAATGTTAATAGCATTGTTATGTTCCGGTTGTCAGAGATAAGACAGTCAGCCCCCCAAATATGTTGGGGTTTCCGGGTCAGTACGCTTCACCTTCGACCTCATCTTCACTTAACATCTAGTGTGATTGAGGTCAAGTAAGTTATTCCTAATCAGAAGTGGAACCACCAGTAAACAGGAATTACACAAATAAAATTTCACCCTGTATGACATATATAATATTATTACAGAAAGTGTGCTTAATTATTTATAAATGTGTTATGTGTGTGGAGTTTGCGTGAGAGTGTATGTATTCAGGCATATATCCCCAGTTATTGACATTCTCAAAGTTATGCCACAGCTTAAGAAGAATAAGTAGGTAAGCGTTTTTTTCTTTGTCGTCCCTTCCCCCTGTGTCGACACCTTAACGTCGGTACCAGGCTAGCATAATCACGAGAGGTGCTTCCACGTTCCGGAAAAAGTAAAGTAATTAAAGATCTTCGTGCCGTATCGCACTGATAATTTTTACACTGTGGCCTTGATTATGCCATTTCAACTAAATAACTTTAAAGTAAACAGCTCACTTTACTACATGAGGTGTTGGGAATTCTCACAGCAAGAGTAATGGTGGCCATTTAGCAGAATTATGGAGGTTTGTAAATATACTCGTACCTTTAGTATGTTAAGTGAGCTGTAGGTCACTAGGTGTTATTTACTATTCTACAGGGAATGGAATTACCTAAAAAGCATTCGAGTAAAGGGATGAAATTTAATCTTTAAAGGTCACTAAGTAGAAACCTAGTGACCTTTAAACCTAGTGACCTAGTGACGAGCAGAGGCCCGAATGAAGTAACTTAATCACGGTCTCTTCTATTTATCTAATCTAGTTAGCATATCCATTGGTTTAGAGAGTGTGGAGAGTGTTGAAATGTTTTAATATAGCTTCAGAGGATACAGTTTTCTTAGCAATTCCAAGCGAATATTCCAGATGTCTGAGACACCTCCTCTTAACCCGTTCAAACCTCAGCATATGTACTGTAAAATGTGGTCTCCACACAAGACCAGAACACTTGTAACCAAATTGTTATAGAGCAATATTTTTACCGAAATCATTTGATTCATACATAGATAGGTAAGGTAACAAATGAACAACAAAACATAATTTTGTACATTTTGCATGTGGAGCTGCAGCAGTACAGCTTATTTAGATTGCTCATTGAGCAAAACACTGATTTTCAGCTATTCACTAAGGATGTATAAAAAAATAAATTTAAACTAATCGAAAACCCTGGAACGACTATGATATCATCTGAATACACCAAAAAACTGAGTTGAAAGCTAAATGTCTTCGAAACTGACTGAATTTCATCAAGAATGTTCCCTTTTTTAGTGTTTAATTAAAAAAATACCGCACTCAAATCGGACACACAACGCCGTCAGATACCTGTAGTTTTTCGTCGTTACATACATACATACATAATGTCACGCCTGTTTCCCGTAGGGGTAGGCAGAGAACACAGATTTCGCGGTCCTGCGAACGCTCAGCTGCTGTAGGAAGATGTAGGTATTGGGCGCCGTAGAGAGGATGAGGTTCAGGGTCGTAGGTTTCAGGCCCCTACCAGGACTGCAGCCACTCATGAACGGTGAAGGAGAAGGTCAGGAAGAAGGGATAGGCACTTGAAAAACTTATAAATAAATAAATAAATAAATAAATAAATAAAAAGATATTTATTCATCCACTTAAAAAATATACTACATGATCATTAATTACAGTTAAATTTTCTAACGTAGTGGACAAATAGGTTGGAGCCTCAGCAAAATAGCTGTTTTTCAGTCTCCACCTTGTGCATTCTCTGATAACAGAACGCATAACACGTCAGAAGTTGTTGCACACTACAATACTATTGGCTACAAGCTACATGCAAGCAAGCATTATATGATGAAATCTTAGGAGAAAAAAAAAATTGAAATAATAATAATTGGCGAAAGACACCTACAATTCCTAAACAATTAGTAAGTTGTAATAATAATTTAAAGGAATAAAAGAAAGAATGGCTTCAGTTCGCAAGTTGCATCCAGACTCGACTGCCTAGTTTTTGAAAATAATTTAGAATTCAGAATTTTGAATAATGTTCCAAAAAAGAAAACGCCAGAGAGATTACCGAAAAGAAGACAGAATTTAGAAGAGGTTGTACACCTCGTTACACAGACTTCCACTTCCTACGATCCTGACACACCTCTTCTGCTTCCTTCAATCTCATAAGGTTGTTCATACATTCATTTCGTGGTTACCTGTCGATTAAAAATATTTAAAAATACTAGCTTCGCCCGTGTGGAATCACTTATTGCGAATATATAATATTTCATTTGTTTATCCTGAGGGAACTACTCACTTTATCGAGATAAAAAATATCCTGTGTCTTAATCCAGGCCATATTTTACCCTTGTACCGTTCAACCGTTTCGCCGTGATTGAGCGACAAACAAATAAATAAACAAACAAATATACAAACTATCGCATTTATAATATTAGTTAGATTAGTTGGTTAGATTATTAACAAAGGTTCAGATTTAGCTCAAGTGTTTTTAAATAACTCCACTTGCTAAGGTTTTCTTTCAGTCTATTTTGTATAGAAATAAATTCACTTAAAGACTTGAATTATTGAATACAATTTTTTCACTAAAACTTATCAATTCTCCATTGTGATCGTCGGACCGTGAAAATTGCTGCTTTCAATTTACATTTTTTTTTTACCTTAAAATCGTGAAATTTCGTCACAAACGTCGGTGCTCTTGTAAAGTTTTCAATTAGTTATTAATAACTCGCTTTCAAATGTAAAAACTTTTACAGCCCCCAAGGCGGAAACAATTAATTCTTAGCTCGTGAAATATTAACCAGATCGGTTATTTATTTAGTTTAGTTGAAGTTAGATTGTGTAGTTTCCTTCTGATGGTATACAGGGGTTATCGCTTATGAACTTTGGTGACTAGAACGTCATACACACCCTCATCATCACACATCTTCAAATCTAAAATAGTCAGATTTTACATTTTTAAAGATACTGCTTGTTCAAAAGGCAATTTTCCCCTGAGAAGAACATGCAAGAAGCTCGAGAGGTTGCTCTTATAAAAAAAGGTTTTTATATTACAAAATTATTAATTATTATCTCTTTTTTTTTTTTTTTTTTTTAATTAGCCTATCGTGTCCCACTGCTGGGCAAAGGCCTCCCCCAAACTCTTCCACTCATTTCTATCCTTGGCGGTTTCCCACCATTCCTCTTGAAACGCAATGAGATCATCTCTCCAACGTTTGCGCGGCCGACCCCGACGACGTCTCCTGTCCTCAGGCATCCAGGGCGTGATGGTGTGTGCCCATTTCTCCGGTGGCATACGGCTAACGTGGCCTGCCCAGTCCCATTTAAGCATGGCTGTTTTTCTTCTTATTATCTTATATTATAATATTTCATTATTAATTGTGAAATAGCTTGGTTATGCGAACGGGCTGGTTATGTCCGTGAATGTTTATCATCTAAATAATCTGATATTTTATAATATGTGTTCTTAATAAGTGTTTATTTACTCGTATGTAGTGTATTAATAAGTATTTATATAGTAAATCAACCATCTGGTATCCACAACACAAGCTTATAGTTGCTTACTGTGGAACTAGATGGCGATGTGTGTATGTCTAAGGATATTTATTTATTTATTGAATACAATCTTTTTGACATGACTTTACAATTTATGACGTGTAATAATACTGAACGCGGAATGTAGAGAAATGTTGGAAAGGCCTCCACCGACAAGAGCATAGAATACTTCCAGTGTCCAAACTAGGTAAAATGATTTGACCTGTATTTTAGAGCCTGGTGTCTCCTCTTCTTCTTAGCGATTCGATGGCAATTCTTGAGGACCAGAATGCGTGACTCCTCTGCCTACTGTTCAGGATGATTAAAACAGACGAAACAAAAGATATAATATGCTGCATATTGAACAAGCAATTTCTGAGTATAAGGGTATACTAACAACTAAGAGTATATTTATTAAGCTAGGTACATCTGGATCTGGTATGTGTGTGTAGTGTACGCGGACGTGCGTGCATGTGCATGAGCGATTGAGAGTGTTTGTGTGCGAGGGCGTGTGTGTAGATGTATGTGATGATTAAATATGGATAGCTTTCTGCCCGAAGCTTCGCGGAAATTTGTTTATCCCGCGGGAATACCCCCATTATCGGGATAAGAAATATCCTATGCCTTAATCATGGGTATATTATACCTATAATATATATATTTAACCGCCTCCATGGCGCAATGTAAACAACATTGGGTTTACGATTCGGAGATCGCGGGTTCGATCCCCAGCGGGGTACATGTTTATGTACTCGGTTTGGTTGGTGGTAGGGCATTTTAAATGTCTGCCTGGCTAGCTACCACCATCTTATATAAATCTGCCGCCAAGCAGCAATGTTAATATCATTGTTGTGTTCCGGTTGTCAGAGATAAGATAGCCATCCCCCAAATGTGTTGGGGTTTCCGGGTCAGTACGCTTCCACCTTCGACTTCATCTTCACTTAACATCAGGTGTGATTGAGGTCAAGTACCAACCCGTTGTGCATAAAAAAACCCTTCTTTCTTGGGCAGTCAGGTAAACATCAAACACTAATTCAATTTTAGGGAGGAGAGTCGGCGGCCAGGATTTGATACGGTGGCTCCGATTTAATACTCATCTGGTGGTTAGAAACTCTGACCACTATACCAAATGGTCGCGGGTTCGAATCCCGCTAGGGGCATATGTTTGTGCGGTGAATACGGACATGTGCACCCGAGTTATGGATGTTTTCATTTATAATAAGTATTTATTTACAAAAAAAAAATTATTTATGTAGTATATCAACCATCTGGTATCCGCAACACAAGCCTATAGGTGCTTACTGTGGAACTAGATGGCGCTGTGTGTATGTCCAGGTATATTTATTATTATTATTATTTATTTAAATCTCGATGAGGTGAGAGAATGTCACAAAATGTCTGCTAGCGTCCAATTTATCATGATGGAATTTACTCTGTGACACTTCTGAGACCTGTACGAATTTAACACGTCTAAAAGACGTCTATGGTAACATACTCGTATAAACAGACGCGTAAAAAGCATTATCCTCTTTTTGTCTTCGTCGTACTCGGTTAAAATATCTAAAGGAAACATGTTATTATGATAAAATGCTTGTGGCTATATTTAGCCGTCCGCGTGTAAAAGTGCCGATATGTGACAAGTTTGATGAAGAAAACTGACAGTTCTATTATAAGATCATAATTGTTATGTCGCTTACCACCACAGCGTAGGATGAATAAGGCAGTAGAATAAGCGACGCCATCAAAATTGTTTCATTAAACATTATAAAAATTTGGCCTAGAATTTAACGGCAACTAAACTAAACTAAAACCAGCTTTAGAGTGGTGCCGTCGCATCGTACTGTTCCAGGGAGAAATAGATAGTACTACTTTAAAACTGGTTTTAGTTTAGTTTAGTTGGTGTACATCCGAATCGACACCATTTTCTGTTTTGTAAATAAATACATATATATACAGGACGACCGATTGTGTAGTGGATAGTGACCCTATTAGCGAAACCAACGGTTGCGGGTTCGAATCCCGCGACGGGTAAATGTTTGTGTGATGAATATGAACATTTATTCCCGAGTCATGGATGTTTATATAAATATTTATGTATGTTTATCCGTTATCTAGTATCCATAGTACAAGCTTTGCTTAGTTTGGGGCTAGATGATTGGTGTAAGTGTCCGAAATAAGTTTTTTACCGTAACGAAAAAAATAGGGCACATTAGGTAAGTGAAATAGAAGTTATTGGCATAGGTAGTTTTTTTTTCAAAACTATTATCCACACAAAATAAACTAAGGTCGTCAATCCGATGTTTCTCGCTATTTATCGTTGGAACACATGGTTTTCAGGGATTTTGATGCATCGATGTGATACAAGTAGGGAAACCCCACCGTGGATACCGAAAATCAGCGCTGCTACGACTTATCTCACAACAGTACAAAGCTGAACTTGGCACCTTTTACTTTGGTAAGTACCTTCTGCTGCTGAAGTTTTAAGTACCCAGATACATACTTCATCATCATTATCATCACTACAACAATCTACAATCCCGCTTCACACGTAAACACACTGCGTCAGCCTACCCACACCGGCAGACGCCCGCGCCGCTCGGTGCAAAGACTACAATGTATGCTCGGTGGCAGGTTAACAAAAGCACAATATTACAAATTGTAATACTGTGACAAAAGTACTCAACTCCCGTACATACCAAATAAACACGTACACACACACACACACACACACACACGCACACACACACGCACACACACACACGCACGCACGCACGCACGCACGCACGTTATTTGGCTTAAAATTACTTAATTCTTTTAGTTTGACTTTTAACACTATGCAAGTTAGACTCGCTAACATAACGACTCGTATATTACTGAGGATTGTTTTATTGATACCTATATAATAATATCTAATAATGTAAAAGTACCAATTTTCTTGTAATATAATTAATAAATAAATAAATAAATAATATCAGCCGTAAGACCGAAGGCCTCCCCCAAAGATCTCCACAACGATCGGTCCTGCGTTGCCCGCATCCAGCGCCATCCCGCGATCTTTAGCAAATCGTTGGTCCACCTTGTGGGGGGCCTGCCCACGCTGCGTCTTCCGGTGCGTGGTACAATACAATACAATACAAATACTCTTTATTGCGCAAAATAATTTACAATAATTTTGATGATAACAATAGAACACAATTAGGCGGTCTTATCACTAAAAGCGATCTCTTCCAGACAACCCACAGCTACGGGACATTTGTAGGTAGAAAAACAGGTAGGGTGCATGCATAAATATAATAATAATATCATATTAATTGACTTAATTATATAAATATATACATAATACATATAAATATATACATAAATAAATAAATATATATATAAATAAATAAATATATATATAAATAAATATGTAGAAATACTTAATATATAGTATAAAACACAATCACTAGAAGCACTTATAGATAGTCAACTAATGTTCACGAGGCGGGAGTCAACGAAAAGAAAAAATTCAGAGACCTAAGTAGTGGTTTTTGACTTGACATTTAAAAATATTTAATGATTGAGCCTTCCTAATAGATTCCGGCAAAGAGTTCCACAGACGAGTGGCTTGCAGTCTGAAGGACTGGCTATAGAATTTTGTTAAGTTAGGAGGGACGTAGAGACGAAGATTTTCGGAGTGGTACGTGGTACCTACCTATTGTAAACATATTTCAGTGAACAGTGTACTTCTTTATACTCATAAGTCATTATTCGTAAGCAGATTGTATATTAGAATGTTTGTGATAATAAATATATATATTCATTCACCTCCTTTCTGGGGCACTCGAGTTCCTGGGTCAAGTAGAACAACCCTACCACGAATAAGTACGAAACGTTTGAGGAAAATAAATCAACAAATACATAGATATGTTTACCTATCTACTAACAAATATGAAAATATCAAAGGGGCACAATAATTTCGAGAATTTTCCATGTCAAAGCGGCAAACAATATTGCGATATATGACCCCCGTTTGGCGCGACCCTAATAAATATCCTTGCACTCAGTGGAATCAAAGATATATTTACATACACACACATATCGACTGGCAAACATATTATAAGTAGTGTGACTTGTGACTCTTTCCTCAAAACATTGACCTGATTTTCGTAATTTCAGTTGTTCTATATCTGCCTTAAAGATATTATTAATTTTGTGATGTGAACGCCGCCGAGTCTGAAGTCTTTACAAGAAGTAGATATTCTTTGAATATGTTTGGGATATCACTGACCCCCATTTGGGACCTTGGTCGTGGCGTGACGTCAGTGACTTGTACTTGGTAACTGGAGGAACTCACGTTCGTATTTGATATCTGCTCAGTGATACTTACCTATATGTGTTTGTTTTGAAACTGGATAACTCTTTCTAAATGTATACTTATTCTTTCTATGACATGAGATTTCACTTCGCATTGTGTGTATCTGAAAGTAAGCTTTTAACCTGCACTGTGGCGTAATAAGGTTTGTAAAGCGGAGGTCGCGGATTCGGTTCCCAGCCGAGTACGTGTAGTTCGGTTTGGTTGATAGTAGGACATTTTTTCTCGACAGCTCTAAAAAGGAGGATTATGTTTTTCGAGTCTCGTATATACGAGTATGTATGTAGTACATTTCTATGTTACCTCATGTAGCCTGAACGTCTTGACCGATTTTGAAGTGCATGGTGTCGTTCGATCCGACTTGATTCCCGGAATGTCATATATTCCATCTTGTATTAAAAAAGTATAACATGGCGCGAGCAATAATACAAAATTATGCTGTCCAATTTTTTGGGTTTTAAATACTAAGGCGCTGTCTCCACGAGCGAGACAATCGCAACGAGTCGGCGCTTCTATCGTCTATACACACATATATACATACACTCGAAAATCATTACACTCCTTCCGAGGCAGTTGGGTAAAGACCAAAAGACCCAATATTTATTGCGAATTTTGCGGGCGCCATGTTGGATTTCCTACCATCAATTATGATTTATTTATCTATTTATTTTCGGGAAAATGACAGCCGTTACATTATAATATAAAGTAGAACAAAATAGTCATTGCATAGACAAAAATAGTCCCCACAGATAGTCACTCACAGAAACGGAAAAATATATGTTTGGGAAATAGTACATTTTATGATATTTAATTTAATGTAAGAAGCGTAACAGGATTAGCAGGTGATATTTAGATCTATACAAGCAAATATATGAATATTAAATATTAGTAATAATAATACAATACAATACATTAATATATAATAAGAAAGCTTCAGTTTATGAAATATGAAATATCCTTGGACATACCTAACCGACATTTTCGATTTTTGGAAAAGGATCGATTAATATAAAATCGATTATCCGGCAACACTTAGGACTATTAAGAAATGGTAAAAGGAGTTGGTGATAGATGGCGTTGTTATCTATATTTCTATGATTAGTCGAATGTACACCAACTAAACTAAAACGAGTTCTGGAGTGGTGCCGTCGCATCGTACTGTTCCAGGGAGAAAGCGACAGTACTACTTTAAAACTGGTTTTAGTTTAGTTTAGTTGGTGTACATTCGAATCGACACCAATATTGTACAATGTTTTCATATATTGTCAATAGACTCATGAGAAGGGATCCTTTAACATCCTTTCATCTTTACGGGTATTCTTGTAACACCGTGTATATATAAATACAAATTAGGTAGGTACTACTTTAAAACTTCTATAATGCTTGTATACCATAGTTCGAATATTTATTTAAATACTGAATGTCTCGTCGAGTCACGTTTATAACGGTATTTCCATTGCGAAAATTTAACTAATTTCTTTTTATAAAACGTTTGTTGATACTTGTGAAAGATTGCAAAATGAACGCTTTCCTCACTAGAACTTTAAATTGCCTTTCTTGAGGATAACGGCGCTTTGATAAATTGTGATTTAATGACATTAATTACAATTCAATGCATTGTATTTTTTTTTGGAACATGGAGCAGCGCTGACGTCACCTGAACGTTGTTGAAACCTAAATTGATAGATTTTACAATTAGATTTGGAGCGTGACCATAAGGATCTGCTCGCTGGTGTCGGTGCCGCGTGAATGATAGTGAATAATTGCTTGAATACGCTGCAAACCAAGCAATAGTAATGACGACCGGTTGGTGTAGTACCAACCGGTACTACACCAACCAACTAAAGTAGTTAGTAGTAGTAAATGTTTGTGTGATGAATAGGAACATTTATTCCCGAGTCATGGGTGTTCATATAAATATTTATGTATGTTTATCCGTTATCTAGTATCCATAGTACAAGCTCTGCTTAGTCTGGGACGTACGTATGCGTAGTTGCAACCGATGGGCACGAACCTCGGCTTAGGACGTTGCGTGGGAAATTTAAAGACAGACTACCATCGCTTGGTAATGTGTATAGTCAGAGAGATGAAACGACGCAAGAAACTCTCTGACACACAATTTTGAATTTGGAAAAAGCTAATGTACTGTGGTGTAGGTAATTAGTGATAGTGAGGGACCCAGGACGACCGTAGTTGCACCCAATTAATTGGTGATAGTGAGGGACCCAGGACGACCGTAGTTGCACCTAATTAATTGGTGATAGTGAGGGACCCAGGACGACCGTAGGCACACCTTATTGCGATCGCGTTGAGTTGTAGCGGTGAGCGCGTACCTGTGCTTTGCCCCCCCTGTAGGAGGAGACCTGATAGGAGGGCCCGCCGCCGCCGTTGCCCTGGCGGCGGGCGCCGCGCTGGCGTGGTTGCGCACGATTACCGAAGGGGTACCCGTGGCCACCCAAACACCGGGGGGTTTTTAGTGGGTAGGACCGCTCCCGTCTGGAGCGGTGAGTCCCACATATCCTCGCCGCTGACCCCTGTCAGTTTTCCCCCCGTCAAAAAAAAAAAAAGGAGGAGATCTGATGATAACGGTGTAGTATGTGTATGAAGCACCTCTACCCTTCTTATTTTAACTGGCTAATATGTATGTTTACCCTCTTATTCATAAAAATTTACAAACGCTTTATAAGCCTGTTTTAGTTAAAGTGTGTTTTGTCTCTGTCGTTCATAAGGAAATGTTGTAATGAAAGAAAGTGACGAAACACACTTTAACTAAAACAGGCTTATAAAGCGTTTGTAAATTTTTATGAATAAGAGGGTTAGTATATAAGTCCATGCACTATTGATTTGGAAGCATTACATACGCGTGACACGTGTTGTGCGTTTCATTTATTACTCGTCCTAGGTCGCCACATTGCAACGGAACAAGACTTTTTTATCTCACTTTTACAATGACGTATCATATAATTATATCTATTACATTATAGCAAGATTCATTTCAAAATAACAATGATTGTTTAGTTATGACAATGAGTAAGAATGACACCCCAGTAGTGTCATGAAACTGTCTCATTCATGAGATGACACCAATAATAAGACAATTAATCAATTTGATTACAATTACATGATGAGCTGTCGTGGCGTAGTCGCGTTCGCTATTTGAGTTTGATTTGCGAAGTTAAGCAATGTCTGATTGTCAATCCTTAGATGGGTGACCCGGCTGTTTTCAATTCAAGTCGTTAAGCCAAGTCGGTGGCCTATAGCAGCTAAAAACCCGGCCAGTCAGGTAACCACTAGTCTAAAACAAATACACTAACCCGCTAGGACAGTCAGGCCTCTATTTCACCAAGTTGACAATTGTCAGCGACATATGTCGGCTGACAATTCGACATATGTCGCTGACAATTGTCAACGGATTGACAAATTATTTCGTATAGAAAAGCTTATAAACATTGACAGGCATTTTGTGACAATTGTCCTTATCTCAATCAAATGACAATTATGTTGTGAAACAAGAATCATTTTTTGAACTCGACATATTTGTAGATTTGTCGGTAATTGTTGACATGAGATCGAGGCTGTGTCAGGCTAGCGTGACAATTGTAGTGTTTTCGTTGTTAATTACAAAATGGCTCTCCGTGAAAGCAGCAGTAGTGACAGTGATAGTGATTTAAATGAGTTCGCATATAGGAGAATATATAGAGAACGAATAAATTTCTCCTTTGACATTACTGAATTAGCGTTTAAGGAAAAATTTCGAATTAGTAAAACCAGTGTCGAATACTTAATAAATGAAATCGGTGCGGTTATATTTTTTTGACAATTGTCGCACCTGTCAACTTGGTGAAATAGGGGCCAGGTAGTCTAAAACAAATACACCAACCCGCTTTGGGCCCGCGTAGTGTATTATGGCTCACACCTCTCCCAATGAGATGAGGCTGTGCCCCTCTAGTGGGCACTTGTAAGGCTGTTGATGATGATAAATGTTTGCAGGCTGGTCTCTACTTAGCACTTAGAACTTAGACCGCCTCCATGGCTCAATGTAAACACATTGGGTTTACAGGTTGGTGGCAGAAGCGCTTAGAAGCTCGGAAGTTGTCACAGTTTGACATCAGAAGGGCAATTCTCGTAATATCTCGTATTACAATTACAGTCAAAATTCAGTTCGGATCCAGTCTCGATCTCCTAAATGTCAAATGCGACATTAAATATAAAGATTCGTAATGTAATTATATCGAAATGTGATCGAAAGTTGAACAAAGCTCTCACTATTAATTGTTCAGTATTGCCCAGCTGAAGTGATATAAGTAGTTTTTTGACAAATGTGAAAGAGAATAAATAGAAGGTAGCAAGCGCATATTTGACGAACTGTAAATTTTTTTAATCTCGAACTTGATATTAAAAGCTTTGTTCAACTTTCGATCACATTTCGATATAATCACATTACAAACCTTTATATTGTAGTACGACAATTACGTATTTGACATTTGGAGACCGAGACTAGATCCGAACTGAATTTTGACTGTAATTGTAATAAGAGATATTACGAGAATTGCCCTTCAGATCACCATAGGACACCGGACGGATTTCGGAATTCAGAATGTCAAGCATGAGTTTGCGTTCCTCACTCCAATTTTTGCATTCCCAGAGAATGTGATGACCTGCTTGATCTCCTTCGCCACATTCACATTCAGAAGATTCGACCAGAATAGAGGTAAGCTTTGCTTTAAAGTTTGGGTAATATTCTGTTGAAACAAGCATCGTCGCACACCGGTCGCGGCTACTCGGCTAAGAATAGGTAGAGTCGCAGTGTCAAGACTCAAGACAGCCGCCAGGTCAAGGTTGTCACGTAAAAAATAATTTTGACTGTTGCGTATCCAAGCATAATCTTTAACTAACAATAGATGAAATTACAGAATAACTGTAATAATCTCAGGGACAAAAGAGAATCAGATTTGAACAAGAAACAAATACGCAATAGGCTGCCATTAATCCGCTACCGTCCTTTTGACATTTATAGCTCACAAAAAGAGGTTCCCAATTCGCGTACTGTAAAATTGTCCTTCTTTTTGAATTAACGATGATTTTTTCTTTTTTTATGTACGACGGTATCGTACTTGACCTTGATTTAAGTGAAGATGAGGTCGAAGGTGGAAGCTTACTGACCCGTAAACCCCAACACATTTGGGGGACTGGCTATCTTATCTCTGACAACCGGAACACAACAATGCTATTAACATTGCTGCTTGGCGGCCGATTTAGATGAGATGGTGCTAGCTAGCCAGGCGGACATTCAAAATGCCCTACCACCAACCAAACCGAGTACTTAAACATGTACCCCGCTGGGGATCGAACCCGCGCGACCTCCGAATCGTAAACCCAATGTTGTTTACCTACATTAAGATCCCCATCTTAATGTAGGACATTTAAAATGCCCTACCACCAACCGAACCAACCTCTCGAGATGGTCCCATTTAAATTTTATCAAATTCTGATGATGGAATCAACACATGTGAGGATAACTAAACTTCTTAACCGTTGCTAAAGTAGATAGGTACAAAGTTTATTGCAAAGTAGTTGCATATCAAATACAGCTATGTGGGTACTAAATTGTAGCGAAACTTGTAATATTGTAATCAACACTATTATCTAAATATATATAACTCAAAGGTGACTGACATAGTGATCTATCAACGCCCAGCCCAAACCACTGGACGGATCGGGCTGAAATTTGGCATGCAGGTAGATGTTATGACGTAGGCATCCGCTAAGGAAGGATTTTGATAAATTCTACCCCCAATGGGATAAAATAGGGGATGAAAGTTTGTTGTTTGTATTTTGATAAAATCTTCCACGCGGACGAAGTCGCGGGAGGAAAGCTAGTCAATGATAAACTTAATGCATTTTTCCGTTTTCTATTAAAATAGTGACAAAAGTGCATCTTTCTTTTTTGAGAGAACCTTGTTATAAATACTTAATGTTTACATTTGTTGTGTACCTATGAGTACAATACAATGCAATACAACGCAACGCAACGCAACACAACGCAACACAACAACACTTCAACACAACATAACTCAACACGACACAATACATATACACTTTATTGCACAACAGAAAAGAAAATACAGTTACAGAAAGTGGTAGAATTATAACGTACAATTGCATTAAGTAATTGTGCATCTGATTAAATCTGAATGCTCTTGTCAGATAAAAAAAATATCAAGCGACTTTATAGGTAGGTAATAACCGTAGTCGGGGTTTTTTAATATATACATTTTTTTAGTATTTAATTTTTTTGATAATATATAGATAACTTCATTTTTTTCACCGAGTCCTATCATTTGATACCCACTTCTAGGTAATAGAATTATTTGCTGTCAATTGTGACAAAATGACCGCCAGCGTCCGCCATATTGAATTTCTCACGTTTCCCGAGACAAGTACGAATATAACGGACCAGTAAGGCTGTTGGAGGCAAAACACGTTCAGTAAAAACACTGTAGCGATCGATATTTTAACGCAATCTGACCAACGAAATATACTCATAAGTTAAGATAGCGTATTAAAATTGCTTTTAAAAATTATGTAGGCGGCACTCCATCAACATTTGACTCAATGTGTTATTAAATAATTCCCGTCGATCTAAGTGGAATAAGTCCTTTCGTACTCACCAATTCCCCCGTCAAGGGACCTATTTTCAAAGACAACCTCTTTAAAAATTTATATCGAACGAGTCAAAAATAAGGGTTTTGATCAGACTTTAGTTATAGGTACTTCATATTGACATTACCGTTAGAAAGACCATAGAATGAAAGGGTCCTTAACAATTCAGGGATATGATTTACTTATACCATTTTTTAAATTTGTTAGTAATAAGTAAGTAAATAATAAGACGACCGTTTGGTGTAGTGGATAGTGACCCTGTCAGCGAAACCAACGGTTGCGGGTTCGAATCCCGTGAGGGGTAAATATTTGTGTGATGAATACGAACATTTATTCCCTAGTTATGGATGTTTATATAAATATTTATGTATGTTTATCCATTATCTAGTTATTATCTAGTCCATAGCACAAGCTTTACTTAGTTTGGGGCTACATGATTGGTGTAAGTGTCCGAAATATATTTATTATTTATTTATTATTAAAAAAGAACAAAAAAAAATAGTTATTCACTTCGCAAGTTTACACACATTTTTAATAAATAAAATTCATAGATGAACAACGATTAGAACATGTGAAATCTGATTATTGAACTAGGAAATAACTATTTAACTATTTAGGTACTATGCCTCACGGAAGCAAGTTGGACGGCGTATTTTTTCTATAAGATATAGGTATTTTCAATTGTGTTTTATAAATTTGTTGTTTCATTTACATACTTAATTAAATTGTATAATTATTATTCCCATAGATAATATAAATTAATTCCGATTTCAATTTACACCTATAAATTTAATCCTTTAAGAATACTTAAACTGTTACCTATCGGGTTTTTTGGTTTTTAAATATAAAAACCAAAAAACCCGATTGTAACTATAATTTGGAAATTGGTTTTTTTACTATAAAATATATTCTATCAAGACGAATCGAAGGACACCTCGCATTTGAAAATCGGCAAGCCAATAGGTAACAGAAATCAACATACATACATGTAAAATCTTTGTTAAAGAAAAAAAAATACATACCTACTTAGCCAATAGGTAACAGAAATCTACATACATACTTAACCATAGGTAACAGAAATCTACATACATACTTAGCCAATAGGTAACAGAAATCTACATACATGCTTAGCCAATAGGAAACAGAAATCAACATACATACATACTTAGCCAATAGGTAACAGAAATCAACATACATACATACTTAGCCAATAGGTAACAGAAATCTACATACATACTTAGCCAATAGGAAACAGAAATCAACATACATACATACTTAGCCAATAGGTAACAGAAATCAACATACATACATACTTAGCCAATAGGTAACAGAAATCAACATACATACATACTTAGCCAATAGGTAACAGAAATGTACATACATACATACTTAGCCAATAGGTAACAGAAATGTACATACATACATACTTAGCCAATAGGAAACAGAAATGTACATATATACATACTTAGCCAATAGGTAACAGAAATGTACATACATACATACTTAGCCAATAGGTAACAGAAATGTACATACATACATACTTAGCCAATAGGAAACAGAAATGTACATACATACATACTTAGCCAATAGGTAACAGAAATGTACATACATACATACTTAGCCAATAGGTAACAGAAATGTACATACATACATACTTAGCCAATAGGAAACAGAAATGTACATACATACATACTTAGCCAATAGGAAACAGAAATCAACATACATACATACTTAGCCAATAGGTAACAGAAATCTACATACATACTTAGCCAATAGGTAACAGAAATCAACATACATACATACTTAGCCAATAGGTAACAGAAATCAACATACATACATACTTAGCCAATAAGTAACAGAACCAACATTGGTCAACACAGCCCTTTGTATCGAATGTGTGCATTATGTAATTGCACAAGAAACCAGATTGATATATTTTCAGGAACAATCGCCTCCACTAAGAAAGTTATCTATGGTTGTATATGTATTAAGCATTAATCATCGTTTCTTTTTGTACAACAATTATAAATAGGTCTTCTTGTATTGTCTTTGTGATTTAGTTCGTTAATAGACTATTTTATTGTTAAATATTGAAACTGTATACCCATGTGCATGCTGTGTTCACATCCAGTAGGATATATTCAGTTAATTGTGTCGTAATGTTGGGTAAGACTGAAAATATTTTGAATTGAACCCAGTTTTATGAACCGTTTAAAAAAGAAATCTTAAATACATACACTCGAAAAACATAACCCTCCTTTTTGAAGCTATCGGATAATATATATGTACTGATTTAGCGCGCAAAATTTGAGCGGGATCTGTCATTTAATTTGTTTTAAACTACACTTTTTGTTGGTCATAGTTTTGAGTCCTCGGCGATTTTTACAATGGAAAATATTGTTGAACAAAGAGTGTGCTTAAATTTTGTGTTTCAAATGATATTTCATGTGGTGAATCACTAAAAATGTTGCGAAATACCTACGGCGAATCGTGTATATCGAAAACAAGGGCTTATGAATGGTATAAGGCTTTTAAAGAAGGCCGAGAAGTAGTAGTAGACTTGCCTCGTTCTGGTAGACCTTCAACCGCTACGACCAAAGAAAACATCGACAGAATCAAGAAGCTAGTGCTCGAAAATCGACGTATGAGTCTGAGAGAGTTGGCTAGTGAGGTGAACATATCTTTTAAGTCCGTCCACAACATTCTCATTGACATTTTAGGCATGAAACGCGTCGCCGCTCGACTAGTTCCAAAAGAGCTCAATTTTGTTCAAAAAGCGCAGCGAAAGCATGTCGCTGAAGACATGGTTTCCCGAGCTTCTACGGATCCGACCTTTATGAAACGTATAATAACTGGCGACGAGACATGGGTTTATGAGTACGACATGCAAACAAGCCAACAGTCTTCAGAATGGCGTCTCGAAAACGAGCCGAAACCCAAAAAACCGCGGCAAAGTCGCTCCAAAATCAAGGTGATGCTGACAGTTTTTTTTGACTACCGTGGTGTGGTTCACTCCGAATTCCTTCCAGAGGGAGAAACAGTGAATAAAGAATATTATTTAGGCGTCATGAAGCGTTTGCGTGAGAGTATCCGCCGAAAACGTCCAGATTTGTGGCAACACAACTCATGGATGCTGCACCATGATAATGCACCATCACATACAGCCATTATAGTGAAAGAGTTTTTAGCGAAAAATTCAACAAAAGTTCTCGACCAAGCACCGTATTCACCTGATATGGCTCCGTCTGACTTTTTTTTATTTCCCAAGTTAAAATTACCACTTCGAGGAAAACGTTTTGAGTCGATAGAAGCCATAAAAGAAAATTCGCTGAATGAGCTAAAGGCCATACCGCAAATAGCCTATGAAAAATGTATGGAAGACTGGGTGAAGCGGTGGAGATGTTGTATTGCAAGCGATGGGGCCTACTTTGAAGGCGATAAAATAAATTTAGATGAATAATTTGTATTTTTTGTTTTATTGACAAATTCCCGATACTTAGTACACTGAATGTATATCTATCATAAATGTGAAAGATTGGATGTTTTTTTTTTGTTCCTCAATCACGGCAAAACGGATGAACGGATTTGGATGAATCTTGGTAAATAGGTAGAACATACCCTGGATTAAGATATAGGATAGGTATCTTTTATCCCGATAAAGTGGTAAATAAATTTCCGCACTGAAGTTACTCCACGCAGGCGATAAATAAAGCAATAAAACCTAAATATCTTTCAAACAACTGAAACGTTTGCAAATCAAAATCAAAAAATGCTTTATTTTGTAGGTACACAGGGTACACTTAAAATAGTGAGATTTTACATTTTTAATGCTTGTTCAAAAGGCAATTTTCCCTTGAGAAGAACAAGCAAGAAACTCGAGAGGTCGCTCTTTTAAAAAAAGGTTTTTATATTACAAAATTATTATTTTATATTATAATATTTCATTATTAATTGTGAAATAGTCTGGTTATGCGAACGGGCTGGTTATGTCCATGATTGTTTATCATCGAAATAATCTGATATTTTATAATATGCTTTCTTAATAAGTTTCTGTTTTATAGTATCTTTAAATTATTACAGTGTAACATAGGCCTCCAGCTTCCTTCTTCGCGTCAGGACTTAACAAAGGAACGTTACCAACCAAATCGTCGCACTTGTCCAAGGGGCGAGCCCACTCGAGATGTCGCAAAATCACCACAAGCGCAACCGAGTCGCATCGCAATAGTGTTGCACAAAGCTAAACAATTTTGTATGCCCACCGTCGAATAATTTATTTACGAAAATATTAAATAGGTGTACAACTGACCATTGTTAGCGATGACCGCGACTTGGCGCGTTTCGTTACGCGCGTTCACTTTTTATTTTATTGGTTTAAATTTCTTTATCTATTAAATGAAACGTAAATTAATTCGTCGCGTGAGGCACAAGTCATAGAAATAGCATATACACCTTGTTCGAATGTCCATGTGAAATATTTATGGATATTGCATTGGTAAGAAAAACCTCGTTCTGGTTGTCAGAGACGAGTCGGTCGGTCCCCAGCGGGGTAATGTTTAAGTACTCGGTTTGGTTGGTGGTAGGGCATTTTAAATGTCCGCCTGGCTAGCTACCACCATCTTATCTAAATCTGCCGCCAAGAGCAATATTAATTGCATTGTTGTGTTCCGGTAGACAGAGATAAGGTAGCCTATACATAGCCATTTGAATGAATTACTGACTTTGCGGAGGCGACTTATGTGAGCTGGAAGTTTATCTTTATTTCTTGTATTGACGCTATGTTTATCACTATTTTTCCTAAATGATGCTATATTTTTTTGACATTATATTAGATTTTCAAAAATTTACTGTGACGATCATACACTTTAAATTTGTCTCTAAGTGACACTACAGGACTTTAGTAACTTATTAGTAATCTGTGCTACAGGTTTAGTAACTTATTAGTAATCTGTGCTACAGGTCTCAATTGATAAATTGCGCGAACGGCTCGTTTTTGTAAAACAAAGATTGTATTTATATCCGCGGCATTTCCCCACAGCAAGATACCGTAAGACATCAGGTTATGGAAATATCTAAAATATACTCATCTAGCAGTATTTACGTCCGATAATCCGTTATCGAGTGGAGAGACGAAAATGGATCAAATAAGGAATGAGTATGTAAGAGGGAGTTTAAAAGTGGCAACCGTGATAGAAATGATGAAAGGATTTGTGTGAGGGGTGATATTTATCACACAAACCTATCGGGATTCGAACCTGCAACCGTTGGATTTGAAGGCATGGTCTGTGCATTAAACAATCGGTCTTCAAGTAGCCGCCATTCTTAATTTATTTAAAATTTTTTGGTGACATATTTGGTATTCAATTTGGTTGGTGGTAGGGCATTTTAAAATGTCCGCCTGGCTAGCTACCACCATCTTATCTAAATCTGCCGCCAAGCAGCAATGTTAATAGCATTGTTGTGTTCCGGTTGTCAGAGATAAGATAGCCAGTTCCATCTTCAGTTAACATCAGGTGTGATTGAGGTCAAGTACGAACCTGTCGTGCATAAAAAAAATACAATGTCATCAACTTTCAGAGCTAAGATTTCACCAAATATAAGTCCTTTAAGAACCATTAAGTCATATTTCAAACATTAAGACTTATCTAACACTAGTGGGGGACAGCCTGCTATAGCCAGAGATAATACAGGCCTCTCCACTATTCGGGCCCAGTGCGGATTAGTGAATTTGCGTCTGATAAATTGTGACGAGGTATTCAACCTCGACTTCTTCATCTTTTCGATACTCTTTGGCCTTTTACTTTTTTCGAATTCGATTCAAAATTTTGAATTCTAAATTGTTTTCTAAAACAGAGGGGAGTCGTTTTCCAGAACTGTTAGAACGGGGTCATGGTACACGATCTATATTTTTATTCTATTGTAAATTTTATTCTATTCTAATAGCTCAATGTAAACAATATTGGGTTTACGATTCGGAGGTCGCGG
The DNA here is from genome assembly GCA_949316235.1 of Oegoconia quadripuncta. NCBI lineage: Eukaryota > Metazoa > Arthropoda > Insecta > Lepidoptera > Autostichidae > Oegoconia > Oegoconia quadripuncta. The sequence continues at coordinate 2,504,848 of OX438758.1, forward strand.
GTTCGATCCCCAGCGGGGTAAATGTTTAAGTACTCGGTTTGGTCGGTGGTAGGGCATTTTAAATGTCCGCCTGGCTAGCTACCACCATCTTATCTAAATCTGCCGCCAAGCAGCAATGTTAATAGCATTGTTGTGTTCCGGTTGTCAGAGATAAGATAGCCAGCCCCCCTACTACTACTTATGCCAATAACTTCTATTTCACTTACCTAATATGCCTACTTCTTTCCTTACGGTAAAAAAACTCATCCGGTATATTTGCCTAAAATTCAGTGGGTATAATTAATACTCCGACCAACCGGTCGGAGGAGGCCTGGGATAGAGAGCCGTGGAGAGGGAGGAGGGAGGCCTTTGCCCAGCAGTGGGACAGTATGGGCTCCTAATAATAATTAACAAATATTCGTCTACTACTATTTATAAATCTGTGGTTTAGATGAAACATTAGTCACCGTCGTCTCTACATTTCCGGAACTGTCAGACATTTGCGCAAGTTCCTCTGCTGAAGGTCAGGAATAATTGGCATCTATTAAAAATCTCACCTGCAAATAAATTAATTTCAAACTTATGGCCCCGACAAACGATTGTCGCAAATAAATAAAACAAAACAATAAAAGGAATGAATTTGAATTCGTAAATAATTGCATTGTAATTCCAATTAACTGGTACTGTTGATTACGATCAACTTTCCAAAGGGAAGAATAATAGAATTAGATAAAAAAGAATTCGATTATCCATACAAAGTAAACCATTCTGAAACCACCTTTAGTACGGAAGTCCAACAATTTTCTAGTGGTTATTTATTTATTTATTTATTGCATATGCACATGGTTTACAATAGATGTTAAACATAAAAGTGTACAAGCATGTGACACCCTGTAAAGGTACCGCAAAAGTATGAGATACAGCTTCTTATAATTAATTTATAATAAGTATTTATTTACAAAAAAAAAAGGTATTCATGTAGTATATCAACCATCTGGTAGCCACGACACAAGCCTATAGTTGCTTACTGTGGAACTAGATGGCGCTGTGTGTATGTCTAAGGATATTTATTTATTTATTTATTTATTATATTCTTTTAACTTAAAGAAACGTATCCTGAAGGAACCCAACTTAAAGAAACTTAATGTAAAGAAATTCCTTATCAAGCATATTTTATACTTAATACAAAATTTCTTCACATTAATCTAGAACTAACTTACTGTTTTCTGCTTATTTTAAAAACTTTTATAATATTATCTGTTTAGTTGTTCGTAGTCCGGAGTGGAGTCAGCGTTAATAGGAATTACACGAATTATATTTCAAGGTCTGTGGTCTCTGTCTACCCCTACGGGACACAGGCGTAACTTTATATATGTAAACCTTTTAAAACGTGTACAATAAATTCAGTTCAGTCTTTCGCAGTTCAGTCTTTCGCAATAATGTTTGTCGCATTCATTCTACGTATATTCTCCGACGCATTGAAATTCACAGTGGATAATTTAATCCAATAGTCTATGTTTTATTACTAAATACTAAAGAAACTAAATATTTTTATTCAATCACTGACAGGTACTCCATCCATGTGCAAAATATCACGACCTTTAAGATTGTAGGAAGTTAAAAGCGTATCCTTACTGGACTATTAGAGTCAAATGCAAGTAAAGAACCTCTGTCAATTTATTTAAATGTAGATTAAGAGCATGGTTACAAGAGAAAAATGGCTATTCCATAAATAGTATATTGACTTTAAGAAACGTATGACACGTAAATTTTAACATCTATGAAATTAAAAATCGTTAGAGTGACAGTTGAATTATTTATATATACTATTTACCGACTTATCTGAATGTAATATTTGTACGTATGACTTTTTTAACGTTAAATGGAATTTTAATTGACATTTGCATAAATTATATGTTTTTTTCGCATGTTGCAGACATTACACATAGATGTATATTTATGAAGACGGTGACGGTGATTCCGCAATGATTGACGACCGATTGGTGTAGTGGATAGTGACCCTGTCAGCGAAACCAACGATTGCGGGTTCGAATCCCGCGACGGGTACCTAAATGTTTGTGTGATGAATGTGAACATTTATTCCTGAGTCATGGATGTTTATATAAATATTTATGTATGTTTATCCTTTATCTAGTATCCATAGTACAAGCTTTGTTTAGTTTGGGACTAGATGATTGATGTAAGTGTCCGAAATATTTATTTTATTTTATTTATTTATTTATATTATTATATTTTATTAACTTATAAATTTTTTTGGTAATAATTATTAAAAATGTATATTTGCATGCCACGTAAGGTAAAATATGAGAACTTTAGGATTGGGACTTTACCTATGAAATTGGAGTTTTTTTTTTCGTTAATCATATGTACGAATTCCTGTGATTTTCAAAGCTATATCCAAATTTGTTTTTTATTTGGAAAATGGAATATTATTTCAAGGTTTCACATGAAATATTTTTTAATTGCTGGGCTAAAACACATAATAAAAAAAATTTGAACAGAGCTCTTTTCATGTGCTTCCCATAATCATTTCTTAGATTCGCTGAAACTTTTGTAAAGCGGTTACTTTTAAAAATTAACGCTGCCTATACTTAACTTAATGTTATCCGTTATTACACACAAAGTTTAGCTAAATTTGAATTTCCCGTTCCCAAAAAAAAAACAACAATGTTTGTATGGAGAAAACAGACAATGAAATTCTTAAATTCTTCATACAAAACGCCAATTTCATAGGTAAGGACCTAATATAATAATGTATTGTTACCATCTTGTTCACCATATTTTCAGCAAAATTATGATTATGATTATGCCACTTTTTACGCATGTGGCTGTTTTTCTATTTTTACAGGTACATGACCTCAAACACACCTGATGTTAAGTGAAGATGAGGTCGAAGATAGATGCGTACTGACCCGGAAACCAACACATTTGGGGGACTGACTATCTTATCTCTGACACACGAAACACAACAATGCTAGTAAACATTGCTGCTTGGCGGCAGATTTAGGTAAAATGGTGGTAGTTAGCCAGGCGGACATTTAAAATGCCCTACCACGAACCAAACCGAGTACTTAAACATGTACCCCGCTGGGTATGAACCCGCGACCTCCGAATCGTAAACCCAATGTTGTCTACATTGAGATACGGAGGCGGTTAAAAGATTTTCTAGTCCATTCCACTTTTATATATGCTAGAAACCCATACAATACAAAACATATTAATTAAAGTCATCGCGGTGTAGCCATCGTCTGTGCGAACTCTTAGCGGACTTGAGGAAAGTAGGTCGCTAGGCAAATTTTAATGATTTGCTCGATTGAGTTGAATTGATAGCGAGGGTTCCAACCTTAATAGTATTTACTATTGTAACATTACTGTTACAAATACGATCGTTTCAACTCTTCGCGCATAGTGTTTAACAATTCCAACTGTCTTTTTTATAATTGATTGGGCAAGCACTCAGTCACAATCTCGCAGAAGGCACTGGTTTCTGAATTTCTGTCACTCGTAAGTCAGCGCGCGTTTGAAAATAATGGAACGCGAAATTTGCGCCGAAATTTTGTACTGGACATAATATTCCGCAGTTTTAACCACTGACGAAAAACGATGAGTGTTAGGTGTTTGGCAGCTTTGTGTTGTCCAGTTTTTGCCCGGATGTATCTCAATACGGGTTCGATTTGTGTGCAAAATTAAAATGAAAATGAAAAAAAAAAAATGCAAATCATTTATTCATGTAGGCAATACAATATGCACTTATGAACGTCATTTGACGACCTGTTTCGTGCAGTGGTTAGAAACTCTGCTGCTATACCAAAAGGTCGCGGGTTCGAATCCCGCTAGGGGCATATGTTTGTATGATGAATGCAGACATGTGTTTCCGAGTTATGGATGTTTTTTCAGTTATAAAATGTATTTATTTACAAAAAAAAATGTATTCGTGTAGTTTATAAACCATCTGGTATCTATAATACAAGCCTAGTTGCTTAGTGTGGAACTAGACGGTGCTGTGTGTAAGTGCAAAGATATTTATTTATTTGTTTTTTTAAAGTACCACTAGCTCGGAACGCGACCACTACTGAGAAGAGCTAGCGAGTTTTTTATTGACTAAACGAGGAGATAACTTCTGTTATGAATCGTGTCCTGTTATTAACATTAAATTGGAACGCAGTCATTGTGGTTTCCCGCGCAGACACTTGTCCTACTGCAGCACACATATGCTTTAGTTGTTCTGTACCTAGTACATACCTTTTAAGTACTTTTTAAGAAATGCTCTTTAAAGTTTATGTATTATTTTATTTTTATTTTATTTTATTATTTTATTTTACTCGGAACACCAACAGCAGAAATAAAAAGGTTTGGTACGTAGAATATTTCAACAAAGCCATTAAAAGGTATTCGCAGATACAATGTAATATATATATATATATATAGTATATGTACAAAAAAAAAATAGTATATGTGTGATTGGAGTAACAAATAAACGATTTATCTAAACAGACGAATAGATTCGTCTGTTTCTCAACGCAGTCAACGTGTAGGTACGTCTAGGTTATCCTAATAAATATCATTTGATTAGTCGTCTGTCTCATACAAAACCTCATCATCAATCATCTTAATTCAACCGCATCCGTGGCCCAATGTAAACAACATTGGTTTTATGATTCGGAGATCGCGGGTTCGATCCCCAGCGGGGTACATGTTTAAGTACCCGGTTTGGTTGGTGGTAGGGCATTTTAAATGTCCGCCTGGCTAGCTACCACCATCTTATCTAAATCTGCCGCAGCAATGTTAATACCATTGTTATGTTCCGGTTGTCAGAGATAAGATAGCCAGTCCTCCAAATGTGTTGGTGTTTCCGGGTCAGTACGATTCCACCTTCGACATCATCTTCACTTAACATCAGGTGTGATTGAGGTCAAGTACCAACGCGTTGTGCATTAAAAAAAAATGATAGTACAGTCGGCGTCATAGCTAATCATACAGGACTCTTTTAAATAAATAAAGAAATCCTTTACTTTCTACTTGACTAATAGTAGCGTAACACTAGCTATACCAACCACAACTCAAAACGACCCTCTTGTCTAGACTATCATTTTAGTAGACTCCGGATGGTACAGCTTAAATAGGCAGCATGGTACCACTAGTCATTAATTGCCCTGTATGATTACTTATCTCTTTATAAATATTGTAAAGTATTAACAATCCGACAATTATTTATAATAAATATCGTAGTTAAAAAGCACACAAGTCTTCCATTATAGCACTGAAATTACTAACAAAAGACGATAGTTTCCCCTAACAACGCAGGAACAAAACATGCATTTTCATCTTTACGTACGATTACGTACAGTCATAATAACAAATTACATTTTCAAACAAATTTTCTTCAAAATTTGACCTACGAGGATACAGAGTAACTGTCTTGAAGTAATCTTTAAGCATAGATTTATTTTGTATGTCTACATTATTTATAGATTTTTAGCTTATTATGATTATATTATTTTAAGTCATAGAAGCCCTAGCTTCGTCTCAAACACAGGATTTTCCTAGTTCAGGCAACTAGTGTTACAGTTGCAATTAAGTATTAATATGTAGATTTTATGTTTTAATGTACCATAAGATTTTTTTTTATGCACAACAGGTTGGTACTTGCCCTCAATCACATCTGATGTTAAGTGAAAATGAGGTCGAAAGTGGAAGCGTACTGACCCGGAAACCCCAACATATTTGGGGGATTGGCTATCTTATCTCTGATAACCGGAACACAACAATGCTATTAACATTGCTGCTTAGCGGCAGATTTAGATAAGATGGTGGTAGCTAGCAGGCGGACATTTTTTTAAATGCCCTACCACCAACCAACTGAACGCCCATCACGGAAAAACTACTGAATGGATTCTGGATGGAGATTCTACAGACACCAACCAAACCGAGTACTTAAACATGTATCCCGCTGGGGATCGAACCCGCGACCTCCAAATCGTAAACCCAATGTTGTTTACATAGAGCCACGGAGGCGGTTAAATTAATATATAAAATTAATATATTTGATTTGATGTGATTATGGAGTCGACTGTACTTAAATTACTAGTATTTAGTACACTGTTTACTCGACGCCTTCACAATAAAAATTATGCGTAATCTAGAATCTGCGTCAAATGAAGGTGGAGTCTATGCCAGATCAATTTCTTTAGTCTTCCATCTAGTTTTTTGCTTGGTATGGTCAGTGACCATCCTAATTCTTTTCGAAATGACACCTGCTGAGCGAACCCAAAAAACGTTACAATCAGTTCCACTATCATACGGTATTAATTGACTAAAGTTTGGTTTTACGCGGTCCAGTGATTCCGTTATATTGACGGCAAACTTGAGGATGATAAATTGTGGAATGATTTGTTGTCTCTTCTTTAGGTGGACAAGAGCGGATATTGTCCACCATTCGTGGGTGGTTTCGTGTATTTCCCAACCTACGCTGGGATATACAACAATCCATCTCTTTCAATGGGTTATATATTAATTGGCGAATAAGAGATTCGTTGAATTAAATAATTTGAAAGGAAAACATTAAAATCTTAAGTGGGTACAACATGGCTTTTATTTTACTTATAATTGGGGCAAGAAATATCAAAAAATGGAAACCTATTGGGCAGGGTGATGTCTAGTAGTGAACGTTTTGTGCCTAATACAGGACGTCCACTGCTGGACATCGAACTCCACAAAAGGTTTCCATAGAGATGGGTTGGAAGCGGTCTGCATCCAGCAATTTCCCGCGACTTTTCGGATTGGGGTTTACAGGTCAGTACGCTTCCACCTTCGATCTCATCTTCACTTAACATCAGGTGTGATTGAGGTCAAGTACGAAACCGTCGTGCATAAAAAAAAGGGCAAGCTGAGTCTCCACATCCCCGACGTCGAGGAGAGCCGCATCACCACTAGTGCCACTTTATGTCCAAGCCACCTGAGACTCGAAGCCACTTTAACTCGCATAAAGAATTTGCTTATTTATAATTATAAAAATAAAAATGTATGCGAGATTTCCACTCTCTAATAAACTAAGCTAATTCTTTTCTGTTTTTTTTTTAAGCACAACGGGTTAGCACTTGACCTCAGTCACACCTGATGTTAAGTGAAGATGAGGCCGAAGGTGGAAGTGTACTGACCCGGAAACGTAAATATTTGGGTTACTGGCTATCTTATCTCTGACAACCGGCACACAACAATGCTATTAACGTTGCAGTTTGGCGGCAGATTTAGATAAGATGGTGGTAGCTAGTCAGCGGACATTTAAAATGCCCTACCACCAACCAAACCGAGTACTAAACATGTACCCCGCTGGGGATCGAACCCGCGACCTCCGATTCGTAAACCCTATGTTGTTTACATTGAGCCACGGAGGCGGTTTAATATTTATTAGTAGTTGTCGAATTTTTTATGCCAGTTTTCATCTTCAAATTTTGTAAGTCACCTTCGCTTACAGGCGTGGTTTGATTTCGAAAAACACTATTGTGTCAATGAAAATGTTAATGTACCTATACTATAGCGTAAATGTACGGCGACGGTACTTCAAAATGAGGACTGAGAAGCTATCAGAGGGTTCAACAAGATGCCTTCTACACAATTTCTGCCTCAAAGACTACCAATTAAGTGACGAGAAGCACTCACCTTGCAGTACCTGCTTGGACGAACCGCTGCTGCGCAGACACGGGCCTTGAGTACCAGAATCCCAGCAGATAACTTCAAGCTCAGCAGGATAATTTCTATTTGCACTTCCGAAAGTAAGGGCCCTCTGGCATGAAGAATCAGACATAACGCTACTCCCCCTCGCTTTTGCTTGCCCTACAATTGCAATGACAGTATTTCGTAAAGTTGACGAGAGCGGGCATCAATCACCGCTCATGTTGGGGCGATGTAGTCGTCCGGAGAGGGTGACACTCACTGGTGTGACCATTGGGGTGTCATCGTTCGGGTCCTGTCGCGCTGATTGCTGTACGGGAATAGGGAACGGGCCTCTCCATGTGAGGCTGCCTCAATCATAAGGAGAGCTATATAGCTACCAAGCGTTCGAATTTTTAGCCTACATTTGAGAACATGACCAGAAACTATTAATAATAAAATCAAAGAAATAATAATCAGATAAAAACATTTGAAAATATCCAGTTTTTGAAGCTACTAGCGCTCGTAGCATGACAGCGTCGTTGCGCGCGACGCGACGTGATAGTGGGAGAGTTATATGTTTCGTTTAAACGAATGAGCAGATAAATATTGGTGTCGATTCGGATGTACACCAATTAAACTAAAACCAGTTTAAGAGTAGTACTGTCTCTTTCACCCTGGAACAGTACGATGCGACGGCACCACTCCAAAACTGGTTGTAGTTTAGTTGGTGTACATCCGAATAGACACCTTTATCTAACGCGACATAAACGTTTATCGCGCCTGTAATGCTCCTAGTACAGGTATTGCCGAGGAAGGTCACCATAAGGTTTTAGTAGGTATACCTCCCAACAGGGAGGGGCATCCCACATCACACCTCGCCAACGCATTTTCCCGCGTAAAAGAAAGGTGCGTTCATATCACAAAATTAGTAATATCTTTAAGGTTGATATCGTTCATGTACTTACAGAAATACTCTTGTTTAAAATCAAATGGAATTGTATTTGTAACAGTGCTAATTAATACCTTACCGGTGGAAGCATAATATTCCTTAACTTTGATCTATCGTTCGCATGAACTTCAAATAATCATACTAATTAACTCTTGCTACTTCGTTAAAATCTACTTAATTTATCTATTTGCAAGTCACTGGAAAGCTTTTATGACGGAATTCATATTGTTATTGTACATTGAAAATTTCGAAAACCTTAGAGGCGTATACCCAGCTGTGGGCGTATGTGGGTTGATACTGATTGATTTATATATTGCGTACAAAAGAATGAGGAGTGACGTGACGTGAGGAGGACAACTGGCTTTCTATATCATACAAACGGAATATAGCAATACTATCCGCATTACTGTCTGACGTCAGACTTAGATAAGACGGTGGTAGCTTTACATTGGTGTCGATTCGGATGTACACCAACTAAAACCAGTTTTAAAGTAGTACTGTCTCTTTCTCCCTGGAACAGTACGATGCGACGGCACCACTCCAAAACTGGTTTTAATTTGGTTTAGTTGGTGTACATCCGGATCGACACCATTGTTGCTCTATCACCAATCAAACTGCGTACAAATTGCCTATCCCACTGGGTATCGAACCCGCACTCAGTTCTGTTTACATTGATCAGTTTGCGCCGCTATAGTTAGCCGGGGCAGACGCAACATTTCCCAATCCTCGACTACCCACAAAAACGTAATCACAGACATTTGTCACGCCCCTTAGTTTAGTCCATTTTAATTTAGACATTTTCTTATTTATACATTTACAAAATTCACAGTTTATTGAAATGGCAGTAGCACCATTTAGATGGACACAAGAAGTGGTTAAGGGATTCGGAGACGGTCAAGCCGCTTGACGCAAACACGTTGATTTTGACTGGAATTAAGTTGGGATTGCATGATGCCTGAATCAAGCCGTTAAGTGCTTGTTGCGAGCTTAATCATTATCATATCAGTAACAGGACGTCCACTGCTGGACATAGGCTAACGACTTTCCGCTACCTTCATCAGGTCATCCGACCACCTTGTGAGTCAGCGCTGCGCGCTTAATGTAAAATCTCATTTTTTTACTTGACACGACTGTTTGATCCGTTGTTTAATCATATGCACGCTTGATTCAAGCTTCAGTCGTCAGTCTTGCGATAGCCATCATGGCAGACACAGGAAACAAAACTGTTGAGAACCGACTTTAACCAGGAATTAAATATTTAAACAAATATAAGAACTATGATTTTAGAAATTTCTATATCAATGATAGAGAGATAGAGATGATCAAACTAGACGATTACTCCTGGATTGCATGTTTTTATATAGTTTGCTGCATAATAATATTGATTGTATGGAAATTGTGAATCAAATTAATTACAATTTACCTAGTCGTTCTCTAAGAATAAGGGAATTATACCCACATCGCTTGTTTGCGTTTAACTCAAGCAGAACGCATTTGTTAGATTACATTTAGAGTTGAGTCTATGAACCACCAAGTTATTAAACCAGAACTACTGGGTTTCGGACAACGTAAGCTAAATAAATAAATATCTTTGAATTCAGCTCACACTAAGCAACCAGATAACTAACAAACTAATTATTTAAATAGCTAATGTCGGTTACTGACAGCAAATGCTATATCCATATATGAAGCTAGCCTAAGTTAGGTCATTAAGGCAGGGCGGTAAAATAAATCACGAAATAAACTTATTGATTGTATTTATTTTCCATCACTGGCAAATAGTGTACTTATTGAATTAAATAGACATACATATAGATAGTACATTCCATTACAAAGCAGGGTTGGGATTGATCCTTATCCAACAGTGGACCTATACGGTATGATGATGGTTACATATTCATTATAAGGTCCAAAACAATTACCCTAAACAATTTATGAATAAAATCACAGTTGGGCAGAAGCCACAATACACTTTAGATATAAGATAAGCAGCAGAAATAATATAATAATTGAGTAATAAAATTAGACGTCCAGCACTGATGACCATCACTCAACACTTCACAAAGCAAACTGACTCCACTGCCCATCAGGGATATAAAAATATTCAACGGTCTACCACCACTTATCACGTCATGTTCGACCAATCACAGACGGTCTTACATTAATCACTAAATAACCTAATTAATTGAGCAGAAACAGATATATATAGATAATCAGAAGTCTTTAAAACATTAACCGGTAATTGTAGTAATATTTGTAAGTATAAAAGTAATCTAAATTCATAATAAGTACCACGACTATTCATATTGTTATTTGTTTATAAATCGCACCGTCTGTCATAGGTGACGTATAGTCATAAATATCATGGAATCAATAATAGAATCGCTATACCGATTTCAAAATACTATTTAACAATCACAAGTAATAAATATATAATAATAAATATTTGGGACACTTACACCAATCACGATTTAATTTTTACATAAATAACATCAAATCTATCACATGCAGGGGAGCGTGCCCCCCTGCGTGCGTTGCCTACCCAGCTTGTCTAGCGGATGTGGATGTAATTTTTGTCTAAAAACCAACCAAAAAAAACTAAAAACAGTGTTTTGAAGTCCTGTCGGACATTAGTGATACTTAAGTTTTAAATTAACTGGTTCGGATTGCTTTTCTGTCTCTGCAGTTATATATAAAATTGTCGTGGATAACGGAGTTGGTTACACAATGACCTCCATTGTCTACATATAAGATTATAAAACATAACTGTATTGTGTAGCTATTACTTGTCCTGAATAAAATAAAATAAAAATAAATAGAGTTTATACTTTGTAGTTTCTGTAAGATACTTCATTATGTACTACACTACTGCCACAGAATTAATATAGTACTAACGTACTACTGCGTTGTTTAAATCTGTGTTTCAGTAGTCACTTTAAGTTACAACCACTTGCCATGACGAACAAACACAAAATGTATGAGTCTTGATGAAGCGGCCTGACGTGCGAATCAAGCCAATCATCAAGCCGTTTGACAAGCACGTGCTTGCGTCAAGCTGCTTGACCGTCTCCGAAGCCCTTAACGATTGCGGTGCGGCCACTTGTACAATAAGCATCACAATTATATTGACGATCAGAGTATAGAAAAATAAACCTTAAGTTAATACAATAATCAAGTTCATTTTTACTTTGGTTCTACTTGTTATCAAACAAAGAAAAATGGATAGGTATACAAGGTTATTTATTGTATACCTGAAACTTGAGATTAGTTTGGTTAGAACCGCGTATTGACTCGATTCAGACTATAAAAATATGGGGTTATATTTTTCTCTTAATTAGTTATCTAATTAAGGAATGATCAACACCCTACAAGCGGAAACATAACAGTAACTGAATTCGTAACAATCCTTTATTTTTATTATATTTTTTTCTAGCCATATTGAGGGTGCATCGGCTTTTTGGTTTTTTGGTGTACAAAATAATGTACAAAATATAACCTTGTGTTACGGGTTTAGGACCCGATTTCGAACGACATAATATAAGCGAAAGCCATTTGTACGACGCCAGATAATCGAAGTGTCATATGAACGAAACGCCATTTAGCCGATGGGCCATTTAATCGAAAAGACAAATATGCGAAAGCCATAAAATCGAATGTACAGTTGTGCGATGAGTTCGAAAATATTACAAATATGTCAACCTAACATCGAAGCTTAAGGCGGGAGCGAAGGCCTTAACCTTCTGAAACTAACCAACAACTCGCTCGCTCGCTACAGATAGGGGTCTATACATTCGATCTTATGGCTTTCGCATATTTGTCTTTTCGATTAAAGACCCGTCGGCTAAATGGCGTTTCGTTCATATGGCAGTTCGATTATCTGGCGTCGCACAAATGGCTTTCGCTTCTATGTCTTTCGAAATCGGGTCCTAAACCTTTGTATTATAGTGTCGTAAAGATAATTCCGATTTCGTCGAATCCAACTCGGATGGACAGCGATTGGGAAACTGCGCAACGTTAACTCGTCCAGATACCTTAGCGCTTGAAGACGATAGTTACCAGTCAAATAACTTATGGCACTTGAATGGATTCTCACTATGGATCTCATAGGAGACCTGAAGGTTACACAAAGACAAATTATTATTATTAAACGTAATTTGTCCTCGAAGGACTATTATAATATCCGATTACTTGAGTGATAAAAATGGATAGAACTGACCGCTCGATTGTCGAGTTATTTCTTTGATTTGTAGTAATACAATAAAGTATTCCTATCGAACACGTAAAAAAGAACAAACTTATAATAACGATAAACGTTAATATTTGTCCTGTTCATTCGTTTGGACGAAATATACAACTGTCCTACTCTCACGTAGCGTCGCGCGCGACTAGCGATGTCATGCTACGGTGACTGGTAGCTTCAAAAACTGACTATTTTCAAACGTTTTTATTTTATTTATTGATATGATTATTATTTCTTTGGTTTTATTATTAAGAGTTTCTGGTCATGTTTTTTTATATGCTAAACCTCAATCACACCTGATGTTAAGTGAAGATGAGGTGAGGTGGAAGCGTACTGACCCGGAAACCCTTATCTCTGACAACCGGAACACAACAATGCTATTAACATTGCTGCTTGGCGGCAGATTTAGATAAGATGGTGGTAGCTAGCCAGGCGGACATTTAAAATGGCCCTACCACCAACCAAAACATGTTCTCAAATGTGGGCTAAAAATTCGAACGCTATAAAAAATTGATTTATTTCAAGTGTAAATCTTACCTGTTTGATTGACTGATGGAGAAATCCGTAGAAGAACGACAGGTTTAGTAAGTTGAGTGGTAGTGAGCAGTGCGTATAGTTCATAGAACTGATGACCATTGCAGCACAAAAGTTCCAGGGTGGAGACCAGTCACGAGGGCACAAGGTGGTCTGACAACCTAATGAAGGTCGACGAAAGTCGCTGGATTAGCTTCCAACCGGTCGCCCTGGCAATTAATGGGGAGGCCTACAGTCAGCAGTGGATATCCTGTATTTGATTAGATTTTTTTTTATCTTATTTAAAGAGCTTAGTCATTTTAATGACTATGTCGCTCTGTAATGAAATGACTCAGTGGATATTTACACCCTATTATTTACACCGACTCTTACTAATTTATATATTGCTTTGGCCATTTCGGATATAGGGAATGCCAATACAATATTACAGTCCTAACAGCTTCAAGTGGATGGCCATATGTAATATTAATTTGCCTTCTACATGCTTCATTCCGGACACACTCCATCAAGATATGGAAAACGTTTTCTATAACGTCACATTCTGTACAATTTGGCGAAGGTACTTTCCGCATCATGAATGCAAACTTGTTAAGTGGGATGTGTCCGGAGCCATGATAAGGTTTTGTCTGCTCAGTTGGCAATTATCGATACAGGGATTATTCTACGGTATTTCAATCAATCAATCAATCATTTATTTTTCATTTTCATTTTCATGTGGAGACTGGTGCCTGAACTAGGGAAACCTGTGTCTCAGGTAACCAGGTCTCCACCCCGCGATTTACTAAAACAAAAAAGAAAAGTTAGTATTGATAAAAATGTAAGAAAGAGACAATGGAAATAATTATTGTGTATAGTGTGAGTGCATTTGTGTATTGCGTGTGTGAATTTGTGATTGCGCGTGTGCAATTTTGTGATTCCGTGCGTGCTTTGTGTTTTGCGTGTTTGTGCATTTGCATGTAGCTTTTGATTTGATTTGATATGATGATAATGATGATTTACCTTCCTTCACAGCTAACATGATTTTGTAACCGACTGTACCAGCAATCCAGCCCAATAATGTTGGCTAATTTAATTCGTTGTAATTGAAAATTACTGATTTGTTTTGGGATCGAAAAAGTTATTGATTTAGTAATAGGTCAGTTTTGCTTCGATCCCAAATAATTTAGCTGTTTTAGATAATTTACTACTTAATTTAGTAGAGAAAACCAATAGACCAGCTACATTTATACCTATAAAAACGTAGTTTATATACTCTAAATATGAGACAAAATATACCCGACTGTCCAAGAAATGAGGGTAATGTTTATTGATTGTGTAGTATGTATGCATGTACCTATGTATGATTACGAAGTGCAAGGTGTCGTTAGATTCATCTTGATTCCTGGAGTGTCATAGGACACACCGTCGCAAGGTCGCCTGTCTCTCCGTCTTTAACAGGATGCACTTCGGTGAGTGTCCGTTGGAATTACACAATCTTATTCCGCCATCGTCATTTCATCTTAGGACTACTAGGCGTGGGGAGGGATTCCACCCGTATGTAGTTAACATACCGAACATTCGCACTAAGCGGTTCGACTCTTCATTCATAATGCGAACAGCCAACGCATGGAACTCCCTTCCGGCGTCAGTCTTTCCTGAATCCAACAACCTTGTGATCTTCAAGAGCAGGGTGAATAGGCATCTACTGAGATCGCGTGCTTCATCTTCGGCCACATCGTCACTTCCCATCAGGTGAGATTCTGGTCAAACGCGTATCCAGTTAACCATAAATAAAAAAAAAAGTTTCTATTAGATATTTAAATGTTCCTTCCTTATTTAAACAATAAAGCGTATTTGATTGAAGAAGGGGCCGAGGATAGGACACTCACCCGAAATCCCCATCTTATTTGGGGGACTGATTATCTTATCTCAAACAGCCGGAAAACAATGCTGTCAACATTGCTGCTTGACCGTAAACTTAGATAACATGGTGGTATGGCCATACCAGGCAGATATTTAAAAATGACCTAAATAAATAAATATTAGAACACTTATTTGTAGTGGTAGAGCCACGCTGTAAGCTATTAGCTTGCAGCATGAATGGGCCGGCTCGACCGGGGAAGTACCACCCTCTCGCAGAAGACCGACGTCTGAGTAGTGGCATTTTGCCACTGCGCTTCGTCCGGTGAGCGAGGGCGCCGGAGGCCCACCTTCCAGTCTCTCTCCAGAATGGTAGCGGTATTTAAAGAGTTAGTACCCCAGGAGGGTACCAGCACTGCTGGAGAATCCCTCATCGCTCAGGCTGCCCTACTTATTCTGGGGTGGACACCTTCCTCAAAGGCCGGCAACGCATCTGTGACCCTTTTGGTGTTGCGGGTGTCCATGGGCGGCGGTGATTGCTTTCCATCAGGTGACCCGCATGCTCGTTTGCCGCCCTCTCATATAAAAAAAAAAAAAAAAAAAAAAAACTTATATCAATCATCTAGTCCAAATTAAGCTAGCGACTAAGGGACTTTCCACCAAAAAGCATCTATAGGTTTGCATTACAACTTATTTAAAACAGTCTTAAAATATTAAATCTACAAAGAACATGTACCGTTCTGTGAGCAAGTGTATTGAAAAAACTGTAACTTCAAATTCTTTCTTTTTTTTTATGCACAATGGGTTGGTACGTGACCTCAATAACACCTGATGTTAAGTGAAGATGAGGTCGAAGGTGGAAGCTTACTGACCCGGAAACCCCAACACATTTGGGGGACTGGCTATCTTATCTCTGACAACCGGAACACAACAATGCCATTAACATTGCTGCTTGGCGGCAGATTTAGATAAGATGGTGGTAGCTAGCCAGGCGGACATTTAAAATGCCCTACCACCAACCAAACAGCCCTCTTTACTTGGCTTTAACTATTAAGTAAATTCTATTACTTAAAAGGAGCTTCTCAGCTGACATTTTATGTACTTTGTATTGTATTGTATTTGCACATTTTAACGGCGATGGGCTCACCACCTGTCACATGTGCATTTCTGTATACTATAAAAAGTGAACAGTTTTAATAGTGTTTTAATAAATATTTCGGACACTTACACCAATCATCTAGTCCCAAACTAAGCAAAGCTTGGACTATTGATACTAGATAACGGATAAACATACATAAATATTGATATAAACATCCATGACTCGGGAATAAATATACGTATTCATTATACAAACATTTAGCCCTCGCGAGATTCGAACCCGCAACCGTTGGTTTCGCTGACAGGGTCACTATCCACTACACCAAACTGTCGTCAATATGCGTGACTATTAGTGGCAGTTTAATTTGAGTGTTCTCGTGCTTCGGAGAGCAGATTAAATACCTTTAAGCCAAGTTGGTGGCTTCATGCGTGGCCTGACACTGAAATGCAGTGACGTAAATCTCGATGTGATTAGCTGGCAGTCTAGTTACTTGTATCGCTTATGTCTGCAGTTTCAGATTCCTGCGGTGCTGTAGGCCACATGGGACGAGCACTTTCGTCGGTATTCGGCCTTGAACCGATGTAGGTGAGCGGTTGAGACGTCGCGTTTCGAACGCTCAAAGGCCCCGAAAATATAGTAAATATATATTATGACTTGCCTTTTGTGCTTGTAGCAATGATGACGTGCCAAAACGTTTTAAAATTCCTGATGAGTGCTTTGCTCCATCTGTGATTTTAGTTACAAATAAAGAGTAATGTAAGTACTTTTTGTAAATTAATATCTAAAATTCAATGAAAACAATCTACAAATTAGGTACAGTCGGCAAGACAATTAAGGTAGCAGACTTAATTTTTATGATATTGCTTAGAGGTCCTTGGTTGGATTTTGTTATATTTTGCTTTACACCTTGACCAGTATATCATGCGATAGATAAATTTCAGTTAAACTTAAATAACATACATACATAACGTCATTCAGATCAAATTGTTAAATCAAAATATTAAATAAGTTACTAAAATTACATACATAACATCTCAACCTGGAAATTCCTTAGTCACCTTTAACGACACCCACGGGAAGAGACGGGTTGGTTCTATTCTAACTTAATTTTCCTTTAGTCTTTCTCCTACAAATATATTTATAAATAAAGGCCTGCTACCTTCATTGTGTTGCCGACTGTACAAGATATTTAATTCATTCCATGCCATGTGTCACACCTCCCGCAGGAATGCTAAGGACACCATCTTGTTTACGGTTTAAGGTTTTCTAGTGTTCTATTAAGTGTGCAAGTATTCATTGTGACTAGTGACATAATCTACTATGGGAAAAATATTAGGTCGCATTCAGTCGTGCAGGTGACATACATTACTGGGGTGTTTAATGGTGTACCGAATTATTCTACCCCGGAAAATGTTTGACTGAAGAACGATTGATCGAAAACGGAGTACATTGCGGAGTTTGTATCAATAACATTTTTTAATGAAGAACACACTCCGTAATGTACTCAATTTTTGATCAAACGTTCTTCAGTCAAACGTTTTTCGGACTAGTGTAATTTGGTACACTTGGATAGGTCGTTCAAAGATATTAGAGGTTATCTTGAATAGTTTATCATTCAGTGCCCTTTCATACATGAAAAATTTAACGGCAGTAGTATTTTACGAAATTAAAAGGAAACCTATCACAGCAAAGTCAATAGTCAGGTGTAGCCCGACACGCACATCGTCCTTTTTTTTTGTTCACGCTGCTACTATTCTTGGTCTACTCTGTGATAATGAACCCGCTAGTCATTTTGACGACCCATATTTTGGACACAACATTTAGAGCGATTTAAGCTGCCCGTCTAGGTTGAGTCTTGCACTGAAAATCGAAGATTTCATGGAGTCTCCTCGGTCGAGTAGTAAGAGCATTATGGATAAGACACTTAATTTTATTGACTTGTAACGAAATCAAAGATCTACATTTCAAGTCAAGTGAACGTTAACCTGGATAAGAAGACTTATATCAGTGGATTGATCGTCCTAAAGACAACCAGTTGCCTAGAAATTATTATTTGTGAGAGCTATTGGTATTTATTTTGATCACGTTTCTCTAAACTAAAACACCTCTGTTTCAGACTGTACTAAATTGTAGTGATATTATACCAGAAAGAAAGACATGGCAAGAGTCAATAGTTAAAAATACTTTGTTTTGTAGGTACACTTTAAATTTTTAAGTTACTTTAGATTTCATATTTTACATTTTTTAAGTTACTGCTTGTTCAAAAGGCAATTTTCGCTTGAATAAAACAAGGAGGAAACTCGACGGTTTGCTCTTTTAAAAAAGGTTTCATATTACAAGAGGTATGATATAATTAATAGTGAAAGTAAGAGTTTGTAAGCTTATTAAAAAACGTATACACCATAATAAAATTAATTTTAGTTTAGAGAAGTGTACTCATTAATCACATCAAAATTGCTTTAACCATTGATCAGAACCTTTACTTAATAGTCATAACAAAAAAATTCAATTTCATTTCGTCCGCTGTCCATTCAAATCAATTAATATCGGTCAATGTCTTCCTTTACATAAATATACATTTTTATATAAAACATCTATAACACCCATATATATATATGTTATAGATGTGATATCTTTACTCTCTCTCAGACAGAAAAATCTATGCATTGCAAAGAATAAACAACATAATCACACAGTTAGCAATAATTTTGTTATGTTTTTGAATAATACAGAATCAAGAGCGTCGTTATAGAAAGTATTATTTTACAATTTTCCGATCATAAGGCTCTCTTATAGAATTTACAATTTTAAATAACCGCTGAATGATTGACTGTAAAATCTGATTCAGTAAGACGTGTCCATATTATACTTTCGTTGCAACGACAGTTTGATCCGAAGAGAATCGTTTTACAAACACTATAAATAATAGTAGTTAAAGCATTGCAAACAGTTAGTGTCGCGCAGCGGCATCGTTCGTACCTGTCCGGCGATCTGAATGTTATGACATCATGAACTATTTGACATCCAAACCGCGCAATATGATTCTTGTGCTGTTATTTGTTTTTGTGACCTGCGAATGTTTAAGTATTGGAACTGTGAGTGATAGGAATGTGACCAAACGTGATGCAAAAGTGGACTTCTATCCGGATTGGGTCCCGTTCAAGAACAAGAAAGGAGAGGAGCTCGGAGAGTTTGTGCAGGTAGAGACTAAAGCTAAGCCTAAAAAGAGATTAGCTCCTCCTGTAAATTTTGTATTAAGAGCCGTCGCTGACTCTGAAGGAGATGATTACTATGATAAGGGACAAGGCGAAAGCGACAGTGAAGATTATTTTGAGAAGAAGGAATGGTCTGATGTAAATAGACCAGTCATAGATTTTAATAAAGATATTAACCATACACATATATCTGATATAGGTGGAGTTGTGGGTATTATAACTAAGACTAATCCTTTAACAGAAGTACTTAAAAATCAATACAAGAAAAGTACTGAAAATAAAGAAACTACTGATGATAGTGACAAAGATAAAGCAACAGAAAAAGATGAATCAGAGGAAGTTCAAACCACTTCTAAGAAAAGTAAACCTAACATTATAACAGAAGACAAGAAGCAAGAGGGCACTGAAGATGACGGTGATTACGAAGAAGCAAGTTCAGAAAAACGTAAACCTGAAACAACAGAAGAAGACCAAACTGAGAGTGAAGCAACCAAAAAGGCACGGATACTTGGCAGTGTTGATGAATTGAAGGAACGTCATGCTCAAGAACAAAGAATTTTATCTGAGACTTTGAAAGAGGAAGAGATGTTTAAAGAAGAGCTAGAAAGAGATACGATACAATCGGGAGATAAGCTAGACAAATATGGTCTTAGTGCTCCTAGGACCAAAACAGTAGACTACGATGAGTATGATACTAAAGACTCAGCTGTGCAAGAAAAGTATAAAATTAAACCTCACAGAAAATTATCGACATCGACTCGACCACCTAAGAGGACAAGCAAACGAGTTAAATCTCCAAAAAAAGAGAAACACGTTGAAACCGGAAAGTTGTCCGTTTTCAAAAACCCTCGCGCTTATATGATCTATGATGATAGCGACAGTGTTGAACAACCAATAACGACTACGACAACGACTATCTCACCTAAAATAACCAGACGTCCCGCACCAACCCTTCGACACTTGGCAACCAGACGGCCCGCACCGACTTCCAGATACTCATCAAGGTATACAACTGCGCCTCCCGACTCGAATAGTGAAGAAACCGTTCGTATTTCATTAGTCCCAGATGAGAATGACAGCAAAGAGGGAGAACCAACACTGTTCTTTCCAAAGAAAACGAAAAATAAGCGGAGACGCAAGGGTAAAACCACACAACCGATATCAGATTCGTCCGGAGCTGAAACAGTAGCTAAGTTAGCGTCGAATGTTACTGCTGTCGATATGGCTAGTAAGACTACAGACACTACTGCATCTGATACAACAGCATCTGTAGCAACAGCCCCATCAGCAGTTGATACAGCGGCATCGACAGTGGAAGGTGACGCAGTCCCGGCGCCGAGTGACAAGAAAGAAGCAAAGAAAGGCAACAACTTTGACAATCTGAAAAGTAAGTCCTTACTTTTTTTAAGTGTTCCTATCTCTTAATTATTCAGAAGAAATGTCGTAAGCGTAAAAGTCCGTCCAGTCACTTAGACAAAAAAACTGAGCCTAAATTTCGATGAAATTGTATGATATTTTAGATTTTGATCTAATATTTGTAGGAAACGGTATTACACGGGATGGCAAAACAGGACGTTGATTCTATAACTTTATTTGTGCGGTTCGGTGCGCTGAGATTTCCAGTACCCATGGTCTTTAAGCTATGACCGTAAAGTTCGTAATCGTTTGAAAAATCATCGTAAAATCCGATAAGATTTGTGCCTGCGGGCTTACGGAACAATGTAGCAGGCGGTCGTGTTTTTTAAATATTGAGAATATACAATTTTACTCCTTAATTCATTTTTTCGAGATTAGAAAGGCTGCATTCTTTGTTATTTTTTAATAGCTCTCATGTACTTAACTTGAGCTGGAAACTAATGCGACATTTCGTAGTCTACTTTTAAATAATTTATTTCCAAACACACTTAAAAACCATAACAATATACAAGAAACCAAAACAGAGGTGGACAAAAACGAAACACGTGCGTGCGTAAAATGCGTGTGCGTGTGCGTATTTAATTTAAGATACAATTGATCGATGCTTTAAAAATACAAGTGAATTTTTAAACACTTACCGACGAAATTCTATGACTACTGTTTTTTTATCGTTAAAAATAAAACAATGCTTTCATAGAATTAAATCAGTAATGTTGAAGGTGTCTTTCCATCGACCACCTCGTTCACCCTGTATAAAATTGTTCAAGTGTTATTCTTTACTACAGGCAGGTATGTTTGCAACATATTCCATTCCTACAGTGTGAGTTAGCAATTAGTCATCCCACATGAAACGAAAGTGCGATCGCACACGTTCAAAAAGCACGTAATTTTAGTGAATAAGATATGCAAATTAGTGAATAAGAATGTGAATAAATGCAAGAGATGTGGAAATGAGGATAGTTTGTTTCCATATGGCTAATACGTAAGTATAATACAATACAATACAAATACACTTTATTGCACAACAGATAAGAAAATACAGTTTCAGAAAAGTGGTAAAAATAAAATGTACAATGTAAGTACGTGAATTACCTACCTACATTATTACTTGTAACTCAATTCTCTACAGTGAAAAAGTGTTATAGTTTCACATGGACACCATTTCAATGGGACTCACTTTTTGTGAACTCATATCAAAAAAGTATTTATTTTATTCATTTATTTATTTATCATTTATTGCGCACAAGAAAAAAACATACAGATACAACATAATAGAGTATTCAAGAAAATCTCTTATTTTCAGCCCCAAAAAATGGGTTATATTTTTCGAGCATATATATGTATGTAGATTTCTACGTTACCTCCTGTAGCCTAGACGGCTCGATCGATTTGGAAATGAAAGGTGTCGTTCGATTCGTCTTGATCTCCAGAGTATTATAGGATACATTTAATGGTTAAAAATCCAACATGGCGCCCGCAAAATACAAATATGCTGTCGGGTTTTTTGGTTTTAAATACTTAAATAGTTACTAATGTATGACTTGTTCACTAGCCTATATCATTTATACAATCGAGATTTGTCCTGAATAAGATACATACATACATCAAGTAACACCTGTTTCCTGTAGGGGTAGGCAGAAACCACAGATTTCGACTTGCTACTATCCTGACACAGCTCTTTTGCTTCATTCACTCTCATAAGGTTGTTCATATATGCTCGTCGGTTTAAGGCACCCTTCACTTGGCCTTTTTGCCTTTCTTAAAGACGTCTCCAATTTGATCATGGTACATACGTTCGCCTACCAACACTACCGTCCACATTCGCATCGTATATCTCTCGTTAGTCTTCTTTCATTCATCCTCTCCACATGTCCAAACCTGCTGTCAATCAAATGCTGAGATCAGCATACCTTTTTCAATCTTTGCCACTACGTCTTCTTTCACACTGCTTAACTCCCTAATTATCTGATTCTGTCTTTCAAATTCACCCCATTCATATTAAGATTATACCCATTAAAATATTTTGCCATTCATATTTTGACATTATAAATTGTTGACTTTCACAAGAAAGTGTAAATTGATATTCAAATCATGAATTTATAAAAGAAGAAATAAAGATAAACTTGCAGGTGGCATAGGCCGACTCCGCAAATCGCAGTAATGCATTCAAAGGGCTATACGTTTTTTCTATAAAGTTCACGTTGATATAGAAAATCTTGCATTTAATAAATCTAAAGATACTATAAAACAGAAACTTATTAAGAAAGCATAAAAATATCAGACTATTTAGATGTTAATCATCCCTGGACATATCCAGCTCGTTCGTGTGCCAGGCTATTTCATAATATTTTTTTTAATGCAACATCAACGGGTTCGATTCCTACCTAGGAATATTGATTTTTCAAAGAGCCAATGAAGCAGTTTTAGTGTTCATCAAGGTCTGGCCATAATAATATGGCCATAATACTGTTAGCATAGGAAAATACAATAATTAACGTGAAAAACGCGGGTGTTCTGTACTTGACGGCGGTGTGTGTCCAGTATTTATCCTGTGATAACTTTTAATGCAGTTGTTTGATACATACATACATAATGTCACGCCTGTTTCCCGTTGGGGTAGGCAGAGACCACAGACTTCCACTTGCTACGATCCTGACACACCTCTTCTGCTTCCTTCACTCTCATAAGGTTGTTCATACATGCTCGTCGGTTTAGGGTACTCTTGACTTGGCCTTTCTTTAAGACGTCCCCGATTTGATCATGGTACGTTCGCCGTGGTCTTCCCCTACCAACACTACCATCCGTTGTTTGATGTATTTAGATAATATCATTGTTATAGGAGCGTCGGTGGCTCAGCGGTTAAGACGCGGTCTCCCAATTTGGGAGGTCCACGTTCGATGCCCAGGCAGGCCATGTACCAATGAATTTTTAAATTGAATTTAATTACTTATGTGTATTTATCCGACTGCTTTTAAACGGTGAAGGAAAACATCGCGAGGAAATCTGCATGCCTGAGAAATAAAAATTCAAATGCATATGAAGGCCAGCGTGGTGGAAACGCGGCAAATGTGTTAGGGTCCATGTCCCAATCGGGAAGTCTGGATGACGTTTACATCCTTTGTATAAAAACAAAAACTTTATGCGTACCATATTCATTGACTTCGTAAACTTATTTGCATGCCTGGAGAAGAACAGAGAAGTGAGAAAGCTAAGAAAGTATGAGAAGCCATAACGTAATATTCCTACCAATGTAACCACATTAAGAGCAAAGAAAAAAATATATATTATAGTATAAGGATTTAGATATATTTTACTTTTGTAAGTTTGCTTTACGCTACGCAGCAGTAGTGTATTATATTTAGTTTCTTTGCCATGGTTGCCTGGAAGAGATCGCTATAAGCGATAAGACCGCCTTTGTACACCTGTTAAAATAATATCACTGTGTATATTTTTAAGCTGTGTACAATAAAGAATTTTTTCTTTCTTTCTTTCTTTCTATTCTAGATAGATAGATTGATAGATAAGCATTTATTTGCATCCATGTACACACGCAGAACAAATTTTACACATGAAAAATACAACCAAAACAATAAAACACAACGACAGAAACAACAAATATTATGTGTGTGCCGCAGTATACAAAAAGGCTACAGCTCAGTGTATGGATTTGCCCGAGGCGGGCAAAACACTGCTACTACTCTATTCATCAAATATTTTCATAAGAAAATGAGATTGGTTAGAGCAATTGTTCGAAGGGTCATTCGCTTTCTAATTCACAAAATCTAGAACACTATTTATTCCATTATCAACGTCCTAAATGGTTGTTACGTAAATTTGTAACAATAGGTAATTCGTTACAAAATTCGGATACATGAAACGAACTGATCTTATCGAATTACAATTAGTAATGCTAAACCGATTTGTGTAACCCCTTGTCCCAAAGGCCATTTTGTAACCGTCATGTTACTGTTCAATGTTATCTCTTCTACCTCTAAATGTAAATAATAATTTCCCTTTAGACTTTCTCCTACATATATTTATAAATAAAGACCATCCTGCGACATAAAAATCGATTTTCAATCTCTAAATTTCGTACCACGTAAGCGCATTAGAAGTAAATCATGGTACGTACGTCTATAAATAAATAAACCAACAATAAATATATATTGGGTCTTTACCTATGAAATTGGAGTTTTGTTTCTTCTTTAATCATATGTACCAATTCCTGCGATTTTCAAAGCTATATCCAAATTTATTTGGAAAATAGAATATTATTTCAAGGTTTCACATTGAAATATTTTTTAATTTCTGGGCTAAATCACATAATAAAAAAAATTTGAACAGAGCCCTTTTCATGTGCTTCCCAATTTAATTCTTAGATTCGCTGAAACTTTAATAAAGCGGTTACTTTTAAAAATTAACGCTGCCTATACTCTTAATGTTAACCGATATAATACACACAAAGTTTAGCTAAATTTGGATTTGCCGTTCCCAAAAAAATATCAAAAATGTTTGTATGGAGAAAAAAGTCTTAATGAAATTCTTCATATAAAAGGCCAATGTCATAGGTAAGGACCTAATACAAACAGAAAACCAATAACATTCAATAAGCTTTATGCCATTTCATGGTTCACTGGTCTCCCGATGCTGTGTGAATGACCGTAGCGGAATTAACGTGGTTGTCGGAATAACTTTTACTTTTTGCTTTCATCTGTCGGCTTCAGTTAACGGATTTACTACACTTTACTCGCCATTATTTATTTTTAAACCACCAATGAAAAACAACGGGTGTTATGTGTTGTGTCCGATTTGAGTGCGATTTTTAGGGTTCGTAAGTCAACAAAGAACCGTTATAGCCCCACCATCAACACTGCGGTCTGGCGCTGTCCGTGGTGTACTTTTTTTATGCACAACGGGTTGTTAATTTACCTCAATCACACCTGATGTTAAGTGAAGATGAGGTCGAAAGTGGAAGCGTACTGGCCCGGAAACCACAACACATTTGCGGGGCTGGCTATCTTATCTCTGACAACCGGAACACAACAATGCTATTAACATGCTGTTTCATTAAGACTGTTTCTAAAATGGTGACTGTAAGTACCTATAGAGTATAAATTTCATTTAACCCTGAAATATTATGTACGTACGAAAATATATTTGCGCATTTTTTTTTTAAATTTTATTGATAATACAGAATCAACAGCATCATTATATAAATATTACACAAAATTTACAAGCCAAAGTCATGCTAATTACAGATTCTCATTTTTCATTACAATTCTCTTAAAAAAAAAAAGTAGGTGGAAAGTCACTATTAAATAATAATTGTTATACAATCTAGAGGCAAAAGTGAATAGTGCGACAGACTAAGTAATAATAAATAATTTAGGTGATAAGTAATATTACAAATAAAAAATTAGTCAAATAATTCAATCAATGTGAAATAATCGTCGTATGTATGAATTTCGCAATGTCGTGTTTTGTGTGTGTGTGTGAGTGTATGTGTGTGTGTGTGTGTGCGAGGCGGAGGTGCATTCCCGAAAAATTGTTAGTAGTTCCTGCTTTTTGCTGCATTTTAACCGCCTCCGTGGCTCAATGTAAACAATATTGGGTTTACGATTCGGAGGTCGCGGGTTCGGTTCCCAGCGGGGTACATGTTTAAGTACTCGGTTTGGTTGGGGGTAGGGCATTTCAATGTCCGCCTGGCTAGCTACCACCATCTTATTCAATGTTAATAGCATTGTTGTGCTCCGGTTGTCAGAGATAAGATAGCCAGTCCTCCAAATGTGTTGGGGTTTCCGGGTCAGTACGCTTCCACCTTCGACCTCATCTTCATTTAACATCAGGTGTGATTGAGATCAAGTACCAACCTGTTGTGCATAAAAAAAATGCTGGGGAAAACAAATTAAACATATGCCTATAAATAAATGTGTTGTTGTATTTGAGATAGTAAAAAAAGAAAATAAATGCAGCGCTCCTCAGCTTTCTATTTCTACACTTTCCTTTTTTCAACCAAATCGTATAATGACTCTGAGATGAATATTATGCAAATACTCACAGCAATTATGCAAGCGTCAGATCTGAATTACCTTGGTAATTGATTCATTCACCAAACTTGGGGTCAACTGAATTGAACTGTATTGTAACCGTTGCTTTGGTTTCTTTTTCAATCTTGCTCAGTCCATAACCTACTACTACCCATAACATTACACAATGTTAATACAAGATATAAAAATAAACTTGCTGCCATAGCAGTCGCTTACACAAAGTCACTAAGTCATTCAAGGGACAATGTATACGCTTTTACAATAAGGTGCCGGTAGACATTCAAAATTTGCCTTTAAATAAATTTAAAACAACCATTAAATGGAAACTATGTGCCAAAGGCTATTATAAAATTTCTGACTATCTGGATGATAAGAATGCGTGGACATGAACCGCTCGCCATTATCCAGTATATTTTATTCTTATTTTTCTTTGTCGAATCATAAATTTAACAATTAGGTATCTCAAATTGTATTTGTATTGACTTATTTAAAAAGAGCAACCCTGGAGTTTCTTGCTCGTTCTTCTCTGGCGAGACTGCCCAGTGAATGAGCGATAACTGTATGTCATGACGATTTCAAATGTTATTCTTATAACTTACGAAATAAAAATATTTTTGATTTTGATTTGATTTTACTAATGTCACCCGTCTCACACCAAGAAAACTCACTGATTTCACGCTGTCGCAACTATTGTACAGCGCATTGGAAATGGTTTTGATGAATAGTTTTTCACCTCGCCTTTCGGCGTTTTCAAATATATCGCGGCACGTGTTTGTGTCTTGTGGTATTAAGGTCCAACTCATAAAATTTACATTTCTAAATGTAATTTTTTGAAAATTCTTAAATTAAGTATGTACATTAAACAATAAATTTATAAAACATAATTAAAAATACCTATATCTTATAGAAAAAATAAGCCGTCCAACTCGCTTCCGTGAGGCATAGTACCTAGTACGCATAATGCATAAGCTCAGCTGCTGAGCAAAGTAAGCACCAGCTCTCACATCTCCAGAGGTGTGGACCAGTCTAACGGATAAATCCTTTAATTTTTTGAATAAAATCTGTTAACTTATATGTTTTATTTTTTTCGTAATAGGTATACATCTTATACATACATGTATAGTTTGTCGAGTTAATTTTGTTAGACCTTCATCAGTGAAAATTTAGACAACCTAGGTATATTCCAGATAAACCAAATCAACTATGTTAATAGCTAAAGATCTTCGAAACGCTAAGGCGTTTCGAAGATTGGGTTAAGACCCATCCAACATGGCTAAGATAAGAACCTATCCCAGAGTTTAATATTAGATAGGGTTATGTATATGCTTTTTCAATAAGGTCCCAGTTGATATACAAAATCTTCCTCTCGATAAATTTAAAGATACTATAAAACAGAAACTAATTAACAAAGCATATTATAAAATATCAGACTATTTAGATGATAATCATCCCTGGACATAATCAGATTGTTCGCATGCCAGGCTATTTCACGATTAATAATGAAATATAAAAACCTTTATGTAAAATCAAAGCCTGATTTTAATAGAGCAACCCTTCGAGTCTCTTGCTTGTTCTTCTCAGGGGAAAATTGCATTTTGAACAAGCAGTAGCCCAAAAAACGTAAAATTGACTATTTTAAGTGTACTCTGTGTACCTACAAAATAAAGCATTTTTGTTGACTTTGATATAAAAAAATGTACTCAAATTCAACCGCACGTTGACCTTCCGTTTTGCGGGACCCTGAAAATGCAAAGAATAAAGTCATATAAAATCTCTGAAGTTTCAATGTGAATAATTCAATCTGGTAGCTGCCGACAGGCGCCGGTCAGGCCAATGCAATTTAAACCCGGCTACCAGGCAACTTATATACAGCATGTTGGTGATATCATAAATACTTACGACATATTCTGGACATACGACCGTTACGAAGACACGCTCTGCGAATAAGCCGCACTCACGCTGACATCAATGTTGCCCATCACTTTCTGAGCAACCGAGTCATTCAGGCCTGGAATAAACTGCCGCTGCTGCTTGACTCCGTCCAGTCAGTGAATTCACGAATAAATAAATAAATATTTCGGATACTTACACCAATCATCTAGTCCCAAACTAAGCAAAGCTTGTATGGATACTAGATAATGGATAAACATACATAAATATGTGTATGTGTATATATATATATGTATGTGTATTGCTGTGTGTTATATGTGTATAACACACAGATGTAGCACATACATAAGTGTACATATGTCTATTGATTTATCTACTCTTACTATGCGTGCGCAACACTACTTAGATAAGTCACTCTTCTATTGTTACTATTTAGTATGAATAATTTAAGGTACCCTTTGTTTACGTCATCTTAGGGGTGGAGGACTGATAACTTGAGACACAGGATTTATCCTAGTTCAGGTATGATCTTACCTTTATTTAAAATGTTACAATTGATATTTATGTACTTTGTATTAGTATGTAAGTTGAATGTACATTTTGGATAGATTTTGGTGAGCAAATAAAGATAAAGAAAGATAAAGATATAAACATCCATGACTCAGGAATAAATGTTCATATTCATCACACAAACATTTACCCGTCGCGGGATTCGAACCCGCAGCCGTTGGTTTCGCTGACAGGGTCACTATCCAATATACCAATCGGTCGTCTTGATTAGAAGTCAAGAATAGATTGATAAATAAAAAAAAAACTAATGGTGACTCAAATAACGACTATGATTAACAATATAATAAACAATGTGAACTCTTTTAACACTGTGACATAGATATACAAGCAGTATTGCTGCTTATCTATAATATAAAATAATACATTCTTCACCAAAAATTTGCTGATTTTTTTTTAATGCACAACGGGTTGATATTTGACTTCAATCACACCTGATGTTAAGTGAAGATGAGGTCGAAGGTGAAAGCGTACTGACCCGGAAATCCCAACACATTTGAGGGACTGGCTATCTTATCTCTTATCTCTTAACCCGAACACAACAATGCTATTAACATTGCTACTTAGCGGCAGATTTAGATGATACTCGTACAATACAATACAATACAATACAAATACACTTTATTGCACAACAGAAATGAAAATACAGTTTCAGAAAAGTGGTAAGTATAGAATGTACAATTAGATGTAGAATGTAGATAAGATGCTGGTAGCTAGCCAGGCGTACAAATGCCCTACCACGCTGGGAATCGAACCTGCGACCTCCGAATCGTAAACCCAATGTTGTTTACGTTGAGCCACGCAGGCGGCGGCGGTGTAATACACAAATTAGTCTAGTACCATTAATATATCTGTGATCTAAATAACCATTTAATATACAATTCAATTCAATTCAAATCATTTATTGTGAAGTTACATGTGATAAAAAGTATACAGATGTCAGATACAGATTGGTTCTATTCTTTTTATGTGCCGAAACCATGGGGTAATTTGGCACCTGAGGGCGGAGTGTAAGTTTTGTTTCGACTTAACTTTACTAACGCGTTCACGTTTACGTGAAGATTTGTATGGAGTAATGTGCAGCGCCTCTAGCGGATAGTTTGCAAAACGATTTTTTTCATAGGGACTTTTTTCATAAACGCGAACGCGATGGTAAAGTTAATAACGAGACAAAACTTACACTTCGCACACAGGACACTAAAATCGAATTGGAAAGAGACGAGTTAGTCTCATCCTGTAGAGTGTACATTGTTAATCTACTTCAATGCCACCGGACTCCTAAGAGATTCCGTTTTAACATTACTTCTATCTTGATATCTTCTACATAGGAGTACTGTCGGCAACGAAACTCGATGGACAGACTTCTTAACTACATAATTGAATCGACAAAAAATTGCAAGTGTATCTCGTAGCTATGCATTACGAACGATCGAATTTCAAATTTAAACTAAATCATTTATTGCATTCCTTATGTTTTGTTTTGATGACATTATGGTGTACTGTATCAATAAGAACCTTGTGAAGACACAGCAACATGAGAGAGTAGCATACGCTTTTATAATAAGGTTCCAGTGGACATTCAAAATTTACCTTTAAATAAATTCAAAACCATCATAAAACAGACATTATTTACCAAAGGCTATTATAAAATGTTTGACTATCTGGATGATAAGCAAGC
Organism: Oegoconia quadripuncta; assembly: GCA_949316235.1. Lineage (NCBI taxonomy): Eukaryota > Metazoa > Arthropoda > Insecta > Lepidoptera > Autostichidae > Oegoconia > Oegoconia quadripuncta. The sequence continues at coordinate 2,535,975 of OX438758.1, forward strand.
ATGGACATGGACCGCTCGGCGATATTCAGTCTAATTATACAATATAATATAATTGTAACCCAAACTTATTTAAAAGAGCAACCCTTGAGTTTCTTGCTCGTTCTTCTCTGGGGAATCTGCTTTGCGAATGAGCAATAATGTCAATCAATAATTTTAATATTAAGATAAAAAATGTGACGTTTTCAAGTGATAATCTTTATCCTACGAAATAAATATTTTTTGACTTTGACTTTGAATTTAAATAATTACATAAAATTCTTAATACATTATTTACCAGGTAGATATTTAACCTATCATATGTATTTTTACCATTGTATTTATAATTTATATTGTATTATTATTCATTTATGACATATTCATATTATTATATTATTATTTATTTATGTCATTTATTTATATACCTGTTTAGTGTAGTGGTTAGAAACTCTGCTGCTATACCAAAAGGTCGCGGGTTCGAATCCCGCTAGGGGCATATGTTTGTATGATGAATACAGACATGTGTTCCCGAGTTATGGATGTTTTTCATTTATATATTTATTTATTTACAAAAAAAAATGTATTTGTGTAGTTTATCAACCATCTGATATCCATAATACAAGCCAAGTTGCATAGTGTGGAACTAGATGGCGCTGTGTGTGTGTGCAAAGATATTTATTAGATATTTATTTATTATTTACTGAACTCAACTTAAAATAACCTCTACGAATGACTTACGCTAAAAGATGGGTGTTCTGAGTTTGAAGCCATTATCTGTCTGACTGTGGTATTGCAGCGCGAAAAGGGTTGAACAAAATACATAAGATAGGCAAATAAAAATAAACCGAGGCCATTAGCTCTTGTCACAAAGAGCGATCTGGTTCAGATAATATTTACATAATTATAATAATTAGGAAATCGTTTGCTAATTTAACTAAAATAAATATTATCAATTAATACATTAAGTACGTATTCTATTTATAACACAAAGAACGTTAACGAACGAAGAGATTAAATAATATATACCTTTGCACATACACACAGCGCCATCTAGTTTCACACTAAGCAACTGGGCTTGTATCATGGATACCAGATGGTTGATGAAGTACACAAATACATTTTTTTTGTAAATAAATACATAAATAAATGAAAAACGTCCATAACTCGGAAACACATGTCTGTATTCATCATACAAACATATGCCCCTAGCGGGATTCGAACCCACGATCATTTGGTATAGCAGACAGAACTTTTTGACCACTACACCAAACAGGTCGTCAAATGTTACTTTTTATTTTATATTTCAAAAGCAGGTACCTAATTGCATATTTTCTAGTGAAGGGTTATTATTCAGTATCGGAATTTCTGAGCCACAAGTAATTTATTTTTCTTTTTATTGCATATTTTCTGACATTGAAATTAATTAGTTTATCGTTATTAATTAATAGTCATTTGACTTGTTTAATAATTTACTATATATTTAATATTATGCTTTAAGACAATGATATTTGCACGCCATAAATGGCAGAATATGTGAACGCGATGCATTATATTTAAAGATCAATTGTTGGCCCATATTCTAGTGAATTCTAAGTTTCATTTTGCAAAGAAAACAACAAAACGAAATCCCAATTCAAATTATTGATTTTGAATTGAACACCTCTGTGATAAGAAGTCGAGTCAATCTCTAACATCTGTCTACGTAGGCTTTACTGGCTTAGTTTTAATACCCTAAAAACAACGAAGGTACGTCGTGATTTTTCCACCTACGCCCCGTAAATAAGCTATTAGGTATAATCCTTATTAACCTTTATAAACCTCTTATTTTCCTTTCTTTTTTTTATCATTCTTTATTATTAACTTACTTGAAGTTAAAAAAACAGGTAGCCCGAAGGTTGGCGCGTACTAAATACACAGGCAATAAAAAAAATTAAGACTAGCTTTTCGTCCGCGACTCTATCTGTGTGAATACAGATACATGCGCTAAATAAATAGTGGTTGACAATTTAAAAAAAAAATATATCAACAAAACATTATCAATACTTGTATGTAATCATAATAATATATTATTATATTATTATTATAACCAACTATTATTATATTGTTATAAATATTGAAAAGGCGAAAATTTGGGTTTGTGTGTGTCTGTATGTTTTTTTTTTTTTTTTTTTTTTTAATTAGAATGTGTGTGTGTTAACTCTTCACGCCTATACGGCTGGACGGATTTGGATAAAATTTGGTGGGTAGACAGATTACGACCAGGAATAACATATAGGCATTTTTTTTTTGCTGAACCGATTTTGATAAAATCTTCCACGCGGACGAAGTCGCTGGCGGAAAGCTAGTAACAATATAAAGCTAGCTAGATTAGAACATACATGGTACAAGTAAAGAAAAGTAAATGCCGGATCGTATCAGAAGTAAAAGAAAAGGCGGAATGTAAATTAATTACAAAGCCGAAAGGAAGCACAATCTAGGGAATGTTTGATTAAAATAAATAATTTTGTCAACAGGTGTAGATCGACATCATCATTCAGAGCACGAGGAGATACACGAAGAACACGGCAAGAAGGCGTACGAGGTGAGTGTTACTTAAAATAAAAAAAATAAAAAACTATATCATTACAAGTATACCTGAAAAACAATTACACTTAATTTGTTTTGAGAACACTTACGTCATCTGTCGGTGATTTCGTCTCTGAAATCAGGGTTGTAGTTGGTATTTTAGGTACAACTTCATGACATGGAGAATAAGGTATTAATGAAAACGATCTCAAGTTGAGGTTAACTTAAGTTAATACTTGAGATATTCTTGCGTCAAACAGGACCAAAAAATATATTACTGAGTCGAGTTTCGATCTTAATCTTAAGATTGATTTATTAATAAGATAGTTAAGAAGGTTTATTCAGGCCAATGGTACCCTCATTGGATAAATTAAGATTTCTTCTTAATACAGAATAAATTGAATGAATCGCTCTGAACTACATTCGAAAAGCCTAAAAGCAAAAATCACGAATATTACCTAAATAGTTTTAATTACGGTTATTTTCGAGAATTTCAGTATGTTGATAAAAACGATCACTTTTCTTATAATTCAACAAATTCTGGAAAACAAAACGCATCAAAACTGTTTAGGAATTATATCTAATTAGCTTTTAAGCCTTTCGAGTGAAAGTCGGTGCGATTATTTTGATTTATTCTGTATTGAAAATCGTAAAACAATACTGCTTAATTGATCTTAATTACTTAGTATTTAACCGCCTCCGTGGTTCAATGTAAACAACATTGGGTTTACGATTCGGAGGTCGCGGGTTCGATCCCCAGCGGGGTACATGTCTAAGTACTCGGTTTGGTTGGTGGTAGGGCATTTTAAATGTCCGCCTGGCTAGTTACCACCATCTTATCTAAATCTGCCGCCAAGCAGCAATGTTAATAGCATTGTTGTGTTCCGGTTGTCAGAGATAAGATAGCCAGTCGCCACCTTCGACCTTATCTTCACTTAACATCAAGTGTGATTGAGGTCAAATACCAACCCGTTGTGCATAAATAAATAAAAAAAAATAGTAAGACCTATCATAATGATATTATAAACGACATTGGCAGAATTTATTGTGCTAGAAGAGCACGATGTAAAAATCTACACAATAAAATATGATCCAAAAAAAAATTTTTAAGGCGCTACACCCACCATGACGCAAGACGCTTATTCGAATAAGCGAATGTTGTGTTCCGGTTGTCAGAGATAAGATAGCCAGTCCCCCAAATGTGTTGGGGTTTCCGGGTCAGTACGCTTCCACCTTCGACCTCATCTTCACTTAACATCAGGTGTGATTGGGGTCAAGTACGAACCCAAATACTTCCATAAAAAAACTTACTTGCATAAAAAAAAAAAAAGGAATTTTACTTGCTACAAATCTTGAGTTCCTAATTTTTTGCACATGAATAGTGTAGGTACCTGTCAGTGATAGAATAAAAATGTTTTCTAATAAATCGGTTGCTTGCTTTAGATATAACATTAAAATTGCCACTGCGAATTTCAACTTAGAACTCCTGTAATTATTTAAAAAAAAACGATCAATAACTTCTTTATGCTTATAAAAAATTTCACCATTTTTAAAAAACATACTCGTAAAGTAGCCATTGATTAGTTTTTTAGAAAACGCAATGGAGCTTTTTTTAATATATATTTCGGACACTTACACCACTCATCTAATCCCAAACTAAGCAAAGCTTGTACTATGGATACTAGATAACGAATAAACATACATATATATTTACATAAATATCCATGACTTGGAAATAAATGTTCGTATTCATCACACAAACATATACCCATCGCGGGATTCGAACCAGCAACCGTTGGTCGATGTAAGACTTAAATGCGACAAACACTATTGCGAAAGACTGAACTGCGAAAGATGGAACTGCGACAGTGCCGAACTGCAACAGATCCGAACTGCGAAAGACTTAACTGCGACAGTTAGGTCAGGTTAATTTTGTTTGTTAATTAGGTTAGGTTACGTTGGAAATATGAGAAACAACGCACGAGCCGAGCGAGCCGGCGAAGTGCCAGAACCGAATCGCTCCGTTCAAATGAACCATTGATATAACAGTCCTGTCGCAGTTAAGTCTTTCGCAGTTCAGATCTGTCGCAGTTCGGCACTGTCGCAGTTCCATCTTTCGCAGTTCAGTCTTTCGCAATAGTATTTGTCGCAGTTAAGTCTTACATTCACCGTTGGTTTCGCTGACAGGATCACTATCCACTACGCCAATCGGTCGTCGTCGTTCACTGTGGCAACTTTAATTTGGTGTTGTAGGCTTTATATCTAAATGAATACTTCTACTATACCTAAAGCAAGCTACAGGATAGTTAGAAAACATTTTTAATCTATTAGAAAGAAAGAAAGAAAGAAAGAAAAACATTTATTCAGCTTACAATGGGCATGAACATGAAATTTTTTTTGAAAATTTAAACTAAATCATAATAATGCAAGCTGACATAGGTTCCAGCTCAGCATAATGCTGTGGCAAGAACCATATAGTTAATGAATGTGTATTTATTATTATTATTACCGATGGGTACTCTATCCTTCAACAAAAAATCAGGAACTTTAAGATTAGAATAGAATAGAAATCTTTATTGTTTTAAAGGTCGTGTTTCTACACTGGGCCGCAATAATAACGGGTCACTTAGAAAAACCGCGATATCTCCCAAAGTTATGTACATAGATCCCTCGTATAAATAATATGTTATAGGCAGATAAGTGGCGCTTATTTATACATTTCAAAAAAGGTTTCATTTGAACAAGCTGTAGCTTAAAAAAAAAATTCGGAATTTTGAAAAATATCAAATTTCGAATTTTTTATAAAAGAATATTTTTAGCTTTTGTTTCAAAACCAAGCTGTCATTATAAACAGCTTTTTGGTCAGGTCACAGTATCTTGTGCACCTTGTATCTTATTGAGTTTACAAACATGTTATGTATTTTATTTTATGTATAAGTGAGTCATCTATAACATACTACAGTTTCACGGATTAGTATTGTGTATTTAGGAAACTACAACACTTTTTATAAGCGACCCGGAATTTTTGCGGCCCAGTGTATTTCTAAATAATGTTCAATCACACTTAACCATTACTGGTATACAATAATAGTAGGAAACAAATTAATTAATCTAGCGCACAATATTATAAAAGTTAGTATTTTGTGTCATTTTAAATTAATATATACAATAATTAAAGGGCGTATTAAAATTGTGTCACGATTACAGGAAGCTACACCGGAAGTACAACGATATTGTACATTAATCATATTGTCTTAGCTTTACGTCAAAATGAAAAGAAAACTATGTTTCATCCAACTACCTTATAATTTCCTCATAAGTTTTCAAAATGACGTTCACAAAGCAACGATGGTAAAGCTCTAGGCTAATGCCTAGAGCTTTACCTTTATTATGCTACCGGTAATGTGAGCGCAGCGAAATCCTGCTTCTAATAAAAGTGTTACGGTCTTTGCTGCCGTGTTTTGTTTTTCATGCACGACGGGTTCGTACTTGACCTCAATCACAATTGATGTTAAGTGAAGATGAGGTCGAAGGTGGAAGCGTACTGACCCGGAAATCCCAACACATTTGGGGGGCTGGCTATCTTATCTCTGACAACCGGAATACAACAATGCTATTAACATTGCTGTTTGGCGGCAGATTTAGATAAGATGGTGGTAGCTAGGCAGGCGGACATTTTAAAATGCCGTACCACCAACCAAACCGAGTAGTTAAACATGTACACCGCTGGCGATCGAACCCGCGACATCCGAATCGTAAAGCCAATGTTGTTTACATTGAGCCACGGAGGCGGTTGTGTAGGTAAAGAGATATCAATTTATATTTTACGATGCTTGTAAGAAAATCTTTTGCAGAGTATCTACAAGATGTATTTGAATTCTAATAGTTCTAATTGTTATCGTTAACTGGTCACGCCACTCTTGATTACGAACAACTGTTATATATAAATAATAAATATCCTTAGACATACACACAGCGCCATCTAGTTCCACAGTAAGCAACTATAGGCTTGTGTTGATATATTACATAAATACATTTTTTTTGTAAATAATTACTTATTATAAATGAAAACATTCATAACTCGGGTACACATGTCCGTATTCATAACACAAACATATGCCCCCAGCGGGTTCGAACTCGCGACCGTTTGGTACAGTGGTGAGGGTTTCTAACCACACCAACCGACCAACAGGTCGTCAATATTTATGTGTATTTTATTATTGTACTTATTTATATGGTTTTCCAATTTTTTATTTTAGTGTTTATTTTTGTATGTATTATACTAGGTATACGTACCTATTTTCTATGTATCATCTATGTACCTGCTGATATTTGAAGATATTTAAAGATTTAAAGATGAAAATTGCTCCCTCTCTTGAATGTTCAGTGTGTGGTATTGTGGAGGACGTGTTGCATATCACTGGGGAATGTGTGCGAAACGAGGACATTAGATGCCAGGTAGTAGCGATGGCCGAACATTTTAAAGAGATCGGTGGTTGTAACAGTGTCTTGGCATGTCCGCTATCGGATACTGCCAAGATACTGTACAAGATGGTGCAGGCAGGTATAAACAGACGACAATGATCGGCTGTCTAATATCTTCTTGCTTTCGATAGATGAAGGCCTAGTATCAGCTGTAGGGAACCATAAGAAGGCACAATGCACAATATTACAAAAAAAGCAGCAAGAATGCTGGGTTTCCTAAGACGTAACTCGAAGGATTTCAAGTTGACGGAAACAAAAACCATACTTTTTAATAGTCTTGTTCGCAGTCATTTAGAATTCGCCAGTGTAGTCTGGAACCCAATGTATAGTGTTGCTTCACAAAGAATAGAAAGTATTCAGCGCGCATTTACTCGTTATTTAGCTTTCTTGTCGCCTGGATTATCGCACAGGCGTCCTTACATGCAGAGGTTACAGTACTTTAAAATGTACACTCTTTGTGATCGCCGTAAATTATTTGACCTGCTGTTTCTGCACGGAGTTGTGAATAATACGATAAAATGTTCTCATATCCTAAACCAAATCAATATTAATGTACCTTGCAAATATCCTCGCCAGGCAATTACCCGCACATTTAGTATACCCCGTTGCAGGGACTAACCTTGCCCTGCATAGTCCCCTTTCCAGAATCAGTTCCACTCACAACGAATACAATGTTAAACACAATAACGATAATGATATTTTTCACTGTTCACATAAAGTTTTTAAAAATAATATACTTACACACTTCGCTCTCCCAGTATAAATAAATAATGTTGACTGATTATTCATCATTATTCACTTATCTTCTAAATCAAACGTTGTCTTCTATCATTAATGCTGAGTACATTTGTAATTGGTAGACATATAAGAACTGTACCACAAACCATGTCACATCTAATTATAATATATGTACTACTGTTAATGTACCTAAAGTAAATAAATAAATAAATAAACAATGGAGTGACATAGTCAAATTGACTAAACTCCTTAAAAATAGAGAAAAAAAAAGAGATATTCACCTTTTACTTTGCACTATCCAACTACTTATTAAAAAGCTTCTTTAACTGAGATTGTCACCGATAAGACCGCCTTTGTACACTACATTATTTATGCTAAATGTTCTTTGTATTTTATTTTTGTGTGCAATGAAGAATTTAATAATAATAGTAACAACTTTCCCAAAGGAGCCATAGTCGAATTAAACTTAAAAACTTTAAAAAAATATACCTATAAGAAAATCCTACAAAACAATCAAAAACAATACGAAATTCAACTCATTTGGCCGTAGTCGGAGGCCTCTTTTTTTTAGAACTTGACCTGGGCACTGCCGTGCGTATCGATCAATTCGTGATTGGTGTATGGGGGTAAATCTTTTCTTTTTTTTTATTTGTTTTATTATTCGTTATAGGATTTTTTCTTTTGCACACAATTTACTGCTAAACCCCAAATTTACTAAGTTTCCTATTACAATGCTCAGGTTGGCTGGAAGAGATCTCTTAAAGAGATAAGTCCACCTTTGTACGTGACCTATTGTTTGTACTCTGTTATTGTAATGTTTTGGTGCAATAAAGAATAAATTTTTTTACGCGACCTCGGACTACATACAGACGCGTTAAATACATTACCCTCTGTAATAGTGTCAAAAGCTTGGATTGGCGCTATTTCTATCTTAACTGGCAACAATTAGGGCCTTTTTTTTTTTATGCACGACCTTTTTGACCTGAATCACACCTGATGTTAAGTGAAGACGAGGTCGAAGGTGGAAGCGTACTGACCCGGAAACCCCAACACATTTGGGGGACTGGCTATCTTATCTCTGACAACCGGAACACAACAATGCTATTAACATTGCTACTTGGCGGCAGATATAGATAAGGGCCTGGATTAACATACAGGTTTTTTTTTGCTGAACCGATTTTGATGAAAACTTCCACGCGAACGAAGTCGCAGACAAGAGCTAGTTATACAATAATCGGTATTGCCACCGTTTCGTACATGCCACAGAATGGTATAATAATGTCAATTGAATTTACATGACGGCACCATTACGACATACGCTGCATCACATAATTTTTGTGAGTAGTACACACCAAATTGTATCAATCGTGATAGCAATATGGCTTACGTGAGTAAATATTTGTCAATTTTAAATATTTGTCAATTTTAAATCCATTGTAATGCCGCTCTAACTGCCTCCGTGACTCAATGTAAACAATTGGAGTACTCGGTTTGGTTGGTGGTAGAGCATTTTAAATGTCCGCCTGGCTAGCTACAACCATCTTATCTAACTCTGTCGCCAAACAGCAACGTTAATAGCATTGTTGTGTTCCAGTTGTCAGAGATAAGATAACCAGTCCCACAAATATGTTGGGGTTTCCTGGTTAGTACGCTTCCACTTTCGGCCTCATCATCACTTAACATCAGGTGTGATTGAGGTCAAGTGCTAAAAGTGCATAAAAACAAAGATACAAGTTAAAATTTCCGCACAAAGTATATCACTGCGCTTAGAAAAGTATTACGTATTTGAAAATTGCTACCAAAGGTTATTTAAGTAAAAGCTATGTTATTATACAATACTACACGAATACGCGGTCCAATGGTTGCTTGGTCAACTTGTGGTGGACTGTACATAACTGCAGGCTGTGGCTGAAAATCAACGGCCGCTTGTTCCCAGCGACCATATGCTGAGCTACAGACCTTTATGTCATAATTACAAAATCATTTTATATTTCAGTTTTTACTGTTGTCTTGGCAAATAAAGATTTTTATTATTATTATATTATTACTATATAGGAAATTCGACTAACGTGATTTTTAAAAATGTGATCTTGTATAATTCTCGCATGAGCATGTTATCTCACTATGTTATAATTTGCAATTAGTAAAAGCAGAAAATCGCCATTTCATCCAATATTTTATTATTGACGAAACGAATTTTTACAATAATGGAATGTAAAGCGCGTAAATGAACATCATTGGTCACGCATTAATCATTTACGGATAATCGAAGGGTAGGGTTGCCAAGTGCGTTTTTCTATTCATCCCATTTTTATGACGAAACATTGACCACACTGTATACATTGATTGGTATCTTAAAATAGTATAAAATATTACTAAGCCAAGAAAATACAATACTTAAGAGATAATAATTATATATATGTAAATAGAAAATAGAAATTTATTTCGCTCTCGAAATGTAGTAACAATAACGGTCTTAAATATACATATAATGTTAAGTATGACACAGTTCTCCAGCATCGTATATGTATATAAAGTTAAAGACTAAGCCTGGCGGTGCAGCGGGGCAACGCGGCTAGCGTGCTGGGGACAATGCCGCAGGTAGGAGAGCTCGAGGCGATACACTTTTTATTTATTTATATATATATATATATGACATCATAGTCTTTGATAGCCAGGCTTAATCTTTGTGTAAAGAAGGCCCACCCTGATGTCACCTGACACTTGGATTAGCAAGTCAGACACCTCTTTTATGAATCTTTCGTGCCAGCACTAGGACCATGACAAGCGCGATAAACGTTTATGTCGCGCGAGATTATATTGTCCTGCTCATTCATTTGGACGAAATAAACAAATATCCCACTCTCACGGCGTGTCGCGCGTTATAAACGATGTCATGCTTTATATTTATGGTTAACTGGACAGCCGTTTGACCACAATCTCACCTGATGACGATGTGGCCGAGGATGAAGCACGCGATCTCAGTAGATGCCTATTCACCCTGCTCTTGAAGGTCCCAAGGTTGTAGGATTCTGGAAATACTGACGCCGGAAGGGAGTTCCATGGCTTGGCTGTTCGCATTATGAATGAAGAGTCGAACCGCTAAGTGCGAATGTTCGATCTGTTAACTACATACGGGTGGGATCCCTCGCCATCCCTATAGTAGTCCGAAGATGAAATGGTGATGGTGGAGCAGTGGCTACGAGAGCAGGTGGCATATTCTGACACATAACACTTAATTTTAATGTAAAGTACGACATGGAACCTTCAAGAAACGATCCTACACCTTCCTCAAAGGCCGGCAACGCATCTGTGACCCTTTTGGTGTTGCGGGTGTCCATGGGCGGCGGTGATTGCTTTCCATCAGGTGACCCGCATGCTAGTTTGCCGCTCTATTATATATATATAAAGTTTTATTTTTTGATAAGACACACTAACAGAACAGGCCAAAGTTACATTCGGACAAAGACAGGACACTGACACACAACACCGTGTATACTTGAACATCAATCTTCGGGTACAGGTACATTGGTACAGGTCGTTCTATGATTTATAGATACGTGACCAAAAGTTTAAATATCTTGGAAGGCATTTCGAAAGAAATTTCCAATAAAACTTCGGAGAGGACTTCCATAGAGAAAAAAGTTCGAAAGATTTTTAGGTCGCGGTAAATTTGCATTTTAGTAGACACCCCTCAGCGCTGGTTTAATTAAAGCCAAATGTCATCCACATAAAGTTATGGTTAACTCCTGACTCCATCAACTATTTTGGTATTTTTGACATTTAAAAGGTAAAAAGGGATAGTGTAATTTGGGAGTAATGCGATGTGAATATTATGTATGTACGAAAAAATATTTCCGTATTCCCAAAAAATAGTGATAAGCATAACTTAAATTTGAGATATAAGGACAAATTAGCCACCCCAAGGGACGCTGTATACGCTTTCATAACCTTATACCTGAGAATATCATTAATCTAAATGAAAAACAATTTAAAAACCATATCAAAACAACATTAAAAAAAAAGGTTATTACAAAATTAGTGGCCGAAGATGAAGCATGCGATCTCAGTAGATGCCTATTCACCCTGCTCTTGAAGATCCCAAGGTTGTAGGATTCAGGAAAGACTGACGCAGGAAGGGAGTTCCATGCCTTGCCTATTCGCATTATGAATGAAGAGTCGAACCGCTTAGTGTGAATGTTCGGTATGTTAACTACATACGGGAGGAATCCCTCCCCACGCCTAGTAGTCCGAAGATGAATGAGTTACCGGGTCAGTACGCTTCCACCTTCGGCCTCATCTTCACTTAACATCAGGTGTGATTGAGGTCAAGTGTTAACCTGTTGTGCATAAAAAAAAACAAAAAAACACCACTCACGCGCTTCACCAGGGCTCTTGTTGGTCCTCGATCATTTCAATCAGCTCACTCCTTCAGTCAGTCACCTCGGTTAGGTTAGTAGGTGGGTGGAGTAGGGTCTTGGTAGAGCCTGTGAGGTAAGCCACGGACAGACAGACAAACTAAAAGGGAGGAACTACGGAACATTTAAAAAATTAGTTGGTTCAATGTTGAATTACGAGTAAGTTAAGCTTCCCTCGACAACAAACTTAAAAAGCTCTTAAAGTTAGAAAATAGGAAGCTTTGGGATATTGATTGGAAAACAGAAAACACAAGTAAACTATATGATAAAAGAAAATCAATTTTTGAAAAATCACCGACGTCTTTCTTGTGCAGAAAAGATCAAGTGGTTATCACTAGACTTCGTATCGGGCATTCAAATTTATTATTGTATTCTTTATTGCACATAAAAAACATGTTGACAATCAGTCGGAAATATTGTACAAAGGTGAGCTTATCTCTAATAGAGATCTCTTCCAGCCAACCTCAGTGGTGGTTAGAGCATTGTGCGGGACGGTGAAGAAAAAGTGCAGTTACGGAACTTTAACTTAACTTTAATTTAACTCATATCCATTTGATTACTAAATCTGCAAGAAATAAATGTGATAAATGTGGGCTGGATTTAACTGTGTTTCACCTGTTAATTGAGTGTACGTCTTACAATGCTGAAAAAAGTAAATGTAATGTTCCAAATAATATTTAAACCAGGAAGGATGTACATATACTCTCGAATTCTTGAAAATGATACAGAATATATAAATGTTTGTTAGTTGCCGTGGTCGTTGATGACCTTTGATATTAAAAAGCGACCTTAAATAAATAATAAAAAAAAACTCAAACGAGTACCTAAAGAATGAGGGGCTTACCACTACATTTACACCAATTTTGCCCATTTGTGGTACAGATACACATACAACTCTATTATAAGTGGTAACCGTTGTACTTAATTTTTGTTTTTATTTTTATTACTGTGAAATAAGGCTACATTTTGTAAGAATAACACCAAGCACAATGTTGCGGTCGAATATTTTTGTCATGCAAATAAACGCTTTATCTATCTATCTACTTTCGTTTCGGTTTATAAATGGGAGAAGTGTGGAGGCGGGCATTGTATACACGCATCCAATTAAATGTCGAATGTTATCTTTGATACAGCCTGAATGAACGTTATTTGCATATTTCCGCGATTTGTTTATTTCAAAGGTAAAACCTTTTGTTAGACAATCCCGAAATTAATTAAATATGGCTTTAAACGGATTTCATAACGGATTATTTGCAGAAAAGGTTTCGATTGGTCATTAATTTGTGTGAAATAGGTTTGCAAATTTCTAAACGAAGCGAAGGATCAAACACAGTTTGGAAAGACGACTGCGATTTTCCAATTCGGAACTAAAAATAAATAAACAAGAATTTATTTATATGCCTATTTACTTCGTGAATGAATGAATGAATGTAATTTATTATCACAAACATTCTATCATATATAATATATAGTCAAAGTCAAAGTCAATAAAAAAGGATTTAAAAAAAAAAACGACTTCAAAAAACCCGGAAAAAATAATTTAATTAAATTACTGCAATAACTGAAGAGTATAAAATAATAAACCAGAGCAGAATGTTCTTTATAGATAGATATACACTATTATATATAATGAGAATATTTTTATATTTTTATGAACAATTTATATTATTATTTTTTATTTTTATTTATTCGGAAAACCAACAGCTGCAATAACACTAATGGAAACTATTATAGGAAACAGAGAGCCAATTACAGGTCCTCACAAATAGAAATACATTATATAATTTAATAACATGCATTTTTTGCCCTTGCGGTACATATACCAGATTAAATCATCGTCAAAAAAAAAAAACAAAAGAAAAACAATTGATTTATAAATTAAATTAAGCCATCAAAGAATTGTTATATGCTATACAATAATAGTTAGGTATAGTAATGAAATTAAAAATATATACAATAGATACTTTTTGAAGTCTGTGCCTGCCTAGCCTATAAAATACACAATCAACAAAACATTAAAAACACGCCTCGAATACAGAACCTCCTCCTTTTTTGAAGTCGGTTAACAAAGGAATTTTCGTACAATTTAAATATTCAATTAATTAGGTTATTACTGTTTACTTTCATTAGATTGTGTATTTTATAGGCTACGCAGGCACCGCCTTCAAAAAGTATCTATTGTATATATTTTTAATTTCATTAATATACCTAACTATTATTATATAGCATATAAATTGTATTGTATTCTCATTATATATAATAGTGTATATCTATCTATAAAGAACATTCTGCTCTGGTTTATTATTTTATACTTTTCAGTTATTATTATTGCAGTAGTTAAATTAAATAATTTTTTCCGGGTTTTTGAATTCGTTTTTTTTTAATGCTTTTTTATTTAATTCTTTTTAGTGTCTGGTCAGACATTACAAAATAATAAAATATATTAGTTGACTAATATGGGCAGGCCTACGAAAGGTGCTGCTCGTTTAAAGAACTGTCGGTCAAAAAAAACCGAAACTGAGAGGGTACTACGGCTTGAAAAAAATGCCTCACGGAACACAATTTCGCGTTCCCAGGAGATGCCCGAAGCTCGCCGAGTACGTCTTTTTTTTTTTTTTTTATATGAGAGGGCGGCAAACGAACATGCGGGTCACCGCCGCCCATGGACACCCGCAACACCTAAAGGGTCGCAGATGCGTTGCCGGCCTTTGAGGAAGGTGTAGGCTCGTTTCTTGTAGGTTCCAATGTCGTACTCGTTCGGGAATACCGCTGCCGGAAGTCCGTTCCACAGGGTGGTCGTACGTGGTCTAGTAGTTATGAAAGAATACGTTAAATCACGGCCTTATAATCATGTAAATCGGCCTAAAAATATCGGACTAATCGATGTGCATACATAAAGATTACAGAACCTCCTCCTTTTTTGAAGTTGGTTAAAAAAAGTTTTTAGTATTTATCCGTGGTTGCTAATCTCCATGATAATTTTTGTGCGATGGCGAACCTTCTCGCTCCTACAGGTTAAGGTGGGCACTTGGGGTGTACCAGCTCGACCTGATGATCTTCGATTTGTCATATTTATTGTTGATAATCCCACCGGCGTAAATCGGCTTAAAAATATCGGACTAATCGATGTGCATACATAAAGATTACAGAACCTCCTCCTTTTTTGAAGTTGGTTAAAAAAAGTTTTTAGTATTTATCCGTGGTTGCTAATCTCCATGATAATTTTTGTGCGATGACGAACCTTCTCGCTCCTACAGGTTAAGGTGGGCACTTGGGGTGTACCAGCTCGACCTGATGATCTTCGATTTGTCATATTTATTGTTGATAATCCCACCGGCGTAAATCGGCTTAAAAATCTCGGACTAATCGATGTACATACATAAAGATTACAGAACCTCCTCCTTTTTTGAAGTTGGTTAAAAAAAGTTTTTAGTATTTATCCGTGGTTGCTAATCTCCCTGATAATTTTTGTGCGATGGCGACCTTCTCGCTCCTGCAGGTTAGATGGGCAGTTCGGGTGTACCAGCTCGACCTGATGATCTTCGATTTGTCATATTTATTGCTGATAAACACACCGACCTTCTCTACACTTTTTCCATACAAACCAAAACTGTATCCTACTTAGTTTCCCTGTGTAAAAACTACAAAATCGTCTAAATATGTAATGCCATTCTGATGTTTACCATGATTACACAAAAAATACTGGACCGATTGCGCTGAAATTACAATAGGACCAACTCGACGGTATCCCCTTTCATTTACCAAAAGAATCATGTGAATCAACCGCTAAATCTCGGAGATATCGGTGTACATACATAAAAAGAAAATACGCCCCGAATACAGAACCTCCTCCTTTTTTGAAGTCGTTTAAAAACAAACAGTGACACCCTGACAGTCAGTGTTTTAAAGCCGCATTTTCTTCAATTGAAAGCAACCCAGATGAAAATGCCACTACACGGACTCCCATCCGAGACTAACTGCGCCACACTTTGCTTAATTTTGCTAATCGAAAACGAATAGTGAATGCTGCGCCACCTGGGCTTTAGACAGTCTGTTGATATTTAAAAAAATTTACTATTTTTCAGTAATAAACTTAGATAATTTCCGGTGCCTGAGTATTGATTTGTTGCGATGTCAATGAACGTTCACAATGGAGACAAACTTGGCTTGTTTCTTTAATATATCGTCTTTTTAACCGACTGCCCGCGGAAGGATGGTAATGTTTTTTAAGTATGTGTGTTGACAGCATTGTTGTGTGCTCATTGTTGAGATAAGATTACCCTCAAATTTAGGAGTTCCCAGGTGCGCGTGGTTCCACTTCCGGTCTCATCACACAAACATTTGACGACCGATTGGTGTAGTGACCCTGTCAGCGAAACCAACGGATGCGGGTTCGAATCCCGCGAGGGGTAAATGTTTGTATGATGAAAACGAACATTTATTCCCGAGTCATGGATGTTTTTATAAATATTTATGTATGTTTATCAGTTATCTAGTATCCATAGTACAA
This sequence comes from Oegoconia quadripuncta, assembly GCA_949316235.1. Classification (NCBI taxonomy): domain Eukaryota; kingdom Metazoa; phylum Arthropoda; class Insecta; order Lepidoptera; family Autostichidae; genus Oegoconia; species Oegoconia quadripuncta. Next base: position 2,552,667 of record OX438758.1, read on the forward strand.
GCTCTGCTTAGTTTGGGACTAGATGATTGGTGTAAGTGCATCAAATATTTATTTATTTATTTAATATTTATATTTATTTACTTCAAGCGAGAATCGAAACCGTAACCATTGGTTTCGCAGACAGGGTAGTGACTCGCTAAACCGAACGGGATATGATATCTATTATCTGATACGAAACAGTTTACCTTTATGCTTTTTCTTAACCCCCGACGCAAAAGAGCGGTGTCATAAGTTTAACCACTATGTATGTGTGTGTTTGTCTGTCTGTGGCTCTTAAACGGGTGACCCGATTTGGATGCTGGATGATTTTTATTTGAAGGCAGTTTTTGTAGCGGTAGTTCTTAGACTTATCAAAAACTATTTTTCTAAATATTCAACTTATCTTTTGTCTGTCAACTGATAGGCTAATGTGTTTTTCAGCTTAGGCCTCTAATTTTTACATGACTGAAAAGAAGATTATGGTTATATATGTATGTATGTGGGATAACCTCGTTGCACCGAAATGACAGGCTGGATTTTAATTAATGAGGTAACGTTTATGTCGTGGGAGTAAAAGTGTCATAAGATACGTATATTTCGGACACTTACACCAATCATCTAGTCTCAACCTAAGCAAGGCTTGTACTATGGATACTATATAATGGATACTATATAAATATTTATATAAACATCCATGACTCAGGAATAAATGTTTATATTCATCACACAAATATTTACCCGTCGCGGGATTCGAACCCGCAACTGGCTTCGCTGACAGGGTCACTATCCACTACACCAATCGGTCGCCAAAAAAAATTTGGAAACCCCATAGGCGTTTCCATCTTTTGGCTTTTACACAGTCAGAATTTTTAATTGTTATAATTAAATGGTTATTAAGAACTTGTCTTAATATTTACTCCCTCAAATCAAAATATATTTTTTTCATAGGATAAAATTATCACTTGAAAACGTCACTATTAATATTACATTAAAACTTACTGCTCATTCACAAAGCTGACTCCCCAGAGAAGAACGAGCAAGAAACTCTAGGTTTGCTCTTTTAAACAGATTATGAGTTACAATTTGTGATTTGATAATTATATGAATAATAAGACAGCTATGTCCATGCTTGTTTATCATTCAAATAGTCAGTGATTTTATAACCCAAATCAAAATCAAAAAATGCTTTATTTTGTAGGTACACAGGGTACACTTAAAATAGTCAGATTTTACATTTTTTAAGCTACTGCTTGTTCAACAGCCAATTTTCCCCTGAGAAGAACAAGCGAGAAACTCGAGAGGTTGCCTTTGAAAAAAAAAAAGTTTTTATGTTACAAAATTATTAATTATTATTTTACATTATAATATTTCATTATAACTGGTACTACCTAACTGATACTATCTTTTAATGTTACAAGGAATGCAATTATTAATTATATAATTCTGCAATTAGTACTATTCACCAAAGAAGCACGATCGGATGTCGTCGTTTATGAACAACAACTACATCAAGTCGAAACTAGCGAAGTCCAAACCCTGGTACTATTATTATCCTGTCAACGTAAGTGTTGTATCTGTGTATGTGACATAACCTGTTCAATTGACTAAACAGGTAAGTGTACAAAGTGAAATAATTCGTAACTTAAGGCGACGCATTGGTAAACAATTACTCTCCACCTACCCGCAACACGCTCACATCCCACGCTGCCCGTCGAAGCTAGCTTACGCCGTAAAGTCGTATGATAATAAAGTTTATTGAACAAAAAACGTTTTGCAAACTACAAAACAGTTTTCATATATAATTTTAACTCTATCTCTCAAACTAGAGTATCCCTGTACCTCAGGAGCCAGTACATACAGTAATTTAAGAATTACTTATTCCGGCTTGCAATGGGCATGCTAAGAAACAATATTTTTGGTTTCAAATAAAAACTATCCAAATATTTTAAATAAAATCGTAAATCGTTTATTTCTTTTCACGAAAAACTACTAATCAGGGGCTCGACCACCTAACTCTGTTGCTTTGGGTATTATGACGCCAATGCCGAATTGCCCGTCCTTTGGCGTTTTGGCGGGAACTCAGCGAGTGTTGTTGCATTTTTGTTTTTATTTCTTAAAATTTGTGCATTCTGAGTTTGAAGCTTAATAATAGTAGTATATTGTGCAGCAAAAGTCAGTGATGGTGTACAAGTGAAGAGAAGTGTAAATTAAAGTGCGTAACGAAGCTTTCGGGTTCCCACAAGAAGCCGCCAAAATCTTTTGTAAAGCATTCTGCCACTTTACTGAAGAATGACTTGAAATTACTTGTTTTGACTGAGACTGACTTATAAACTGAAGAAATAAGAGAAATAAAACATGGCTATATGGGCTTAGATCCCTTTGCCTTCTGCGAGTGTGTGTGTAGTAAATTTCCGTCCTTGTCATATAGTAACACAATGACAAAGACTGACAGTGCATTGGTATCACTATCGCTATGGTTTTGAGGGGTAGAGCCGCCAATGATAATGGAGTGTTTACAGTATAATTAATTGGTTACGGATTAACAATAAGGCTGGATTGAAAAAAAAAACAATATTAAAAATACTTTCAAATGTACCGAAAATATCATGTGTAATCTGTGGATTAGCCTATCGTGTCCCACTGCTGGGCAAAAAAAAAAAAAAATCTGTGGATTGTGACCGGGATATAAAAAAATATTTTTTATATATTTATTATTTTTATATTATTTTTTTTTTTTGAAAATTACCATTAGGTAAATTGCAAATTTAGAAAATCCCCGATAATAATATTTATTAAATATTATTATGTCATCCAGGTATTCATATAATTTAAATATACTGCATCGTTTTTATTACACATGGCTAATTTCATCTTATGGATGAGTTTTTTACTGTAAGAAAAAAATAGGCCATATTATGTAAGTGAAAGAGCATAATTGGCATAGGTACTTTAATTTTTTTTTGTGTCACTTGACACAATTACATCATTAAATTAACCAAATTCCTTCCTTGGTGGCAGCAACTACTCTACTTGGGGGGGACTGAAAATCAGCAAACCTGCTGAGTCCCTACCTTTTCATCACAGTTTGACCTAATTTATAATCAATTAATTACTTGTTAAATTAACTTTGTGGTGAATAAATGCCTTTTATTTATTTATTATTTATAAATAGCACTTAACAGAAAATATGAGTTGGCTTTGGAAAAAAAACTACCTATGCCAATAACTTCTATTTAATTTACCTAATGTAACTAAGGTAAAAATCTCATCCGGTATATAAAGAAACCACACTCAAATTGGACTCTGAAAAAGACAGGACACAACATATACACAAGGCCGTCATAAACAATCAAGTAAATAAATATACATCACAGTCATATGTTTTTAAGTGCAGATATTTGCCTTAAATTTTTCCAATGTGTCGTCTCAAATCCAATTATTCAAATAACTTCGACTAAACAATGTGATTTAAGTAGTTGTAATAATTAATTGTTAGATAGAGTTATATAATTACAAACTCATAAGTGATAAAAAATTTAATAATTTAATTCTTAACTAAACTAATAGTATAATTTAATAATTTTTGTAATAATATAATTATTATGCATAAATGTCTGCAATATTAATATATTGCAGACATTTATGCTAATTTCCGAAAACTCTGTGGGTACGTAAGTATTTATACGTTATAAGCCAAACCTTTTTTGGTAATTAGTACGATTGCTAAACAAGCTAAATTCAGCCGTATTCTTTAAACCGTAAAGTTCAAAGTTAATCAAAATCTTTATGCGTCCTATGTTCTTTTTAAATTTACAAAGAAGAGAAAATGCAGCTTTTTCTTTGGGTCGTCCAAAGGATGTAAATTTTGATTAACATTGATAGTTATCATACGAGAAATACGGCTGAATTTAGCTTGTATGGAATACGATCTACCTACCCCGATTTATGTATACACGCGACCGCACGACGGCCGTAACACTTCCAGTATAAGAGACCTCCTTCGTTCACATCCCATAAACCGCCTCGTGGCTCAGTGTAAACAACATAGGGTTTACGATTCGGAGGTCACGGGTTCAATTCTCAGCGGGGTACATGTTTAGTACTTAGTTTGGTTGGTGGTAGAGCTTTTTAAATGTCCGCTTTGCTAGCTACCACCATCTTATCTAAATCTGACACCAAACAGCAATGTTAATAGCATTGATGCGTTCCGATTGTCATATATGGGGTTTCCAGGTCCCCAAATAAGATGGGGTTTCCGGGTCAGACCGCTTCCACCTTCGGCCTCATCTTCACTTAACATCAGGTGTGATTGAGATATCCTTACTGGACTAAAATGAGATTACCCAAAAACTAAACCTGAACAGCAGTGGTAGGTATATATGTGACAGTAGGTACACAAAGGGACAACGGGTCAACCCTGGTGTTATTACTAGTTATTAATAATAACAACTATTGTGTAGGTCACAAGACTAATACAATGTTGTTTGGAACGCGTATGAGCGTCATTCTAGGCGTACTCAGACAGACAACAGACACTGTTATCTTGGTGCTCTCGTGGAGCAGTCGCATGTACTATTCGTTTTATATTATAGAGTCACGACCTTTTCCCCAAATGAGTGGTCAGATATCCCGAAAATATTCAAAGAATTGCTTGAAATAACATTCATGATTCACCTTTAAATCATATAGATTCGCACGTTTCAACGGAACGAAGCAACGGGCTCACGAGCGTAGTTGCACACGTGACAGGAGGTATTCTAACCTTTTCGTCACAGTACATTTTTGAAAATCTAATATATGTCAAAAAACATAGCATCATTTAGGAAAAATAGTGATAAATATGATGTCAATACAACAAATAAAGATAAACTTGCAGGTCACATAAGTCGCGTCCGCAAAGTCAGTAATTCATTCAAAGGGTTATGTATACACTTTTTCAAGAAGGTTCCTATCATCTTCAATACAAAATCTTCCTTTCAATAAATTTAAAGATACTATGAAACAGAAACTTATTAAGAAAGTATATTATAAAATATCAGATTATTTAGATGATAAACATTCATGGACATGAACAGCCCGTTCGCAGAACCAGGCTATTTCACAATTAAACAATGAAATATTATAATATAAAATAATAATTAATAACTTTGTAACATAAAAACCTTTTTTAAAAAAAAGAGCAACCTCTCGAGTTTCTTGCTTTTTCTTCTCAGGGGAAAATTGGCTTTTGAACAAGCAGTAGCTTAAAAAATGTAAAATCTGACTATTTTAAGTGTACCCTGTGTACCTACAAAATAAAGCATTTTTTGATTTTGATTTTGACCAACGGGTCTCACCCCCTGTCACGTGTGCAATTCTGTATATTTCATAAGGTGAACCGTGGTTGTTGTTTCAATCATTATATTCTTAATGTTTTGAACTGACCTGTTTGGTGTAGTGGTTAGAAATTCTGCTGCTATACCAAAAGGTCGCGGGTTCGAATCCCGCTAGGGGCATATGTTTGTATGATGAATACAGACATGTGTTCCCGAGTTATGGATGTTTTTCATTTATATGTGTATTTATTTACAAAATAAAAAAAGTATTTGTGTAGTTTATCAACCATCTGGTATCTATAATACAAGCCTAGTTCCTTGGTGTATAACTAGATGGAGCTGTGTGTATGTCCAAAGATATTTATTATTATTATTATTTGAACACTCAAACACTATTCTTTGGGATATCCCTGACCGCCCCATTTGGGATATAAGTCGTGACATTATGTATGTATGTATGTATTTCCAATAGATTTAAATTTACATTCAACAAGTGATATCATATACGTACATGTACCTATCTTATATTGAAATAAATGCTTGAAGTTTGAAGTTTTGTATCCGAGGAACGAGAATAATTCTAAGATTACGTAAAATACGAAATTACAGTAAGGGGATGTGATATATCTCCGGATTAGAGGTTGATCTGTTTGTGTTGTTGATCTGTTGAATCTGTTGTTGATTTGTTCGTGGTAGGGCATATTAAATCTGGCTAGGTACCACAATCTTATCTAAACCTGCCGCCAAGCAGCAATGTTAATAGCATTGTTCTGTTCTGGTTGTCAGAGATAAGATAGCCTGTCCCGCAAATAAGATGGCGTTTCCGGGTCAGTACGCTTCCACCTTCGGCGTCATCTTCACTTAACATCAGGTGTGATTGAGGTCAAGCGCTAACCCGTTGCGGATAAAAAAAAATTCCCGAAACGCAAGGAGAGTATTCAACATTTTCTAAATCTGCATCGGCTTAGCAACTTGGATAACTCCCGTGGGAACAGACTGTTAACTACACCTTCAAATCGTAACAAACCAAACAGCAGTTAAAACTAATCCTAGATCAAACGAGCCAGTTAACGTTTTAGATCATGCAGTCTAGTTTGTTATCAAACAAAGCCCCATTGTTTTGGGAGAGAAAGGAATTATTGTTCAAACTATTTTTGTTCTGTACTTGTCTAAAATAGCATGTTATGATAACATTAGTAACGCCATGTCTGTAAAACAATTATTAACAGTTAGTGACGCTAGAAAACTGAGTAGGTAACTGAGATTACGTTACGATCGAATTGACCAATTATTTGAGGTATAACTCGAGCTAGCATTTCTCTATCAGTCTGTATGTCCAAGCTAGACGCGGTACGTCGAAAAGGGAAATCACCTGTGGGAAAAGAAGCGGCGTAAGAAACCCACAGGTAAAAATCTGCGTAATGTTCTTCCTTATTAATATGTACTATATATATATCCGTTCCTTTGACGCATCCTGTAGCCTAAACGACTTGACCGATTTCGAAGTGCATGGTATCGTTAGATTTGTCTCGGTACCCGGAGTGTCATATGATACATTTTATGGTAAACAATCCAACGTGGCGTCCGCAAAATGCTAAATACGCTGTTTTTTGGTTTGAATAGTCATGTTGTTTATTCTACGGATATATTCATTCTAACCAATACAACCACCGTGTATATCGCACGGCTCTGGTTCCAAATATTTAATCTAATGCATTACGTTACAATCAAACAGGGCGATCATACATATCCCAAATATACAGGGTGTCCCTGGAAGTATGGATCAAATCGAACAGGGGCATGGGGAAGGTCATTCCCAAACTTAAGCTGAAAAAAAAAAATTAAAAAAAAATAAAAAAAAAAAAAAATAAGAAAAAAAATTAATTAATTATTTTTAATTAAAAAATTAAGCTGATAGCTTTGCTAGTTTTCTTTTAAAAAATTTTTTTGTATAAGCACTATTCGATAATATGAAAATGTAAAAAATTGATCATAACTTTTGAACCGTCAAAAATGGCACCGACATTCATAGGGTTAAAAAGTTTGGGAATGACCTTCCCCATGCCCCTGTTCGATTTGATCCATACTTCCAGGGACACCCTGTATAGCGTTTGGATACTTGAGACCAGAGGGCGGAGTGTGAGTTTTGTTTCGACTTAACTTTACTACCGCGTTCACGTTTACGTGACGATTTGTATGGAGAAATGTGCAGCGCCTCTAGCGGATAGTTTGCAAAACGATTTTTTTCATAGGGACTTTTTTCGTAAACACGAACGCGATGGTAAAGTTAAAAACGAGACAAACTCACACTTCGCACACAGATGCGTGCACAGCGTTTTGTCACAGGGTAGGCGGAATGATAAAATTTGCTATTAAATTAGAAAAAATACAACTACAAAATAATGTATAGGATATTTCTGTCCTTCTTTGATGATAGGATATTTATCCATACTTATCTATAATTATTTCTTTAGTTTTTTTTTTTTTTTTTTTTTATATGAGAGGGCGGCAAACGAGCATGCGGGTCACCTGATGGAAAGCAATCACCGCCGCCCATGGACACCCGCAACACCAAAAGGGTCACACATGCGTTGCCGGCCTTAGTTGGTAGTATCGTGCATCCGACCTGTTTTTCTACCTACAAATGTCCCATAGCTGTGGGCTGTCTGAAAGTGATAAGACCGCCTAATTGTGTTCTATTATCATCAAAAATTATTATTTTTTTTTTTTTTTTTTTCTTGTTTTTTTTTTGAGGGTTTTGTCGCTTTAGCGATTATGTCACCCTCGTGACAGACCTCAACAACTCAAAGAGTACTTATTACCTACATACATTAATCTATGGAAGCAGAAGATCAATCTTAATTTCTATTAGTCATTACAATTTCGAATAGTTGATATAAAGCCCTGGCTTCTTCCGAAAGGGGACAGGCCAATATACTATTACATTTATCAATATCCTCACATACTATTGATGGTAACAACTGTCGTCTTTGTGACTCATTCCGCACGCATTCAGTGAGTGCATGGTAAACATCTTCCACCACATCACACCTAGCACATTTTGCAGAGTGAACTTTGCCCATCATAAAAGCAAATTTGTTTAAGGGGACATGTCCTGAACGAAGTCTTAAAGCTCTAATGATAGTGAGTCGTCCCATTCTACATTTCTCAAACCAGGGGAAACGGGGGAGTGCCGGCTGTAAAAATTATTGTAAATTATTTTGCGCAATAAAGAGTATTTGTATTGTATTGTAGGTTAACGTAAAAACAATTAGTATTTACCTGTACAAAATGACATCTTGTTTACCGTGGGTGTTTAAATGCAAAGATTGGACGTTTACTGAAAACTAGATTAACAACTCATCGTCTACTTTGTCCAAGTTTATTCTAATTTGTTTAAATTAATTCTATAAATTCCGAGTCATGCACTGAACCCTTACTATTTGATTTTTATAATAAACTACATGTTGCTTGCGATTCCACGCTATTTATACGCTTGTCTATATGTTAACCTCCTCCGTGGCTCAATGTAAACAACATTGGTTTCACGACTCTGAGGTCCCGGGTTAGATCCCCAGCGGGGTACATGTTTAAATACTCGGTTTGGTTGGTGGTAGGGCATTTTAAATGTCCGCCTGGCTAGCTACCACCATCTTATCTAAATCTGCCGCCAAGCAGCAATGTTAATAGCATTGTTGTTAGCCAGTCCCCTAAATGTGTTGGGGTTTCCGGGTTAGTACGATTCCACCTTCGACCTCATTTTCACTTAACATCAGGTGTGATTGAGGTCAAGTACGAACCCGTTGTGCATAAAAAAAGTTAACCTAGTCTGCCTACCAACCAAATTTGTGTGTATTAGGCTTAATAAGCTGACGAAATAAATATTTTTGTGCATGTGATACGGGGGTGAGCCCATCGCCGTTACTTTCAAGTTTATAAGATGTTTGTTGGTGAAAAATCCCTTAGTCGCCTTTTATGACATCCATGGAAAGAGATGGTTTTGGTTAGGTAATTTTATTTGCGTTGCGAGTCGAAGATTTCTCACAAAAGTGAAAACCGTTGGTAACACAACGGCGAGAAAGTTTACAAGTCAATTATACTCCCCGCCGACTGTAGGTACAGTGAGTGAGATTCAGAAGTAATTTTAATTAAATAACTCTCATTATACGTGAATTCTTATTGCAGACACTACTCTTGCCCATCCAATTTCTCCAAGAAGTCTAGCAGACCCTTGACGTTTTCAAAAAAAATCGAGCAATAACTTCTTTACAATTGTGAAAACTTTCACCGAGGGCAAATATCACGATTCAATAAACTATTTTTAGAAAATATAAAGTAGCTATTGATTAATTTTAAAAAAAATAGTTTTAGAAGATCTTTGCATCTTCCACAACGCAATGAAGTGCACAGTGGTAACTTTAATTTAATATTGTAGGTTTGATAACTAAATACCTACACTATACCTAAAACAAACTCCTGATCCGTTAGAAATTATTTTTTACAATATCACTGATAGGTACTCTGTCTATGTATAAAAAAATCAGGGTCTTTAATATTATAGAAAGTTACACCCCTAAATATGCATATCTTGACTAAACTATAAGCAAAATTACACATTCCTATTTATCTAGTATTGTTTGTTTGTTTGTTTGTAAACGCTTTATTGTACAAAAAAATTAAATTAAATTAATTTTGCATTGATCATCATTTTATGTTTTTTAACCGCCTCGGTGGCTCAAAGTAAACAACATTGGGTTTACGATTCGGAGGTCGCGGGTTCGATCCCCAGCGGGGTACACGTTTAAGTACTCGGTTTGGTTGGTGGTAAGGGCATTTTAAAATGTCCGCCTGGCCAGCTACCACCATCTTATGTTATGTTAATAGCGTTGTTGTGTTCCGGTTGTCAGAGATAAGATAGCCAACCCCCCAAATGTGTTGGGGTTTCCGGGTCGTACGCTTCCACCTTTCGACCTTAATCTTCACTTAACATCAGGTGTGATTGAGGTCAAGTACGAACCCGTCGTGCATATGTTTAGTTAATTTTTAATCTATTACGTACCTAATTAATCGTAGCAACTTTTCACTTTGGAAGAGGACGAGGCTCAAGCATTAATTTACTTAGGAAGAGGGGTTCTCAATTGTTCGTAAAATAAGTTGTTTTGAATAAAGAAATTTGAATTTCGGAATAACAATGAGCGGAATAGACTTATTCCAACACGTATACGATGGAGCAGGATTCTTGTAATCTTACAACGCAGTCGTATTCTTTAAAATAAATCTTCAGATGGACTCCTTAATCAAATATGTATAATCGTCTAATATACTTTGTTTCTTCCCCAGGGCGTCCACAAGGATACGAAGACCGAAGAAGGGCATCATGACAAGGAAGACCATCTTGGAAAATACAATGACCACGGCGGAGTTGATAAAGAACATCACGATGAAAAGGGCCATTATGGGATACACCACCATGAGGAACATGGGAAGAAACATGCGAAGGTAATATACTAGGAGGTTGAGGGATCGGTGAGTGTACGTCTTGACCTATTTGAACAGGTGCTAACAGTTTTAGTATATACATATAGTTCCCAGTTCAATGGCAAATGTAGGGAAAACGTCTATTAAATATCATCATTAGTAAACTTTGTAACGAGACGCCATGCGACTCGTTGGTTCTCTTTTTACAGTATTCTTCTTGTTTGTTTCTTTTTCAGTTAAGTCATAATATTTTAAATTCAAAATTTTAACTCTGCCTGTTCTCTCTCTCTCTCTTTTTTCAGTATAGCTTTTTGTTTAGTCAGTTAAATTCTGTTTATATTTGTTTATGTAATACCTTTTAATTATAAGTTGTCACTGACAACTATTTCCAAAGATTTTACGCCGGCTCATCTTCATCTGTCGTTTTCTACATACTGTGGCCTAGGAGTACATCCTTTACAGCATCAGCCTGGGAGTAGTGCTTCAACTTTACTAAAAAGATCATGTTTTTTTTTCTAGTAAAATTTGCTACGCTAAATTTGGTACAACGTAAGTGCCCTATAAGTAACGATGATGGTATTAACAGACGTTCCGATTTGGCTGGCGCTGACCACACATCCACGACTAAAACGGAACGTTAGAATGGTCGGTCCAACATAATTATCATTCTTACTGGTTGGATGTGGTCGGCTCGCCGGCGCATCCGACAAGGGCCACTGACGGTTGGATTGCCGACCGTCGGAACGTCTGTAGCAATGTCTGAATGGTTGCCATGTCAGCCCAAATCGGAACGTCTAACTGCACTATAACGGGATAAACGTCAAACGGATGGACGTATGGAGTAACCATGATTTACTTCCAGGGCGAAACATGGTACCGAATTTGGAGATGGAGCGCACATATTTTTACGTGCGACGACGACAGCGCGAGTTGTTTTATCCGCCTCCTCAGTGGTTCATTGTAAACAACATAGGCTTTACGAATCGGATGTCGCGGGTTCTATCCCCAGCGGTTTGGTTGGTGGTAGAGCATTTTAAAAACTCTTAAATGTCATTAGCAAATTTTACTAAAAAAACATCACGGAGGCGGTTAAAACGTACTGTCGTCATCGCAAGGGAAAATATATATGCGCGAGAACTCCAAATTTGGTACCACGTTTCTCTATAGAAGTAAATTAGGGTAACTCGATACTTCCGGTTAGACGTTTAAGCTCTTATCCTTACTTCTAGGGTGCTGCGATGAACGCAAGTGAGCTATACAGCAATTTTTAGCGGTCGAACGCAACAAATTAAATAAAATTCAAATAAATATAAATAAATAAATAAATACTGTGCCATTTAGTACCACGCTAAGCAACTTGGCTTGTATTATGGATATCAGTTTGTTGATAACTACACAAATATATTTTTTTTATATAAATAACTACGTATATAAATGAAAAACATCCATAACTCGGGTACACATGTACACATTCATCATAGAAACATATGCCCCTAGCGGGATTCGGATCTGAGACCTTTTGGTACAGCAGTCAGTGTTTCTAACCACTACACTAATAATAACAATAATAATAGAAGAACATGGAAGAAATCTCTTACAGAGATAAGCTCGCCTTTAGTGTATTGTAATATCTGTCCTATGTTTGTATACTTATATGCAATAAAGTGTTAAAAATAATACTTTCTAAAATTTTTACCGTTACCGTTCTACTTTTTTTTCTAAGCAAAGGTTGTCTGGTAGAAATCGCTTAATAGCGATAAGACCGGCTGGTTTTTTTTTTTTTTTTATATGAGAGTGCGGCAAACGAGCATGCGGGTCACCTGATGGAAAGCAATCACCGCCGCCCATGGGCACCCGCAACACCGAAAGAGTCACAGATGCGTTGCCGGCCTTTGAGGAAGGTGTCCACCCCAGAATAAGTAGGGCAGCCTGAGCGATGAGGGATTCTCCAGCAGTGCTGGTACCCTCCTGGGGTACTAACTCTTTAAATACCGCTACCATTCTGGAGAGAGACTGGAAGGTGGGCCTCCGGCGCCCTCGCTCACCGGACGAAGCGCAATGGCAAAATGCCAGTACTCAGACGTCGGTCTTCTGCGAGAGGGTGGTACTTCCCCGGTCGAGCCGGCCCATTCATGCTGCAAGCTAATAGTTTACAGCGTGGCTCTACCACTACAATTATAATTTTTTTAAGCTATATTTATGAAGTGTATTGTAGAATATTTGTGCAATAAAGTGCAACTTGATTGACTTGATTGAATAATACTAATTTCTCTAATTCCCATGATTCAGTACGAAGAGTCTGGTAAACATTCGAAAGGGCATAGCACAAAAGGCAGCCACGACATCCATAAAAAGGAAGAGTACGAAAAGAAAGTGGAATTCTTTGAAGAGGAAGGAGACTCAGCCGAAGAGGAAAAACACGGGGGTGATACGCACGAACGGGAACATAAATCGGTAAGAAAGGATTTACGCTAACTGTTGCACACTCTTGTTCCGAACGGAGGACGCAATGCACGCATTTCCAAAACATGTAACTGTTAAACAGATAATATCCTCCTCTTACTATCCTCTTACTTACTATACTATCCATCGACATAGCGTGCCTTCGTGCCATGTATGAATTAGGACCTAGAGTGTCTCTTAGAGATAAGTTTAAGGAAATTAATATCTTAACAATGACATCTCAATACGTTTATGAGAATTTGTTATATGCAAAAAAAAATAAAACCTTATTCGCTAAATTATCAAATTAGTTAGTAAATCCTTCAAAGGGCAATGTATACGCTTTTATAATAAGATTCCAGTAGACATTCAAAATTTGCCTTTAAATAAATTTAAAGCAATCATAAAACAGAAATTATTAACAAAAGGCTATTATAAAATCACTGACTATTTGAATGATACGAGTAAGCAAGCATGGACATAGCTGTCTTATTATTCATATAATTATCAAATCGCAACCTATAATCTGTTTAAAAGAGCAACCCTAGAGTTTCTTGTTCGTTCTCGAATGAGCAGTAAATTTAAAATTTCAATGTAATATTAATATTAATAGTGACGTTTTCAAGTGATAATTTTAGCCTATGAAATAAAATATTTTGATTTGATTTGATTTGAACATACATACACACAACCCCATCTAGTTCCACACTAATTGTGGACCACCAAATGCGTGGTCTCCACTCGAGAATTTTAATGCATCCAGTTCTTCGAGTTATGTGCCTTGCCCACAGCCACTTCACCTTTCTAATCTGCTTGTTTTTTTTATATTTATTTAAAGAGCTTGGTCACTTTTGCCTACCTTAAGGTTGAAATTAAGACAACATGGAATTTATCTTAATTTCAACCCTAACCTAACCAATTTATACAGCGCTCGTGCCGCTGCCGATAGCGGCGAGGCCAGCGCCGTATTACATCCTCCGACCTCCTTAATATTATTATATTCCACGTGTACAATTAAATAATAGATGCATATGGAATCTGAATTGTGTATATTTGATCGACTGACAACGTCAACACAAGCCACACATCAAAACGCCGAGCAAAGAGGTATACATCAGTCCTCCGCCGCAATCCGAGGAGCACGGAGGATCTGATCAACGTGGCGCCGCCAGACGTCGCCCCGGTCCGTCAGTACATCGTAATGTAGCATTCCGAAGGGACGGGTGATTGTGCCAAATCGCCATTTTTCTCCTGGTGTGCCATAAACACGCACTTGAACCCGGTCTCCCTCTTTAAATTGCTTCCTCACAGCACCCATGGGCACCCGTCGAGCCACGTTGGAGCCGGGCCGGTGACCGCACATGACATGTAATGTTGTACGTATTTCTCGACCAAACATTAGTTCATAAGGACTGTAGCCCTTGGAAGTCGGGGTGAAGAGGTATACATCACTACGTATATTTGGAATCTGTAGGACTCGTTCCGGACACACTCCATCATTATGTGGTATGCGTCTTCTATCACATCGCACTCAACGCAATTTGGTGACTGAGATTTTCCCATCATAAATGCAAATCCGCTTGGCTGTCAGAGACACTAGTTCGCCTAAAGATTTCTTAATTCCTAATTCGATCATGTAGCCTGACGCCGAGCATCGCCCTCCATAACTCCTTGCGTGACCTTGAACCTTCTTAGGATATCACAGCAAGAGACCACGTTTCAGTGCTATACGTCATCACTGATAACGCACATTGATTTAAGACTTGCATCTTCAAGTATTTTAGAGAAGACTTTGCTCAGTTTCCCGAACGCATACGAGTTGGATTCATCGATTGGCCTCTTGCTCGAAGGTAGGTATATCCAATCGGATGTGTTGCTCTAGTTATGGAACGATTTATTTGGAAAATTAAATTCACAATGGTGTTTAATGATAAAATATGGTGCTTACAACTTAATTCATAATTCATATATTTATTGCATTACACATGTCATAGTTACAATACATAGGTAAGTACTAACATACACATGTACCTTGTCAGGCATGGCAATATGGAGGAAAGGGTATCTAAGTTATTAATGTCGTTTCAATTACCAATAGTTATAATTTTTATGAAGCTATATGTATGTTGTAAGTTCAAAGAAAGTGCTCCAATTCCACAGTCAATCAAGAATAAATAAATAATAACAAATTAAAAGTACACCGTATCCTATTTCAACGAATATAATAAGATGTCAATAATTTTAATAATGTCACGCATAAATCCATTTTAAAATGTCAATTAAATTAATAATATCATGCGTAGGTAACTTTCCTCTGGGTGTCTATTAGTCATAGTCGCCTTGTTAAGGCACAGCAAATTTATGAGAACACTACGCTTATGTACAATGTCATCACAAACTATATTGGTCATCATCAGCCCGTAAACATCCCACTGCAGGGATATGGGCCTTCCCTCGTATATAAGGGAGTATGGGCCATAGTCCACCACGCTGGCCCAATGTGGGTTGGGGATTTAACTACTATAACTTAATTTAATAGTTAGTTACTTGTATTTGCTTTCGAAGAACTCTTGCAGCGTGTAGAAACAGTTGTCAAGTAGGTATATTGGTTGATTTTGGCATGTGACATTTTCTCGTTGTCATATCGGTGTAGCTACGATATTGGCATTGGCCTTAATTTTCATTTTGTCCATGTTAATTGTGGTATATATGGAGCAATTTTATTGAAATCACTCTAGATTACTTCACCAATTCCTCCAACTATTGCCGAATTATACCTCAAAAAGATTGCCATGAAGATTTCCATCCCTTTGCACATCACAGTGACCGAAACCCGTTCTCGCTCAAGCTCCATATTATGTGTCACGGTACCATCAAATGATGAAAGGCCCTTCTCTATACAAGGCCTTCTATCGCAACGCGAAACCATCTACACGAAACACCTTCACGACTTTAATTGATTTAAAATTCGAAAACTGGAAATTAACCAATCACCAATTTGCATTCGCATCCGCAAACAAATCGATTTCACGGATGTCTCGCTCGTCAGCCGGTCGGCGATCGCTATTGTGATCGATTATTTTAAATGAAATCAAGATCGGTGACTCGGCGACAGGTTTTTGTCGTAATTTATGCAAATGGTTGATAATTAGAAGTAATTGTGTTGAAGAAATGAATAATGACGAAGGTTTTACCTTACCCCTTTGCAATAAGCAATGCTGCGTGGAACGTCTACGCTAACATCACAATTTTTAACCCTCGACGAAAAACGAAGGGTCTTGTGTGTTTGTTTATCTAGTAGTATCTCAATAATGCGCGGTGCGATTTGAGTTCGGAATTTAAGACTAAAGGGTTAATAGCCACGTTTGATGAATATCGGTTAAGCTTTTTATTTGTGAATTTGGATGAAGATTTTTCTACATTTTCAATTTATAATGTTGTTAAATACAGAGTATTTATAACGAAAAATGTTTATTATAACAGGTTTTTATGACAAAGGCACAATAATATATTATGATTATTAATAGTGAAATATCTTGGCATGCTCACGATTATGTCCATGGATGATTATCTGATAATTTATCTGAGTTATGACTGGGTATCATGTTATGAAGTCGCCACGGTTAGTTGTTCTGAAGTACCTACCCTATTGAGATACAATTTTCACTAGCATTTGGGGTATCTGGTACAAAACGATCCAACCTCATCCGTGGAATACTCCCTGGATCGATAACTGCCAACTGAACAGACAAGACCTTAACATGGCTTTCAGGCTTCGCTCCGGACACATCCCACTTAACAAGTTTGCATTTATGATGCGGAAAGTACCTTCGCCAAATTGTACAGAATGTGACGTTATAGAAGACGTTTTCCATATCTTGACGGAGTGTGTCCGGAATGAAGCATGTAGAAGACAAATTAATATTACATCCACTTGAAGCTGTTGGGGGCTGTAATATTGTATTGGCATTCCCTATATCCGAAATGGCCAAAGCAATATATAAATTAGTCAGAATCGGTATAAATAATAGGGTGTAAATATCCACTGGGTCATTACAGGGCGACATAGTCATTAAAATGACTAAGCTCTTTAAATAAGATTGAAAAAAAAACTAGCATTTGTGGTTATACAAAATAAATTTTAATTACAAATGATTTGACTAACGTAACCTCCTTCAGGTACCAAAGAAATTTTAAATTACTTTAATTATAAAAACTTTTGCTTCAACACTTTATGCAAATGAAGTGATCGATTTAGTTTTTGTCTAGTTTTCCAACGATCGAAAGCTTTACTTACTAATTGAAGGTCATCTGGTAAATGAATAGTTTTTAAACAAACCAATCAGTCGACAGTCTATACAATGTGTCCCGGAGAGAAGTGACCAGCGGGCGGAGTTTGAAAATTTATACAAAATTATCGATAAATCATTTAAATTTAGAGACCTAACTGCTTTTGTTTTTTAAAAATTGTTAATCCTTTTTTTTTAATAGACATGTCTGACCTTCTGCACTATTTTAGTCATAATTTCTTTGTTTTTACGTCTTTCCCAATTCTTTTTTTTTTAATTCAGTGCTGTTATTATTATTCATCAAATTAAGTTATGAAAATTATCCCAAAACAAATAAATAATTTATTAAAAAAGAAATAAACTTAAAATTCGACCAACAAAACTGTATTTCTTTAAGTTTAAAAATAAAAAAACGAAAAATGTCCCTATAACATCATGTTTTTTTTTAATTATTATGATACTACATGATATTCTCTAAAATATCCTCGAACAATGTTTTATGTTATTTCAAATAAATGTGAACGTACGAGACATTGTAATTGACCTTTTATGCTCCAGTAACTAGATAGAGATAAGTTTAAAAAAATGAAAGTAATGTTTTAAGCAGTTTATTTGCACATTTAAGTGTTTTGTTATTACAATGAATCATTTTGATTTTAACATGATAGTTTAATAATAAATAAAAGATACTTAATTTGTTAAAATGGTTGTTTATTAAGAAAAATCAGGTAATTAATTAATTATGTTTTCAAAATGACCGCCGTCAGCGGTTATGCAGGCCAGGCCAATGAAAATTATCCAAGATGGATTGGCAGAGGCGGTCCAGTAGCATGGCTCCCGAGGTCACCAGACTTGACGCCTCTTGATTATTATTTCTGGGGCTACATGAAGCAAAAAGTTTATGCTGTGCCAATAATTTCAAGAGACCAGCTGAAACAGAGAATCGATGCTGCTGCCGCAGAAATAGCGCAGAATCATGCAGAAATAAGGCGAACTACGCTAAGGATGTCATTTAGGGCCCTGGCCTGCATAACCGCTGACGGCGGTCATTTTGAAAACATAATTAATTAATTACCTGATTTTTCTTAATAAACAACCATTTTAACAAATTAAGTATCATTTATTTATTATTAAACTATCATGTTAAAATCAAAATGATTCATTGTAATAACAAAATACTTAAATGTGCAAATAAACTGCTTAAAACATTACTTTCATTTTTTTAAACTTATCTCTATCTAGTTACTGGAGCATAAAAGGTCAATTTCAATGTCTCGTACGTTCACATTTATTTGAAATAACTAAAAACATTGTTCGAGGATATTTTAGAGAATATCATGTAGTATCATAATAATTAAAAAAAAACATGATGTTATAGGGACATTTTTCGTTTTTTTATTTTTAAACTTAAAGAAATACAGTTTTGTTGGTCGAATTTTAAGTTTATTTCTTTTTTAATAAATTATTTATTTGTTTTGGGATAATTTTCATAACTTAATTTGATGAATAATAATAACAGCACTGAATTAAAAAAAAAGAATTGGGAAAGACGTAAAAACAAAGAAATTATGACTAAAATAGTGCAGAAGGTCAGAGATGTCTATTAAAAAAAAAGAATTAACAATTTTTAAAAAACAAAAGCAGTTAGGTCTCTAAATTTAAATGATTTATCGATAATTTTGTATAAATTTTCAAACTACGCCCGCTGGTCACTTCTCTCCGGGACACATTGTATAAGTTGGACTATTCCTCTACTATTTTGAATAACGATTACCTTTGTTCAGTATGTAGCAAAACTCTGTTTGTGTGTGCATAAAGTTAAAGTTTTTATCTATCTATTTATCTATCATCTATCCCAAATGGTGTGGTCAGAGATATTCCAAATATCAGAGTTTGAGTGTTGCAAGTTATGGTGTGAAATCTCTTAGTCGCCTTTTCGTTGGCAACAGCCAACTTTTTACGTGCCGAAACCATTTATACTAATAAATGTTAATATTTTTTTTCAGGGCGGCCACTTTAAAAAGGGCGATCTCAAAGCGGATCACCACGGCCATTCCAAGGGTGAATCGGGACACTTTGCAGAAGGTGGTCATGGCCATGGGCACAAGGTAACTTAAGCGCTTATTACTACACAGTACTCCATCATGGATCAAATTTCAAACATTTATTTCAACGTAAGGTACATGATATCATTTGTTGAAGGTCAATTTAACTCTACTAGATATAATAAAAGGGGTTATCGCATTTATCTGTCAGTCGGCATGTCCAACAATCCGGCAATGTGTACTACCGCTACGGAAAGGGAAATCATCTGTGGTAAAAGAAGCGGCGCAAGAAACCCATAGGATAATTGTTCTCCTTTTTTTAAAATAAAATGTAAACAACTAATACAATTTTATAATTTTTGGGAGCTGGTCGAAGTACAGCGTGTTTGTCATTCAGATAGGCACTCATTTTGTAATACCTAATCTTTTTTTGCTAACCTTTGACGTGATCTTTAAATATTTTTTTCTCAGTTTCTGCCAATTGATTGATTGTATCAATCAAGTGTGATATTATCTTAAAAAACTTTCCCACGGCAACGGTTTTTTTTACACACAACGATTTCACACCTGATGTTAAGTGAAGATGAGACCGAAGATGGAAGCGTGCTGACCCGGAAACCACATCTGATTTGGGTTAACCTATGTGCCATCGGAAGCACGGATATATACTAGTATGAAAATATCATTAGTGGTCACCCATCAACAGACTTTCGACAGCCAGACGTTGCTTAACTTAAGCGAGGGAGAATTGTATAATGTCCACACCAAACCTTTGCCTACACTTTTAGGTATTTTTTGTGTGCAACTTGATGTTTAGTGCAGATGAAACCGAACGTGGAGGCGCCCGGTACCCCAAACTTATTTCATGGACTGTCTGTCTTATCTTAAGCAGCCGTAACACAACAGTTTGGTACTTTGCGGCAGAATTACAAATAAGATTGAGGCGGTCTTTCTAACAAAATTACATTTATCGTTTTTACTTTTTCCAGGGCCATAAGGGATCCGGTGGACATGATAGTCACGGAAAGCACGGGGCTGACCAGTTCAGCAAGGGAGGCAAAGAATCTGGCAAGAAATGGATATATCATCATGGACACCCAGCTAAAACCGCCAATTTGGTTGTCGTAGACAGACGGACGGACCAATTCCAACACGGCCCTATGTATTATGGTTAATTAGACAACATTAGGGTCTAGGTCAATAAATAGATATTAAAAATGTTTGTTTAGTTTGCGAGTGTATATAGAGTGACATATTATTTTAACAGCTTTAACACACTCAGATTTTTTAAAGGTCTATTGCACACGGGGCGTTTTCTACGCGCGGACTATACGCGTTAACGTGATTCAAGGGTAAAAACGATAGTCACCAGTTTTCATAAGAATTATACTCAACAATGTGTAAAAAATTAAGCGACATTTTCGGTATTTTAGTAGTAAATTTAAAAATAGTTTGGGTTGTTTCGTTCGCTCATCTAAATATTGTTTTTTTGAAACGATGTTATAAAACCATGTTCTTTAAGTACGATCTTTTTTATACGGATTAGTGCACTTATTCTGGAATCAACGCTCGAATTTCTAAGTCGGAGCCAGTAAATTTTGCATACGCTCGGAGTGAACATTTCTAGTAACGTTCAATTCCGCGGTCATCTGGAGGATAAGGCCAAGTTGGCCTCCAAAAAGTTAGGTGTCCTCAGTAGAGCGGCTCGTTACTTCAAGCCGGCTCACCGCCTTTATAAGGCGCAAGTTCGGCCGCACGTGGAGTATTGTTCTCACCTATGGGCTGGGGCACCTCAGTACCAGCTTCTTCCTTTTGAACGCGTTCAACGTCGCGCAGTCCGAATTGTCGGCCAAGAGAGTCTCACTGACCGACTGGATCCCCTGGCGTTGCGAAGAGACGTCGCCTCCCTCTGCATTCTCTATCGTATATTTCATGGGAGTGTTCTGAAGAACTGTTCGAGCTAATACCCGCTGCTCAATTTTACCGATACTCTTCTCGCCGAAAATTAAATTTCCATCCACATCACCTGGATGAGTGGAAGTCTACCACTGTACGTTTCTCAAGAAACTTCTTACCACGTACGACCACCCTGTGGAACGGACTTCCGGCAGCGGTATTCCCGAACGAGTACGACATTGGAACCTTCAAGAAACGAGCCTACACCTTCCTCAAAGGCCGGCAACGCATCTGTGACCCTTTTGGTGTTGCGGGTGTCCATGGGCGGCGGTTATTGCTCTCCATCAGGTGACCCGCATGCTCGTTTGCCGCCCTCTCATATATATAAAAAAAATACGCTCACAAATTCAGTCGCGAGTGAGTAGTTGTATCGATACACAAATTGCGGTTTGATGAGAACTCCTCAAAACAGCTGTACCTAAGTTTCAACAGTGTTTGTGCGTGCAATATTCTGCGCAACGCAACAAATGAGCTTCAAACACACTTTTCGCATTTTGTGCGCTTTTTAGACCTCTACGGTGCTGTAAACGCACGTTCGTATAACCTTGTCAGCGCGTGAATGGCGCGTAGTACGCGCGTGTAAAATACTCCATGTGCATAGTCCTTTGCAAGGTGTCCCTCTTTCGATAAAGTATCTCACAAGTTAAATACAGGTGTATTTAAGGCGCGATAAAGAACGGAGTCAACCAAAATTTTTAAGCGAGTATATCCGTTTGAAACTACGAAAAAGAAGTAAAAATTTATCCATCTTTATGTCTCGTTTTCACAGTTTGAAAACAACTTAAGTGGCTTAAAATTTTTGATTAACTTTTAATTTGAAAAATAATTGCAATACATTGTCAGTGGTTGGGTATTTAGGTGAATAGGTAAAAAGAATTTATGTGATCTATGTATAGATATTACAAGTAACAATTAACACAATAGGTTTTTTTGTAACAATGGTTTTGTGTAATTAATTGACTTAAAACACGAATCAAAACGCAGCGCCACACGACGCAACGATTTTTAACGTCGCATTTAAATGACTCGACGCACGACTTTGCATCTTTAAACATGACGTATCAAGGTGTGTGTAAAGCCTTAATCTCTCTTTTCTAATGAGTCGCATTAATGTGAGCTCGGTTTACAGCATTGAACGTTGACTTTGCAGCGTTGAACGTGACGTATATCACAGTGTGTATAGCGACTTACCTACATCCATCTTTTTTAATATGAAATTTATAAATAAATTGCGTTAACCTGCCCAAAGTTTACAAATTTTAAATAAGTTTTCAATGGCATAAATCAGATATTTGGTCACTGAACACCTACAAATGTAAATGAAACTCTTCTGGAGGTGAACACCAGGTAACCTGGAATACAGAATACTTTCCTAGTTCAGGAACCAGGCTTCACAAGCTCTAACCGTTCCTCATCTATGTATTGTTTGTTTAAAATGTATCAACGTAAACTTGAGAAGTGAATAAATAATTACTAACTAATTAACCTCACTCGGTCGAGATTGCAATAAAGCATTAAAATTTGCTTAGTATATATAGTAGTATAAGGCTTTTCACACACAATGACGCATTGTGTGTTCGCATTAACTCGTATGGTTCAAAAGTCGATCATTATGAAACAAGCATGCAGTGTTGACTTGATATGATGATGTGATTGAACCGACTCCTAAAAAATCAAAACGAACTTTTTTTTTTTATGATTGACTGGATTCGCATTTGACCACAATCTCACCTGATGGAAAGTGACGATGTGGTCGGAGATGAAGCACGCGATCTCAGTAAATGCCTATTCACTCTGCTCTTGAAGATCCCAAGGTTGTAGGATTCAGGAAAGACTGACGCCGGAAGGGAGTTCCATGCTTTGGCTGTTCGGATGATGAATGAAGAATCGAACTTCTTAGTGCGAATGTTCGGTATATTAACTATATACGGGTGGAATCCCTCCCCACGGAAGGGTGACGGTGGAATAAGATTATGTAATTCCAACGCACACTCCCCGACTTATCAAAAACCGACGACTGCTCCGCTAAACACCCAGACTGTGGGTACGACGGATAAATTCGAATGCTCCATTGTGCCCCTTTAGTGGTTCAGAAGGGAAATTTTTGAGTTACCTGTCGTTCTCCTTTTAAGTTATGAACACATTGGAGGGACAACTAAAATGAAATACTTGAAATAATTTGTTTTAAATCTATAATGTTAAGTATTTATCTATGACGACCGATTGGTTTAGTGGATAGTGACCCTGTCAGCGAAACCAACGGTTGCGGGTTCGAATCCCGCGACGGGTAAATGTTTGTGTGATGAATATGAACATTTATTCCTGAGTCATGGATGTTTATATAAATATTTATGTATGTTTATTCGTTATCTAGTATCCATAGTACAGGCTTTGCTTAGTTTGGGACTAGATGATTGGTGTAAGTGTCCGAAATATTTATTATTATTATTATTATTTATTTTATTGAAATAAACAAAACTTTCTTCAATCAAAGTTAAATTATTTTTCTACTTATAAATTAATGTGTCTATAATTTATTATTGTTACGAAAAATTTATTTGTATTTTTTTGTAAATTTCGGTTTTTTGAAGTAGTCTTCAGAGTCGAGTGCAAATAAAATGGTCATCATGTGTTCCATCCTTTGTAGGGGTAAAGTGGAACCATAAATATAATGACATAAGATGTACTCCACGAAACCACCAAAGGAGCACTACAGATCATACAAAATTTACCCGTTCTACCACCAGGGGCACACTTTGGGTGTTCAGCTGAGCAGTCGTCCAAAAACCATAGTTTCCAATAAAGAGATTTATCTCTTTCACATCCTCAATTCGACTGGGCACCACCCTCTTATCTTTTACCACCGAGCAATGCCAGGATTGTTATATAAGAGAGCCAGTGAAGTTACAACCTGAGGTGATGCCTCAGGGTGATTGACTGCGTATCTGTGGTCCCTATTGAGGTCGAAAGCGTCTACGATAGGTTACAGACTTACATGTGTGTTGAGTGCTTAAATTCACCTATTTAACAACCACCTCCTTGGCTCAATGTAAACTACATCGGGTTTACGAAACGGAGGTCGCGGGTTTATTCCCAGCGAGGTACATGTTTAGTACTCGATCTGGTTTTAAGTGTCCGCTTGGCTAGCTACCACCATCTTATCCAACTATCTAAGACCGTCAAGCAGCATTGACAAAAGCATTGTTTTGTTTCGGTTCATTGAGATAAGATAGCCCAGTTCTCTCAATATGTTAGGGGTAGGGTATAATTAGAATACAATTGGGGGCACGGTAGTAATTTGGACAAGTTCAAGAAGCATTGACGGATTTTTTTGACATGTGTGAATTTATTTATTAGTTTAGTTTTTTCTTTATAGTTTAAATACATACGGGGTGGGACACAGCGACCAACTTAGCGGAATGCCGTATTAAAATATCGATGTACATCACTTTGGTAACATTCATAAATTTTTATAATCAAAATAAAACATTTTTCAACGTAAGGCCAACTTTACTCACGTACATTATGTCTAGGTTGTACAAGCACCGTACCAGTGGCGTGCTGACAATGTTTTTGTGATTTGCACACAGCTACTAAAATTAGATACTTAACCGAGCACGATGTTTAACAACTGCGAAAGTTTAAATCAAAGATTTCTTATAGTTAACATCCCTAAACGAGTATTTAGTAAGACAACCCGGGCTTTCCGGCTTATATGAAGGTACCGCCACTGCATACGTGCCTGTATGCCATTGTAATAACAAATATTAGTATTATTATTATTATTAAATTCTTTATTGCACACAAAAATAAAATACAAAGAACATTTAACATACATGATGAAGTGTACAAAGGCGGTCTTATCGCTGATAGCGATTTCTTCCAGACAACCTCAGTTAAAGAAGCTTTTTTAATAAGTAGTTGGATAGTGCAAAGTAAAAGCTGAATAACTTAAATATCAGTAGGTACATAGACGATACATAGAAAATACATAGGTATAGTGGAATACATACAAAGATACACACTTACTAAAATAAACAAACCATATAAATAAGTACAATAATAAAATACACATAAATATATATAACAGTATATACAATTCATTAGAGAGATAAATAATAGTCCTTTAGACGCAGTTTAAACACTGCAAGCGATTCTGCGTGGCGAATACTTAGTGGTAGTGCATTCCACAACTGCGCAGCCTTAATGCCAAAGGATCCCGAGTAATAATTTGTAAATAGTTCGTGGCAAGAAAATGAAAAGCGAATGAATTCTAGAAACATTAGTAATTCTTTCTAATTTCTGCAAAGTGTCATTGACCTGATCACTTGATAGGGTTGAACTGTGTCAATTAATTAGATAAACTTAAAATTGAGGGTGCTGGTACTCAAGTAAATAATATAGCCATAACTGAGAAAAACAAGAATGCCAAGCTGTAGTTTGGTTCGGATTCTCATGTTTTAAAATACTGCAAATAGTTTTATATGCCTCAGATTATACACAAAAATTAAACCTCACGGTGGCCACCGAAAATAGTCAATGATTGTAGGTTATATAAATAGCACAAAACTATTTGTTGTGTTAAAACATCGGAATCTAAATATACTACCAGTTGACAGTCATGTTTATCCTCTTAGGGCTATGTTCATGAGATATATAATTATTTACAGTGACAGCAACGTCGACTGTCGTTTCGTGAAGTGTCCTCTTAACTACAACTTCAAAATGATGAAAAATACCCAACCGATCCGTAGTCACACCAATTTGTCACATTGGTGTGACTATTGTTCATTTCATTTATTCGTAGTCACACTGGTGGGACTACCGTTCATTTTACCAGACCCATAGTCACCCTTAACCAAATTCTATTTGAGTTTCTTATTTGGGTTGAAACTTCTTTTTTTATTCCCCCTGTTGCATTACTTCTTTAATTTTTTATACTTTTAATGAAGTTAGTAAATTATTACCTACCCAGTAATATTTGTAAATTGACTTAGTTCCTTGTTACCATTTTTAGATCACGGGAATTAGATTTTTACGAGATTGTAGGTCGTTGTGTGCCACCCAGTATACAAGACGGAATCATCAATTTTATTTAATTTTCTTCATTTATAACGTGCGTGGATCGTCTCGCCATCGCTTTATTTTATTAATTTATGTTTATATGAAGTTAAAAGTTGCAAATATTAATATTTAATAATACAGTATAATAATGAATGAATGACCGAAAAAGTTTAAACTTTAATTTCTCAAGAAATATAGGTAAAAACTAATTTTTAAAACGAATTTCCTTTTCTTTGGACACTATAATACCTTCAGTTAGTTTATTATATTTCAAATTGTTCACTGACTGATTAATAATTTATGGAATTCATTACAACCCCCGACGCAGAGAGACAGTTGTTCATGTTTCATGGCGTTATATGTGTCCAGTGTTTGTCTGATTGTGTCTCAATAACGCGCGGTCCAATTTTTAGTGCTGTTTATTTGTAATTTAAGGATACACTTGAGGAAAGGTTTTTAGCCATATTTGATGAACAGTTTATTAAAAAATAATAGCTTCAGTTTATAATACAATTCAATGTGACTTTTTTGATATGCATATCATGCGATAACTTATCCGGTGAAGAGAGATATGCGTCTGTTAAAAGGAACACAGACGTGTATTAAAAAATTGAGCAAACGATATAATTTTCATGTGTCATCTAAACGAATATTTTAAATTAAATTTGTCGTTTTTTATGAAGAATATGTATATACAGGGCGTCCCAAAGTTATGGGACATGAAGGGGAAGTACCTTAAATATCGTAGATAGTGAATTTTGCTCAAAGAAGACTTTATGTTATTTTTAAAAGTTAGTAATTCTGCATTCATAGATTTTCTAAAAATTATTTGCTTCGGCTGGGAATCGAACCGACTCAAATGTGAAAAAAAAAACACCCTACTTTTATGATGCCAATCGAAAGAATAGCTAAAAAAATAATAACTCTGCCTAAGTAACATAGTATTTTAAAAGAAAGGAACAACGTGAAATTAATCATTTTAATCAAATAAAAAACATACATGAAACTGCCGTAGTCAATTAAGTAGGTATTTTTTTGTAAATTAATTAATTAAATGCTCAAAATGTGATCCCTCTTGTTATCATTTCATCTACACGTGCACTTATAATAAGGAAAACTATGTTAGTACCTATTTTATGAAGTGGGTACTTATTTACGAATAATCAATGCTATCTTTGGAATGATAATATCGCTACTTTTCGAACGTCGTCGGCAATAAATAACTTTCTTGAAATTTGACTCAATCATTTTATGTTGTTCCTTTCTTTTAAAATACTATGTTACTTAGGCAGAGTTATTATTTTTTAGCTATTCTTTCGATTGGCATCATAAAAGTAGGGTGTTTTTTTTTTCACATTTAAGTCGGTTCGATTCCCAGCCGAAGCAAGTAATTTTTAGAAAATCTATGAATGCAGAATTACTAACTTTTAAAAATAACATAAAGTCTTCTTTGAGCAAAATTCACTATCTACAATATTTAAGGTACTTCCCCTTCATGTCCCATAACTTTGGGACGCCCTGTATATATGTTTACACAGGTAATTTCAACAAAAGTCTTGCATACATAGTTTAGAAAACATAAGTATGTATCAAAGAGGTCCTTCGCAAAATTACCCATACATTTTTTGACAATTAATAAACGAGTCTTCTTGTAAAGTTTTCATTGATGAAATTTTTTTAAATCAGCGCCATCTATTGACGGAAAGTTGAATCTCAACTGTTTAATTTTCATTCCGTCGTCGGAAACCATGTTGAAAGTTTTTCATTCATTCATTCTTATTCACTCTTACTTACGTGTGGTCGTTTATTTACTCTGTAATTTCCGCAAATTTTTTTATCGTTTAATTAATTAATACATTTCTGTAACGCCATTATTTAATATTAACTACAAGATGTTTTACGTATTCGAGCATAAAAGTTTAGTTATTAAGTGCTGTCACAAATTTTAATGTAAATATTTCTTTGTTGTAAATACCATCGATTATTAATTTTAAATTAAATCTTCTGTAAATACATTATTTAGTTTTATGTAATAAATGTTGTTCTTTTTTTAATTAATCTTGTGTTTTATTCTCCAACTCGCAATGTACAACTAGGATGCCAACCGTCCCGTTTCTAGGACCCCTAGACCTATTGTGATGTCGCACGAACAAGGCCCTTTAATTGCTTACAAGCGTATTATATACTATTGGCATCGGCGCTGACTAAGCGATATGCGTTTATGTTGCGCTACGCTACGGTTAAACACCGAAATAAGGCGTGGTTATCAATATACTACATCCAGCAGTAGACGTCTTTCGGCTGATGATGATGATGAATGTTGGGCCGCTACACAAATCCATCAATTCGCTCCGAGCCCTCGTGATAAATAATGAATGGCCCATACCTCTTGTAAGAGCAGGCTATGCTGTGTGATCATGGGGATGATATTAGGCAGTTCACATATTACCTTATATATAATGTGGAACAGCTACGTTCTCAGAGAACTGTCATAGAGCTAATAATTGTTGTACCCGACAGGGTCCATAATGAACTATTATTTTTTTAATATGGAAATCATCAGTCCGCAAGCATCCCACTGCTGGGATATAGACGTTCACTCATATTGAGGGAGTATGAGACAATAGTCCACCACGCTGGCCCAATGCGGGTTAGGGACTTCACATGCTTTGGAATTTTTATTTCACAGGCATGCAGGTTTCCTCACGATGTTTTCCTTCACCGTTCAAGAGCTGTCGGATAAATGCATGTATTTAAAAAACTCATTGGTACATTCACCTGCCTGGGGATCGAACCTGGAACTGCAAAATTGGGAGACTGTGTCTCCTCGTCTGAGCCACCGACGCTCCTATGCATACCATAATTAAATTATTTATTGTATTCCATAAATACAATAAAGAATGGAATAGAATAATAAACTGGGGTTTTACAACTAAACGCTTCGTATTTGAGAGAGCCCAAACATCATCAGCCATCGTCAAACATCATTTATTGACAGTGTCACTTTATCGCTAGCTCTTCTCAGGTAGTGGTCGCGTTCCGAGCTAGTGGTAGTGGTAGTTTAAAAAACAAGTGACGTTCATAAGTGCATATTGTATTGCCTACATGAATAAATGATTTTCATTTCATTTCATTTCTAAGATAGAAATAATATAGTGCCTTATATAAAAAATAGTGCCTTAATGTGGAAAAAACAATATTTTTTTTTTTTTTTTTTTTTTTTTTTTTTATGCATAACGGGTTGGTACTTGACCTCAATCACACCTGGTGTTAAGTGAAGATGAGGTCGAAGATGGAAGCGTACTGACCCGGAAACCCCAACACATTTGGGGGACTGGCTATCTTATCTCTGACAACCGGAACACGACAATGCTATTAACATTGCTGCTTGGCGGCAGATTTAGATAAGATGGTGGTAGCTAGCCAGGCGGACATTTAAAATGCCCTACCACCAACCAAACCGAGTACTTAAACATGTACCCCGCTGGGGATCGAACCCGCGACCTCCGAATCGTAAACTCAATGTTGTTTACATTGAGCCACGGAGGCGGTTGCGATATTTTGATGTAGGTACCTACCCACTGCAATTGTTTTGTCCTGCTCAGATACCCTACACCGTTAAAACTATTTGCGGGGGCCAACGTACTCAGTTCTAATGATTGTGGATAATCTGAGCATTACAAAATTATTTGCAGTACTTAAAGCATCGAAATTCAAACCAAACTACACCTTGATGTTCTTGTTTATCGCAGTTATGGCCTTTTTTTTTGAGCAGGAACAGTTGGTGTTAAGCCGATAGGCTTTTTACCGCGTCGCCGTGTGGGTGGGCGTGAAGCGCACCCTGACTCTATGCAACAGTACGGAAAAAGTTTTGCAACCGACGCCTAAGGATGCCCACGGGGGCTCGAACCTCGGCTTAGGACGTTGCATGGGGGAGTTTTTAGACTAACATGACTACCATCGCTTCGTGTATAGTCGAAGAGAAGAAACGACGCAAGAAACTCTTCGACACACAATTTAGAATTTGGAAATAGAGACTTATAAAAGAGAGGTGCGTTAGTGATCTAATAGCCAAAACGCCTTCGTGGCTCAATGTAAACAACATTGCGTTTATGAATCGGAGGTCGCGGGTTCGATCCCCAGCGGGGTACATGTTTAAGTACTCGGTTTGGTTGGTGGTAGGGCATTTTAAATGTCCGCCTGGCTAGCTACCACCATCTTATCTAAATCTGCCGCCAAACAGCAACGTTGTGTTCCGGTTGTCAGAGATAAGATAGCCAGTCGCCCAAATAATGGGGTTTCCGGGTCAGTACGCTTCCACCTTCGGCTTCATCTTCACTTAACATCAGGTGTGATTGAGGTCAAGTGCTAAACCGTTGTGCATAAAAAAAAATACGACTAATGTCGACCGTGTAGCGCGTATAGTGAGGCAGTGTAACGCGTAACTGCCCTCGCCGTCGAGAGCAGTACGTCGGAGATGTAGTGTTAGGGTCAATTCACACCGAGACGCGACGCGACGCGACGATACTCAAAGAGGCCAATGATTTCGCGCTGCACCTCGAGGCGCAGTGCTGCGTGGTGCAACGTAATCTGAATTCTCACAATGTAATGTGTATCTTTTCGTGTAGTGAATAAAGTATATTCTGAGTCGCTCTATGAAAAATCTGCGCGCAGCGTCGCGTCGCGTCGCGTCTCGGTGTGAACTGACCCTTATCGTCAGATTGACGGTGAATAGCGGCTAATTTGTGGTCGTATCGTCGTCACATGGCCTTGTTTATGAGTCATATATTATTTATTTGAGTGACCGTCGATTGTCATTTCATGGGGGATCTAGGAAGTGTTTGAGTATTCGAACGATGGTCTAGGACACTTAAGTGACATTGTAGAGAAGCTTGGATATTGCCGTATA
The DNA here is from genome assembly GCA_949316235.1 of Oegoconia quadripuncta. NCBI lineage: Eukaryota > Metazoa > Arthropoda > Insecta > Lepidoptera > Autostichidae > Oegoconia > Oegoconia quadripuncta. Next base: position 2,584,144 of record OX438758.1, read on the forward strand.
CTCTTTCTGTGTTTATTTCTATCCTTCCCGAATTGTTAGCTAAGCAGCCGGATACTGTAACTGTAACTATAAAACCAGTTCTGTGGTAGAATGATAAAAAAACCAGCGATGTGCGAGTCTGAACTCTGCACCGAGAGTTCCGCACAAACTTATATGTCTATAGTTCGTTCATCACGGGAACGGAGTCTCGGAGTCTCAAAATGTAGGTCTCGAAAAATCGGGGGTACGTAAAACTACAAAAAAAAAAGATTTTATAGTTATAAAGATTCAACGACCTGTTTGATGTTTTTTTTTGATATGCACGACGGGTTCGTAGGTACTTGACCTCAATCACACCTGATGTTAAGTGAAGATGAGGTCGGAGGTGGAAGCGTACTGACCCGGAAACCCCAACACATTTGGGGGACTGGCTATCTTATCTCTGACAACCGGAACACAACAATGCTATTAATATCGCTGCTTGGCGGCAGATTTAGATAAGATGGTGGTAGCTAGCCAGGCGGACATTTAAAATGCCCTACCACCAACCAAATGGTGTAATGGTTAGAAACCCTAGCTGTATCAAAACGTCGCGGATTCGAATCCCGCTAAGGACATTATGTTTGTATGACGAATACGGACACGGTTATGGATGTTTTCATTTATATTATGTAAATTTATATAATACATAGAAAAACAAGTATTTGCGTAGTATATCCACCATCGGGTATCCATAATACTAGCCTAGATTTTTTTTTTTTTAATAACTAAATAAATATTTCGGACACTTACACCAATCATCTAGTCCCAAACTAAGCAAAGCTTGTGCTATGGATACTAGATAACGGATAAACATACATAAATATTTACATAAACATCCAAGACTCGGGAATAAATGTTCGTATTCATCACACAAACTTTTACCCCTCGCGGGATTCGAACGCGCAACCGTTGGTTTCGGTTGGTTTCGCTGATAGGGTCACTATCCACTACACCAATCGGTCATCAATTATTGTTACTCTTTTTACTGTAGTGTGATATTAAATAAATCTATGTCTATTAATTTGATTTCAAAGTCAAAGCCAAAAATGCTTTATTTTGTAGGTACACAGAGTACACTTAAATTAGTCAATTTTATATTTTTTAAGCTTCTGCTTGTTCAAAATGTAATTTTCCCCTGTGAAGAACAAGCAAGATACTCGAGGGGTAGCTCTTTTAAAAACAGGTTTTTACTTTACAAAAAGGTTTTTATATTTCATTATCAGACGATCGATTGGTGTAGTGGATACTGATCCTGTCAGCGAAACCAACGGTTGCGGGTTCGAATCCCACGAAGGGTAAATGTTTGTGTGATGAATACGAACATTTATTCCCGAGTCATGGATGTTTATATAAATATTTATGTATGTTTATCCGTTATCTAGTATCCATAGCACAAGCTTTGCTTAGTTTGGGACTAGATGATTGGTGTAAGTGTCCGAAATATTTATTTATTTATTTATTTTATTAGTGAAATACTCTAAGCATGCGAATGAGCTGGTTACGTCCAGGGATGTTTATCATCTAAATAGCCAGATATTTTATAATATGCTTATTTAATAAGTTTCTGTTTTATAGTATCTTTAAATCTGTACTCGCAAATAAATTGCAAATAAATTTATAAGCGAGTGTCAAAATATGTGTCCTAAATAGCCATATTTGATACCTCCACGCGTCCTGAGAAAAGGGACTGACAGACGGATAACGATGTGAATCAATAAGGGTTCCTTTTTCCTTTTGAGGAACGGAACCCTAAAAACAACATATAGTTAATACTTATTTTAATAGCAGCTGCATTTAAAGTGAGTATTTATAGTGTGTGTCAGTAGACTGTTACTATTTTCCCCAATTTTCAAAGATTAATATACCTGATGAGTTTTTAAACCGTAAGCAAAAAAATAGGGCATATTAGGTAAGTGAAATAGAAGTTATTGGGTAGTTTCTTTTTCATAACCATCATCGATCGAAAATAATGACCGTCAGATTGGTGTAGTTGATAGCGACCCTGTTAGCGAAACTAACGGTTGCGGGTTCGAATCTCGCGAGGGGTGAATGTTTGTGCAATGAATACGAACATTTATTCCCGAGTCATGGATGTTTATATAATTATTTATACATGTTTATCTGTAATCTAGTATCCATATTTTTATTGTCCATATGTTTATTTAAGCTACTTTCATAGCATTATGTCTTATGGTATACTACTGTGGGGTAGAGGTGCAGATATTCAAACAATATTTGTTCTACAAAAAAGAGCAATCAGAGCAATATATAAATTACGCTGCCGTGATTCTCTAAGAGATCTGTTTAAAGAAATAAGTATTTTAACTGTTGCATCCCAATATATATATGACAGTATAATGTATGTACGCAAAAATATATGCCTATTTCGCAAACATTCTGATAATCATAATTTGAATACTAGAAACAAAAATAAAATTGAAATTCCACAATTTAGACTTAGCAAGGTTAGCACATCCTTTGTGGGACACAGCATACGCTTTTACAATAAAATACCAGAACATGTATTGAGTTTAACAGAGCAGAAATTTAAACGCCACATTAAAGAAACTCTGTGTAAGAAGGGTTATTACAGGATAGATGATTATTTAGGCGATAAGGAGGTCTGGTGTTAGCTGGTAGTTATGTTAATTGCTATTGTTTTGTAATATGTAATATAAGATGTAGTATTGTTGTAAGGATGGAGACTAGTTGAAAAGATGTGTTGTTGCGGAGTTTCTTGTCGCTTCTTCTCCCTAACCATAACACCTTGTGAAGCGATGTAGTTAAAAAAAGAAAAATAGCATGTTGACTTTCAATAAGTGATATTTTTGTATCCTACATTGAATAAAATATTTTTGATTTTGATTTTGATTTCATAGCACAAGCTTTGCTTAGTTTGGGACTAGATGATTGATTTAAGTGTCTGAAATATCTATACCGGATGAGTTTTTTCACCGTAAGGAAAACAAATGGAGCATATTAGGTAAGTGGAGAGGTGTTAATGATGGTAAAGGAGAAGATATGCCTGTTAGCCACAGTTGACAACCGAAGAGGAAAGATGATAGGTCACTTGATACGACACGATATTTTTTTGAAGAACATAATTGAGGGAAAGATTGAAGGAAATAGAGGAAGGGGAAGATCTAGGCGTAATTACTTTGACCGAGTGAAATAAAAGGTGGATGTCGAGTCGTACAAAGAGGTTAAAGGTCTTAGCATACGTGACGGGTAATTTCTCGGACGGAACGGAGACGGGAAGGGTATATAGTTCCTAACGTGAAAGTGGTTTTAAAACATACGTACAGTGACGGTGTTCAACGATAGTCGTGCTAGTGCTGCAACCATATTTCAGCACAAAATGTTCGATTTTACTTTTGAAGAACTATGGTTGCCGTAGCATTAGATGAAGAAGATACCAAAACGATGTTTTTTCTATTGCCGTCCCGTTCCGTCCGTGTTTCTCGCCACGTGTATTTTATTGCTATGTTTTCAAATGCAACGATGTCAAAAAATCGTCCCGTTCCGTCCGGCACGAGAATAAACACATCACGTATGCTAAGACCTTAAAACGAGGGCGTAAAGTAGAGAGACGTGGTCGTTACTCCACCAACAAGAGCATAGCTCTTAAATTGAAGAGGTAAGTGAAATAGAAGATATTGGCATAGGTATAGTTTATTTTCAAAAACTACATATTCGAACTAAGCAGTGTGTTGATATTGAGTCGTAGTACTTATTATATTCATTTGTGTGTCAATATATCTACAATAGATAGATATGTATTTAAATATTAGTTAAGAAAGCACTACAATTATATTCAGTAAAAAATAGATGATTATGGGTAGTTGATATGGAGAGTTGTTAATGTTAAGTAGTACAGTGGCACCACTCTGTCTTTCGGCTCCACAGAATACCAGAATGAATGAATGAATGAATGAATATTTGAATGAATATTTATTTGCAGAAACATGGTACATAAATGAGATGTTAGCACATTAGCGAAGTTTCATCATGTTTCGCCAGCAGTGGTTGGCATGCAACAATTATCTACTTATAATTACAACTATACATACAATTAATTACATTAGCTGGTCACAATTATTATATCATTTGAATTAATATTAATTAGTTATTATATAAATACATTAAATATTACATTACAGCGTCGTGGTTACTCCAACCCGACACATGCTGAGTGGAGATCTTTTTGGATTTAGGTATTGTAAACTTACGTATGTATACATCTTTATAACAGAAATCCAAATAAATAATTTCTTTCTTTCTTTCTAATTTGACGGTCGTGTCAGCCTATTCCACATAATTACATTTTTTTTTTTTTTTTAAGAAATATATAAATAAATAAAATCATTAAATGAAATAAAAAATAAATCTTCGAGAAAATTTGTGTTACGAGTACAAATAAATTTCGAATGATAGGAGCCCTACGAATCGCGCAAGTCGCATGTCAATGTCCGGCCGTGCGTGCGTCGATGAGTTAGAAAAAAAAAATTGAACTACCTATGCCAATAACTTCTACTTCACTTAATATCGCCTATTTTTTCCCTTATATGGTAAAAAAAAAAAATCGGTTTGATGACCGGATTTGGATGATATTTGGTATATAGGTAGAATATACTCTGGATTGAGACATAGGATATTTTTTATAAAGTGAGTAGTTCCCGCGGGATAAACAAATTTCCGCGATAAATAATTTACTGCACAAGAATAAAATATAATTTACATAAAAAATGATAAAAAAAAAACAGAGAAGCCGGGGCTGTGGTTGTTCGTACACTTTTGGGATCCATTGCATATAGGTACATAAAAATATTTTCTTTTGGGCATGTCGATGTATTCGTCTGTTATAGTTCTGGTGGTGTTAAATGAATATGTTTTCTGAAAAATTTTATCTGTGGACACTGTTTGTCAAAGAATTATTATCTTACCAATATGTTTCTTGTATTATGCTTTGACTGTTTGTGTTCTTACAATAAAAAAATAAAATAAATAAATAAATAAAGTTATTCCGCGCAAGCGAAGCCGCGGACGGAAAGCTAGTCCCAAATAAAAATAAAATCCGTTTCGCCGTGATTGAGCAACAAACATCCAAACTTTCGCATTTATAATATATTTTATTATATTATATATAAATAAATAAAAGCCACACAATTAAAACTCATTTTCCTTGTAGGTACATCTAAGTCATACTTTGGGTAATACTTTTGTATGGAAACGGGCTACGCTATTTTGATCCTTATGTTCGATCTAGTACTATTTATACATCTATGCTCCGGTTGTATGAATGCCCCAATAATTTATTTTATTATTTTATTTTAATTTAAATGTGTTGTATGCTTGCTTAATTGGAAAATGAGCTATTTTTAAAATTGTATTCCAGCTGTGTTCACAAATTATATATAATGTATTTGAATTTTATTTTATCTTTGAGTCATATTATTTTCTGTTGCGGCCAATGTGGCTTGTCCACTGCCATTTCAGCCTGCTGCCACTGCATATTAGGCGCAACTGCCTTCATACGCCAACGAGAAACCTGTGCTTCATTAGCTAGACCAGCTTTCTCATAAGGTTACCACTAGTGCATTTGCAATTCATTGTTCTTTTTTATGCACGACGGGTTCGTACTTGACCTCAATCACACCTGACGTTAAGTGAAGATGAGGTCGAAGGTGGAAGCGTACTGACCCGGAAACCCCTACACATTTGTGGGACTGGCTATCTTATCTCTGACAACCGGAACACAATAATGCTATTAACATTGCTGCTTGGCGGCAGATTTAGATAAGATGGTGGTAGCTAGCCAGGCGGACATTTTAAAATGCTACCACCAACCAAACCGAGTACGGTTCTAGCATCACGTAGTACCGTCACTTCGTAATGTGTTTAATAAGAAAGAAGGATCAATACAAACTCTCTGACATACTGTTTAGATATTTGAAATAGTGACGGTATTACAAGCATGAAGCACTACTCTCAGGCTGATGCTGTAGAGGAGTAGGCCACAGTATGTAGAAAACGACAGACGAAGACGAGTCGGCGGAAATCTTTGGAAATAATTGTCAGTGACAACATATAATTAAAAGGTTTCATATTAAAGGGTATTCTAATTCGTAGTGTACTTTTACTTTTGTATATGGGATTTTTTTATGCCTGCAATAAACGTTTTATTATTATATTATTATTATTATATATAAACAAATAAATCGATGAAATATTTAAAATAACTTTTATACTGAATAAACAGAATTTATGTTAGTTTTTAGTTTTCTTTAACAAAAATAAGAGAAAAATACACGTTAAATCTTTTCAAGGGCAAATCACGAAATGATTAAAAAAAAAGCTACACTGAAAGAAAGAGAGAGAGAGAGAACAAGCATAGTTCATGAATTTAAAATATTATGACTTAACCGAAAAGAAACAAACAAGGAGAATACTGCAAAAAGAGACCCAACGAGTCGCATGGCGTCTCGTTACAAGCATAGATGGTTATATCTTGTATTTATTTGCATAGTCACACACACACATTTAGGTTATATTGTTATAGAGACATGGTAACAAATAACCACTCTATAGAGTTTGCAAAGCGACTTTTTTATGAATTTCTATCGTAAAAGTTATCATTAAAGGGATAATTAGCTTGAACACTGAACTAAAATAATTAATACAGATGAAATATGTGCGCGTCTGTAACATAACACCACGTTTATTTGTACAAGTGTTTCTATTTAACATTTAATCTACATTAAGTAAAGGGTGAATGATAAATTTATTCCTTTTAAATCATCATCATGATATACATATATAAGCGAAAAAGGGTCACTCTGATGGGAGAGTGCGGGCCAGCAACAATGGAATCCTGAAAATGATATCCAACCTGAAACATTGGCGTTTCTTGGAGGTGTTTATGTTATCGACTTGAATGAACAATTTACGCATTCTCACAAGGCCACTAACGGGACACTGCTCTCTGAGCAAACACATGCTCAACATAGGGCTCCGAGAAACAGGAATGTGCAGACTTTGCCTCCTCGCAGAGGAAACACCTGCACATCTGCTGTGTGAATGTGGCCCGCTAATGCGTAAACGTAATATCCACCTGGGCAGCCACTTATTACACCCGGATGAGATAAAAACCATCGGTGCCAGGAAAATTATCCAATTCCTCAAAGAGGCAAACCTGAGCAACGAACTGTAGGTTAGTGGCGATCACAATAGATCGGCAACGGTCGCAGTGATACAGGTCTCCGATGACCAGCAACAGCACAACACATTCAAGCCAATATCGACTTGAACTTAAAATTGCTCTAATTTAGTTAATTATATTATAAGTACACAAAGGATTTTGTACATATTTACAAAGGTGAAATAGTAAATACGCGTTTACAAATTAAAAAAGAAAAATCAAACACACATTTACTAATGCTTGTCTCGAGGAGGTTGTCATTCTCGACCTTCTGAATTCTTATTTGAGTAACCGAGTTCAGAGGGTTGATATCAGTGGTAATACATCGTCAGGGTCGACAGTCTGTATGGGCGTCCCACAAGGCTCCATTCTCGGACCATTTTTGTTTTTGGTTTACATAAATGACTTGCCAAACCTTGTAAACGATAAACATGAAATAGTATTGTTTGCTGACGATACCTCTGTAATGTTTAAAGTAAATAGACTAAAATTAAATTATGACGACGTGAACAATGCTATTTCTCAAATAGTAGAATGGTTTACGGCAAATAATTTGTTACTGAATGAGAAAAAAACTAAATGTGTAAAATTTGTACTGCCTAATGTCAGGGAGGTGCCCACAAATATAATGATAAAAAATGTCACTCTAGACCTTGTTGAGTCCACTGTATTTTTGGGCATTACTTTGGACGCCAAATTACAATGGGGTCCTCATATCCATAAATTGGCGAAGAAGCTCAGCTCTGCAGCGTATGCAGTCAAAAAAATTAGACAAATATCGGACGTAAATACTGCTAGATTAGTATATTTTAGTTATTTCCATAGCCTGATGTCTTACGGTATCTTGCTGTGGGGAAATGCCGCGGATATCAATACAATCTTTGTTTTACAAAAACGAGCCGTTCGCGCAATTTATCAATTGAGACCTGCAGTGTCACTTAGAGATAGATTTAAAGAGTATAATATTCTAACCTTTTCGTCACAGTACATTTTTGAAAATCTAATATATGTCAAAAAAAATATAGCATCATTTAGGAAAAATAGTGATAAACATGATGTCAATACAAGAAATAAAGATAAACTGGCAGGTCACATAAGTCGCCTCCACAAAGTCAGTAATTCATTCAAAGGGTTATGTATACGCTTTTTCAATAAAGTTCCTGTTGATATACGAAATCTTCCTTTCAATAAATTTAAAGATACTATAAAACAGAAACTTATTAAGAAAGCATATTATAAAATATCAGATTATTTAGATGATAAACAATCATGGACATAACCAGCCCGTTCGCATAACCAGGCTATTTCACAATTAATAATGAAATATTATAATATAAAATAATAATTTTGTAATATAAAAACCTTTTTTTAAAAAGAGCGACCTCTCGAGTTTCTTGCTTGTTCTTCTCAGGGGAAAATTGCCTTTTGAACAAGCAGTAGCTTTAAAAATGTAAAATCTGACTATTTTAAGTGTACCCTGTGTACCTACAAAATAAAGCATTTTTTGATTTTGATTTTGATTTTAATTAAAAATTTGTCCCAGATTTTGCTGAACCGGAAGGGGCCTAAGAGGCTAAGTGCGTTTCCTCTTTGGACAGCCAGACTTAGCCTCTGAGCTAAATAGAAGCCAGCCTTCCTCTCCATAGATTACCAGAGCGACCGGTTGGATGGGGCTTGCATCCAGAGACTTCCCGCGGCTTTCATAGCTCGTCCGTCCTTGTCAGTGGACATTATATGCTACTCTTGCCGGTACGTGGTCTCGAGTCTCGACTCAAAAACTTTAATGCCCCATCGGCCATCAGTTCTTCGAGCTATGCCCTAACCACTGTCACTTCAACTTACTAATTTAATTATTCACTTATTTAAAAAAAGTTTTTGTTTTACTTATTTGTGTAGAATCAAGAGTAATATTTTAAAAACATTTATACTGTAACTTGTTACCAATCTTATGCCAATTACAGATTCTTACTTTACGATGTTTTTGAATGCATGCGAACACTCATTGTAATAATGAGTATTCGAAACGAACGGGCTTCCTTGCTCTCTCTGACAGCGGGCGCCTGTTCGCTCATTGTAATAATGAGTGTTCAAAACGAACAGGCTTCCTTGCTCTCTCTGACAGCGGGCGCCTGTTCGCTCATTATAATAATGAGTGTTCAAAACGAACAGGCTTCCTTGCTCTCTCTGACAGCGGGCGCCTGTTCGCTCATTGTAATAATGAGTGTTCAAAACGAACAGGCTTCCTTGATCTCTCTGACAGCGGGCGCCTTTTCGCTCATTGTAATAATGAGTGTTCAAAACGAACGGGCTTCCTTGCTCTCTCTGACAGCGGGTGCCTGTTCGCTCATTATAATAATGAGTGTTCGAAATGAACGGGCTTCCTTGCTCGCTCTGACAGCGGGCGCCTATTCGCTCTCTCTCATCGTAATGGCCGATTAATAAATCCTTTTCTTTCGTTATCCACGCAGACGAAGTTGCGGGCGAAATACTAGTTTAGAATAAGGTCAACGGAAATCCGTAGCTATATTTCAGGGCTGCAGAGCCTGACCTCGTGCCTGTATAAAAACTCGTTCTCGATCAGGATGGCTTCCTTACTTGTAGAGAACAAGTAAGCCATTCTGATCGAGAACGATAACGTTATGTTATGTAGGTAGGTAGGACCTTTTAGCGATCACCTTGTATAAACAGGTAATAAGACTATATAACTATTATAATTCTACAGCTTCACTTATAATTGGGCGTTGTTACTTGATCACACATATTACCTAGTAAGTAAAATTTTACTTAATAATAATCTACAATGTTAGTAAAAGGCAATATCCTTTTATTTATTTTTTAACGCGGGGAAACGCATTACGCGTACCGCTCGCCTGGGGGACGGCGAGACGGTTATGTGGGACTCCCTTCCTTATCGGGAGGGATACCCACTAAAACCCCGCGGCGAACTTCCTCGGCAGTAGAGAGGACCTGGGAACGCATTAGCGGCTCCAGGTCCCCTCCCCCCCGCCTTGGCCCCCTCACAAGGGGAGGCCCGTTCCCGGAGGGCGACTAGCGCGCCCTCTACGGGGGGCGCTGTCGCGCCTCACACCGCAAGCGAGCGGTATGAGGCGCGACAGGGCCCGATGCGACGCCGGGGCTGCCATCCTCTCCCGGGTCGCGTCCGAGGACTACATTGCCCCGAGATGTAGCCGCCCGCGACCCTCAGGCGACGTGAAGGGGGGCTAGCTAGCTAGTGAAGACGTCGCCTCCTGCGAGCAGGATCGGCCCTCTCCCGATCCCGCTCTGCCGCCTCTTTCTAAAGCATGACTGCTTCGCAATATCCTATATAGGCAATATCCTAACTGGCCCAGATATAGTATGTTGATGAAATATAGTAAAGATATATTCCTTGGGTCGGTCGTCGTTGGTCTGGACTTGGTTGGTCTTGGGTGGGTTAAGGCATCGGTGGCTCAGCGGTTAGGACGCCATCTCCCAATTTCGGAGACCCGGGTTCGATTCCCAGACAACCAATGAGTTTTAAATTTAATTTAATTATTTAAGTGCTTTTATCCGACTGCTATTAAACGGTGAGGGAAACCTGCATGCCTGAGAAATAAAAATTGAAAGGCATGTGAAGTCCCCACGGGTTGGGGCCAGCGTGGTGGACTATTTGGTAAACAGGTTGGTATACGAGAGTATTCCCAGGTTAACTCAGTACCTAAAGCAAAGAATGTGTATCAAAATCTATAATGCTGTACCTGACGACATAAAACTATGACCTAAAGATTTATTTAAATGTAAATTAAGAGCATAGTTACAAAAGAAAAATTGCTATTCCATAAACAGTATATTGACTATAAGAAACGTATGACATGTAAATTTTAACATCTATGAAATTAAAAATCGTGAGAGTGACAGTTGAATTATATAGATACTATTTACCGACTTACCCGAATGTAATATTTGTACGTATGACTTTTTTGACTTTAAATCGAGTTTAATTGACACTTGCATAATTTTTTTTTTTTTTTTTTTTTATGCACAACGGGTTGGTACTTGACCTCAATCACACCTGATGTTAAGTGAAGATGAGGTCGAAGGTGGAAGCGTACTGACCCGGACACCCCAACACATTTGGGGGACTGGCTATCTTATCTTTGACAACCGGATCACAACAATGCTATTAACATTGCTGTTTGGCGGCACACTTAGATAAGATGGTGGTAGCTAGCCAGGCGGACATTTAAAATGCCCTACCACCAACCAAACCGAGTACTTAAACATGTACCCCGCTGGGGATCGAACCCGCGACCTCCGAATCGTAAACCCAATGTTGTTCACATTGAGCCACGGAGGCGGTTAAATAGTTTAAATAGTTAAATTATATAGATATTATTATATTTTATTAACTTATAATTTTTGTTTTTGGTTAATAATTATTAAAAATGTATATTTGCATGCCACTTAAGGTAAAATATGCGAACTTTATATAATAATGTATTGTTACCATCTTGTTCACCATATATTCAGCAAAATAAATGATTATGATTATTATGATTATAAATAATCATTCAGATACAGAAGTTACGAGTAAGTCAGTAAAAGTTCAGTAATAAGTAAGTATTTTAGTCTTACAGTCAGTAAAATCTTTAGTAGTAAAATTTTTGACTTTGCAATCAGTTTCGACTTCTGGGTTAATGGAAAGGGCATGTAGTCATCAGGTTCGGGATATGCTTTACCCAGATGACACATCATACGCCTTACGTCTATAGCATTGCAGTCAAACGGAAGGTTCTTCAATGAAAATCAACGGGTGTGCTATGTTTGTATAATATAATATGACATGACATGACATGACATGACATGACATGACATGACATGACATGACATGACATGACATGACATGACATGACATGACATGACATGACATGACATGACATGACATGACATGACATGACATGACATGACATGACATGACATGACATGACATGACATAACATAACATAACATAACATAACATAACATAACATAACAAATGCCGCCTAATTTGTAGTTTCTATAAGATATTTAAATGTACCTTCCTTATTCAAACAATAAAGCGTATTTGATTTGATTTGATTTGATAACATAACATATTATATAATATTAACATGCAGATATAACTGTACTGTAATTGGAAGACGGGGCCATCTGGCACAAGTACTTTACAAAATGATTAATATGTAATTAATGTGTCCAGCCTGTGTGGCCTTATTTATTATAAGTAGGTAACTATTTATAATCGTAGACGGGTTTTTATATTTTTTAAGCATTTATTTTATTCCGAAATCTTTAGGAACTAATGGAGCTGTTTGCTACGTTACTATTTATAGTAACATTATGCCAAATATCGACTGCCGATCGACTTCAAGAGCACCGTTGTGCGACGGAAGACACGGAGCTGGTGCTGGCATTCTTGGTAAGTTATTAAATATATTCATTGTATAGAATTGACCTGACCTGTTACAGTTTTATTTATAAGTGTAGATATGTATACCAGATGAGAGGATTACAAAATACTCTTTGTCTCAAACATGCTTGGAAATTCGAGCATTATTTTGCGGCCGGCAAAGTTGTATAGAAATCCTTAACTGTCATGTTTAACGGCCTAATAAATTACTATGAAAACTCACATCTGACGTGTAATTTAAAAACGGAACTATTCTATTCAACGGTATAGGGTTTTATTTAAAAACCTGTTTGATTAAAAAAAACAAATGAATTGGCGCGTGAAAAGTAATTGTTGTTCGTCATTGATTATCGCTAGGGTTGCCATAACTTCTAGAAGTCAATACGGGACATTTGAACTATGTTTTATCATATTTAACTACTTTTACACGCATGTGCACGTAGTATGAGTTTTGTAACAGATTGGTATTGATCTGATGAGATTATCTCCAAAGTAGTGGCTATCGCACTCGCGCCGCTCACCTCTATATTCCATTTCCGTATTTTGTCGAAGTACGGGACAAATACGGGACATATAGTAATACGGGACGGGATGGTCAAATGGACTGTTACCGAACAGTCCCGTATATACGGGACATATGGCAACCCTAATTATCGCACAAACCAATATAATCACCGGGAAGTATACCTTATATATCAAACATTGTACATTCAACAACTGAATTTTTAAATAAAATGTGGTTACTTAGTTCTATTTGATTAGTAATAGGTACTAATTAGTTTGATTACGGCGCATTATTTGAGAAAAGTACTATATTGATGAACTTACGTATGAGTGCGTCGTCTTCGCCTCGACCAGCATTTACACGTTAAATGCCTCTTGCCGGCCGCTGGCCAGTAAAATAATTTTCACCGACTGATTCATTAAGGTACATCGACATGGTGATAGGACGCCAGTGGAGGAAGAAATGGTTTGGGCTTATAAGCGTGATGAGCTGCAAAAGTGGATAGACTATTATGGATACGGTGAACTTACAAACGTGAGTATATTTAAAAATATAGTATCATTTAAGAAAATAACGATAAACATAGTGTTACCAGATGGATATCTAAAAAATCCTGACACAAAGCCCGATTTGCAGAAAAACTCCTGACCTTTTATTGCGCGAATGTGACTGATTGTTATTAAACTAAATAGTCCAAAAATCCTGACATTTTCAAAATCCTGACATATATTATCAGGACAAATCCTGACATCTGGTAACAAATATGATGTCAATATAAGAAATAAAGATAAACTTACATGTCATGTATGGCTTCTCTCATTCCTCAAAATCAGTCATTCATTCGAAATGCCATGCATACGTTTTTTCAATGAGGTTCCCGTTGATATACAAAATTTTCCTCTCAAAAACTTAAAGATACTTAAAAATAGAAACTTAAGAAAGCAAAAAATATCAGACTATTTGGTTGATAGTGGAGGTTATTTTGCAGAATTCACGGTTATAAATAAAGTGGCCGTTTCAGACAATAATTTAAAATTCTCGAAAATAACTGTAATTCAAGCTGTATGGAGATTATTTTGTATTTAAAAAGAATTCTTAATTTATCCAGTAAAGGCGCCACTGGACGAAATATAGGCCTCTGAAATGAAAGACTTTTTTATTTGTCACTGTAGCATGATTTGGTAGTTACGTCACTACTGAACCAAATTGGTTCATATTGCCAAAAAGGTTGACAAAGGGGTTTACTATATTTTCAATTTATTTTTACTTATCTGGAAAAAGATTGTAATTAATTTTTCTATATTTTTACTTTTAATTAAGTACATATGTACAATATTTATAAACAACTTATTATAATATAATACAATTTATTACAAAAAAAAAATCACAAATAAAAAACCAGCCCCAAGTCTTTGGTTGGTGGAAAGGTACCCAGAAGGCTGGCCGCATTGCCTCGCTGTAAAGCGAGGCTGATTCTCTGACCAAAGTATTGGCCAGCCCTCCGATCGTGGGATGCATCAACCAGACGCTCAGATAACTCCCTAAAAAGAGTGTGAGCACCCGGTCCCCACGGCCCAAGCGTTTCAACACCAAACGGCGCAAATAGGTGATCTCCACTGAGACCGGCATATTTACACCGTTTAACGCTTTCTGCCGAGGCGGCAGCGGAACCAGCTGTACCGCTTGTACTTGGATGATGGGAAGGAGCAAGGGTATCGAGGCAGGTTGCATCCCATAACCATACGCTAAATGCTAAATCCCACAGGGCATTCCATATAAACTTTTAAGGTACAAATTCTACATAATGAATGGACCGATTTTAATGAAATTTTATACGTATAAGCAGGATACATAAATCTGAAAAGTTAGTCGAAAACATTTTTGTAATATCTAATTTAAAGGAATATATTGCATTGTTTCTGTTACTATGCAAAATTTGAAATCTACTCTTTTTAGAAAATATTCTCTAGCTTAGATTTTTTTTTTTATGCACGACGGGTTCGTACTTGACCTCAATCACACCTGATGTTAAGTGAAGATGAGGTCGAAGGTGGAAGCGTACTGACCCGGAAACCCCAATACATTTGGGGGACTGGCTATCTTATCTCTGACAACCGGAACACATCTATGTGGTTTATGGTTATAAAGTCTTTTCAGCTCAGAATGCCAACTTCGCGAGATGCCAACCGCTCGCAAATAGTCAACTTCTCAAAATGGCAAATTCTTCAAATGCCAACTTCGCGAAATGGCAATTGCTCGCGATGCCAACTTCTCGAAACGACAACTTCTCATTGTGATTCATTAGAATCGGTTCATTCATTTCGAAAAATTTGAAGTTGTTTTTTTTTTTTTAATTTCTTATTCTCTTACTGTGTTAGAAAGGCAAACGTCATGGTTACGAATTGGGAAAATTTATGCGCCGACGTTACAATCACGTGCTGTCACCTAGATATAACAGCTCGGAGATATACATACGATCTACGGAGTCGACCCGGGCCATGATGACAGTCCTCTGTGCGATGGCCGCTGTATACCCAGCACAGGATGGCACCGACTGGAGTGATGAGATAAACTGGACACCAGTACCGTACGTCACTGTGCCAGTTAAATATGATTTCGTAAGTCTGTAACAGATAACTTTTATAGGCCTGCATAGTGCGCTAACACTCGGAAACTCAATTAGAGCCCACGCTTATTAAAAACAAGCGCAAAATGGGCAGAGTAGGTATGTAAATTGGGAAATTGTAGAATTGCTATTGCTAGACGTCATTATCTTTTCCTTAGCTCCATTCTTTATAATGAGATAAACAAAATACTTAATATATTTCCCCAGACTTCTAGAGAAACTAAAACTTTAACATTTAAATGGCTCCAAGATCTCACATATGAGGAAACCGAAAATCTTCTTTAGAAGAGAAGTAAATATAGGTATTATACACATACATACCTTTCGAAACACACATGATACTATACATCAAAGATATAGTTTTTAATTTAAGGAAAGAACATGCCATTCGTAAGAAAGTAAAAATTCAAAACTTTACAATAGAATGTTATTCTTTCAGAATTTGGCTGTAGCTAACTGTCCGGCATACCAAGCGGCGGAGAAGAAATTAGCGTCGACACCAACTCCAGAATTGGAATACATAATTGATTTGCTCAACGAATTGGCTGACGGTGCAGTAACGTATCCCAGTGAGCCGGGATTGGTGTATATTATGTATGACATGTATGTCAACGAGGTAAGACCATAGACTATAATGACGAAAGTGACAAAAGACGTTAGAAGTATTTTTTAAGTAATAACAGATAGAACTATCAGGTGATCAGAGGGCTGGCAGTACCTGGGCCAGCGTCTGGCCTTACAACGTGGCAACGCCGCCAGCTTTCTGGGTCTGCTTAAGCAATGACCTAGAACAGATGTTCTACCTATGACGTGAACGTAATGCTCCAGGACCTTGTTTTTGTATCTCTTTTATTAAGACGTTATGTCCTCTATTGCAAAATATTATACTTAATTGCCAAACAAATTATTTTAAAAAAAAGTAATAACAAACATAATGTATTTAACTATTAAGATAACTACGAGGTTTGTTATAGATTTAGTTATATAGGTATCAATAGCATATGTTTAAACAATGGATAAGATTGTATTTGCATTCGCAAATACAATCCTATTCACATGCCATTTTCCCCGGTACCTTTACTAGACATTACACAAATTTATCTTTGTTTTTAACATTTGGTCGATTATTTCTATGAAACCTAGTTACTATGGTTTACTCTCAAGTACGCATGCAGAGGGCCGTTGACATAGCTTTGTCTAATGCGTGACCTTGAAGTGAGCGCGTCGTCGAACGAATACGCTAGGGTTGTAACTACGAAGATCATAAAATAAATAAAAAACTAAGTTTGGTTAGAATCAATCATTTATTTGTTAATCAATTTACACTAAAATTGTAAAGCAGTTAAGTTTGTTTGTCAGTGTTAGCTACGAATAGTAAATCTCTGCAACTGTCTGGTGGGTGGTGCGGGACCCACAGATAATGCCTAATTTTGTTAACTATTTATAACTCCTTTGTGAAAGGCAACAAATTATTCTTATAAAGATAGTCCACCTTTGTATACGATAGGTCGTTTGTGCTATGTAATGTTCCGGTGCAATAAAGATAACTAGATTTATTTAATAGTGGGCTTAAAAAAAGAGTATGGAACAAAATTAGAACGATTTAAAGTTGTCCATTGTAACAGAAAAACTCCAATACATTCCTTTAAATTCGATATTTAGAGAATGTTCTCTATTAACTTTTTAGATATATAGATTCTGCTTGTACGTATAAAGTTTCAAAAGTCGGTCTTGTTTGTAAAAAAAATTGGACTTGAAATTTTGTATGGAATGCCGTATGGGATGTAATACCTTTTTGAGTATGTTGCCATTGTTTAATAGTATTTAGTATCTCGAATTCTTATAATATTGTATAATTATATCTGACATTTAGAGTTGACATTGATTAAATTATTGACATAGGTATTGATTAATTTTTGCATGACGTAGGAAATAACTATAATGTTTCATGGAATATCTTAATTTTTATGCTAAGTACAGACTGATGTTTTTAATTAATTATATATTTGTAATTAATAATATATTGTATGACTGATATGGTAAAACTGTGAGGCAACTTTATTATAATATCTGTTGTACCAGTTTCTTGACAATAAATTATTCTGATTCTGATTCTGGATAAACCCTCTAACCGCCATCATTTTTTTGTAAATTTATTTACAGATAAGCTTAGAAGTATATCCAGAACCAAAAATCATGGATTTGATGCCATTGTTTGAAGTAGCTGCCAGCGAAGCTATCAACATTACTATAGGGAACGAAGAATACTTACATTTACAAGCCGGTGAGTAAGATATTGCCAAGTTGTTCATAAAATAAAAGGATGTAATTCACCTGGATCACTTGAAATGCAATGCCCATGGTGCACTTATAAAAGTGCATTGTAATCCATTCATAAATAACGTCACGACTTTTATCCCAAAAATAGGGCGTGAGTCTATCGCCGCTGAAATAATCTATAAAAGTTTTTTGATGGAAAGTCCCTTAGTCGCCTTTAACGCTACGGAACGCTAGTTTATAATAATGTTACTGTAGCGAAAGGGTGAATAAGGTTTTAAACTTCTGAAAATGCAGGATAGGAAGGCTGACAGCAGGGCGTCAAGACAATCTTGATTTCGCAAGCGAGGTGGCGTACATAGCTATTGAAGCTACAGTTTTGAAAGTTGGAATATTGTGTAATGATGATTACCTGAGTAAAATAGTACATATGTATGACAAATAGTTACTGAAATAGAGGTGGTATAAAATTAGCTCGAAATGGTTCGTTTGAATAGAGCACGGCGTACGGACGCCGATTTTTTTTTTGAGAACATAACTGCGCTCTGCCGTGCTCTTCGATTAACGGTCTTCTAACTAAAAATCATGATGACGACGGGTTTGGTGTAGTGGTTAGAAAATCTGCTACTATATCGAAAGGTCGCGGCTTCGAATCCCGCTAGGGGCCTATGTTTGTATGATGAATACAGACATGTGTTCCGGAGTTACCGATGTTTTTCATTTATATATGTATTTATTTCAAAAAAAAAATGTATTTGTGTAGTTTATTAACCATCTGGTATCCATAACACGAGCCTAGATGCTTACTGTGGACCTAGATGGCCCTGTGTGTATGTGCAAAGATATTTATTAATAATTATTATTATTATAAAATCACTTCATTTCCATAGGCGTACTTCTACACGAATTCTTCAGGGTATCAAAGATAGCAATGGCTGGAAACGACACTGAAAGAGTGAGGATATATTCCGCTCATGATCTTAACGTCTATGCTTTCGAAGCCATTTCGGAAGTAACATCAAGGCAAGCGCAGCCTAAATACGCATCAGCGTTTGCCCTGGAACTAAGGAGGCATATTGAGACAGGGCAATATGTTGTTCTGGTAAGTTTTTTTTTTTTATGCACAACAAGTTGGTACTTGACCTCAATCATACCTGATGTTAAGTGAAGATGAGACCACGCACCGGCAAGCGCAGCGTAGGACGTCCACTCACAAGGTGGACAGACGACCTGATAAAGGTCGCGGGAAATCGCTGGATGCAGGCCGCTTCCAACTGATCACTCTGGAATTCTATGGGGGAGGCCTATGTTCAGCAGTGGACGTCCTGTGGCTGACATAATGATGACATCAAGGGGCTGGAAATTTTCACAATTTTGTGAGGAATAAATGGCAACGTCGGGAGAGGTGGAGGAATTAATGGAGTAATACATCCATACCTCCTCTCCATAACCGCCTCCGTGGCTCGATGTAAACAACATTGGGTTTACGATTCGGAGGTCGCGGGTTCGATCCCCAGTGGTGTACATGTTTAAGTACTCGGTTTGGTTGGTGGTAGGGCGGTTAATGATAAGATAGCCACTCCCCCGAATGTGTTGGGATTTTTTTTTTTTATGCAGGACGGGATCGTACTTGCCCTCAATCACACCTGATGTTAAGTGAAGATGAGGTCGAAGATGGAAGCGTACTGACCCGGAAACCCCAACACATTTGGGGGACTGGCTATCTTATCTCTGACAACCGGAACACGACAATGCTATTAACATTGCTGCTTGGCGGCAGATTTAGATAAGATGGTGGTAGCTAGCCAGGCGGACATTTAAAATGACCTACCACCAACCAAACCGAATACTTAAACATGTACCCCGCTGGGGATCGAACCCGCGACCTCCGAATCGTAAACTCAATGTTGTTTACATTGAGCCACGGTGCGCCGAGTTTCACGTATAAATAAACGAAACTCAAGACTATCATTCATTCGCCGCTGAGGCGACTACTTGAAAAGTGATCTAAGCTGAGTAGACCTCAAGAATGGTTTATAAATTAGCACGGAGCTTGAGGTCAACTGCTTAAGACGCAACTCGTGTGATACAGCCTCACGACTTGTATTGAGAATGGTTTATTAATACGCGCCTTTGAGTTTACATACGCAAGTAAACGTGCAATACCTACAATAATCATCCTAACTATATAGAAATGGACTTATTATTACTATGTGTGTTTACGTTTAAATAATTTCAATAACATCTGTACAATTATATTAACATTGTTTGCCTTAGCTTCTATCATCTACACTAAAAATCGCTTTTTGTCTTTATAAATGTTTAAACAATTTGCGCTGTTTTTACAATAATCATTTTTATTTCTGTCCTGTTGAAATTTTCAAAACTGTTTGTACATAAATGTAATATATTGAACAGAATCAAAAGCAGCTATGTCATGTCTTAATTTTGGGAAACCAAAATAAATCTCGAGTCCCCGAAGCATGTCAAATTCAAGGTCAAAGTCAAAAAATATTTATTTCGTAGGATAAAGATTATCACTTCAAAACGTCACATTTTTTTATCTTAATATTAAAATTATTGACATTATTGCTCATTCGCAAAGCAAATTCCCCAGAGAAGAACGAGTGGTCTATATAATACCGCTCGGCGATATTCAGTCTAATTATACAATACAATATAATTGTAACCCAAACTTATTTAAAAGAGCACTCCTTGAGTTTCTATATTATAATAAGTAAACTGATACCGTTAAGTGTAACAATCACTTACAGGTGAACACCTCACCTCATGCACTAACAATTTATATTTATAACAACTAATTAATGATTAATTCAACACTTTAGAAGTTCTTAAATTATTCTAAGATTTTGGTGTATTAGATATTGAAAGGGCATTCAGAGAAAGATGTGTAAGGTCACTCTGCGGTGCAAATTTTCTAGACTCGAGTAGACCGTTATTCAGACAGTACAAAGAACTTACACTCACTTGTCTGTACATAAAACAACTTTGTTTGTTTGTAAGGGAACAATCAGAACACTATCCCATACAGATTAGGCCCAATATGAAACAGTTACGATCTAAAGGGCCCGACAAAGTAATTATACCTAAATATATGTTGTCAGTTACGCAAAAAAAAACGCTAAGTATATGGCTGCGAAGGTATACAGCGCCCTCCTAAATGAATTAAAATTATTGACTGGACGACAATTTAAAATTTAGTTACATGAATGGCTTATCAACAAATGTTATTATTCAATTAAGGAATATCTACCACTATTTTAAAATACTTATATAACGGACAATATCGCTTTTCTGACATCAACACGGCATTGACAATTAATTAGTTTTATATTGTGACAACATACATTATTATATTATATTTAAGTAATAACCTATCTAATGCTATCCTAATTTATTAAATATTTGCACCCTAGATTTTAAGTAGATTTTGAATGGGACTTCTGTTTTTTTTTTAATTTAATTTAATTAATTACACGGGAGGGTTCCCAATTACATAATTAATAGTTAAATAGAAATAATTAAATGTCAACAGGATAATACAAAATGAGAGAATACAAATAAATTACAATAAAAAATTAAAAGAGTTAAAAGAGCTAATAAAAATGTCTATAAGATAATACAAATAATACAAATAGGTTAAAGTTAAAACAACAAAAATGCAAACAGAAAAATAAAATAAAGTCTATATCAATAATTAATTATACAAAAGATAAGAAAAAATAAAGATAAAAATCAAAGAGAATAATACAAATTATAGGTATGTCAGAAAACAACACAATGCAATTATGATATTCTTAAAAAAATATATATATATATATATCTCCATTCATACATCTCGCTCACAGAAATTCAGGCAATCAGACAATATACTTTTCCATCCATCTACAAACACATCACAGTCAGGGACTGCCTTCAGGAGAGCATTGAGGGCGGTTAGCATGCGGTTGAGCGGGGATTGCGCTCGCGCCGTTGTACGTGCATGAGGCGTTGTGTGTTATGTGTTATCTTATCTTGTACCCAAAATCAAGCAAATAAATTATTTCATTTCATTACATTTTTCAGCCTGTCTACTTACCAAGCCCGGACCATAGAGAAGTTTACCTTCCCGTTAAAGGCTGCGGGAAATTATTGTGCGACTTTGACAAGTTCTACGAGATAACATCCAGCAGAGCACGAGATGAGGAGACCTGGAGATGTGAATGCGGCTTCCAGGAAGACATGCATATTCACAGAAATTCCATATAATTAATAATAAAAAATTAAAAAAAACTTCTGAAATTTATTTCCCGTGCCCAACCACTCTTGGTACACATTATAAATAAAAATAAAAATTGTTTATTTTCAGACTATTTGGTCCATAAATGTTAGTGGCAATACAATTTTATTATGATTAATTAATTATGCTATTCTCGGTAGAGTAGAAGACTAGCCCCTTCATTATATGGTTCGACAGCTGACATTCGATTCGGTGTCTGCTTGTTTGAAATTTGGAATGCGGTTTTGTTCCCGGGAATGCATTCTTAATTTAAAAGTTTTCGATACCGAGTCGAATATCGATTGACCAAGTATTAGGTCCTTACCTGTGAAATTGGCGTTTTGTATGAAGAATTTCATTAGGACTGTTTTCTCCATACAAACATTTTTGTTTTTTTTTTTGGGAACGGCAAATCCAAATTTAGTTAAACTTTGTTAAAATTATCGGATAACATTAAGTTAAGTATAGGCAGCGTTAATTTTTAAAAGTAACCGCTTTATGTAAGTTTCAGCGAAACTAAGAAATGATTATGGGAAGCACATGAAAAGAGCTCTGTTCAATTATTTTTTATTATGTGATTTAGCCCAGAAATTAAAAAAATATTTCATGTGAACCCTTGAAATAATATTCCATTTTCCAAATAAAAAAGAAATTTGGATGTAGCTGGGAAAATCGCAGGAATAGGTACATATGAAATGACGAAAAAAAAAAACTCCAATTTCATAGGTAAAAGATCCAATATTTAAAATTCTGTAGGAATTCGAATATTTCAAATTTGGAATGGATTTTGTTCCCGGGAATGCATTGCCCAGATATTTTTACACGTATTTATAACCAACCGTTTACCTGGCAGGGGGGTGACACTTGACTATAACTAAAACTAGCAATTTAAAGCTAATATTTCGCAATAGAATCCCTGAATGAAGTAAATTACAGCATTGTATTAATAAAACCCATAGGAGCTAAGCCGCGGATAGTTAGGCTGATATGGTGAAGCTATAAGAGTTCCTTGTCGACTACGAAACCCTAAAACCCGCACTTAAGTCGGACCATGATACATCCGAGTTCAACATATTCTGGTATGTATTGAAATACATGTATTTGGTTGGTGGTAGGGCGTTTTAAATGTCCGCCCGGCAAGCTACCACCATCTTATCTAAATCTGCCGCGAAGCAACAATGTTAATAGCATTGTTGTGTTCCGGTTGTCAGAGATAGGATAGCCAGTCCCCCAAATGTGTTGGCGTTTCCGGGTCAGTACGCTTCCACCTTCGACCTCATCTTCACTTAACATCAGGTGTGATTGAGGTCAAGTACCAACCCGTTGTGCATAAAAAAATAAATATATACATCCGGACAAAGACTGGACACACACATACAACGCCGTCGACAATAAATACAAATACAAATGCTTTTTATTGCTCTAAAAACAAGGTCACAACAATTATTTTGACGACCGATAGGTGTAGTGGATAGTGACCCTATCCCGCGAGAGGTAAATGTTTGTGTGATGAATACGAACAATTTTATTCCCGAGTCTTGGATGTTTATATAAATATTTATTTAAAAATCAAAATCAAAAATGTTTTATTTCGTAAGTTATAAGAATAACAATCGAAATCGTCATGACATACAGTTATCGCTCATTCACTAGGCAGTCTCCCCAGAGAAGAACGAGCAAGAAACTCCGGGGTTGCTCTTTTTAAATAAGTCAATACAATTACATTTTGGAATAATTGTTAAATTTATGATTCGACAAAGAAAAATAAGAATAGAATATACTGGATATTGCCGAGCGGTTCATGTCCACGCATTCTTATCATCCCGATAGTAAATTTATAATAATTTGCCGAACAGTCTTAAAAATATAGATAAAACAAACCAATTCATAACACAATTAAATAAGTTTTTAATAAATAAAAGCTATTATACAATTAATGACGACCGATTGGTGTAGTGAATAGTGACCCTATCAACGAAACCAACGGTTGCGGGTTCGAATCCCGCGAAGGATAAATGTTTGTGTGATGAATACGAACATTTATTCCCGAGTCTTGGATGTTTGTATAAATATTTATGTATGTTTATCCGTTATCTAGTATCCATAGTACAATCTTAGCTTAGTTTGGTGTAAGTGTCCGAAATATTTATTTATATTTATTTATTATTTATTTATGTATATATTTGTAGGTACACTAAATCGGTTTCTTTAATAGATTATAAAAAATATTATGTAGAATTAGGTAAGTATACTTAGGTATTGTTATTAGGCAAAAGGAAGTGACTCAGCATTTGCTTACTTGAGAACATGATCTCGAGTAGCGCTGGTTTTCAAAATAGGGCAAGCCGACGATATTTTTGTGATTTTAACACATCTAGTGAAATTAGATAGGTAACCAAGTATGACGTTTCAGTTTGACAAGTGTGATTGTTTAAATCAAAGATTTCTTATAATGTTTATATAGTTTATAGTCCTGCCTGATTGAGTATTTAGTAAGGCAAGCCAGGCTTTTGGACTTATATGAAGGTACCGCCACTGCTGGTTCTCTGCCTTCTCGCCGAAAATTGTTTGCCAGTTTCACTTGCCAACTAACGTTTCGCAGAATTAAAATGCTAACTTTCAAGTAGCAGAATGTTTTATAATCATAATCATAATCATAATTCATTTATTTGCTTAATCATAGGTACAGAGAAAAGATGTTTGTGTAATATTCCTTTAGTTGTTTATTGTTTACCAAATGTTGAATTAAATAGGGTTTCATTTCTTTATGCATACATGTCAACCTAACAGAAAGGTTCTTCCAACCTAACCAACAGATGTACACCGAACTCCCGTGCTCGCTACGCTCGCACCCGCCCTATAAACATTTTGTATAGTATTTACCTATATTCATCTAAATTATTGTTATTCCTATTTAGGAGACAGTTCAGATCATTCAGTATGAAAAGGGAACTGTTACACTGACAAAACTTCATTCGTCTAATAGTTGTGTGACCTAGTGAAATGTTTAACAAAATGATAAATATCCCAAACGTTTCGTAATCATCTTAACAATAATTATACCAAATGAAACGTTGTCATACAAAATTTTGCTAATCGTTATCGGCGAAACGTTGGTTGTCAAGTGATAATCTGCCAAACAATTTTCGGCGAAAAGGCAGCATACCCCACTGCTTCGCCTTAAGATGCTGAGCGGGAGCTAGTTGTGGAGGGCTTTCATTGGCATGCGAATATGAAATTAAGAGGTAGGTAATATTTTTGCACGGATTGAGTTACATGAAAATAACAAAGTCAAAGTCAAAAAAATAAATATTCGTAGGTTAAAGATTATCACTTGAAAACGTCACATTTTTTATCTTAATATTAAAATTATTGACATTATTGCTCATTCGCAAAGCAGATTCCCCAGAGAAGAACGAGCAAGAAACTCAAGGGTTGATCTTTTAAATAAGTTTGGGTTACAATTATATTATATTGGTTGGTGGTAGGGCATTTTAAATGTCCTCCTGGCTAGCTACCACCATCTTATCTAAATCTGCCGCTAAGCAGCAATGTTAATCGGGGGGCACGGCAGTGCCCCCGCCAAGTCGAGCGCGAAGCAAACACTGCCGTACCATCCTTTACTGGAACCATTTCGCCGCATTTTCAGGCCCCTATTTTAGAACCTCTGGATAAGACTAGAACGCAGAAAATTTCGTCATCCAGTAAGCTATAATCACATACTTAAAATCCAAAATTTCTAGTCTGTAAGTCATTTAGTTCCGAAGTTAAGCGAAAGCAAAGTTTCGCATTTATGACACTCACTCACTCACTCACTCACTCATGATCATCAAAATAGAACTAGTACTTCCCATAAACTCAGAGAGCTGAAATTTGGTACAGAGTTATGGTTTAATGGCCACATAAAGGGAAAACTATAAAAACTAGGATAATCGAAGATCTGGAGTACCTGGTGACCCTGATTAGGCAACACAAGAGCACAACCAAACTATTAGAGATCGACATATACCGCCTTTACAAAAAATATTCAACTTGGTGGGCCGCTTCATTTGATGTCAAAAATCGAAGGTCTGAAGTATCTGATGAAGAACTCTCAGCTGGTCTCAGCTGTATTAGAGATATGGTAATGTCCCCTTCTACTATTGGTACATAGAAAAATCGACTGTCATTGCAAAAATCCAGCGTAGTGGGACACGTCTTCTAATTTAATCTAGCCTATAGCATCCCACTGCTGGGCGCATGCTTCCCCTTCTGCTTTTAATACGAATATAAATAAAATTAAAGGAAAACTCTGGATAAGACTAGACTGGCTTTTATACTTATACTTACTTATACTTATTACAAGTTTACAAGAAGAAATAGTCAAACGATTAATTTTATTCTACTCGAACATTACACAAATTAAATAAACAAACGAAAATTTGGTCAAAATATAATGCATTGGCTAAGAGTGGCGGTGATACCCGCACGCGTCGCTAGATGGCGTTGACTGTATTTTAAAACGCGTTTACGTTTTGTTTTTCCGATAACCTTATATGGCAAAGTGGCAACCGGCCGCGTTACAGTCGTTTACGACATTCTTCTATTGCGCTTGAAAATGTTTGCTAGGGATTAGGAGGGATTATTTGCATTTCGTTGATTTCGCTGATTATTTCGTGAGGTTTGCTAAGGTTAATTGGCAGGTTGTTATTATATTAATTCAAAGATTTAAACAGGTTAGGAATTATATGGTTAGTGACGGATTACTGATTATTACTTAATTATCAGAATTAAAAGAAGTTTCAATTGAATACTTTATTTAATTGTTAGTTATTTAGTACCTACTTTTAGTTTTCTAGGTTTAATTTACAGTTAGGCAGTACTTCGAATCGCGTTCGTGTTTATAAGTACTTTTCTAGTATTCTAGTTTAGTTTATTTAGTTAAATATTACTTCGTTTCGTTCAAAAATATCATTAATTTAGCTGTATTTCAGTACTAGGTAGGTAGTACCTTTGGTAGAAAGTTCATTGATAATTAATTATATTGACACTCGTCTAATAATTAAGAGTTAACGTTTTGCTTATAGTTTGTATAGATTGAGTAGGCAGAGTAATATTTTCTTTAAGTTTTATTTATTAAGACAAAAGAAGTCTTAAAGATATAAGTAGGTTTTAGTCTAAATATTATCGGTATTTCTGATTTGTTGTCTATACAGGGTGTAACGGTTAAGTGTAGTCATATTTTAAGGGCTTGTTCTACCCATCAATACGAACAACTTTTACTATGGGGGCAACTTCGAAATCGCGAAAAAAAAATCAGCTGTTTCATACATTGCATCGGGAGGTTATTGAAATTTTCTATGGAACAGCTGATTTTTTTTTCGCGATTTCGAAGTTGCCCCCATAGTAAAAGTTGTTCGTATTGATGGGTAGAACAAGCCCTTAAAATATGACTACACTTAACCGTTACACGGTGTATACTAAAGGTCGTTGAGTTTAATTGTGTTTGATTTCGCAAGATAATAATTATCGTAAAAAATGTCGATAATATTAAAAGACGACGATGAACTTAGTGGCTACCAAGTAGTTGGTATGCCCAAAGACGGGTCTTGTCTCTTCCATTCAATATCTTTCTTGGTGTATGGTAGAACTGACTCAACTTGCAGTATCAAGTATATTTGTAGAAACGTGGGCATATATATGATATGCCCACGTTTCTACAAAAAGAAGTGAAATCCCACCAAAAACATTCTGTAAAAAACTAGCCAAGTCTCGATGGAGTTGCTTGATTATCTCTAAAAAGTAATGAAATCTATACAAAGTCGTGCCAAGTCTAAGGTTCCTTACTGCGATTTCTTTATTATTATAGTTAATGTTGTGTGACTTGGCCGTTGAAGGGTACACAGGGGTACAAAACCAGGTGCTCCATGACACCATTGCACCAATCTGTCGCCAGAACCGCTACGCATTGACGATGGAAAATTGCCACTTGGAAAACGTTGATTCAATAACCAGTCAATTGTAGGCTTGATAAAGCCACTAACGTATAAAGAATGTTAAGTAAACGCCACACAGATTATTCGCTAATAGTTTGCCGTTGAACATTCTTAATAACATAATTAATAACATTAATAGCGGTTCTGGCGACAGATTGGTGCAATGGTGTCATGGAGCACCTGGTTTTGTACCCCTGTGTACCCTTCAACGGCCAAGTCACACAACATTAACTATAATAATAAAGAAATCGCAGTAAGGAACCTTAGACTTGGCACGACTTTGTATAGATTTCATTACTTTTTAGAGATAATCAAGCAACTCCATCGAGACTTGGCTAGTTTTTTACAGAATGTTTTTGGTGGGATAGCATTGTCGTGTTCCGGTTGTCAGAGATAAGATAGCCAGTCCCCCAAATGTGTTGGGGTTTCCGGGTCAGTACGCTTCCATGTTCGACCTCATCTTCACTTAACATCAGGTGTGATTGAGGTCAAGTACCAACCCGTTATGCATAAAAAAAAAAAAAAAAAAAAAAAAAAATATTGTATAATTAGACTGAATATCGCCGAGCGGTCTATGTCCATGCTTGCTTATCATCCAGACAGTCAGAAATTTTATAATAGCCTTTGGTAAATAATGTCTGTTTTATGATGGTTTTGAATTTATTTAAAGGTAATATTTGAATGTCCACTGGAACCTTATTATAAAAGCGTTACATTGCCCCTTATATGACTTAGTGACTTTGTGTAAACAGCTGACATGAACAGCAAGTTTATTTTTATATCTGGTATTAACATTATGTATATCACTATTTTTCTTAAACGACTCTATATTTTTCCTTACATACATTAAGTTTTCGTAAATATATTGCGATGTTAATAAATTAATTTCTTTAAATTTATTCCTAAGAGACACTCTGGGGCCCAGTTTGTAAATGTTTAAATTCTATTATTTCTACATAATTCTATAATAATACTATTGTTTAAACTCTATACTAAACAAACACATAACACGTTAAAACCACTGATTGAAGTCTCACGTAAACAGAATTCAGTTTTCCCCAAACAGAAATGCACGCAGTACTTTGAAAAAGATAATGGGACCAGTAAAAGGGATTTTCATAAATTGGGATGTTATATTGGAAATTTTTAATATGTTTTATGGTGTCCATAACCGATACACAAAGTAAATACGGGATGTGAAGTGGATATTTTGTTTTGTGACGTATTTTATTGCCTACTACTCGAGAGATAGCCGCGACCGTCCGACCGGCCGATGACAATAATTTGTGACATGTACATTCAACAAGAAAAAGCAATGGATATGTTGATTACTAGCGACAACCCTACGGAGTTATATGGCTGATATGCTCTAAGTAAATTACAGTTACAGTAAAGTAACAACAGGCCCCCACTCTATGACAATAAAAATCAAAATCAAAAATGTTTTATTTCGTAAGTTATAAGAATAACATTTGAAATCGTCATGACATACAGTTATCGCTCATTCACTAGGCAGTCTCCCCAGAGAAGAACGAGCAAGAAACTCAGGGGTTGCTCTTTTTAAATAAGTCAATACAAATACATTTTGGAATAATTGTTAAATTTATGATTCGACAAAGAAAAATAAGAATAGAATATACTGGATATTGCCGAGCGGTTCATGTCCACGCATTCTTATCATCCAGATAGTAAATTTATAATAATTTACCGAACAGTCTTAAAAATATAGATAAAACAAACCAATTCATAACACAATTAAATAAGTTTTTAATAAATAAAAGCTATTATACAATTAATGACGACCGATTGGTGTAGTGAATAGTGACCCTATCAACGAAACCAACGGTTGCGGGTTCGAATCCCGCGAGGGATAAATGTTTGTGTGATGAATACGAACATTTATTCCCGAGTCTTGGATGTTTATATAAATATTTATGTATGTTTATCCCTTATCTAGTATCCATAGCACAAGCTTTGCTTAGTTTGGGACTAGATGATTGGCGTAAGTGTCCGAAATATAAAAAATATATATATTAAAAAAATGAATTTTTCAATTATAAGATACATATACTAAATTCAAATAATAATAAAAATTACATAAATTTAATATAATAAATGAGCATAATATATAATAATTACCTATTATTGCTCATCAAAATAAGAATATACCAAAATAAATAAAAAAAGTAGGTATATAAACATAAATACAAACTATAAAACCTAAGAATTTGTAACAAAAAAATTGGTAAATACATAATAAACCTAAGATTGTCATGTACTTTATAGTGCTCTCTCAAATTGCTTGTACTAACAGGGCGTCACATGATACTACTTAATGTACCTA
Organism: Oegoconia quadripuncta; assembly: GCA_949316235.1. Classification (NCBI taxonomy): domain Eukaryota; kingdom Metazoa; phylum Arthropoda; class Insecta; order Lepidoptera; family Autostichidae; genus Oegoconia; species Oegoconia quadripuncta. The sequence goes on from OX438758.1 coordinate 2,614,797, forward strand.
ACAACTATTTGACGACCTGTTTGGTGTAGTGGTTACCAACTCTGACCACTATACCAAAAGGTTGCGGGTTCGAATCCCGCTAGGGGCATATGTTTGTGTGGTGAATACGGACATGTGTACCCGAGTTATGGATGTTTTCATTTATAATAAGTATTTATTTACAAAAAAAAAATGTATTTATGTAGTACATCAACCATCTGGTATCCACAATACAGGCCTATAGTTGCTTAAAGTGGAACTAGATGGCGCTGTGTGTATGTCAAGGATATTTATTTATTATTTATTTATTTATATTAGTGAGTGTACTTAAAAATTATTTGTCACCGCATATCCATTCTCTCAGCACTTTCTCTTCCATAATTAACAGCTGCAATCGAGGGCGGAAAGCAGAGAGACGTGGGTCATGACTCCAACGACAAGAGCATAGCTCTTAAATTGAAGGGCATGGGTCGGACGTCGTAGTCACTGATATTGTAACGAGACGCCATGCGACTCGTTGGTTCTCTTTATGCAGATTTGTTTCTGTTTCGGTTAAGTCATAATATTTTAAATTCAAAATTTGAACTCTGCCTGTTCTCTCTCTCTTTCTTTCAGTGTAGCTTTTTGTTTAGTCAGTTCGTGATTTGCCCTTGAAAAGATTGGACGTGTACTTTTCTATCATTATTGTTAAAGAAAAGTAATACATTAACATAAATTCTCTTTATTCATGTACGAAAGTATTCAGTATTTCATCAAGTTATTTGTGTACGTGATACCTTTAAAATAAAAGTTGTCACAGACAACAATTACTAAAGATTTCCGCCGGCTCATGTTCTTCTTCTTGCTTCAATTTAGGCCGCTTCCAATAAGTCGCTCTGGACATCTATGTGGCTGGCCTCTGTTCAGTAATGGACGTCTTGTGCGTGATTTTATGACGATGACTGTATTTAGCTTTAGCACGATTAGTCATACTATTGTTTCTCACAAAATGTACAGACAAAAAAAACAAGGATAATCATTTTATTCTTAAAATTTTCACAGTGACTGTACCTGTGTTGCAATTTTTTTATTAAAATGACTAATCGAGAGATAGCATCCAAATTTATATTGTTAATGAATCCGCCTGGATAAGGTTGGTACTGTCTCCTGTGAACCAGTCTCGGCGGACCCCTTTAGGATTTTGAGTTTATGGAGACTGGATGAGGATGGCAGACCACCAGGCATGATGATAGTCATTTAAAGTCGTCCGGTGTTTATCTGTATTTCAAAATCGTGTAATTTATTGTTTGCCCTTCCAAAATTTCTACTACAAAATGATACTAAACAATATTCTAATAAACAATACATTCAATTTTAACCGCCTCCGTGGCTGAATGTAAACAACATTGGGTTTACGATTCGGAGGTCGCGGGCTCGATCCCCAGCGGGGTACATATTTTTAGTACTCGGTTTGGTTGGTGGTAGGGCATATTAAATGGCCGCCTGGCAAGCTACCACCATCTTATCTATATCTGCCGCCAAACAGCAATGTTAATAGCATTGTTGTGTTCCGGTTGTCAGAGATAAGATAGCCAGTCCCCCAAATGTGTTCGGGTTTCCGGGTCAGTACGCTTCCACCGTCGACCTCATCTTCACTTAACATCAGGTGTAATTGTGGTCAAGTACCAACCCGTTGTGCATAAAAAAAATATTTATTTGTTAAAAGGATACAGGCATTCCTCATTTTGTACGATACGATACGATGTACATTAGACGACCGATTGGTGTAGTGGATAGTGACCCTGTCAGCGAAACCAACGGTTGCGGGTTCGAATCCCGCGACGGGTAAATGTTTGTGTGATGAATATGAACATTTATTCCTGAGTCATGGTTGTTTATATAAATATTTATGTATGTTTATCCGTTATCTAGTATCCATAGTACAAGCCTTGCTTAGGTTGAGACTAGATGATTGGTGTAAGTGTCCGAAATATACGTATCTTATGACACTTTTACTCCCACGACATAAACGTTACCTCATTAATTAAAATCCAGCCTGTCATTTCGGTGCAACGAGGTAATCCCACATACATACATATATAACCATAATCTTCTTTTCAGTCATGTAAAAATTAGAGGCCTAAGCTGAAAAACACATTAGCCTATCAGTTGACAGACAAAAGATAAGTTGAATATCTAGTATCCATTGTACAAGCTTTACTTAGTTTGGGACTAGATGATTGGTGTAAGTGTCCGAAATATTTATTTTATTTATTATTTATTTATTTTATAATTAAAACTTACGTACGTATTTTATTTAACATTAAATAGGTATTTATTTTCTTATATTTGAAGTATTATTATTATAGTCTTTTGATTAATGACAAAAACGTTTGGTGTACTTCGCTCCCAAAAATTAGAAAATTGTATTAGTTGACTTTTTTTTTATCAACCTCTTCGTTCAAATTCAAGAGAAGTGAACTAACCGGGCATCTAACGTCTCCGAAGTCACACATGTCCGTATTCATCACACAAAGATATGCCCCTAGAGTTGATTATTAACAATTTTTTCTCAGTGCACGTATGTATGTCTATCATATGACGTTTCGGTATAGTGGTCAGAGTGTCTAACCACTACACCAAACAGTTCTTGGGTTCTTGGGGTTTGATAGTTGATGAAAGCTGATTGCAATGATAAAGGGATGATAAAAACAACCAACTCCTTCGAGCGTCGTAATTACACTAAATTTATTGTTTTATAGGTTTTGATAGGTAGGTATATTAGCATTAGGTAACACGTTCGGCGCACACACGGGCCGCTACGCGGGCTCATTCATACGTAGGGACACGAAAAAAGTATCGATACTTTATGGTATCGAGTAGGTTTCTTTTCGATACCGATACTTTTGTATTCGATACTTTGTATTCGATACTTTTACTTAACAAGTACTTTTGACAGATATATCGTATCGAATAAATTACTTAACCGCCTATCGCCAAAAAGGCTCGACAAACTTCTTTTCTTGAGCGATTGTACCGAGGAGGAATGGGATTTATAATATTTTAGATTAAAAAATTGTGACTTTACTTACAGGTTGTTTTTATTTATCTTATAATTACCACTATACCATACCATTTGTTACTTTTTCATTTTCTCTTACTGTATGAAGGTACAGACGATACTTACTGACTAACATTGACAAACTAACGTATGGCGTAGGCCCTGCCTGAGAAAAGAACTCGATACTTTGAGATATCGATACTTTGAGCACGAGATGAGGAGACCTGGAGATGTGAATGCGGCTTTCAGGAAGACATGCATATTCACAGAAATTCCATATAATTAATAATAAAAAATTAAAAAAAACTTCTGAAATTTATTTCCCGTGCCCAACCACTCTTGGTACACATTATAAATAAAAATAAAAATTGTTTATTTTCAGACTATTTGGTCCATAAATGTTAGTGGCAATACAATTTTATTATGATTAATTAATTATGCTATTCTCGGTAGAGTAGAAGACTAGCCCCTTCATTATATGGTTCGACAGCTGACATTCGATTCGGTGTCTGCTTGTTTGAAATTTGGAATGCGGTTTTGTTCCCGGGAATGCATTCTTAATTTAAAAGTTTTCGATACCGAGTCGAATATCGATTGACCAAGTATTAGGTCCTTACCTGTGAAATTGGCGTTTTGTATGAAGAATTTCATTAGGACTGTTTTCTCCATACAAACATTTTTGTTTTTTTTTTTGGGAACGGCAAATCCAAATTTAGTTAAACTTTGTTAAAATTATCGGATAACATTAAGTTAAGTATAGGCAGCGTTAATTTTTAAAAGTAACCGCTTTATGTAAGTTTCAGCGAAACTAAGAAATGATTATGGGAAGCACATGAAAAGAGCTCTGTTCAATTATTTTTTATTATGTGATTTAGCCCAGAAATTAAAAAAATATTTCATGTGAACCCTTGAAATAATATTCCATTTTCCAAATAAAAAAGAAATTTGGATGTAGCTGGGAAAATCGCAGGAATAGGTACATATGAAATGACGAAAAAAAAAAACTCCAATTTCATAGGTAAAAGATCCAATATTTAAAATTCTGTAGGAATTCGAATATTTCAAATTTGGAATGGATTTTGTTCCCGGGAATGCATTGCCCAGATATTTTTACACGTATTTATAACCAACCGTTTACCTGGCAGGGGGGTGACACTTGACTATAACTAAAACTAGCAATTTAAAGCTAATATTTCGCAATAGAATCCCTGAATGAAGTAAATTACAGCATTGTATTAATAAAACCCATAGGAGCTAAGCCGCGGATAGTTAGGCTGATATGGTGAAGCTATAAGAGTTCCTTGTCGACTACGAAACCCTAAAACCCGCACTTAAGTCGGACCATGATACATCCGAGTTCAACATATTCTGGTATGTATTGAAATACATGTATTTGGTTGGTGGTAGGGCGTTTTAAATGTCCGCCCGGCAAGCTACCACCATCTTATCTAAATCTGCCGCGAAGCAACAATGTTAATAGCATTGTTGTGTTCCGGTTGTCAGAGATAGGATAGCCAGTCCCCCAAATGTGTTGGCGTTTCCGGGTCAGTACGCTTCCACCTTCGACCTCATCTTCACTTAACATCAGGTGTGATTGAGGTCAAGTACCAACCCGTTGTGCATAAAAAAATAAATATATACATCCGGACAAAGACTGGACACACACATACAACGCCGTCGACAATAAATACAAATACAAATGCTTTTTATTGCTCTAAAAACAAGGTCACAACAATTATTTTGACGACCGATAGGTGTAGTGGATAGTGACCCTATCCCGCGAGAGGTAAATGTTTGTGTGATGAATACGAACAATTTTATTCCCGAGTCTTGGATGTTTATATAAATATTTATTTAAAAATCAAAATCAAAAATGTTTTATTTCGTAAGTTATAAGAATAACAATCGAAATCGTCATGACATACAGTTATCGCTCATTCACTAGGCAGTCTCCCCAGAGAAGAACGAGCAAGAAACTCCGGGGTTGCTCTTTTTAAATAAGTCAATACAATTACATTTTGGAATAATTGTTAAATTTATGATTCGACAAAGAAAAATAAGAATAGAATATACTGGATATTGCCGAGCGGTTCATGTCCACGCATTCTTATCATCCCGATAGTAAATTTATAATAATTTGCCGAACAGTCTTAAAAATATAGATAAAACAAACCAATTCATAACACAATTAAATAAGTTTTTAATAAATAAAAGCTATTATACAATTAATGACGACCGATTGGTGTAGTGAATAGTGACCCTATCAACGAAACCAACGGTTGCGGGTTCGAATCCCGCGAAGGATAAATGTTTGTGTGATGAATACGAACATTTATTCCCGAGTCTTGGATGTTTGTATAAATATTTATGTATGTTTATCCGTTATCTAGTATCCATAGTACAATCTTAGCTTAGTTTGGTGTAAGTGTCCGAAATATTTATTTATATTTATTTATTATTTATTTATGTATATATTTGTAGGTACACTAAATCGGTTTCTTTAATAGATTATAAAAAATATTATGTAGAATTAGGTAAGTATACTTAGGTATTGTTATTAGGCAAAAGGAAGTGACTCAGCATTTGCTTACTTGAGAACATGATCTCGAGTAGCGCTGGTTTTCAAAATAGGGCAAGCCGACGATATTTTTGTGATTTTAACACATCTAGTGAAATTAGATAGGTAACCAAGTATGACGTTTCAGTTTGACAAGTGTGATTGTTTAAATCAAAGATTTCTTATAATGTTTATATAGTTTATAGTCCTGCCTGATTGAGTATTTAGTAAGGCAAGCCAGGCTTTTGGACTTATATGAAGGTACCGCCACTGCTGGTTCTCTGCCTTCTCGCCGAAAATTGTTTGCCAGTTTCACTTGCCAACTAACGTTTCGCAGAATTAAAATGCTAACTTTCAAGTAGCAGAATGTTTTATAATCATAATCATAATCATAATTCATTTATTTGCTTAATCATAGGTACAGAGAAAAGATGTTTGTGTAATATTCCTTTAGTTGTTTATTGTTTACCAAATGTTGAATTAAATAGGGTTTCATTTCTTTATGCATACATGTCAACCTAACAGAAAGGTTCTTCCAACCTAACCAACAGATGTACACCGAACTCCCGTGCTCGCTACGCTCGCACCCGCCCTATAAACATTTTGTATAGTATTTACCTATATTCATCTAAATTATTGTTATTCCTATTTAGGAGACAGTTCAGATCATTCAGTATGAAAAGGGAACTGTTACACTGACAAAACTTCATTCGTCTAATAGTTGTGTGACCTAGTGAAATGTTTAACAAAATGATAAATATCCCAAACGTTTCGTAATCATCTTAACAATAATTATACCAAATGAAACGTTGTCATACAAAATTTTGCTAATCGTTATCGGCGAAACGTTGGTTGTCAAGTGATAATCTGCCAAACAATTTTCGGCGAAAAGGCAGCATACCCCACTGCTTCGCCTTAAGATGCTGAGCGGGAGCTAGTTGTGGAGGGCTTTCATTGGCATGCGAATATGAAATTAAGAGGTAGGTAATATTTTTGCACGGATTGAGTTACATGAAAATAACAAAGTCAAAGTCAAAAAAATAAATATTCGTAGGTTAAAGATTATCACTTGAAAACGTCACATTTTTTATCTTAATATTAAAATTATTGACATTATTGCTCATTCGCAAAGCAGATTCCCCAGAGAAGAACGAGCAAGAAACTCAAGGGTTGATCTTTTAAATAAGTTTGGGTTACAATTATATTATATTGGTTGGTGGTAGGGCATTTTAAATGTCCTCCTGGCTAGCTACCACCATCTTATCTAAATCTGCCGCTAAGCAGCAATGTTAATCGGGGGGCACGGCAGTGCCCCCGCCAAGTCGAGCGCGAAGCAAACACTGCCGTACCATCCTTTACTGGAACCATTTCGCCGCATTTTCAGGCCCCTATTTTAGAACCTCTGGATAAGACTAGAACGCAGAAAATTTCGTCATCCAGTAAGCTATAATCACATACTTAAAATCCAAAATTTCTAGTCTGTAAGTCATTTAGTTCCGAAGTTAAGCGAAAGCAAAGTTTCGCATTTATGACACTCACTCACTCACTCACTCACTCATGATCATCAAAATAGAACTAGTACTTCCCATAAACTCAGAGAGCTGAAATTTGGTACAGAGTTATGGTTTAATGGCCACATAAAGGGAAAACTATAAAAACTAGGATAATCGAAGATCTGGAGTACCTGGTGACCCTGATTAGGCAACACAAGAGCACAACCAAACTATTAGAGATCGACATATACCGCCTTTACAAAAAATATTCAACTTGGTGGGCCGCTTCATTTGATGTCAAAAATCGAAGGTCTGAAGTATCTGATGAAGAACTCTCAGCTGGTCTCAGCTGTATTAGAGATATGGTAATGTCCCCTTCTACTATTGGTACATAGAAAAATCGACTGTCATTGCAAAAATCCAGCGTAGTGGGACACGTCTTCTAATTTAATCTAGCCTATAGCATCCCACTGCTGGGCGCATGCTTCCCCTTCTGCTTTTAATACGAATATAAATAAAATTAAAGGAAAACTCTGGATAAGACTAGACTGGCTTTTATACTTATACTTACTTATACTTATTACAAGTTTACAAGAAGAAATAGTCAAACGATTAATTTTATTCTACTCGAACATTACACAAATTAAATAAACAAACGAAAATTTGGTCAAAATATAATGCATTGGCTAAGAGTGGCGGTGATACCCGCACGCGTCGCTAGATGGCGTTGACTGTATTTTAAAACGCGTTTACGTTTTGTTTTTCCGATAACCTTATATGGCAAAGTGGCAACCGGCCGCGTTACAGTCGTTTACGACATTCTTCTATTGCGCTTGAAAATGTTTGCTAGGGATTAGGAGGGATTATTTGCATTTCGTTGATTTCGCTGATTATTTCGTGAGGTTTGCTAAGGTTAATTGGCAGGTTGTTATTATATTAATTCAAAGATTTAAACAGGTTAGGAATTATATGGTTAGTGACGGATTACTGATTATTACTTAATTATCAGAATTAAAAGAAGTTTCAATTGAATACTTTATTTAATTGTTAGTTATTTAGTACCTACTTTTAGTTTTCTAGGTTTAATTTACAGTTAGGCAGTACTTCGAATCGCGTTCGTGTTTATAAGTACTTTTCTAGTATTCTAGTTTAGTTTATTTAGTTAAATATTACTTCGTTTCGTTCAAAAATATCATTAATTTAGCTGTATTTCAGTACTAGGTAGGTAGTACCTTTGGTAGAAAGTTCATTGATAATTAATTATATTGACACTCGTCTAATAATTAAGAGTTAACGTTTTGCTTATAGTTTGTATAGATTGAGTAGGCAGAGTAATATTTTCTTTAAGTTTTATTTATTAAGACAAAAGAAGTCTTAAAGATATAAGTAGGTTTTAGTCTAAATATTATCGGTATTTCTGATTTGTTGTCTATACAGGGTGTAACGGTTAAGTGTAGTCATATTTTAAGGGCTTGTTCTACCCATCAATACGAACAACTTTTACTATGGGGGCAACTTCGAAATCGCGAAAAAAAAATCAGCTGTTTCATACATTGCATCGGGAGGTTATTGAAATTTTCTATGGAACAGCTGATTTTTTTTTCGCGATTTCGAAGTTGCCCCCATAGTAAAAGTTGTTCGTATTGATGGGTAGAACAAGCCCTTAAAATATGACTACACTTAACCGTTACACGGTGTATACTAAAGGTCGTTGAGTTTAATTGTGTTTGATTTCGCAAGATAATAATTATCGTAAAAAATGTCGATAATATTAAAAGACGACGATGAACTTAGTGGCTACCAAGTAGTTGGTATGCCCAAAGACGGGTCTTGTCTCTTCCATTCAATATCTTTCTTGGTGTATGGTAGAACTGACTCAACTTGCAGTATCAAGTATATTTGTAGAAACGTGGGCATATATATGATATGCCCACGTTTCTACAAAAAGAAGTGAAATCCCACCAAAAACATTCTGTAAAAAACTAGCCAAGTCTCGATGGAGTTGCTTGATTATCTCTAAAAAGTAATGAAATCTATACAAAGTCGTGCCAAGTCTAAGGTTCCTTACTGCGATTTCTTTATTATTATAGTTAATGTTGTGTGACTTGGCCGTTGAAGGGTACACAGGGGTACAAAACCAGGTGCTCCATGACACCATTGCACCAATCTGTCGCCAGAACCGCTACGCATTGACGATGGAAAATTGCCACTTGGAAAACGTTGATTCAATAACCAGTCAATTGTAGGCTTGATAAAGCCACTAACGTATAAAGAATGTTAAGTAAACGCCACACAGATTATTCGCTAATAGTTTGCCGTTGAACATTCTTAATAACATAATTAATAACATTAATAGCGGTTCTGGCGACAGATTGGTGCAATGGTGTCATGGAGCACCTGGTTTTGTACCCCTGTGTACCCTTCAACGGCCAAGTCACACAACATTAACTATAATAATAAAGAAATCGCAGTAAGGAACCTTAGACTTGGCACGACTTTGTATAGATTTCATTACTTTTTAGAGATAATCAAGCAACTCCATCGAGACTTGGCTAGTTTTTTACAGAATGTTTTTGGTGGGATAGCATTGTCGTGTTCCGGTTGTCAGAGATAAGATAGCCAGTCCCCCAAATGTGTTGGGGTTTCCGGGTCAGTACGCTTCCATGTTCGACCTCATCTTCACTTAACATCAGGTGTGATTGAGGTCAAGTACCAACCCGTTATGCATAAAAAAAAAAAAAAAAAAAAAAAAAAATATTGTATAATTAGACTGAATATCGCCGAGCGGTCTATGTCCATGCTTGCTTATCATCCAGACAGTCAGAAATTTTATAATAGCCTTTGGTAAATAATGTCTGTTTTATGATGGTTTTGAATTTATTTAAAGGTAATATTTGAATGTCCACTGGAACCTTATTATAAAAGCGTTACATTGCCCCTTATATGACTTAGTGACTTTGTGTAAACAGCTGACATGAACAGCAAGTTTATTTTTATATCTGGTATTAACATTATGTATATCACTATTTTTCTTAAACGACTCTATATTTTTCCTTACATACATTAAGTTTTCGTAAATATATTGCGATGTTAATAAATTAATTTCTTTAAATTTATTCCTAAGAGACACTCTGGGGCCCAGTTTGTAAATGTTTAAATTCTATTATTTCTACATAATTCTATAATAATACTATTGTTTAAACTCTATACTAAACAAACACATAACACGTTAAAACCACTGATTGAAGTCTCACGTAAACAGAATTCAGTTTTCCCCAAACAGAAATGCACGCAGTACTTTGAAAAAGATAATGGGACCAGTAAAAGGGATTTTCATAAATTGGGATGTTATATTGGAAATTTTTAATATGTTTTATGGTGTCCATAACCGATACACAAAGTAAATACGGGATGTGAAGTGGATATTTTGTTTTGTGACGTATTTTATTGCCTACTACTCGAGAGATAGCCGCGACCGTCCGACCGGCCGATGACAATAATTTGTGACATGTACATTCAACAAGAAAAAGCAATGGATATGTTGATTACTAGCGACAACCCTACGGAGTTATATGGCTGATATGCTCTAAGTAAATTACAGTTACAGTAAAGTAACAACAGGCCCCCACTCTATGACAATAAAAATCAAAATCAAAAATGTTTTATTTCGTAAGTTATAAGAATAACATTTGAAATCGTCATGACATACAGTTATCGCTCATTCACTAGGCAGTCTCCCCAGAGAAGAACGAGCAAGAAACTCAGGGGTTGCTCTTTTTAAATAAGTCAATACAAATACATTTTGGAATAATTGTTAAATTTATGATTCGACAAAGAAAAATAAGAATAGAATATACTGGATATTGCCGAGCGGTTCATGTCCACGCATTCTTATCATCCAGATAGTAAATTTATAATAATTTACCGAACAGTCTTAAAAATATAGATAAAACAAACCAATTCATAACACAATTAAATAAGTTTTTAATAAATAAAAGCTATTATACAATTAATGACGACCGATTGGTGTAGTGAATAGTGACCCTATCAACGAAACCAACGGTTGCGGGTTCGAATCCCGCGAGGGATAAATGTTTGTGTGATGAATACGAACATTTATTCCCGAGTCTTGGATGTTTATATAAATATTTATGTATGTTTATCCCTTATCTAGTATCCATAGCACAAGCTTTGCTTAGTTTGGGACTAGATGATTGGCGTAAGTGTCCGAAATATAAAAAATATATATATTAAAAAAATGAATTTTTCAATTATAAGATACATATACTAAATTCAAATAATAATAAAAATTACATAAATTTAATATAATAAATGAGCATAATATATAATAATTACCTATTATTGCTCATCAAAATAAGAATATACCAAAATAAATAAAAAAAGTAGGTATATAAACATAAATACAAACTATAAAACCTAAGAATTTGTAACAAAAAAATTGGTAAATACATAATAAACCTAAGATTGTCATGTACTTTATAGTGCTCTCTCAAATTGCTTGTACTAACAGGGCGTCACATGATACTACTTAATGTACCTAACAACTATTTGACGACCTGTTTGGTGTAGTGGTTACCAACTCTGACCACTATACCAAAAGGTTGCGGGTTCGAATCCCGCTAGGGGCATATGTTTGTGTGGTCAAAATCAAAATCAAAATCAAAAAATGCTTTATTTTGTAGGTACACAGGGTACACTTAAAATAGTCAGATTTTACATTTTTAAAGCTACTGCTTGTTCAAAAGGCAATTTTCCCCTGAGAAGAACAAGCAAGAAACTCGAGAGGTCGCTCTTTTAAAAAAAGGTTTTTATATTACAAAATTATTATTTTATATTATAATATTTCATTATTAATTGTGAAATAGCCTGGTTATGCGAACGGGCTGGTTATGTCCATGATTGTTTATCATCTAAATAATCTGATATTTTATAATATGCTTTCTTAATAAGTTTCTGTTTTATAGTATCTTTAAATTTATTGAAAGGAAGATTTTGTATATCAACAGGAACTTTATTGAAAAAGCGTATACATAACCCTTTGAATGAATTACTGACTTTGTGGAGGCGACTTATGTGACCTGCAAGTTTATCTTTATTTCTTGTATTGACATCATGTTTATCACTATTTTTCCTAAATGATGCTATATTTTTTTTGACATATATTAGATTTTCAAAAATGTACTGTGACGAAAAGGTTAGAATATTATACTCTTTAAATCTGTCTCTAAGTGACACTGCAGGTCTCAATTGATAAATTGCGCGAACGGCTCGTTTTTGTAAAACAAAGATTGTATTGATATCCGCGGCATTTCCCCACAGCAAGATACCGTAAGACATCAGGCTATGGAAATAACTAAAATATACTAATCTAGCAGTATTTACGTCCGATATTTGTCTAATTTTTTTGACTGCATACGCTGCAGAGCTGAGCTTCTTCGCCAATTTATGGATATGAGGACCCCATTGTAATTTGGCGTCCAAAGTAATGCCCAAAAATACAGTGGACTCAACAAGGTCTAGAGTGACATTTTTTATCATTATATTTGTGGGCACCTCCCTGACATTAGGCAGTACAAATTTTACACATTTAGTTTTTTTCTCATTCAGTAACAAATTATTTGCCGTAAACCATTCTACTATTTGAGAAATAGCGTTGTTCACGTCGTCATAATTTAATTTTAGTCTATTTACTTTAAACATTACAGAGGTATCGTCAGCAAACAATACTATTTCATGTTTATCGTTTACAAGGTTTGGCAAGTCATTTATGTAAACCAAAAACAAAAATGGTCCGAGAATGGAGCCTTGTGGGACGCCCATACAGACTGTCGACCCTGACGATGTATTGCCACTGATATCAACCCTCTGAACTCGGTTACTCAAATAAGAATTCAGAAGGTCGAGAGCTCGGCCGGTTACACCATAATGACGTAATTTCCTGATTAAAGTGTCGTGATGAACGCAATCAAAGGCCTTGGACAAGTCGCAAAATACTCCTATTGCATCCTGCGCATCTTCCCAAGCCTCAAAAATATATTGTAAGAGCTCGACACCTGCATCGGTTGTCGAGCGGCCCCTAGTAAAACCGAATTGTTTAAATGACATTAGATTGTTACTGTAAAAATAAGTCGATATCTGATTTAATATAATTTTTTCATAGATTTTGCTGAGAGTCGGTAGTATTGAAATAGGTCTAAAATTAGAGGGGTCTGATGTACTACCGGCTTTAAATAAAGGTATGACTTTACTGTGCTTCATCAGATCAGGAAATATGCCATCATCAGTACATTTATTAAAGATATAAGCTAAGTGTGGTGAAACACAATCAATTACGGCACTAATAATTTTTACTGATAAACCATGAAGGTCGGCAGTTTTTTTCTTGTCTAAAGATCGAAATGCTTTTATGATGTCTATAGGACTTACATGATTAAATTTAAAATGGGAGTCACAAATCTCCACATTTTGTTTAAGTAGCGATTCAGCGAGTGTGGGACATGAATTCAGAGATTTTGTAGTTAATATTGGAATATTAGTAAAGAATTTTTCAAAAGCTTCTGCAACTTCTAATTGTGAAGTTAGAATTCGATCATTAATTTTTAATCGCGTATCAGGGTTACGAGTTTTAAATTTACCAGTTTCGCTATTTATAACTTTCCAAGTTGTCTTTACTATGTCCGCGCTGTTCTTTATTTTATTATTTATAAAATTTGCTTTTGCAGTGGCACACGCTCGCTTGAATATTTTCGAGTATTGCCTAACATATTCAATAAAACTTTCGCTCTTATTATATGTCCTTTCATCATAAAGCTCATATAACTTTTGCCTACTTTTATGAATTCCCACCGTCGCCCAATCACTAAAAACGAGGGAATTGTTGATTTTGACAGATTTTGTTAAGAAAACTTTATTACATTCAGTTTTTAAAATGTCAAATACTGATTTATATAATACATTAGGATCGTCACAGTACGGTAGATAATCTAGTTTCGCAGTCACTTTACTCTTATATTGATCGAGTAGTGACTCAGTTACAGGTACGTACGATATATCTCTTTTCAGCGTTTTATTAATTGCTATGTTAAAAATCGCTAACTGACCACAGTGATCTGAACTTAATTTATTTAAAATAGATTTATCACTGGGTTGTAAATTCGAGAAAATGTTATCAATGCAAGTAGCTGATGTAGAAGCTATTCTAGTGGGCACTGAAAAAAGATTAGCAAGATTATAGCAACTGAAGAAAGATTTAAGTCTTCTGGTTTGAATGCTATCTTCTAATATGTTTATATTAAAATCTCCGCAAATTACAATGTATTTATTTGAATTACTAATTTTACACAGGATTTCATCCATGATTTTCTCAAATAATTCATAAGATGAAGAAGGGGGTTTATATACACATAATACAGTAAGCCGCGCAATTTCCACACAGGCTATTTCAATAGTTCGCTCAACAGAAAGGTTTACAATGTCGAGGCGCTCTTTAAATTTAATATTATTACGAATTAGAATGAGACTACCGCCTCGTATTGCCTTCCTCCTGCTGAACGAGCTTGCAATCTGGTACTCCTTGAAGCCGAACATGAGCTCACATTGCTTATACCAGTGTTCCGTTATACACAATACATCAGTGTTAGTGCAGCTCATGAACAGCTCCACCTCTAGTTCTTTGCCACTCATACCCTGAACATTTTGGTGTACCAGATTAATACATTTTTGAATTTTTAAACCATTTTTTTTTCTTTTTTGGGGTGTGGCAACCCTTTTATAATTATTTTTTTCAAACATATTTTTTATAATGCCAGAGGTGGTCTCTGTTGTCTTATAATACGGTGAATACGGACATGTGTACCCGAGTTATGGATGTTTTCATTTATAATAAGTATTTATTTACAAAAAAAAAATGTATTTATGTAGTACATCAACCATCTGGTATCCACAATACAGGCCTATAGTTGCTTAAAGTGGAACTAGATGGCGCTGTGTGTATGTCAAGGATATTTATTTATTATTTATTTATTTATATTAGTGAGTGTACTTAAAAATTATTTGTCACCGCATATCCATTCTCTCAGCACTTTCTCTTCCATAATTAACAGCTGCAATCGAGGGCGGAAAGCAGAGAGACGTGGGTCATGACTCCAACGACAAGAGCATAGCTCTTAAATTGAAGGGCATGGGTCGGACGTCGTAGTCACTGATATTGTAACGAGACGCCATGCGACTCGTTGGTTCTCTTTATGCAGATTTGTTTCTGTTTCGGTTAAGTCATAATATTTTAAATTCAAAATTTGAACTCTGCCTGTTCTCTCTCTCTTTCTTTCAGTGTAGCTTTTTGTTTAGTCAGTTCGTGATTTGCCCTTGAAAAGATTGGACGTGTACTTTTCTATCATTATTGTTAAAGAAAAGTAATACATTAACATAAATTCTCTTTATTCATGTACGAAAGTATTCAGTATTTCATCAAGTTATTTGTGTACGTGATACCTTTAAAATAAAAGTTGTCACAGACAACAATTACTAAAGATTTCCGCCGGCTCATGTTCTTCTTCTTGCTTCAATTTAGGCCGCTTCCAATAAGTCGCTCTGGACATCTATGTGGCTGGCCTCTGTTCAGTAATGGACGTCTTGTGCGTGATTTTATGACGATGACTGTATTTAGCTTTAGCACGATTAGTCATACTATTGTTTCTCACAAAATGTACAGACAAAAAAAACAAGGATAATCATTTTATTCTTAAAATTTTCACAGTGACTGTACCTGTGTTGCAATTTTTTTATTAAAATGACTAATCGAGAGATAGCATCCAAATTTATATTGTTAATGAATCCGCCTGGATAAGGTTGGTACTGTCTCCTGTGAACCAGTCTCGGCGGACCCCTTTAGGATTTTGAGTTTATGGAGACTGGATGAGGATGGCAGACCACCAGGCATGATGATAGTCATTTAAAGTCGTCCGGTGTTTATCTGTATTTCAAAATCGTGTAATTTATTGTTTGCCCTTCCAAAATTTCTACTACAAAATGATACTAAACAATATTCTAATAAACAATACATTCAATTTTAACCGCCTCCGTGGCTGAATGTAAACAACATTGGGTTTACGATTCGGAGGTCGCGGGCTCGATACCCAGCGGGGTACATATTTTTAGTACTCGGTTTGGTTGGTGGTATGGCATATTAAATGGCCGCCTGGCAAGCTACCACCATCTTATCTATATCTGCCGCCAAACAGCAATGTTAATAGCATTGTTGTGTTCCGGTTGTCAGAGATAAGATAGCCAGTCCCCCAAATGTGTTCGGGTTTCCGGGTCAGTACGCTTCCACCGTCGACCTCATCTTCACTTAACATCAGGTGTAATTGTGGTCAAGTACCAACCCGTTGTGCATAAAAAAAATATTTATTTGTTAAAAGGATACAGGCATTCCTCATTTTGTACGATACGATACGATGTACATTAGACGACCGATTGGTGTAGTGGATAGTGACCCTGTCAGCGAAACCAACGGTTGCGGGTTCGAATCCCGCGACGGGTAAATGTTTGTGTGATGAATATGAACATTTATTCCTGAGTCATGGTTGTTTATATAAATATTTATGTATGTTTATCCGTTATCTAGTATCCATAGTACAAGCCTTGCTTAGGTTGAGACTAGATGATTGGTGTAAGTGTCCGAAATATACGTATCTTATGACACTTTTACTCCCACGACATAAACGTTACCTCATTAATTAAAATCCAGCCTGTCATTTCGGTGCAACGAGGTAATCCCACATACATACATATATAACCATAATCTTCTTTTCAGTCATGTAAAAATTAGAGGCCTAAGCTGAAAAACACATTAGCCTATCAGTTGACAGACAAAAGATAAGTTGAATATCTAGTATCCATTGTACAAGCTTTACTTAGTTTGGGACTAGATGATTGGTGTAAGTGTCCGAAATATTTATTTTATTTATTATTTATTTATTTTATAATTAAAACTTACGTACGTATTTTATTTAACATTAAATAGGTATTTATTTTCTTATATTTGAAGTATTATTATTATAGTCTTTTTTTTTTTTTTTTTTTTTATTCTCAACGGGTTAGCACTTGACCTCAATCACACCTTTTTCTTCTTTTATCTTTTGATTTTAAGTTGATTATTAACAATTTTTTCTCAGTGCACGTATGTATGTCTATCATATGACGTTTCGGTATAGTGGTCAGAGTGTCTAACCACTACACCAAACAGTTCTTGGGTTCTTGGGGTTTGATAGTTGATGAAAGCTGATTGCAATGATAAAGGGATGATAAAAACAACCAACTCCTTCGAGCGTCGTAATTACACTAAATTTATTGTTTTATAGGTTTTGATAGGTAGGTATATTAGCATTAGGTAACACGTTCGGCGCACACACGGGCCGCTACGCGGGCTCATTCATACGTAGGGACACGAAAAAAGTATCGATACTTTATGGTATCGAGTAGGTTTCTTTTCGATACCGATACTTTTGTATTCGATACTTTGTATTCGATACTTTTACTTAGCAAGTACTTTTGACAGATATATCGTATCGAATAAATTACTTAACCGCCTATCGCCAAAAAGGCTCGACAAACTTCTTTTCTTGAGCGATTGTACCGAGGAGGAATGGGATTTATAATATTTTAGATTAAAAAATTGTGACTTTACTTACAGGTTGTTTTTATTTATCTTATAATTACCACTATACCATACCATTTGTTACTTTTTCAATTTCTCTTACTGTATGAAGGTACAGACGATACTTACTGACTAACATTGACAAACTAACGTATGGCGTAGGCCCTGCCTGAGAAAAGAACTCGATACTTTGAGATATCGATACTTTTGTGTCGATTATTTTACGAGTCCGATACTTCTTTATCGATACTACTCATGAGTACAGTATCGATATTTTCTATTCGATACCGTGTCCCTATTCATACGGCGCATAAAATAATGTGCGGTTCCGTACAGTCGTTATACTCGTATAAAAGAGTGACTGGTAGATGGCCACTAGCCTGACATCCATCTATCATCAGTAGGCCTGCCCCGTACCCTGAGAGACAGGACTGCCCCAGTGAAGACATGTAACCCAATGATGATGATCTCGAAGCTAAAAATATCTAACAGAAAAAATTAAAAATAAAATATCCTATAGACATACACACAGCGCCATCTAGTTCCACACTAAGCAACTATAGGCTTGTGTTATCGATACCATTATGATTGATATACTACATAAAAACATTATACTACATAAATACTACAATGAAAACATCCATAACTCGGGTACACATGTCCGTATTCATCACACAAACATATGCCCCCAGCGGGATTCGAACCCGCAACCTTTTGGTTTAGTGGTCAGAGTTGTCGGTCTCTGCCTACCCCTACCCCTACGGGAAACAGGCGTGACTTTATGTAACAATTTCACTTACCACAATCACTTTTATAGCTCGATTATAATTTATCAATATGATGTACTGATATGCCCCCAGCGGGGTTCGAACCCGCAACCTTTTGGTATTGTGGTCAGAGTAGCTAACCACTACACCAAACAGGTCAACAACAGTCTATCGACAGTTTAAAAATACCCTACATCGTTTCAAGTACGGGTAGCGACAGGAAAGCTTTAATAAGAGCACTTTTCCTGGAGCAGACGGGTTGTGTTACGCGACTGAAGAGCTAATACGATACTGAGCAATAAATGTGATCACATTTTATAGGACGGTGCTATTCAGGAAGGAACAAAGAAGTAAAAACACTAGAATAAGGTTTAATATTGGGTCTTTACCTATGAAATTGGAGATTTTTTTCTTCGTTAATCATAATTGTATCAACTCCTACGATTCTATAGCTATTTCCAAATTTGTTTTTCATTTGGAAAGTAGAATATATTTTCAAGGTTTCACATGAAATATTTTTTAATGTCTTTTTAAATCACATAATAAAAAAAACTTGAACACAGCTCTTTTCATGAGCATTCCCATATTATTTCTTAGATTCGCAGAAACTTTTATGAAGCGGTTACTTTTAAAAATTAACACTGCCTATATTTAACTTTATGTTATCCGATAATACACACAAAGTTTAACTAAATTTAAATTTGAAATATAAATAGCACTATCACAAAAAGCTTGCATCAATTCTAGTGTGTGATGATTACTAATCTTATGTAATACGATTGAGTACACCAGACCTAAAAACATATTCCGTTTGAAATCCAAAGGCATTGCTAAAAATCTTAATAGTCTGGGACTGGATATCTACTTTTAAACCCTACTGTACCTTTTCTTTTTTTTATGCAGGACGGGTTGGTACTTGACCTCAATCACACCTGATGTTAAGTGAAGATGAGGTCGCAGGTGGAAGCGTACTGACCCGGAAACCCCAACACATTTGGGGGACTGGCTAACTTATCTTTGACAACCGGAACACAACAATGCTATTAACATTGCTGTTTGGCGGCAGATTTAGATAAGATGGTGGTAGCTAGCCAGGCGGACATTTAAAATGCCGTACCACCAACCAAACCGAGTACTTACACATGTACCCCGCTGGGGATCGAACCCGCGACCTTCGAATCGTAAACCCAATGTTGTTTACATTGAGCCACGGAGGTGGTTAAATCTTGAATCTTGAATACCTGCTCTGAAAATCTCCTACCTCACTTGTATTTTTGTCGAATATCTAATGCACTATTGATTGTGTTTTCAAAGTTGTTCCGTTGGTCTAAACGAGGCGACCCTTCAAGGTATAGTTTACTTACTACATCACGTTAGAATCCATCTCTCAAACAACTAACACTACAGTATAATAAATGTGAAACTAAAGTTTTATATTCCACGACGACCTGTAACAAATCTCTACGAGAAGATCAATAGTTCTAATATACATAGGTACTATTGCAGAATCTATCTTGAAATCCCAGTAAGGTAACCTAGCCTATATTCTTCAGGATATATTTCAACGAGTGTTCGTTGAAATTGATGACCTTATTCCACTATATTAGCGTACAAGTATGGAAGGATACACTTTTAACTGGCTTATAAGGCCGTGATTTTTTTGCACATGGATGGAGTACCTGTCAGTGATAGAATATTTCTAACAAATCGGTAGCTTGCTTTAGATCTATAGACGACCTTGGTGTAGTGGTTAGACTCTGCTACTCAGTGACGGATTAAGACTACTTGATGCCCTAAGCAATCCACGCCTGTGGGCCCCCCTATCCGTATGTCAACTAGAATCAGTCTTTAATGCCAGGCGGGGGGCCGGGGGGGGGCGGGTAAGGGGTGGTTTGTGATTGACTGATCGCAATACCGGTGCTTTCGAATTGCCGAATGCACTAGACTAGCGGGCAGCGAGTGGGCGCAAGCGGGAGAGCGGGGTAACTCTAGGTCGGCTCTTATGTTAACTTAAAACGCGCGAATTTTCAAATTAGTGTGTGGTTTTTTGGTGACGTGAGAGTGAGACGTGATGCCCTAAGGACGGATTTTTTTGTGCTTCTTCTGGTGCCCCCCCAGACGTGCTGGGTTAATCCGTCACTGCTGCTACTATACCAAAAAAGGTCGCGGGTTCGAATCCCGCTAGGGGCATATGTTTGTATGAGACATGTGTTCCCGAGTTATGGATGTTTTTCATTTATACATGTATTTATTTACAAAAACAAAATGTATTTGTGTAGTTTATCAACCATCTGGTATCCATAACACAAGCCTAGATGCTTACTGTGGACCTAGATGGCGCTGTGTGTATGTGCAAAGATATTTATTTATTTATTTATATTTATTTATTTATCTAACTAATATTATAAATGCGAAAGTTTGGATGTTTGTTCCTTTGTTGCTAAATCACGGCGAAACGGCTGAACGGATTTCGATGAAATTTGGTATATAGGTAGGATATACCCTGATTTAAGACACAGAATACTTTTTATCCCAACAAAGTGAGTAGTTCCCAAGGGATAAACAAATTAAACATCCGCGATAAAGCTATTCTTCGCTGGCGAAGCCGCGGACGGAAAGTTAGTTTAGTAATAAAACATAGACTATTAGATTAAAATTACCACTGTGAATTTCATTGCGTCGGAACTCGTGTAACTATTTTCAAAATAATCGATCAACTTTCTGGGCAACCGTGTTGTTCAGGCCTGGAATAAGCTGCCGGAAGAGGTTGTCTCCGCCCAATCAGTGAATTCGTTCAAGAATAAATAAATAAATAAATAAATATCCTTACTTACACACGGCGCCATCTAGTTCCACAGTAAGCAACTATAAGCCTGTGTTGTGGATACCAGATGGTTGATACATTACATAAATACATATTTTTTTTTGTAAATAAATACTTATTATAAATGAAAACATCCATAACTCGGGCACACATGTCCGTATTCATCACACAAACATATGCCCCTAGCGGGATTCGAACCCGCAACTTTTTGGTATAGTGGTCAGAGTTGCTAACCACTACACCAAACAGGTCGTCGAAGAATAATAATAATAAATAAATAAATAATAAATATCCTTAGACATACACACAGCGCCATCTAGTTCCACAGTAAGCAACTATATGCTTGTGTTGTGGATACCAGATGGTTGATATAATACATAAATACATTTTTTTTTGTAAATAAATACTTATTATAAATGAAAACATCCATAACTCGGGTACACATGTCCGTATTCATCACACAAACATATGCCCCTAGCGGGATTCGAACCCGCAACCTTTTGGTATAGTGGTCAGAGTTGCTAACCATTACACCAAGAATAGATTGGATAAATTTTTAAAAAACTAGTGATGACTTAAATATTGACTGAATAACAACTTAATGAACAATGTGAACTCTTCCAACACTGACATAGACATACCAGCAGTAATGCTGCTCGTCTATAATATAATAATAATAATAATAATAATAATAATAATAATAATAATAATAATTACTTCTTTGTATTAATGAAAAATTTCACCGACGGCAAATGTCACAACTCAATAAACAATTTTTAGAAAATATAAAGTAGATGAGAATGTGAGAGATTAGTAGAGAGTGCATAGATTAAAATAAATTTGTTTTATATTAATTTTCCTTTGTGCAATAAAGAGTTTACAAACAAACCTTTATCCCAAATGGGGTGGTTAGAGACATCCCAAACTAAGCGCTTGGGTTATCCAAACATTAAAATTTTACACATCCATAGTCCATGTTTCCAAGTAATACAGAAATACACACGTGACCGTTGAAACGTGCCAAATGTAATACTAAATGTAAAGTCCCTTACTCGACTCTCACGACACCCACGGGAGGGATGGAATATTACGTTGCACAAGGTACAGAAATAATAAATATTATTATATTTTCTTCAAAACGTTTATTGCAAAAAACTATTTTAAATAAATATTACAATAATACAGTGAAAGTTGAATAAGCATTAGCAGATAATAATACTGGTTAAATGTTAAATAATTTTGGGTGCACGTCGTGAAACCAGTCAAGTTCTTTTAAGATAATGAATAAGTTATGACATGGAATTTATCGCAATAATGTCGCGTGAACTGACTGAGACTCTAAGTAAACGATTAATCAAAGGCAGATTCATCGACTACCAAGTCGTTAGTGAAACCACATTTGATCCTCCATGCATCTTCAGTCAGAGCATAAGGGGAAGTGATATCAAAGAACGTATCGTAGTCACAAAGGAGACCCCGGCAACCGCTAACTTGAAGGTAAATTTCTGGCTCCTCTGGTGTTGGCAGATAAACAGGCTGAAAGTAAATAATATATTTGAGATAATTAGAAGTCGTAAGTTAGATGTACCTCCTGAAGAGTTTCTCTTGTTGCAGATTTAAAAGATATTGAAAAATGTAACACTTGGGTAATTCAAGGGGCACACTATGACGTTGGATAGTTAGTCACTCACTACTAAAATGAGACTCTCAGGGTTTTGTAACAATTAGTATAATAAATGGTAAGTTCCGACATTCAAAGAGTTTAGGTACACTACGAGATTTGGATCCGTCCGTGATAAATACGCGCACATTAACCGAGCTCGTCATGAACAGACCGGGCGAGTGGGATGTAGGTGACGCCAAGCGAGCGTCACGTGGTAAGTTTGAAACGGCGGGGGCGGTTGGACATCGGAGATAGCCGAGCAGCCCCGACTAGTAATTGCTTGTCCCTTTGCACTCGTATCGTGAAGGGACCTTCCCGCGATTCTGTCGCGGAGGAAGCCGAGTGCTCCCGACCGTCGACGAGTATGGGACATACGCTATAACATTTTTTAAGAGCGTTAATAGATCAACGAAAAATGCAATAAAACCGGACTGGGTAGCGGAGCGCATTTTTCACTTACAAAGAATTTACTAACGGTGTTGATTCAATATTGAGAGCAAAAGTCACCATTATTTATCCACATCTATACGATCCGTGGTATCAATTACTACACATATGCTAACTACAGACTATATTCATGATTATACTGACGTAGCTTTCGTGCATTGAAACCCAGCGCTGTCATCCCTACCCTGTGAGCATGCGCTGAGTGCTAACCCATTTGTGCACGCCGCACCACGTGACAGCATTGTGCGCGTTTTATTTATAACTTGGATTTCTGTTTTAGCGAAAATTTACTACTTTTTGTTTATGTATCGCGTTGTGGCGCTCATAATAAATTGTTTTTATTCTTAATTTGTCGTTCATGGAATTTATTTGATATTACTGGATGAAATTATCTATAAATGTCAATTCAGAACTTGGTGCATCTCTGTAATAAATAACATTCAAATCTGATCAGAAATTTTGTGAACATTGCAGGACTTAGAGCATCTCTGCAACAAGTGTTTCCAAATCTACCCAGAGATTTAGTGTGATTACTTTAAAACGGCTGCAAAGTTGACAATCATTTGTCAGGGAAAATTGCACGGAGTTATATAAGTTTTAATTAGTAATACATAATAATTATAAAATAAAGGTCTTACCAAGACCACATAACGGCCCGTATTTCTGACTCTTCTCAGCTCCAAGGAGTAGAGTGATGCGTATCTTGGAGCTCCTTGCTTGTTGGCTATCTGAGTAATGCTTTCAAAGGAGTACACATTGATGTCATGGGCGGAGTATACCCATATTCGCCGGGTCTCGTTGCCTGCTATCACGGCTGCTGCTACTTCAAAGAATTGATTGAGTAGGGGACCTGGAAGGCAAATATTAATACTCAATAAAACTGCGCCAAAAAAAGGACCGACAACACCTCCTCTACGAAGGAATAGTATCCCCCCGTATCTCGCGTCCAACTGCAGAGATGTTATTTATCATTCTATCTATCTAAAATAACGGCATACATAATGTCACGATCGTCATCCCACATGAGGTGATGATCAGAGATAGAAATCCAAAACGTTGGCGGTTAAAACGTGGATGCGCCAATAAGGGTTTCGACTCTCGATGAAAATTCTCAAGAAACTATTTCAGTTTTGAATAGCAAATCCGATGGTATAAAATAACGGCATACATAATGTCACGCGCGATCGTTATCCCACATGAAGTGACCAGACTCTCAATGAAAATTCTCAGGGCACTGTTCATAAAAGTTTTTAGAAAATG
This sequence comes from Oegoconia quadripuncta, assembly GCA_949316235.1. NCBI lineage: Eukaryota > Metazoa > Arthropoda > Insecta > Lepidoptera > Autostichidae > Oegoconia > Oegoconia quadripuncta. Next base: position 2,639,505 of record OX438758.1, read on the forward strand.
GGCACGTAAGGCAGTAATTAGTTATTTTAGAAAGAGGTAGGTAATCCGCGTGCGCGTAGTGCAAGTGTCATCATCGCGGACTGCCTGTGAGTGGGCGAGAGGGCTGGCAACTGGAAAATGACGTGCGAGGTCGCGGGGAAGGGTACGGAGCGACGCCAGCGTAGACCCACGAGATCACACCACACTCACACTAGCATAGCGCGCTGGTATGCAACGCGCTTCGGTAGGACTCGGACAGGCTCATGTTGCCTGGTATTCCGATTTGCTATAAGATGTTTTTTGGTGGAAAGTCCCTTTTAAAACGCCCACAAGATGTGACGGATTGGTTCTATTTTTTACGTGCCGAAACCACACATTACTAATTATTACAATTTTTCTGTCGACACAGAGTCGACACTCTTTTGACGCATTGGTTTAATGATTTGTTCGCTGGTACGCCTGCGTACCAGTGGGCCGTTAGCGGTGGAATTACCTTTCTGCCCGCGACTTCGTCCGCGTGGTAGATTTCATCAAAATCGGTTCATCAAAGAATTAGCCTATATGTTAATCCAGGTCCTAATCTCTCTACCAACCAAATTTCATCCAAATCCGTCCCGCCGTTTAGGCGTGAAGAGGTAACAAACATACATACACACACAAACCTAGTCTAAACAAATGAAAAAACAAAATATCAGTTGGCATTTTTTTTATGCACAACGGATTGGTACTTGACCTCAATCACACCTGATGTTAAGTGAAGATGAGGTGGAAGCGTACTGACCCGGAAACCCCAACACATTTGGGGGACTGGCTATCTTATCTCTGACAACCGGAACACAACAATGCTATTAACATTCACATGTCTGCAGTCTAGTTGTGAAAGTTAGCCACTAACCTGCCTGATATGACAGATTTTCCTCAACATTGAATATCACATCAGCAGCATCACCGGCAGCCATTTTTAGTTCTGGCATCAGGTTAAGAATGTCAGCACCCAAGTCATAGCCAAGGTTGTTCTGAAACCAATAGATTTTTAGAAAAGATGCGCAGATACTTGCTAAGGGTTGGCAAAATTTTATGGATTCAAGTGAGCCCGTTAACGATTCTTTTTTAAAATAAGTTTAAAATAAAAAAAATCGAACACTTGCACCGATCATCTAGTCCCAAGCTAAGCAAAGCTTATATTGGGTCTTTATTACTGTGAAATAAGGCTACATTGTGTAAGAATAACACCAAGCAGAATTATTGTTTAGTCGAATATTTTTGTATGTGTTTCTGTAATATGCAAATAAACGCTTTATCTATCTATCTATCTATCTACCTATGAAATTGGAGTTCTTTTTCTTCGTTAGTCATATGTACCAATTCCTGCGATTTTCAAAGCTATATCCAAATTTGTTTTTTATTTGGAAAATGGAATATTATTTCAAGGTTTCACATGAAATAATTTTTAATTTCTGGACTAAATCACATAATAAAAAAAATTTTAACTGAGCTCTTTTCATGTGCTTCCTATAATAATTTCTTAGATTCGCTGAAACTTTTATAAAGCGGTTACTTTTAAAAATTAACGCTGTCTATACTTAACTTAATGTTATCCGATAATACCTACACTCAAAGTTTAGCTAAATTTAGATTTGCCGTTCCCAAAAAAAAAATCAAAAATGTTTGTATGGAGAAAACAGTCTGAACGAAATTCTTCATACAAAACGCCAATTTCATAGGTAAGGACCTAATACTATGGATGCTAGATAACGGATAAAAATACATAATTCCGAATTTGAACCCGCAACCGTTGGTTTCGCTCAGAAGATCAATATGATCTCATGTCCGAGATGCAGGATGCGATCCATCGCATTCGTATCAAACCTGTTACAGTTTGTTGGATTTATGACAATCTTACTAAAGGTAAAATGGTTGGAGTTGTGGGCAATATGACAACTGATAAGAGACATAATGTGAGATGAGGACATGAAAATAATAACGAAGCAGTTTTACATTTGTCTTTGATTTTGATTTCAACTCACCAAGCTCACAAAGACATCATAAATTGAGTAAACGGATAGCGAAGTAGCCGAAACATCGTATTCCAATATGTCTGTTAGTTTGTTTAACAGACTAGCATATTTGTCCATAGCGGGAGAGGACCCGGAGAACAGAACGTTAAATTCATCTGTATAGATGGGGCAGTTTGCAGCGAAGAGATTCTGAAACATAAGAGCTTAATTAGAAGTAGGTAAGTAGACAAAGTGAGCGTCGGTGGCTCAGCGGCACAGAATTAATATAGTACTAAGTAGTACCAATGAGTTTTAAATCTGACTGCTCAACGGCGAAGGAAAAGATCGTTAGGAAACCTGCATGCCTGAGAAATAAAAATTCAAAGGCATGTGAAGTCCCCAGCCCGCATTGGGTACAGCGTGGTGGACTAAGACCCATATTCCCTCATATACGAAGGAAGGCATGATGAAGTAGACAAAATAGCAACAAACTTAAAATTTTATTTCATTGTACATAATTATGTCGCATATGTTAAAGAATTTACGCTTAAAACAGTAAGCAGTAGCAATAATGATAGAGTTTAAAGAAAGATTGGCAAAAATTGAAATCAAGGGAAAGAAGGACGAAGCATATTTCTAAAGAGTATTATGCAATCACAAGACATCAGTTGTAAACTATTTGTCACTCACAAAGTCATATTTAGGAGGGAGGGTGGTGTAAGGCACTGGAACCCAGTTTATCTCATCACTCCAAGTGTCGCCCACAGCTGGATAGACTGCGGCGAGTGCTGACAGGATGGTCATCTTGGCGCGGGTGGAGTCAGTGGAGCGGATGTAAATCTCCGAGCGGTTGAAGGTCTCTGCGAGGAGATCATTGTAGCGCCGACGAATGAACTGTCCAGTTCTGTACGCTCGTTGTATGCCTTGCTAGACGGAGAAAAATTTGATTTAAACGAAATGATTATCAATGAATGTTATTTCGGTCTCTTCAAACATATCTTAGCTAGAATTATAATTAAGGTGATGTTGGCGTTGTGTATTGGGATAAAGGTTATGACGTTATGTATATAATATGTATGTATAATTAAGTTTATAAGAAACATGAATCCCTACAATCTAATTGCAAGTAACCGTAAAAGAGGTTAATTTATGGAATAAAAACACGAGTATATTTCTAGCTTCCACATTGTAATAAATAGTGTACTTGTTTGAATTTCAATAGCCGCTTCGTGTTTGCCACATCAAACTAATTTCTGAAATGGCACCTAATACCTCGGAGTTTATCACGAATTACCTCAAATAGAGGTAAGTCGGAATCATAATCTCAATGAGTTGGATCTTTAATCTATTTAAGAATCGTTCAAATTTTACAGCTAGAACTATCTAGACTTACGTTGGTAAGTTGTCCATATCCAAGTGGTGCTATCAGCTTTTGAGCAGCATCGACGTCAATTGCTGCGGAAACTGTGTCTATGGATCCAACCACTGGGGTCCTATCGCCGTGACGATGGATCTGCAATTGTTTGAATTTCATGAGATATACAAAGAACATAATGAAGAAGTGCACAATCAAGAATTGTTTTTCTTTGCACGGCGAACCTGACAACAATTCATGCGTCAGAAAAATTAGGCAATATGATAAAATGATGTGACGAATAATCCGACGGTCCATAAAATTACTTTTTTGTTATTGTCAATAGTAAATCTACATTATCATACGTTGTTACATGGCAGGAGTTGTACCCTCCGTGAACAGTTTTAAAAATAGATTTGGCAAGTGGTTTAAAGAGAACAAATTTTGGAATCATGAGGACTATTAATTGAAAATAGTGTAATTTTTTTTTAAATCTTTTTTAAGGAGGTTTGTCGAGAATCGACTATGCTGCTCCGTGTAGACCAACAGCAATAACTTAACTACGGCGGTTAACACCAATGTTATATAATTTATATAGAGTTTCGGCCGAATGGGATAATGGAAAGGCCAAAATAGTGTTGCAATAAATTACGTCAAAATTTACTCCGCTTTGACGTAACTGCAGTCTATAAGATTCGATCTGGACACATTCCATCAAAATGTGGTATACGTCTTCCACTACTTCACACTCGGTGCAATTTGGTGACGGAGCTTTACCCATCAGGTGTGCGAACTTGTTTTAATGGGATGTGTCTAGAACGTAGTCTGAATGCCGCAACTACGTCTTTACGTTCTAATGAGCAGTTGTTGATGATGATGAGAGAAATGTGACTTGTTAGTGTATAGATGTTTTTTGGTCTAAAATCGCCGATATTCACGAGAAGAGCCGGGATGGTTTTATTCTTTTTAAGTACTGAAAAGTTGTGAAGTGGAGTCCACACACCGGTAAGTGCGGCGTTGGACATTCACCCTTAAAGTAGACAGAAAGTTTAATGAAAGTTGCGGAGAGTCACTGAAGCAGGCCGATTTGAAAATCTTTGGTAGGGATCTATATTCAGTAGCGGGCGGCATGTGGCTGAATGATATTTATGTCAAACCATCAAATTACGTTCTCGAAATGCCATCAACATCATCTCAGCCCGTAAATTTCCCACTGCAGGGATATACACCTTCCCTCGTATATGAGGGAGTATTGGCCATAGTCCACCACGCTGGCCCAATGCGGTTTGGGGAATTAACCTGCCTTTGAATTTTTATTTCTCAGACAAGCAGGTTTCCTCACGTTGTTTTCCATCACCTTTTAAGAGCAGTCGGATAAATGCACTTATGTTATTAAATTCAATTTCGAAATCTCGAATTGTAATTAAGTTAAAAGCCTAGTTCAGTTATCAGGCGAATGGTGGTGATTGAAGACGACTGAGAGCTATCTTGAACGCATTGTCTCCAAGCCGTAGTTGTTTTAGGAAAGCTATTTTGGGAGGTTTAATCTTTGACAACATCGAAAACCAACTTGACAAAGATGACCCTAGAAGCGGAGAAGGAAAACGGAAACTTGATACTAAGGATCGAAGAGAAGTTGATCGAGATGGAGAAGTTAGGGTTGATATCCAGTGAGTCGACTTGACTTATACTTTGAAACCTGATGGTTCCGTCCGAATAATTTTAGATGCGCGAGAGATGAATAAATTTATAGTCGCAGAAGCTGAAGCTTCCCCTATTCCAATAGATGTACTAAACTCTTTTACATAAGTTTGATTGATTAAAATAATGCTTATTTCCAAATTGTCATCAATAAAGAAAACAGGAAATATACTGGCTTCGCCTTTAGTTGTAAATCTTATGTTTATAATGTTCTTCCACAAGGCCTGAAAACTTCTGTTAGAAGTTTCAGTAGAGCGATGGACGTTGTTTTGGAGCCTGAAGTCCGAGGGTATTGTGTGAACTACCTGGACGATCTTGAGATCTTGACAAAAGGAGATTTTGAGGAACATCTTTATCACTTGCGTATCGTATTGGGGCGTTTGCTGTCGGCTGAGGTGCCGTGCAATTTGATCAAATGCAGGTTCATTTGTGTGGAAGATTTGCGTATAATCGTAACTCTGATTGCTTTTAGAGTTCGATCTTCATATTTAACTCAGATTCACTAGTAATTTAATGCATTCATGATGTTGAGTATACAGTTAGTTAACTTCTCAGTTATGGGCTCCGATTCTTTCAATAAAACCAAATAAAATATAAAGACTGCATGCTATAGTACAGTTAGGATAGTAGTAGTTGATAAGTATAGGGATTTTATTAAAGGTTCATATATTGCTAATTAATATCTCCAACCCAACTAAAAGTAACAGTGTTGACCACGATGTTTTCCTAATTCAGACATAGTATGATGATGTCCTTTAGAACGCTGACATTTGATGTAAGTTTTTGCCCAATTACGTACGTCTTTGTCCATATTCACACAAAACAATCGGTCCTTCAATCACTTTATCCAGTTCTAATTGCTCTTTTATTTACTATTAGTTAGATTATCGTTATCAATAATATTGGACTCTAAATAGATAATATGATGGTTATCTGCCGTTAGGTTAGGTATGTAATTCTTTACACTAATATTTTTGTTTGGATATCTTAATAGTTTTGTTGATTTGATTTAAACAATAAACAATTATACAACGAAGGTCTTTGATCAGTGTGTGTTGACAGTGATAACATATGGAACTGAAATGTGGTCGGTCACTATTGGCCTCATAAGTAGTAGCCTCATAGTAGCTTGATCACCCAAAAGGCAATGGAAGTATCGAATAAGAAATGAGGAGAACCAAGGTGACCGATATAGCCCGAAGAATTGCCCAACTTAAGTGGCAGTGGGCGAGGGACATCACTCGTAGGACGGATAGCCGCTGGGGTGGAAAGGTTCTCGCAGGAAGACCAGCGCGGGCAGGCCGCCAGGCACCGGCATGCAAAGCGAATTAGTAAATTGATGTGGCAGTGGCAGAACATAGCAGGCAGGACTGGTGGCCGTCGGAGCATAACAGTTCCAGGGGTTGGCTCCAATCCAGTCCCCCTGGAAACCTTAGGGGGAGGCTTATGTTCAGGAGTGGACGTCATTCAGTAACTACGAATACACGTCATACTAGTGCTGTAGCGGGTCTATTCTATGTTGGATTACAGACTAATTGAAAACTCTCTTATTCTGCATAAATGCAAGCTAAAGATTAAAAGACTCACCATAAAAGCTAGCACTAGCTCCGTATCAGCGGTCACTCTGTCAGCGGATACGTGACAAGCTGAGATCGTTAGCACTAGAAGAATGACAAAGAGAGCCATTACGTCTTCCTTGGCTAGAGTTACAACTTATGACAACTTCACCTGCTCCAATACATTGTTATATACCTGAAAAGTTTATTGGTTGTTTATCTGAAGATTAGGATTTGATACATTTATTTGGGCGCTTTTAGGGTTCTGCTTCAATTATTAGATATACCAAGGGTTCGATTTTTAATGTGGTAAATGAGCTGGCAGAAGCCTATTCTTGCTGCCCATGAACCTCATGACTCTACAGTGACTTCAAGTGCAGGGGTCAGAGGTGCGTTATCACTATAAAGGTAGGCAATTTTATTACCTCTTATCCTTCATGCTACTATGCAGGCATTGTTGTTTGGTGTCACAAATAAACAAGAGCGTGGTACCCCTCCTGCTGACTTACTAGCAAAGAGAAAGAGGCCCACCATCTGATAAGACTTATTTATAAGGATTCTACATTCAACACTCGTGTACATCAGGAACAATAGAGACTTCACGGCGCCTAATGATGGTGGATGGAGTGACAGCACATAAGTTATTTGGATCCCAGATTTATCATCATAATATTAGCAACAGGATGTCCACTGCAGAACGTAGACCTCCAGCTATAGATTACGCGAGCGACGGGTTGAAAGGGGCCTGCATCGAACCACTTCCTGCGCTCTTTCGTGTCATCAAGTCAAGTCATCCGTGGGTTGTGGGTGGACGTATCACGCTGCGTTTACCAGTGCGTGGTATTCACTCTAAAACTAACTAACGAGCATCAGTTCTACGCGCTAAGTGCCCTGACCACTGCACCTTCAACTTACTACTCCACTGGGCGTGCTTTCGTTCTTTTTCGTTTCTTCTTCACTCTTGATTCCATCTCGTAGCGAAACATTGATCTCAGATTAATCAACCGTAACTCCGGTGTGAAAAATAACGTTGAGGTGTCTCTGGAAGGCCCCAAGGTCAGAAAGACACAATCACATATGCATACTAGAGAGACATTGTTGTCGATTTGGATGTACACCAACTAAACCAAACTAAACTAAAACAAGTTTCATAGTAGTACTGCCTCTTTCTCCCTGGAACAGTACGATGCGACGGCACCACTATAAAACTGGTTTTAGTTGGTTTAATTTAGTTGCTGTACATCCGAATCGACACCCTTACCTAATTAGGAACAAAATGAGGAACATGGTGTTTGTCGTCCGATTGCCAGTATCATAAAGCGGAGACCAAAGGGTTTCTTCTTCAGTGCCGGTTGTAGCTGCTGCACTACAACGCTGATTTTTAGTGGAATGTCCAAATCTCGCACGCAATTGAGTCACATTATACAGGGTGTAACGGTTAAGTGTAGTCATATTTTAAGGGCTTGTTCTACCCATCAATACGAACAACTTTTACTATGGGGGCAACTTCGAAATCGCGAAAAAAAAATCAGCTGTTTCATACATTGCATCGGGAGGTTATTGAAATTTTCTATGGAACAGCTCATTTTTTTTTCGCGATTTCGAAGTTACCCCCATAGTAAAAGTTGTTCGTATTGATGGGTAGAACAAGCCCTTAAAATATGACTACACTTAACCGTTACACGGTGTATAAAAGAAATACTAATGTTTCCTCCTTGTCTGTATAACGAGTTGTAAATGGGACTGCATCAATAAAATGATAATAGAGATATTCAAAATGAAATTCGCTGTTATTGATAATTATTTGGTATCACTCACACATATCAACAGCCTGCAAAATTTCAGTCGGATTAAGCTTCTTACATGTAGCAATTTGGATCGCTTTGTAGGAGGCTTGCCTTAGTGTAGCGACACACCTGCGGAAGGTACGGCGCCGTGAGTTCGGCAATACGCTCGCAGTGTTTCGCAAGTAACCTATGACTCATCAGCCGAAATTACACAGCGTTCAGCGTAGCGCCGAACCTTTCGTCTAGCGACTGTTTCCGCGAAAACGTCTTCAATGTATTTTGCATAGCAAGCGACACATCACGCGATGCGTTACGCGACCGAATGTTCGGCCAGCGTAGATGAAAGTTCAACGCGCGCTTTCAAAGCGAAGTGGCTACGTCGCGTTCCTGTTCAGCAATGACTGACCTCTCTCTTTCAGTACAAGTGTCCTTCGTCTCTTTTATTATTGTCACAGAAGACGCCGACGCCACGTATTGTCCGTCGCGTAACGTGCTGAACTAGACGCCGCGCGCCGGGTAATTGCGCGTTCGGTGCGTTTGGTGTGTCATGCCAACCGAATACTACGACCAAAGATTCAGTCGCCAAATTATCGGCGCAGTACCTTCCGCAGGATCCCTACAGTTAATCGCCACACTGGGCAGGCCGATTGGCATTCCGCATCAATGACGTTGCTGCTCATCACTGGTCTATACTGATATAGTCGCCATTGCTGATTCGCTTTTTACTACACCCACGGGAAGACCCGCATTGATCCACTTGGCAATATAGTATATAATAAAATTCCTGATATTACAGTAATTTACATAACGTTTCGTGTCACAATGTTTTTGAAGAATGGGGCTCGTGGAGGCCGGGATATGTTAAAAATAATCTTTGATTTGATAATTATTATATTACAAAAGCACACTTATTTTAATGTTCGCAGTATAACGAAATTTAGCAATTTAATTTTTTTGCACAAATTTTTTTTTATAATTTTTGAAATTTTTTAATAAAATAAAGTAGCAGTGGGCAGGACACATAAGTAGCTGGAAGAACTGATTGCCGGTGGGGCATTAAAGAACATCACTAGTAGCGTGACAGGCGCGATAAACGTTTATGTTGCGCATTTCGTTTCCAATAATTTTCCTATAATCCTGTGACATATATATAGGGCCTAACAAAATTAACCCGACTTGACAATTGCACGCACATGACAATAAAATAATATATTCATTAAAAAAACTAGCCTTAAAAATTTAGTTTCCGAGTAAAAAAATTAAATGTAAGTGCAAATGAAAATACAAATTAACAGACTTACTTCATTTCGATTGTACCTTATTTTAACAATGAGAAAAAAAAGGCAACGTTCATATGGAAGACGCCAATGGGGATGGCGGGGCACAGGGCGCAACCAATCACAGGAAGTCGCGGCGGCGCCGGGGCAAGCGCCGCTGGCGAGCGGCTTGTGGTCGCCTTTCGGCGTCTTCCAAGATACCGCGGCACGTTTTTGTGTGTTGTTGCAAAGTACTTAGAGCGCGCGGCCATTAAGGGGCTACCAGAGTGAACTAAGCAGACCTATTCTATCTCCGTATGACAAATGCAGACAAGCTATAGACTATTTTTTTTATTATTATGAATTTTGATCATATTATATACTTTTGAATAAGAGGAAAACATAATTGGAGCAAGTTTTCTCGATAGATTTTTTTAGCAAAGTAGACTCTGTTTTTACACATATTGGCTCAGAACTCGGAAATAGAAACGGCTTTAGATATAATTTTTTGCTAACTAAAACATTATAAGCATTATCAAAATTAAGTAAGAGGAAAAAATATTCCGCCCACTCACTTTTATTTTCTAGCCATTTTCTTATTTGGCGCTTACGTCGTTTAAAATAAGCGCATGCTTTCTTCGTTTCTCACGTACGAGTGTATATAGTGTGCCCACTCAAACCCTTTCCCGTCAGTTACTCGTGACTACTGTCAACGTCGGACCTGTGTCACATGTTTCTAGCGCTTGCGCACGATAAATTATTTTAATAGTGTCTTAATAATCGAGTTTGGTAACGAAAAAAGGTATTGAAAAATTATTTTTATTTATTATTGATTATTTTGGTACTATAATTATGTTAACTTTAATATATATCTATTGATTTGTAGCAAAAATGGTAAACAAAAAGAGGAAAATAATGTTGCTAAAAGATCGATTGAATTACTGGCGAATTTTAAGATGAGAGAAAAACGTAAGTAACCTACCTATCTATTATTATTGTGATTTTTTTTTATTCAAAGTTACATAACAGTTACAAAGTTACAAGAAGTTACAAAGTCATAAACAAATATTATTTGCCCAGTTTAGTACAACGAAACTATAGCCGTATTTCGCCACTTGCTCTAATAAGTAGATTGGACGAACGTCTAGTACTCCGCCTGTTTTTACGCAGTAAATCCACAAGACTTTGGTTCGAACCCTGCTAAATTGTTATTTTTCGAATTGGTTTTTGTTTATTTTTATTTTGTTTTAGGCTTAAGAAATGAACGAATTTCACAAGCTAAACATAAATAATAGAATTGAGAAAAAAAAACCTTTTGTTTTAGTAGGTATTTTTACTTCATTTTTATATTTAGTTTTTTGCTCATTCATAAATTGCAATATTATTTTCATTTCATTTTCATAAATTATTTTATTCAGGCTGGAATAATTCAGTAAACGATCGGGGCGGCAGTAGCTGTCCAAACGAATCGAGCGCATCAGAACAAATTCGGATGGAGTCGCCGCTATGCTTCATAGATTTGGATAACGATGAAAATAATTTTGGTGGTTTTGGTGTAATTTATTAAACATTTACATATTGAAAGTAGTAAAATATTGAGTATACAAACTCTTTAATACCTAAACTTTTTAATATTGTAGTATTCATCTAATGCTGGCAACAATTTTAAATAAAATTTGATTTAAAATCCTTTTTGAAAATTTTGATTCCATTTTCTTTGACGTTTTGCTTTCCTTAGCTTCTTGGTTTATTAGAAATTATCAGAGTTCATTGATATCTCGAGTCAGAAACATCTTTTGCAATATGCCACAAGCACGCAGGCGTCATATGGACTCGCTGACAGCAACCAGAGCCGTTACGATGATTGAAGAAGGTCATTCGCAGCGATCTGTGGGTTTGCAATTGGGATTTTCTCGAAGAGCTATTCAAAATCTATGGAATCGTTTCCAAGAGACCGGCAGTGTTAGAAGAAGACCTGGTTCGGGCAGAGTTCGCATTACAACAGCTCAAGAGGATCGTTACATTCGATTAAGTGCGCGCCGAGATCGCACAACGACGGCCCGCAAGCTGCAAAATCGTTTACGGCTGACAACGAGTACTCGTGTCAGTGACGAAACTATTCGTAATCGATTGCATGAAGGCCAGCAGGCATCAAGAAGGCGAGTTGTCCGTGTTCCCTTAACCAGAAATCATCGTGCAAATCGTTTAAGATTTTGCCGTCAACATTTGGACTGGGACATAAACCAATGGGGCATGGTGCTCTTTACAGACGAATGCAAAGTAAAATTTTTTAACGACGATCGGCGTATTAGAGTATGGAGAAGACGCGGCGAGAGATTTTCAGAAGCCTGCATCCATGAAGTCGATCGTTTTGATGGTCCAAATGTAATGATTTGGGGCGGGATAAGCTTACACGGCAAAACTGAACTCGCTATTTTAAATGAGGGTACTGTTACTGCTCAGCGGTATATTGAGGAAGTTGTCAGACCACATGTGATCCCATTTGCACAGCGAGCGGGTCCTGGATTCATCTTGATGCAAGACAATGTTCGTGCACACACGGCTCAAGCGACTCGATTTGTACTGGAAGACTCTCAAATTCAAGTCTTGCCGTGGCCGGCGAACAGTCCGGACTTAAATCCAATAGAGCACATGTGGGATCAGTTGAAACGAAGAGTTAGAGACGGTGATCAGGAAATCCACAACCAACAGCAACTCATCAACGCTGTGAAAAGGGCCTGGGAAGAGATTCCAATGGAAAATGTCAGGCATTTGATTGAGAGCATGCACTCCAGGCTTCAGGAGTGCGTAGCTAAACGAGGGGGGCATACCCGTTACTAAAAGACGAGCATGGAGTATTTCCTTTTATTTTCAGTAACTTTACATTGTTTTTATTTTTAACCTAAAATGTGTTTTTTCTTTCAAAAGCAAATAAACTTTTTAATCATTATTATTTGAATAAATTTATTGGTCTACATGGTAAAAACAACATTAGTTTTCGTTATGGAGACAAAAAATATATATTGGTTTTATTATTTTCATGGTACAGACAAAATACCTTGTGGCCCTTATTTTGTTTTGAGTAGTATATATTTAATAAATCTCATGATCAAGTATGTAATGAATGGGAGTTTACGGCGTTGGAGGAAATGAGAAAAGCGGGTAAGAGAGAGAGAGATGCGGCAATCAAGGAAGGCAGAGTAAATAAAGATGGCGTGGCAATGATAGATGTTGAAGTAGATGGATGCTGGTGCAAGCGCTCGTATAAAACATTTCGTTTTGTACTCATTAAGGAGCAAGTTATTAACTGTGAACCATTCGACTATTTTTGAGACAGCATTATTCACTTCGTCATATGCTAATTGATATCTGTCAACTTTAAATATTAAAGAAGTGTCATCAGCAAACAATACGATCTCCAGTCTTTCCTTAGGCAGGTGAGGTAAATCGTTGATATAAACTAAAAGTAGGAATGGTCCCAGTATTGAACCCTGCGGTACGCCCATGCTAACTGCAGATCCTGATGATCTCTCTCCATTGACATCAACCCTCTGAATTCGATCACGTAGATATGATTTCATTAGGCTGACTGATTGGCCATGGTACCTATTATATGCAATAAAACCGCAACAATTTTTTTTGTTTTTGTGTATTTTCCACAAATGTTAACCGATTTTGATGAGTGATCGGAGTTGAGTTCGCCTTTGTTAACTTCCTTTACATTGCATATTTCTGTAACTGTTGTGTGTACCTACCTACAATAAAATATAAATAAAATTTTAATAAATAATCTCTACACTTACTATGTTCTCATTCCGGTCAATTCTAGATTATAATTGAAAATCATAATAATAAAAAAATCTAAATAAATAATCCTTAGCGACTCCACACTTCCTGTGTTCTTTTCACCACACACGTTATTCACTAGGGCCCGTATTAATAAACCGTTCTCAAGATTGAGATAACCTCAAGTTGGCGCTTGAGAATCTATTGCATATTATAACATTATCAAAAAAAAATACTGAGACTGAGACGCGAACTCCATTACAAGATCGATTTTTTTATTTACGGGCCAAGGTTCGCGTCTTTGAGTATCGAACTAATTACCTAAGATGGCGTTACATAGCCAGTACTATGTTAGTTCAAGCTATGCTTACTAGATGACAGATTTCGCATCTTTGAGTATCGAACTAATTATACGTAACTTGCTTACTAGATGACAGATATTGAGGGGAGGGCACCTCCGCGACCACAGGAGGCGTGGCTTGTGAATAGGTATTTTTTCTTTTGGCAGCCCCTTAAGGTCCAACTCACAAAACTTACATTTCTAAATTTTATTTTTTGAATAAAATCTGTTAACTTTAATGTTTTATTTTTTTTCGTAATAGGTAAATTCTATGCATACACTCTGCAACGTTTGTCGGGTTAATTTTGTTAGACCTTATACATAAAAAAAATACATATACAATAAAGTGTTAAATAAATAAATAAATAAAAAAATCGGACATTAGTCCAATAGTAAAATACCCAGGTTTTATTTTGCGAAAATTAGCTACAAACGTTTAACACAGTGTAGATAAATAGGTACAGTCTGAAACAGGAAAAGCTATACAGGTCTGCATAATACAAATGAAGTTTGCACAGGTAATCATGATTTTTTTTATTTAGTTTCAGCATGGTTACAGCAATTACTGAATTCAACGATATAATAAAAAAGTACTAATGAAAAACATTCATTAATTCCTGAGAATAGTTGTATTTATTTGCGATTTTATTCAGACTGTAACTTATTCAAATAACACAATCAGACTTGTGTAATAAATATTTTTTATCTATGCGAAAAAATACTGACTCATGCATATTGGACAACTAATAACTAATCTATTGTATATAATAAAATCGTAGCAAGGGAAAACCTGTACGTGAATTATTTTTGAAAAAAAGTGATTGCAACGTGTTACAGAGATGATACTGTCCTCAAAACGATAGTATTTAGAATTTATGTCTACTTGTCTTTCTGTATGTTTGTGCATGCTAAAAAAAACTTTACGGAGTATAATAAAACTTTAATGGGAGAAAAAAATAATAAGGCAGCCACCTAGGACAGGTACTAATGATCTATTTGGGATTAACATCAGGTGTGATTGAGGTCAAGTACGAACCCATCGTGCATAAAAAAAAAAAAAAAAAAATTTAACTCTCAATTAAATGTTCCGCTTAAAAAGGTTTATATCTTTTTCCTCTAAGAGATTTATTCTGGGCGTGTCCACTTAGTAGCCTTTTACGACTACCACAGGAAGAAACGGATTAGTTATCTTCTTTTTACGCGCTGAAACAACACAGTAGGTACATAGCGTAACCTTCATAACATTGCAATTTGTATTTTGTCTTTTTATTGGACTACTATAAAGAAAACAGACAGTGTGGTATCGGCCCACCTTATTCTTTCGATCCCAAATCTATTAAAAGAATAAACATTAATAATCATAGATAAAGATAACAAATTAATAACAGGCAATATTATATAGATAATCAGAGGGAGGCAGATTATACTGGTCAAAGTCAGGGAGACATTTGACGGAACATATCGCACATGACCATCCATACAGTATTATCTCAAAATATTGCAATTTGGAGTTATCAATGGTTTTAGAAAGTACATTTTTTCCTCAACAAACTGGTAAAACAGTCGTATTTTTAATTCATCTACACGCCGGAAGATGGCATCAAAGGCCTTTATAGACTGTTCGCGCCCTCCCCCTGGAGACATGTAGTACAGTCACATCTCGGTTAATTCGGTCGTCGCGCAGCGTTTGTCGTTACCACGCGCCAATTTTTGTCATATATCAAGATACGACACCAAATTCGAGGAATATCAACTAAATGTGAGTAGTTAATAGCGTATTAACTTTGACTTATTACTCTTTTGCCTGTCAATAATGAATTACTATTTTGAGTTGCAACTATATTGCTGGTCTATTTTAAATGATTTTTGGGGTTGGTAAAGTGTTATTTATATTTGATACTATATTGCTTCTGATTTTTTCGGGATAATACTATATAACACAATCAAATTTGCCCTACGACACTGTTTATATCAAAATGTAACTGTATTGCCGGATAACTTTATTATATTGATTTACATTTCAGTAACAAACTAGCACGATGAGAAGACATAAAGGAGCAGCTAAGATTTTGATGGAATTGAACATCAATGTAAGCGACTCAGAAGGCGGTTCTATGAGTAGTCATGAAATAGACCCAACTGAAAAGGATCCCTTCATAGATGCAGATGATGAAGTTGCTGATCCTGCGTATGTACCACTTGATGAGAATTGTCCACCAACTATCCTTACTAGAGAATCTTCAGGCAGTCAACAGACATGCGAATATCTTTCCTGCACATCGGAAGTTTTTACAGCTTGCAGTAAGTGCAGTAGTTTTCTTCGTTGGGAACATTTCGATGATTTCGACTCGTTTAATAATTGTACACTTCATTCTAAAACTGGTAAAGGACAACTTAATTGTAAATTGACACATCGGAATGACATTACCTCGACTGATAAAACATTGACTGATCATGATGGCGTTATGTCCTCAGACGAAACATTAGCAGCTGATGATCTTAGTGACAACATTATGTCCACCGACAAAACTTTAACTGAACAGCACGACGTAATATCTACCGATAAAGCTCTGATTGACTTAATGTTGTGGAGCCCTCTAATAGTGCCTTACCTGATTCAGCAGTTCATAATGTCGATTCAGTATACCAGCACTGATAAATGTTTTGAAGAGGTTTTTACCACATGTATAAAATGTCAAGGATTCCTTTGTATGTCACACTTTAACGAATTCAATGTAGATCTGAACTGTTCAATGCATAAGTCATTTTCAACTGGGTTTCTAAATGAGCCAAATACTAATTCAATCACTGTAAAGAAAAGAAAGGAATCTATTAAAAAAGTTGCCAAGAGAAACCTAAATCTTTCATAAAGATTTCAATATATCCTTCTTTACGCAAAAGAAAGATCGATGTGAAATTTGTGTATCCTATGAGAATAGCAGTGAAGAAGAGAAAGCAAAAATACAAAAGAGTTTTGATGAACACCAAACAGAGAAAGAGTTGAGTAGAGCGGAGAAAAAACGAGATAAGGAAAAAGTAAATTCTCGTCATGTGGTAGCTTGTTATGATTTACAGGCAGTTCTTCCAGCTCCAAGAGGAGAAGTTTGGGTTTTTTATTATATATCAAAAGTGGCTACATATAATTTAACTGTATCTGAATTAATGACTGGTTCAACCACTTGCTATGTATGGCACGAAGGGCAAGGACAAAGAGAAGTGACTAAAATAACTATTTTGCTATAAACAATGCAATACAATACAAATACACTTTATTGCACAACAGACAAGAAAATACAGTTTCAGAAAAGTGGTAAGAATAGAATGTACAATTTGGCGATCTTATCACTAAAAGCTGTAAGTAGTTACTTACTTAAATGTTAAATACTTGGCTCTTAATAAAAGTTTGTGAGACTGATAGTGATAAGAACCACTTAACAGACTGCATTTTAAGGTTAATGTCTAAAAAAAGTTTCTAAGGCCTGTTTGTTTGCTCAATTTATTAGTTTGTATGTAGTTATTATAACTATAATAGATCTCAGTTAAATAACTGCCAAGAATTAATTGTGCCTAAGACCATGCCATATTAAGTATAGGCAGAGTTAAATAGCATGTCGTTATATACTAAAAAGTATTATTTTTTAAATATTTTATTATCCTACTACGAAGAACGACCCCTGCTATTATTATGTTGTAACTTTGTTTACCTATTTTAAGTGAAAGTCTGAGACAAATAAAAGTGATTAAATCTCATATTAGCGTTTGCCTTTTATTTTTATCAAAACCGATTTTAAAACGATTATGGAACAAGGTATCATTTTATTTTAATACTCAATAAATATACATAAGGCATACTTATGAACAGGCTATACTGTCATAATATAAAAGAAATGTTCGTTTGATTTGGCAATACAGTCTCAACTCGGAGTGCTTATAAGAAAACTCTTATAAATACAAAGATATAAGCCTTATTAACCATGAAATTAGTAGTAAGATAAGTCAAATAACGTAGCTTTACATTAAAATAACAATTAAGACCTAAATGTGTATAAACCGTAAGTATCGATTTTTTGAAACTTTAAAACGCGATATCTCGAAACAGCATTTTTTGAGATACTACTATGTTGATGGTCATGTGCGATATGTTACAAATTACATCCATTTAGTATCTCTCAGTGTCTCATTCAGATCAACAGGGACTCAAATTTACGCAGTAACTATTAAGTAATCTAGACTACATTTCACTGTCGATAGATAGTTGTAGTGGACGACTTAGGAAAGTGGACGAGATAGGAAAGTGGACGTGATAGGAAGTGGATGATCTAGGAAAGTAAAGACGAGATAAGAAAGTGGACGATATAGGAAAGTGGACGTGATTGAAAGTGGATGATGTAGGAAAGTGGACGTGATTGAAAGTGGATGATGTAGAAAAGTGGACGTGATTGGAAGTGGATGATCTAGGAAAGTATAGACGAGATAGTAAAGTGGACGAGATAGGAAAGTGGACGTGATAGGAAAGTGGACGAGATAGGAAAGTGGGCGAGATAGGAAAGTGGACGATATAGGAAAGTGGACGAGATAGGAAAGTGGATGAGATAGGAAAGTGGACGATGTAGGAAAGTGGATGAGATAGGAAAGTGGACGAGATAGGAAAGTGGACGTGATAGGAAAGTGGACGAGATAGGAAAGTGGACGATATAGGAAAGTGGATGAGATAGGAAAGTGGACGAGATAGGAAAGTGGACGAGGTAGGAAAGTGAACGATATAGAAAAGTGGATGAGATAGGAAAGTGGACGAGATAGGAAAGTGGACGATATGGGAAAGTATAGACGAGATAAGAAAGTGGACGATATAGGAAAGTGGACGAGGTAGGAAAGTGGACGATATAGGAAAGTGGATGAGATAGGAAAGTGGACGAGATAGGAAAGTGGACGATATAGGAAAGTGGACGATATAGGAAAGTGGACGAGATAGGAAAGTGGACGATATAGGAAAGTGGACGATATAGGAAAGTATAGACGAGATAAGAAAGTGGACGAGATAGGAAAGTGGACGAGGTAGGAAAGTGGACGATCTATGAAAGTGGACGATATAGGAAAGTGGATGAGATAGGAAAGTGGACGAGATAGGAAGTGGGCGATCTAAAATAGTGGACGAGATAGGAAGTGGACCATCTAGTTGATGTGATTGGAAGTGGACGCGATAGGAAAGTGGAGGACTGGGAAAATTCGTCGATCTAGGAAAGTGCACGAAGTCTACCTTTTAATCTTTAATATCTTTAATATATAATTAATTCAACAACAATTTTTTTCATAAAACAGCTAAGCTAGGGTTGGGTCCACCTAGTACCTAAGTATAAAATACCTGTGTCAGGTGGTCCCGCTCTTCCATGTATTATATTAAAACAATAGCTACCTGAAAGATTTATCTCTTTCATACTTATATGCGGGTGCGGAAGTGGTATATCTATTGATGTCTATTAACATTAAAAACTTGAGTGCTGAGAATCAGGCTTCTGTGCTCAAACTACAAACCTTTCTGAGCAACATAGAAATGTCAAAAAACACAATGCATCTATTTAAACACATTATACCAAAATAAATATTAAATATAAAATATGAAAATTAAAAAATTAAAATTAATTAAATTCCAAATATCTTATGATTCATAATACCTTACTTACCGTTTTGGTGTTGCGGGTGTCCATGGGCGGCGGTGATTGCTTTCCATCAGGTGACCCGCATGCTCGTTTGCCGCCTTCTCATATAAAAAAATAAAAAAAAACTTAACCCATCTTTACCCATTTCATACCCACTTTTAAGGGAGGTACCCTAAAAAATTTTTAGATTTTATTTTACCATTTTGTAGGTTTGTTTTAATATTTATTGTATACCTATGTCAAATTACAGCTTTTACGCACTAAGAGGCTCATGCACATAGACGGACATGCCGAAAATATAAGCATTGTTGATACGGATCCCAAAATCGAACAAATTTTGTCTTTTCTAGATTTAGAGTTAGAAGGTGAGTCCTAAGCCAAAATAAAACGGAATGCAAACGGAATTGTATTAAAAAAGCTAGACAAATGAAACTTAGTGATTTTCATAAGTCTAAGAAAAAAAAACTACTTACATCTTATCCTGAGAATTGAAAATACCACAAACCGATTCGAGAAAAGGTAGGTTAGTGCCCTGCTTACTTTTGAATCGGCTCGGTAGTGATTAACAATTATATGAAATAAATAATAAAAATGTTATTGCTAGATTGTTGGCAGTCTCCGAGAAGGAATCCGGGCATTGGTTGCAGGCGGTACCTTCTGTCAATTTAGGGACGGTATTGGACCCCAGTTCACTACGTATTGCTGTTTGCCTTAGGCTCGGGGCCAATGTTTGTTCAACGCATCGTTGCATTTGTGGCCAGCAAGTGGACAATCTTGGTCGTCATGGCCTTTCGTGCTCCAGAAGTGCCGGTCGTGTATTTAGTAGTGTACCCTGAATGACCTCATTCGTCGTTCTGTTGCTTCTGCCTCAGTTCCCTCAACCCTGGAACCTCCGGGAATGTCATCTGTGGATGGCAAGAGACCTGACGGTTGCACTCTGGTGCCTTGGCGACTCGGTCGCTCTCTGGTATGGGATGCCACATGTGTTGACACCTTGGCCCCGTCTTACGTGCAGAGCTCTGCCCGCAAGGCTGGTGCTGCAGCCGATCTCGCCCAGATAGTAAAGTGCCGCAAATACGCATTTCTATCTTCTAATTATGAGTTTGCGGCACTTGCCTTCGAGACTCTGGGCCCCTGGTCTTCAGACACCAAAAAATTCGTAAAGGCGGTGTCTGATAAGCTAATTGTGGCATCAGGTGATATAAGGGCGGGCTCTTTTTTCGCTCAAAGATTAAGCCTAGCAATTCAGCGGGGCAATGCAGCCAGTGTGTTGGGGACAATGCCCCAGGTGGGAGAGCTAGACGCTATACATTTTTTGTAATTATGGAAATATTATGTTATTTTTATATTTTATTTTTGTCCAGTATTACATATTTAGGAATTACGCTCAAGCATGGTCAACTCCGACCTACATTTATAAATAAATACCAAATTATTTCATAAAAATGTTATATTTTCTGTAACACGTATATTGTAATATACAATTTCAGATAAATATTACAATTAGGCAATGAAAACTAAATAAATATTAGCAGATAACAATAAGACTGATTCATATTACGTTATTATTTTGATAATAAATCATTTTCCAACAAATCGAAAATGAATATTTGCCTAGTTCTTTAAAGTGAAAAATAAATTTTCTTGAACAGACTGAGATACTAGATTTATAAGGAGTTAATCAAAGCCAGATTCATCGACTACCAAGTCGCTAGTGAAACCACATTTGGTCCTCCATGCGTCTTCAGTCAGAGCATAAGGGGAAGTGATATCAAAGAACGTATCGTAGTCACAAAGAAGACCCCGGCAGCCGCTAACTTGAAGATAAATTTCTGGCTCCTCTGGTGTTGGCAGATAAACAGGCTGAAAATAAAAATAAAAATTTCAACATATTTGTTGACCGAAAGACCACTCAGAGAGTTTCTCGGGTTTCAGAAGCTTGCGACATTAATGGACAGAATAATTCAAGATACTGCCTCATCCTCATCATATCAGCCGAAAGACGTCCACTGCTGGACAAAGGCCTCCCCCAGATGCTGCCTATTCAAGACCTATTCAAGATCAACAAAAAATATAACCGACAGCGCATTTTCCACCAAAAACCTAACAACATATTTTGTATTTTGAGGACGGCATGTTCGATTTTTTACCAAATACTCCAGGTATCAAGACGAATCTAACGACACCATGCACTTCGTCAAGCCCTTTAGGCTACAGGATGCGCCAAAGGAACAGACATACATGCACTCAATAAACATTACCCTCCTTTATTGGGCAATAGGGTAAAAATGACTAATTTTAATGATAATATTGAGAGCAATGGTCGCTGATATTTATCCGACCGTTCAGACATTTTTCAAATAACAAATTCAGTCGCGTGGAATTTGTCGTCGACGGAATTTATTTGAAATTTCTGGATAAAAAGTTGCCTATTATGTTAGTCCAGAACATACTCCATCTCTGTACTAAAGTCATCCAAACTACTCAGGGTTTTTATCAGGATTGAGTAACAAACATCCAAACTTTTCGGATGGGGAGATTATTTCAACAGCGTTAAATTGACAATCATTTGTCTGTGTAAAATGCACAGTGATCTGTGTTGTTAACTTTGCTCATTAAGGGCCAGGCCACACGATGCTATGTGGTACCGCTATGTCGTTTATAAACGTAGTTCATTGCCGTATAATGTCGATGCCTAACGTTGGTGAAACCATTGCGGGTGGCAATGAACTGCAGATATCAGCGACGCAGCTGCGCCTTAACCGCACTGTGTGGCATCGCTCTTTGTTTAAGTAATTTAATATTATCATATAGAACGTCCACTGCTTTTCAGTTTAAGGCATTAATAAATAATACTACGTAAATAGAGGCCTTACCAAGACTACATATCGACCCGTATTTCTGACTCTTCTCAGTTCCAAGGAGTAGAGTGATGCGTATCTTGGAACTCCTTGCTTGTTAGCTATCTGAGTAATGCATTCAAAGGAGTACACATTGATGTCATGGGCGGAGTATACCCTTATTCGCCGGGTATCGTTGCCTGCTATCACGGCTGCTGCTACTTCAAAGAATTCGTTGAGAAGAGGACCTGGAAGGAGAATATTAATACTGAATGAAGATAAGTCATTGAAATGTGAGCGTTTGAGTTATATTGATGACATAGATATAAAAGAAAGCGGTAGGCAAGCAAGCTAAATATAAGGTAACTATATGATTAATTACTATTTTAAGGGGTAATTGTAGTTGTTTTTTATGGTTAACTGGATACGCATTTGACCACAATCTCACCTGATGGGAAGTGATGATGTGGTTGAAGATGTAGTAATTTAAATGGCCTGCTAATTTAAAATAAATAACACATTATTCTCATTCACTATAGAAATTACTCTACCCTAGTGACAGCCTATTCTGCAAAGTATAGTTAATGGAAGCCATGATCTAAGCTAACAAGCAGAACACCAAATTTAAAATATTACTATGGACACTCTATTGCCGCACTCGTTTATTGACAGACTTGAGAGTCTCGAGACAAAAATGATGCTGCAGTCTCTCCTGCTGCATAGTTGGCCAGGCTCATATTTTTTTATAAATACGCTCGTATCACCAAATAATTTTTCACGTGAATTAAATAGCACAGACACAAATCGCATCGGTATGATCCTAAAGGGCTACGAACTTTCCGGTCATAGCTTAAAGTCCATGGTCATCAGAAATTGGACGCGAGCCGCACGACCAAGCTTACACAATTAACGACCAGTGGTGAAAGTTATAGAAAAACAACTAACCTGCTTGATATGATAGATTTTCCTCAACATTGAAGATCACGTCAATGGCATCCCCGGCAGCTGCTTTAATTTCTGGCATCAGGTTAAGAATTTCGGAACCCAAGTCGTAGCCAAGGTTGTTCTGAAAGCAATACCGCAGAGTTTTAAAATGAACGAGCATGCAAACATTGAAAGGAAGTACTGACACGACGTCTGATAAAGGAAAACAATATCAGATAAGCGCCAAGAGATAATAATGATACAGCATGTGTGTGTGTAATTAAACTCACCAAGCTCACAAGGACATCGTTAATTGAGAAAGCGGATAACGAGGCAGCCGCGACATCATATCCCAATATGTCTGTTAGTTTACTAAACAGACTGGCATATTTGTCCATAGAGGGTGAGGAACCGGAGAAGCTAGAGTAAAAGCCTTCTGTGTAGATGGGGCAGTTTGCGGAGAAGAGATTCTGAAAGAATAAAAGTTTAGTTAGAAGTAAGTCAATAAAACAACACACTTAAAAAGTAATTTAATTGCACATAGCTGTCACTTAAATTGACGCATAATATTAGACGAGTAACGAGATTAAAAGAGATTAAAGAAGTAATGTATTTAAATGTAGTGGCAGACGGAGGAGATTACAATCTTGCTTAGCATAACGTAATCAAAAGACATCAGCTGTAATTAATTGTTACTCACAAAGTCATATTTAGGAGGGAGCGTGGTGTAAGGCACTGGAACCCAGTTGATCTCATCACTCCAAGTGTCGCCCACAGCAGGATAGAGTGCGGCGAGTGCTGATAGGATGGTCATCTTGGCGCGGGTGGAGTCAGTGGAGCGGATGTAAATCTCTGAGCGGTTGAAGGTCTCTGCTAGGAAATCATTGTAGCGCCGACGGATGAACTGTCCAGTCCTATACGCTCGTTGTTTGCCTTCCTAGATGGAAAACAAATGTGATATAAACTAGATTATTATCAACGTAAGTTATTTGGATCTAGGGACAATAAAAATTACCTAGAATTAGAATTCTATGTAACTTAAATAGAGCTTAAATCTAAAGCAAGTTGTACGAAGAATTATTGCAAAACAAAGCAAAGCTTTCATTTATTGTAATAAATAGTCTGAATTTCCATTGCCGCTTCTTGCTCCGAATTGGTAATACTCGTAGCTCTGATTTTATAACGAATTACTTTCAAATAGAGGTAAGATGGTATCCCAATTTGAATGTGTTTAAACCTGAATCTAATCACTAATTAATACAATAATAATAAACTTTATTTATTTAAACCACACTTTTGTTTTTATGCATAACGGGTTAGCACTTGACCTCAATCACACCTGATGTTAACATCAGGTCTTCACTTAAGTGAAGATGAGGCCGAAGATGGAAGCGTACTGACCCGTTAACCCAAATATAAAAATTCTGACAACCGGAACACAACAATGCTATTAACATTGCTGTTTGGCGGCAGATTTAGATAAGATGGTGGTAGCTAGCCAGGCGGACATTTAAAATGCCCTACCACCAACCAAACTTACAGGGTTTTAGTAAATATAATGATACAAATTACATTTTGGCTCTATTTTGCGAATAAACACTAATTAATAGTCGTTATTATAACTGTTTAGAATCAAGATGTGCTCATTTCAGATGGCATTTAGAGATCTGGATGTAATTGGGAACTGTATACCCATTTGCTATTCTCCAAGATTCTATCAGTTACTCATCAGCTACAAGTAGATAAAGACTTACGTTGGTAAGTTGTCCATATCCATACGGTGCAATCAGCCTTTCGGCAGCATCGACGTCAATTGCGGCGGAGACTGTGTCTAGGGACCCATCCACTGGAGTTCTATCGCCATGACGATGAATCTGAAAATGTTCGAATTATGTGAGATACCATAAAAGGACCATACCGAGTATCGTACCCAAACAACAAGGATTTTTTTGCTGTGACAGGATTCTCCGACAGATAAAATCTTGTGGTGTAATAATCGGTTTCATTGGACAAAATTAATGTAATGATCGACAAACTTTCTTTTGGATTATTTTTCAATCATCAGCATCATATCAGCCACATGACGTCCACTGCTGAACATAATCTTCCCCCAAAGGTTTCCAGAGCGACCGGTTGGAAGCGGCCTGTATCCTTCCTTCCTTTAGACCTTTATCAGGTGGTCCATCCACCTTGTGAGTGGACGTCTTACGCTGCGCTAGCAGGTGCGTGGTCTCCACTCGGGAACTTCAATGCCCCAACGGCCATCAGTCCTTCGAGCTTGCCCTGTCCACTGTCATTTCTACTTACTAATCCAATGGGCTATGTCGGTGACAATCGTTCGTCTACGGATTTCTTCATTCCTGATTCGATCACGTTTCCTGATTTTTCAATCATATTAAAGTCTACTATATCATAGTCCAAATTTTTGCTGATGAAGGTTCGATTTTTTGTATAGGTACAAAAAATCGAACTAGATCCGTGCCAGCGGTCACTCTATCACCTGATATTATGTGACAAGCCGAGGTCATCAGCACCAGGAGGCCGACAAAAAGAACCATTATGTCTTCCTTGGCTAGACTTACAACTGACTGAACTGACAAAGTTTATTGGTTCTTTATCTGAAGATTAGGATTTGATACGATTTATTTGAGGGCTTTAGGGTTCTGCTTCAATTATAAGATGTTCACGCGTTCGATTTTTTTCTACCTATAACAAACGAGCTAGCAGCTCATCTGGTCTTCTTACCTTATCCAGAGATCGTTAGACTTGAAATGCCTCTAAGACCTATAATTTTACTGTTTCTTATCTTTCATATAACAATACGGGCATTGATGTTTGTAATAAAGAGAGAGAGGTTTGTTATACCGTTTGGTATCACAGTATGATATATACTGCAATTTTTCGCTGATGAAGAGATTCCACTTTTTTAATTGGACTGACTTCATTTTATTCTGTTTAAGTTGGTCTGGTAGAGCAGCAAGCGAGAACGTCTCATCAGTATCTATTCAAAGTATACCATGAAATCTCTATTGACTGCAGACAATAAATATCTTTTTAATCCAGTGCTAATTGCACCTTTATTTACTATTATCGTTATCAAGTATGTTGGACTTCAGTTAGATAATATGATGGTTATCTGCCGGTAGGTTAATTACGTAATTCTTTACAAGTGAATATTTCGGTTGAATGACTGATATCTTGATGGTTTGGTTTCTTTGATTTATTAATATAGATTATGAACAAATTAAACTGTGGAGTTACTATCTAGAATTGCAGCAATTCCTCTAAGAATATCAAGATTGAGACAAATTTGCGTACAAATATAGACCCTATCTGCAACTCCCTGTATGCTACTTTGAGAGAGCGTAATCCAAATGGGAGATACCTTTCAAATAAATATGGCGATACTAATTAAACTCACAAAATACGAAAAACTTCAGGCAGGAGTGTTACCAAAGTAACATGATGTCGTAATACCTGAACACTTTTTAGTTAATTGTAGGAGAGAAGAAAAGGATAAAAGGTAAATAAGTCAAGCAGTGGGACAAATGGGCAAAGCTCATTGTGTGAGATTACTCAAGACCAAAACACGTTTCACTAGTAAAAACGACATCATAATAAACAAACAAGAACTACAAACTATTTTAGATTAGTATTTTAATAATACACCCTAAATATCTATGCCCAATTAAAATTGTGATGAGTATATAAAATAGTACGTGCTCAATGAAGGTAACGATGGGTTATATATATTAATAACTAAGACTTATGATACTGAAATATGACCTTCTTGGCTTCATATGAAAGGTCAAGATCACTCAAAGATCTGTATGGAGACGGCGTTACGAGATCGAATCAAGGATGAGGAAATCCATAGATCAACGAAAGTCACTGGCATATGATCATAAGTTGAAGAGGGAGTCGCAGGACATATTGATGGCCCTTGAAACATAATAGCCCAACCAATCGCGCTGGAAATCTTTGACGGAGGCCTAATGTTCAGCACGGGACGTCCTATGGCTGATAATGATAATAATAATAAATGTATCTTTATTTGTTCTTCACAAACTCACGCTTCGAGAAATGTACAGGATAACAGTGTTACTTAAGTCTCCTGAGTACGTGTGAAGACTGATGCCTAAAATAGGCGGTAGCCTGTGCTTTAGGACACCAGTGCCCCAGATGTACTTCCCGGACGTACAGCTCAGACAGCGAGAAAATGACATAAGTAAGGCACACTGAGTTAGTTACATTAAACGGAAAGGATAAGAGCTAATGAGGATGAAATAGTTTCAGTGAACCAGTGTACCTACAAATATGTAAGAGTAATTAGCATGTATATTTTACCTTTGATTGTAGACTACAATGCAAGGTTTCCGAAAGACTAGAGACTCACCATAAAAGCTAGCACTAGATCCGTGCCAGCGGTCACTCTATCAGCTGATATTATGTGACAAGCCGAGGTCATCAGCACCAGGAGGCCGACAAAGAGAGCCATTATGTCTACCTTGGCTAGACTTACAACTGACTGAACTGACAACTTTACAAGATCAGTTAGATTGTTATATACCCGAAAAGTTTATTGGTTCTTTATCTGAAGATTAGGATTTGATACGATTTATTTGAGGGCTTTAGGGTTCTGCTTCAATTATAAGATGCCCACGGGTTCGATTTTTTCTACCTATAACAAACAAGCTAGCAGCTCATCTCGTTTTCTTACCTTACTCAGAGATAAGGTCCTTATACTTCAAACGCCTCTAAGACCTCTAATTTTACTGTTTCTTATCCTTCACATAACAATACGGGCATTGATGTTTGTGGTAAAGAGAAAGAGCTTTGTTATCACCCATGAATCAGGGTCAACGGGAACGCACTTCATGGCGCATACTGAAGGTGGATAACACAAAGGTACATAACTATATTTCTTATTGGACTGCTAAACATAGGCCTCTCCAATAGATTACCGTAACGACAGGTTGCAAGTGGCTTGCATCCAGCGATTTATCCGTTCGCCTTGTGGACATTACCTTAAATAAATCTTAATAAATATTTTAATTATATACATATGTGTAAGTATGTATTACATTTATTTATAGGTATTCAACTAAGATTAGGTCCTTACCTATGAAATTGGCGTTTTGTATGAAGAATTTCATTAAGACTGTTTTCTCCATACAAACATTTTTGATTTTTTTTGGGAACGGCAAATCCAAATTTAGCTATACTTTGTATGTATTATCGGATAACATTAAGTTCAGTATAGGCAGCGTTAATTTTTAAAAGTAACCGCTTTATAAAAAGTTATGGGAAGCACATGAAAAGAGCTCTGTTAAAATTTCTTTTATTATGTGATTAGCCCAGAAATTAAAAAATATTTCATGTGAAACCTTGAAATAATATTCCATTTTCCAAATAAAAAACAAATTTGGATATAGCTTTGAAAACCGCAGGAATTGGTACTTACATATGGTTAACGAAGAAAAACAACTCCAATTTCATAGGTAAAGACCCAATATTATAAATGCGAAAGTTTGTGTGTTTGTATGTCTGTATGTATGTTTGTTATACTATATGTAAGTATAAGTTTATCTTTTGACGACCTGTTTGGTGTAGTGGTTAAAAACACTGCTGCTGTACCAAAAGGTCGCAGGCATGAATCCTGCTAGGATGCCACTAGCAGGATTCATGCATGTATGATGAATACGGACATGTGTACCCGAGTTATGGATGTTTTTCATTTATATATGTATCTATTTACAAAAAAAAATGTATTTGTGTAGTATATCAACCATCTGGTATCCACAACACAAGCCTAGTTCCTTAATGTGGAATTAGATGGCGCTGTCTGTATATGTCCATGGATATTTATTTATGTTTACAAGCTTTTGTTTATCTTGCAATGTTCCTATGTAAGTGGTCTGTTTCAAAATTTGCATTTGCAAGCCATTTTTCAACAACTTTTTTTTTTTTTTTATATGAGAGAGCGGCAAACGAGCATGCGGGTCACCTGATGGAAAGTAATCACCGCCGCCCATGGACACCCGCAACACCAAAAGGGTCACAGATGCGTTGCCGGCCTTTGAGGAAGGTGTAGGCTCGCTTCTTGAAGGTTCCAATGTCGTACTCGTTCGGGAATACCGCTGCCGAAAGTCCGTTCCACAGGGTGGTCGTACGTGGCAAGAAATTTCTTGAGAAACGTACAGTGGTAGACTTCCACTCATCCAGGTGATGTGGATGGAAATTTAATTTTCTCCGAGAAGTGTATCGGTTAAATTGAGCAGCGGGTATTAGCTCGAACAGTTCTTCAGAACAACTTGCTGGTAACTGATTTTTTGTATGTTTATGTAAGTCTGATGACAATGCAATATTATCGATCTGATCTGATGATGGAATACCGGGACTGGAACTCCGAATTAATTTTAATTGTAATACCTTTTTAGCGGTTAAGACGCGGTTTCCAATTTGGGAGGTCCGGGTTCGATGAGTTTTTAAATTTAATTTAATTACTTATGTGCATTTATCCGACTGCTCTTAAAACGGTGAAGGAAAACATCATGAGGAAACCTGCATGCCCGAGAAATTAAAATTTAAAGGCTTGTGAAGTCCCCAACCCGCATTGGGCCAGCGTGGTGGACTAAGGATCATACTCCCTCATTATATGAGGGAAGGCCCATATCCCTGCAGTGGGATGTTTACGGGCTGGTGATGATCATCTTTTTATTCAGGTTATTGTTCTAGATTTTCCTATAATCATGTAACACATGACATTCGTCCAATAGTCGAAACATCCTTGTTTTGCCAAAAATTAGTTAATTATATTTGTCACAGATTAGTTATATATACGATGAGCCCTGACTAATAAATAAATTATTATCTATGCGAAAATACATTGACTCATGTTGGATAAGTAATATTTAATACTGAATAATAATAGATAATGATGATGACACTGCGATGAGATATCGCTTTTCTCTAAAGATTATTGCCAAGTTAATGCTTGAAACAACATTCACGTTTCACCTTACGATTTATTGAGGTGAACCGTGAATGTATATTTATATAGAGCGCACGTGACAGGGGTGAGCCCATCGCCGTTAAAACGTGCAAATCTATAGAGGAAAAAAATAGGGCGTATTAGGTAAGTGAAACAGAAGTTATTGGCATAGGTAGTTTATTTTTTTTTTTTTTTTCAAAAACGGACACGGCCTTATATTGATATGCGACTGGTGGGATTCATATAATGCGAAATTTATTTGCAACTCACTATTTATCCAAACTTTCTTTATTTATTTAATTTAATGATGTAGATGTGGAATTTTTCTTTTTTTTTTTTTTTTTTATTTATTCACTAGAATATGGTCCAACAATTGATCTTTAAATATAATACAGCGCGTTCGCATATTCTGCCATTTATGGCGTGCAAATATCATTGTCTTAATTATTAATCAAGTCAAATTTGTATTAATTAATAACGATAAACTAATTAATTACAATGTCAGAAAATATGCAATAAAAAGAAAAATAAATTACTTGTCGCTCAGAAATTCCAATACTGAATAATAACCCTTCTCTAGAAAATATGCAAACACCTGCTTTTTAAATGTTTTACTAATTTTATTTTTGAATTCATTAGGTAAATGGAATGGAATAGGCTACAAACGCGACCGTCAAATTACACCATTAACGCTTTATTCATTCATTCATTCAACTTTTCTTTTATGCACAACGGGTTAGCACTTGACCTCAATCACACCTGATGTTAAGTGAAGATGAGGCCGAAGGTGGAAGCGCACTGAACCGGAAACCCAAATATTTGGGGATTATATAAATGTAAATATTTCGGACACTTACATCAATCATCTAGTCCCAAACTAAGCAAAGCTTGTACTAGTGACACTAGGTAACGGATAAACATACATAAATATTTATATAAACATCCATGACTCAGGAATAAATGTTCATATTCATCACACAAACATTTACCCGTCGCGGGATTCGAACCCGCAACCGTTGGTGTCGCTGACAGGGTCACTATCCACTACACCAATCGGTTATACATACAATTATACATACAAACTATCTATACAATTGTGGATACAAACCCAAAATTAAACTACATATGCCAACACCTTCTATTTCACTTACCTAATATGCTATTTTTTCCTTACGGTTAAAAACTCAGCCGGTATAGTTAATTTTCAGTGAAGTTCATGGTGTTGGGTACGACAACTCCGCCACTGGTACTACAGCGACCTTTCACTAAATTGCCACAACAGCGTTCAAACGCTTCTGACATATATATTTTAATAATTGCGTTGGCCTTCTACTTACATAAGTGCACAAAGAATTTTGTATATATATTATATCAACAATGGAGCCACCTTGGTATACTCTGGTGCTTGGGGCGCACCTTGGTATGGGACGCAACTTGTGCGGATACTTTGGCACCGTCCCATATACAAGGAACTGCGCAAAGAGCTGGAACCGCGGCTGAACAAGCTCAAAGTAACAAGCGCCGTAAATATGCGTCAATCTCTATAAACCACGAGTTTGCGGCGCTTGCAGTGGAGACATTGGGCCCTTGGTCTTCTGCCACGAAACAATTTGTAAAGGATTTATCCGTTAGACTGGTCCACGCCTCTGGAGATGTGAGAGCTGGTGCCTACTTTGCTCAGCAGCTGAGCTTATGCATTCAGCGGGGTAATAGCGCTAGCGTACTAAGTACTATGCCGCACGGAAGCGAGTTGGACGGCGGATTTTTTCTATAAGATATAGGTATTTTTAATTGTGTTTTATAAATTTGTTGATTCAAAAAAATCTTATATCCTATATATGTATATTCAAATACATTTTATATATATATTATTTACTTATATTTATATACTTTCCAAACTCTCTACACCTTTAGATGGCAAAGATAATTTGTTACGTACGAGTACCTACCAAATTTACATATTGTACAAAATATACGGGGAAGACATTGTTGTCTGTAACACAGTTTTTAACTACCACAGACGACAAAAAAGGTTGTGTAATTTATTTCGGTTCAATAAAATATTGTTTATTGTTAATATTGTTTATTGTTTTCACAACATCAACTGCCACTGTCCTCTCAACCATTAAAAATATTAGAGAATCAAACTTTCCTTGGAATTCTGCCCTAAAGAATAATCCTTATGGCTGTTTTTGCGTAGCTTCAGTTACAATTTATTTTATTTATTTATTTATTTATCATTTATTGCACACAAGAAAAAAAGACATACAGATACAATATAATAGAGACGACACAACAGGTTCTGCTTATTTCTACAATGAAATTTCTTCCAGCAGACCTACGAAAGAGAGATATGACTGGAAGAGGCAGATAAGACGTGCACAATCTAAAAAATGGATAAATATGATAGATAAAAAAACCTAACTGAATATAAATGTAACTACATACTAATAAGTACATAAATACATAAATAAGTACATATTTCAATACATACGAATATAAAGTATAACATACATAATATAATACACGGAATAACACTATGAAATGGAAAGGTAATGTTCCTTAACTCTTTTCCTAAAGACAGCGATCGATGGACTGGCATTTAATATAATACAATTATTTTATAATTTAATTACAATTTTGCAATGTTATTGCTATAATAAATAATTTATGATAATGATGATATTATGACAATAATTCGAAGGGTTCGAATCCCGCTAGGGGCATATGTTTGTGTGATGAATACGGACATGTGTACCCGAGCTATGGATGTTTTCATTTATAATAAATATTTATTTACAAAAAAAAATGTATTTATGTAGTATATCAACCTTCTGGTATCCACAACACAAGCCTATAGTTGCTTACTGTGGAACTAGATGGCGCTGTGTGTATGTCCAAAGATATTTTATTTTATTTATTTATATTATTTATAGTATAATAACAATTGAATACGCAATTAATAGGAATATAATAATTTAATTTGCGCTAATTTAATTTAATTTGATAGATCTCTGTTAACTGACAATAAATTAATTTATTATTATTATTAGCTACGGAATTCTTTCTATAATTTCACAATTAATAATGAAATATTATGGCACTCCCTCATTATAAGAGGGAAGGCCTATATCCCTGCAGTGGGATGTTCACGGGCTGAGATTATGATTGTGCCGTTTGTAATATAAAAACCTGTTTTTAAAAAGAGCAACTGCTCGAGATTCTTGCTTGTTCTTCTCAGGGGAGCATTGCCTTTTGAATAAGCAGTAGCTTTGAAAATGTAAAATCTGACTATTTTAAGTGTAGGTACCCTATGTACCTAGAATTTCTTTTTTTATGCACAACGGCTTGGTACTTGACCTCAATTACACCTGATCTTAACCCATTTAGACCTATAACTGTTTTTGTAAAAAAAGTTAGTTTTTTTTACAAAAGTTTACTAAAATATACCCAAAGACTCTAAAAAAAATAAAATAAAAAATATCAAATTAAAGGGGGGGCACAGAGGGGGCGTACCGTATGTGGTACGGTAGGCCTATAAGTATTCAAAAATACCTAATTTTACCAAATAGAGTTTCATTCACTTTTTCGTATGATATATAATAAAACATTCAACGTGGACACCAATATCGCACTTGACACATCTTGTAGGACATTGTTTGTGGCATTGTCCACATCTGGTTCTCTTCTCCTGCTTAGTAATATAGTGCTCTTTGCCGTCATATCGCGACTCAGTTGTCATTGAAGATGGCCGACTAGGACCTGGTCTTTCACGTAGTTTGTTGCCGTCGATGATTTTATTAGCAATACGACGTCGAAAGTTTAGCAAGTCCATGTGCCCGCCATTATCTCTGTACAGCAACCAAGCATTTTGCACAGACATATCGATACAGTGAAGAATCAAAGGCATGTACCACTTTTTCCCTCTAATGCTAGTTCGCAGTGACGATATGTTTTGGTCTGATAAATCTACACCCCCCATGTTCTTATTATATTGCTGAATGAGATGGGGTTGAGGTACAGATATTTTCTTTTTTTGTTGCTGAGAATAGCGTTCGGTTTTATGTACAGGATTAACACCAATTGCATTTGAACACACCGATACCATACTGTTATCGTGCCACTTGCATATAATGACATCATCAGACATCCGATAATCATAAAAGCCTCTCTCCTTTGCTTTTGCTTCTTTATTTCCCAATAAAGGGCACTTACCGGTCCTGTTCTCTCTAATAGTACCTGTTATACGGAACCCCCTCTCGGTGAGTTCATAGACCAAAGGCAAACCAGTAAAAAAGTTATCTATGAAGAGATGGTAGTCTTTGCCATAGCCCAGCTGTTCCAATTGATCGGAATATGTCAAAACTACACTTGCCCCGAGACCAAGCTGAGCATATCGGACATTCGTAAATGTAGACGCCCCTTGATATGGTTCGAACCACGCAATGTAACCTCCTGATGTTGCACCAACCCATAATTTGTAGCCGTACCTTATAGGTTTGCCTCTTATAAACTGTTTGCAGCCGTGACGACCGAAGTATGGGACCATAGCTTCATCAATGCTGTGATTTTCCTTATGAGGACAATGCTCAAGAAACTTTGCTGCTAAAAGTTTGAGTAAAGGACGCACTTTTGCAAACTTGTCCGATGCATCTAAATTCAGATTGTCAGCAACATGAATGTTGGAGTAAATTAGTGTAAATCTATCTCTAGACAAGGCTGCAGCAATCAATTTATTCCTTGTATCAGGTGCGTTCTCCCAATACATTCTTCTTCTGCTCACTTGACAGTAGCCACTGACCAACAAAATTCCAACCAAACATTTCATCTCCTCTATTTTGACGTCAGCAGGAAGAAGTTTTCGTGATAAATACCTATTTGTTTCAATAGTAAGCAACTCAAACACATCTTCAGAAAAAAACAAAGAAAACCATTCCATAGAACTTCTTTCAAGAGGAATACGATAAAGTGGCTGCCAGGAGATAGGCTTAGACTGCAAGTCTCGTTTTCTCCAATTATGCTTCTTGACGCGTTTTTGCAAGGGTTCATAACTTTCACGAGGATCTTCTGGCTCTTGTGATGAGACAGAAGAAGCAAGTTCTGCTGGTGCTCGAAGCAAGCTTGCAGGCAAATTATTTATGTCTACGACATCTTCGTCACCCGAATCTTCATCAGTCTGTTCATCATTGGCGGTATCAGGTGGAAGCAAAAAAATGTCAATATCTTGCCCCTCGGAGTGAGAATCGTCATCTTCCTCAAGAATCGAGGCAATATCGTGAAGCGTCAATGACCTACAAAAAAATCTAAATAAGTACAGTGTTTAGTATATTTTGCTTACGTATAGGCCTACTGTACCATATACGGTACACATAATTGAGGTTTCAATATACCTAAGAAAAATAACCTGACCCAATGTCTTTTTCTTGTAAAAGCATCTATTGTGTTCTAAGCTTCACAAAAATATTGATAAATACTATAATTCATAATTAATAGTATGGAACTTACCTTCTTGAAGACATTGTAAATAATTTCTTTCGTTATTGCCAGAAAATTTCAATGGAAAACTCAAAATCACGTACACATAACCGGTGTGTAATATTTTTAACGTAAGACTGACAGTTTAGCCTAATTGTCGCAATTAAACAAAATGTTGATGTACCCACAGGTTCGTTAAAATAATTTTAGAAAGTTACCGTACCGAATAGGGTACGGTAGGTCTATATGGGTTAAGTGAAGATGAGGTCGAAGGTGGAAGCGTACTGACCCGGAAACCCCAACACATTTGGAGGACTGCATATCTTATCTCTGACAACCGGAACACAACAATGCTATTAACATTGCTGGTTGGCGGCAGATTTAGATAAGATGGTGGTAGCTAGCCAGGCGGACATTTAAAATGCCCTACCACCAACCAAACCGAGTACTTAAACATGTACCCCGCGGGGATCGAACCCGCGACCTCCGAATCGTAAACCCAATGTTGTTTACATTGAGCCACGGAGGCGGTTAAATTATAAAATAAAGCATTTTCGACTTTGACTATTTCCGCGATATTATAAGGATTAAAATTTTCAATTTGGACTTTGTCCGTGTGAACAGGATCTAGCCATTTCTTTATTGTCCCAATGTCATACATACAACACGTGCTTAGATTGAAGTTTGGTAAAGCATGAAGCTATGGTGATGACGAGACAAATTGACGGTGGGCGTGCGCAATATGCTTAGGCTTTTACCAGCTTTATGACGGAAATAAAATATAAATCATATGCCATATAACTATCTATCACGGCAATTTGAGTGTGCGATAAATTAAGAATCACGAACGCAACATGAGTTTATACGATCCTCTAGTATCAGGCAATAAGTTTGATATATGGATAAAGTAATAACGTTTTAGAATACCATTTTATTACTTCGCAATAATGATGGGCACGAATGTAAAGTTGTAAATGATTTTGACAACATTTCATATTTTAACCACACCCCCATTTTGTGTGTAACCGCCTCCGTGCATGGGTCAATGTAAACAACGTTGGGTTTACGATTCGGAGGGTACATGTTTAAGTACTCGGTTTGGTTGGTGGTAGGGCATTTTAGATAGATGATAGATAGATAGATAAAAAGTTTATTGCATAACTTGCACACATACATGAGAGAAACATGAACAAATAAGAAAACAACAAGAGACATACAATTTTTAACAAATAGAAACAGATGTAAACAAATATACCATAACATTAAAAATACCTTCAAGACTTACTGCCGATTCATTATGTGTGGGCATGTGTGCAACAGTCATGCAATAAGGTCATAGCTCAGTGCATTAAAAATGCTCAATGAACGAGCAAGCACTGATTTTCAGCTTATCACCCAGGAGGCGCGCGGGAACAAGCATAAAAATTAAAAAAAGAAAAGAAAAGTATGCAAAGGTACATTGTGTAGTGTAGTGGTGCGCTGACGTGACTGAAACGCATAAATAAGTGATTTCGTCCGCTTAAAATGATGAAAATATAATATTATTAAATGAAACAAAGTAGAATCATATTATTCCGTCTATGTGTATTTTAAACTCGTATTTTAAATGTCCGCCTGCCTAGCTACCACCATCTTATCTAAATCTGCCGCCAAGCAACAATGTTAATAGCATTGTTGTGTTCCGGTTGTCAGAGATAGATGGCCAGTCCCCCAAATGTGTTGGGGTTTCCGGGTCAGTACGCTTCCACCTTTGACCTCATCTTCACGAACGTGTCAGAACTGACGAAAGAATACCAAAAATTTGAAGCAAAATCCGTTTGAAATGATGACAAAAAAAAAAGGAATTAAAAGGAGGCCAGCGAAGAAAAAAGACAGCATGACTTCAACGGAGGTTGCACAGTAACCGCCTCCGTGGCTCAATGTAAACAACATTGGGATTACGATTCGGAGGTCGCGGGTTCGATCCCCAGCGGGGTACATGTTTAAGTACTCGGTTTGGTTGGTGATAGGGCATTTTAAATGTCCGCCTGGCTAGCTACCACCATCTTATCTAAATCTGCCGCCAAGCAGCAATGTTAATAGCATTGTTGCGCTCCGGTTGTCAGAGATAATATAGCCAGTACCCCAACTGTGTTGGGGTTTCCGGGTCAGTACGCTTCCACCTTCGATCTCATCTTCACTTAACATCAGGTGTGATTGAGGTCAAGTACGAACCTGTCATGCATAATGAGAAAAAAAAATACAAAGTCAAGTCTAGTCATGAGCTTCAATTATACGTAAATATTATTTCTAGGGTGGATGCCTTTTTGCTGCCACATTGCTGGAATTTTATGATTATATTTTAGCTTATGCATATATTATGCAACACTAGATAATAACTTCTTTCATTACTAAAGCTCAGGCTCAGGCTGCCCTACTTATTTTGGGGTGGACACCTTCCTCAAAGGTCGGCAACGCATCTGTGACCCTTTTGGTGTTGCGGGTGCCCATGGGCGGCGGTGATTGCTTTCCATCAGGTGACCCGCACGCTCGTTTGCCGCCCTCTCATATAAAAAAAAAAAAATCAATCACTTCAATGTTGCACAGCTTAAATTAACAACCTGTGAGATGAAATGTATGACTCCGTTTTGAATCTGAATAAATAATTTAGTATTCGGTCTTGCTGCGTCCCTCGTGCCTATGGCCAGATGCGTCTCATAAATAAAAGGAAATTGGAACTGCTGCTAAGGTTTCTATTCCGAAATCTAATATTCAAAATCTTTTTCAGCCCAGACGAAAAAAGACAGGTGTTATGTGTTTACTGACATTGTGTGTGTGTCTGTGTGTCTTGTCTATGTACGGTCGTATCTCAGTAATGCGTGATCCCATTTTATTATGGGTTTGTTTGTTTGTTTGTAAACGCTTTATTGTACAAAAAGGCAATACATTAATTTTGCATTGATACACAAATTGAGTACAACGGCGGACTTATGGACGGCGTCGACTTATGGCGGACAAAGAGGGATTTCTTCCAGTCAACCATAGGGTTAGTTAGAAAACAGCAGATTGGGCGTATACAAATTACAGCAAATTCAAACATTTTTTTTTATATATATGAGAGGGCGGCAAACGAGCATGCGGGTCACCTGATGGAAAGCAATCACCGCCGCCCATGGACACACGCAACACCAAAAGGGTCACAGATGCGTTGCCGGCCTTTGAGGAATGTGTAGGCTCGTTTCTTGAAGGTTCCAATGTCGTACTCGTTCGGGAATACCGCTGCAGGAAGTCCGTTCCACAGGGTGGTCGTACGTGGTAAGAAGTTTCTTAAGAAACTAAAGCAAATACCTACACTACACACTAATAAATATGTTATATTTATATATATATAAATATATACCTACATACTAATAATACATATAAATAAATATGTATATAAATAAGGAAATAACTCATAGAGAGGATGTAAGCCGGAGTTATTCATCAAAAGTAGCTACCGCTCAAAACGCATTAGAACCAGAGAGCTTTTTGATGTTTGATGGGTCTTATTAAATACCGGATGAGTTTTGTTAGGTATACGTTAGGCATATATTAGTTATGTGAAATAGAAGGTATTGGCATAGATAGTTTTTTTCAAAACCATAATAGAATAAATGCGCGAGATGCGCGCATAAACTCAACTCTTTGGTTCTGGCAGAATTATCAGCGTTGTGGGGTCTTCCTGCAACTTTATGCTGAGTCAGATCCAATTCGTTGGCCTGGTACAGGGCGCACATAAATTATAAAATTGTCTGGCTTTTTGTACTTTTATTTGTTGTTGTGAATTGTTTCTGTGTACCTTGTATTTCTGTCAGCGAATAAAGTTATTCTATTCTATTCTATTCTAAAGCGTTATGTCATTTGACGGTCGTGTGTGAAGCCTAATAATTGCATCATTAAAATAAATAAATAAAAAAAAAATTTGGAGAATATATGAGTTCGAAATAAATTTCGCATGATAGCAACCCTACGAATCCCACCAGTCGCATATCAATCTCCGGCCAGCGGGAGCGTCGATATTTTTTTATGCACGACGGGTTCGTACTTGACCTCAATCACACCTGATGTTAAGTGAAGATGAGGTCGAAGGTGGAAGTGTACTGACCCGGAAACCCCAACACATTTGGGGGACTGGCTGTCTTATCTCTGACAACCGGCACACAACAATGCCATTAACATTGCTGCTTGGCGGCAGATTTAGATAAGATGGTGGTAGCCACCAACCATAAATGATTCATGATGATGATCGAAAGTCGATGATGGTTTTGAAAAAAGAATATGAAACAACCTACGCTATTAATAATAATCATAAATATCTTTGCACATACACACAGCGCCATCTAGTTCCACACTAAGCAACTAAGCTTGTATTATGGATACCAGATGGTTGATAAACATTTTTTTTTGCAAATAAATGCATAAATGAAAAACATCCATAACTCGGGAATACATGTCTTTATTCATCATACAAACATATGCCCCTAGCGGGATTCGAACCCGCGACCTTTTGGTATAGCAGTCAGAGTTTTTAACCAACTTTTAAATAACTTCTATTTCACGTTACTATAAGCTTTACTTTTATAAAGTTACGCCTGTTTCCCGTAGTGGTAGGCAGAGACTTCCACTTGCTACGATCCTGACACATCTCTTTTCCTTCATCCACTCTCATAAGGTTGTTCATACATGCTCGGTTTAGGGTATACTCTTGACGTGGTCTATCGTCAAGACGTCCCCGATTTGATCATGGTACATTCGCCGTGGTCTTCCCCTACCAACACTACCATCGCATTCGCTTCTCTGTTATTATGTTAAAGACTAAGCGAGGGGACAGTTTCTGGACAGGACAGGAGCCATGTTTGATTCAAATCGGTTAAGCTTTATCTTTTAACACAGTTTGACAGTATATTATACATGATATCACAGTATATTGATATTTTTCTAAATTTTCATATTATTTTTTAAGATTAATCTCGAGGACAGGTTCTGAGCCGTGTTTGATAGAAATCGGATAAGCCGTTTCTGAAACATGTAGCTTTGAACACAGTTAGTTTGGTCTATCTGGATGACATAACCATTTGTTTTCTTCAGAGTTTTTAAAATTTTCATAGAAGTCTAGACATTTGCGGAGGCTTGTCTAAGGCGGCCAATTTGAATGGGAATAGCGCTAACGAAGTTTTTTCAAGATTCATGTGTGATTTTATGGACTGTAATTTGATTTCTATGGGTGATGAAATACTATAACAAGAAAGCAGACAAAACAATAGCTTAATTAGTCAAAAAGACAAAGATATAGAAGTAAAAAATATACAATATTAATATAAAAAGGTAACGACACAATAAGCACACGCAGTAGGATTTATTTTAAGACTTATTTTAACACTTTATTGCATATATAAGTATACAAACATACATTGAACAAACATAGGACAGAAATTACAATACACAAAAGGCGAGCTTATCTCTGAAAGACATTTCTTCCAGTAAACTTTCGGAAGGAAAAACCAATTCAAAGTTTTTTATTGCAGACAAAGAAATGTAGAACAATACATTAACAAAACATCACTGTTATAGTTGACACTGAACACAATTGACAAAAGACACGATTTAAAATACTTCTTATTGTAATAATAATAGGTATGTTTATAATAGATTTTTATTTTTCAATCAACAAATACAAAAGAGTGGATAAAATATTCCTTTCTCGAAAATATTCTCGTTTGTATGATTTGTCCCTAAATCCATTATTAAAACACATTCGAAATCTTTCAAACAGTTTTTGTCAATAGAAGATTGGAAAACATGAATTACCGAAAACGGTGGGTCATTCTACCTCCATTTTTTCCTTCATAAAACCTATTCGATTCCCTAAAATTCAATGTTGACATCGATGACTTAGGTCGATGTATGATTCGACTGTTATCAGATATCTGCCACTAAACTGTTTAAAGTTGAGGTGTGTTGGCGGTGTGGCCCTCGTGATTACGTCGCAGGCCGTTCGTAAATTTAGGCTGAACGAGAAGGGGCAAACTAAAAGTTTTAGTAACTCAAACGGTTCTAACCACGATGCTACAACGCCGTACGAAAAACCACGTAAAAAATCGTTTAGCTCGCTTGCGTTCGATCTGCAAATTATATTTTGTATTTATTTATTTATTTAAAATGTTATAAAGATATATTTACAGGTGTCACAAAAACCTATATACGTTTATCCGTACCGTACCTATATCATCATCGGACACTCATGCATGACATAGTGATTTCTATTATCTGGCTTATAATTAGTCATTTTTTTATCTCCCTATACACACCTACAAGGATAACTATATCACTTATACGTCTAGAAGAAAAAAAAATTATTAAGAATTTTTTTTTTATGTACCTACTAGAATAATTTTGGCTACATTCGTATGTGCACAGTAACCACCCTAGACGTAAATTATGGTAACTAGATACGTCCATCCTTACAAAATTTATCGAAGAAAATCTAAACCGCAAACGATGTTTTTGACAAAAGGAAAAGTGCATTGTAGCATCACGGAAGTCGTCATAAAGTGTTACTTTGATTTATCCAGGCACGTCATAAAATGCTGCCGTTTCATA
Organism: Oegoconia quadripuncta; assembly: GCA_949316235.1. NCBI lineage: Eukaryota > Metazoa > Arthropoda > Insecta > Lepidoptera > Autostichidae > Oegoconia > Oegoconia quadripuncta. The sequence goes on from OX438758.1 coordinate 2,681,769, forward strand.
ACATATCTACAACGTGGCCATGCCCTCAACATTTACAATAAAGACGTACAATCATAGGATGACTGTCAAATCTAGTATTATCAATTATTATCATTTTCAAATTAAATAATAAAACTATCAGTATAAATTCAATAGGAAATCGGGGCTCCTTGTCACTCGCACCACCTCGCACGGAAATATCAGAACTAAGATGGCGGCCTTATCTGGTTTGATTTTGTTGTTAGTCGCGTACCAAACCTCGGCTGGAGGGTCCGATAGCGTTATAGAGGGTACCGAACTGGTGTTTACATTTTTGGTAAGTTATTTTATTAATAAAAAATGGGAGAGCGTTTCAAAGTCAAGAATCAAAAATGCTTTACTTTCTAGGTACACAGGGTACACTTAAAATAGTCAATTTTACATATTTTAAGCTACTGCTTTTTTATGCATGACGGGTTCGTACTAGTCCTCAATCACACCTGATGTTAAGTGAAGTCGAAGGTGGAAGGGTTATGACCCGGAAACCCCAACACATTTGGGGGACTGGCTATCTTATCTCTGACAACTGGAACACAACAATGCTATTAACATTGCTGCTTGGCGGCAGATTTAGATATGGTGGTAGCTAGCCAGGCGGGCATTTTAAAATGCCTTACCACCAACCTAACCGAGTAATTAAACATGTAACCCGCTGGGAATCGAACCCGCGACCTCCGAATCGTAAACCCAATGTTGTTTACATTGAGCCACGGAGGCGGTTAAATGCTTGTTTAATATGCAATTTTTCCCCTTTTCCTTTTAAAATCAGGTTTTATAGTACAAAAAGGTTTTTATTAGGTCCTAACATATGAAATTGGCGTTTTGTAAGGGTTACTCCCTTGGCTGTTTTCTCCATACAAACATTATTGATTTTTTTTGGGAACGGCAAATCCAAATTTAGCTAAACTTTGTATGTATTATCGGATAACATTAAGTTCGTAACATTAAGGCATCGTTAATTTTTAAAAGTAACTGCTTTATAAAAGTTTCAGCGAATCTAAGAAATGATTATGGGAAGCACATGAAAAGAGCTCTGTAAATTTTTTTTATTATGTGATTTAGCCCAGAAATTAAAAAATATTTCATGTGTAACTTTGAAATAATATTCCATTTTCCAAATAAAAAACAAATTTGGATATAGCTTTGAAAATCGCTGGAATTGGTACATAAATGATTAACGAAAAAAAAAACTCCAATTTCATAGGTAAAGACCTAATATCGATAATAATGGAACGGATGCCCAAAATCTACGGGATCAGTTATCAGTTCGTCTTGGCAGCTTCTTGCACTCTGATTAACTCTTCGTACGAAAGAAATTCACTGACATAGCCCAGTGGATTAGTAAGTCGAAGTGGCAGTGGGTAGGCCACATAGCTCGGAGAACGTGATGGTTCTCGAGTGGACACCACGCGAATAAAAAATTAACGAACTTGACTGTATTTCTGAGATAACTATAGGTACTGTAAGGTTGTATATTTCTATTTGGATCATCATGAAGATTATTCTTTTAAAGTTTGGATTGTTTGACATATGAAGGTAAATAGATACTGTAGTATGTTTTTAAGGCTAGGATGTAGACGGAAGAATTTGGAAGTATAAATATGTTTTAATAAGCAATTGTATCCTTTAGGCGGACGCGGACACCGATCGGTGCCAAAAATACTTTTATACCGACAACACTCGCGGACACCGATCGGTGCCAACGGACACCCGACTTTCAACTCTCAATTGTAATGATTATAGAGTTCCAATTCCTTTGGACTGTGTTTGAACTTGTTCTCTATTAAATTCCGCATCCAATAATGTGCGCCATGTCATGTTAGCTATGATATTTAGTCTGTATTTGCGAAAATATTTTTTTTCTCTTTGGGTGGGAGTATAGGCATAGAATTCCAACTACTGTTTTTTATTAGAACAGGCTTAGGAACCTGCCATAGAGCTTCCAATTCTCATAACAATTTATTAAATTACCCGTTTTTTTAAGAAAAACATGAAATAAATCTGTACTTTCCGTAAAAATACCAATTATATCGTGGATATAGGTATACCTACATATTACAACTCGTAACATTTTTCTGATTTTTTGTATTATAGCTGTAGTAGTGTTCATTCTTATAGAAAAGCTTATAGCTTATAGAAAAAGTGAGGCATAGTACTTAGTACACTAGCTCTATTGCCCCGCTGAATGCATAAGCTCAGCTGCTGAGCAAAGTAGGCACCAGCTCTCACATCTCCAGTGTTTTAATTATATAGTAAAACAAGAGATCCAACTGGATATAAATAATCTAGGGAAAAAATATAATGTGTAGTTTTTAATAATAAAAGAATATTAGAAATATTAGTTATATGTTTATCATTAGAAATATTTTATTTCTTTACTGCTAACGAAGAAAGCTACATCGCTATAAGGTTCCAACAGCGATAGTTGGAGACCGTTACAGTACTTATTTGATATCTGTATTTCTTCCAACTTTATAAATAATGGAAAATTTATCACTAAAATGACTAAGTTATCAAGTTATTCACACAAGCTGCATAGCTTATATCTAAGAGAAATATGTTCCATAGTCGTTAGATAACGTTTGGCAGAGAACGAAAAACAGTGTACTATCGCAAAGACGACTTGTTTGGTGTAGTGGTTAGCAACTCTGACCATTATACCAAAAGGTTGCGGGTTCGAATCCTGCTAGGGCATGTGTTTGTGTGAGAAATACGAACATGTGTATCCGAGTTATGGATGTTTTCATTTATAATAAGTATTTATTTACAAAAAAAAATATATTTATGTAGTATATCAACCATCTGGTATCCACTACACAAGCCTATAGTTGCTTACTGTGGAACTAGATGGCGCTGTTATTTATTTATTAGTTATTGTATTTATTATTATTATTAAAGAGAATGGTGAAATAATTTTATTTTATACAATATGTAAATATACAATTTTAAATAAATAAGTGTTGATATATGCTCTGTTTCTTGAGTCGCTTCTTTTACCACCAAGATGATTTCCCTTTCCGAAGCGGTAGTGACTTAGGCCCGTAATAATAAACCGTTCTCATGATTGACATGGCCTCAAGTTGACGCTTGAGAATCTGTTGCATATTAAAACAGCATAAGAAAATATTGTCTTGAGATTGAGACGCGATCTCAATCTCAAGAACCATTTATTAATGCGGGCCTTAGACCTACTGACTGACAGTTAAATGCAATAAGCCATATTATTTTCAGTAGATTTAAATTGACATTCAATAATTATATAGGTATAAGGTGGGTGGACCATGGAAGGCCACTGTAACGTATAAACAGTTTTTATTAGTTCATTTACAGAATAAATGAAAGAAACAAATGATTAAATAACACTTTGTTTTATTGTGAAACATATACATTACTTTTTTTTATTGTAGATGTAATCATTATTTCTTAAACTTAACTTTTATAACGCCCTTCTAAACGGCCTTGCAAGGAACAGGGCTCCATACAAGGCCAATATTATAAATCAGTCGTTCAAATTAAAACTAGAATTGTAATAATCAAAATTTCCACTTTTACTAAAACTACATAAAAAGCTCTTTCGTGTAAACAAAAAATTAAATGCTTAACATGTTATAATCTTCTTTAAAAAACTCAAAGAACATTCCTTGAACACCATCGTTTAACTAAGAATATATTAATAAAAATTATTTTAAAATTATAGAAATGAGTATTATATCGATTACAAATAAGTTGCCAATGCGTTTTACAATGAAATTATAATAATTTTTTTTAAATTATAATGGCCTTCTTATGGGTCCGTTCTTTGTAAGTCCAAACGGTTCCTAAGAAGGCCAAACTAACAATGATCAAACCTTTTTTTATATTTAATAAAATAATAGGCACTACAGACTAAGTACTACTCTAATTATTACGAACTTATAATGGCACATAGTCAGTCTTGTAGTCAGGAATATTTAAAATCAACCATTCCTAAGATTAAAAAACGAAAATATAAGAAAATTGGTTCTTCAACCGCGGCGTGGACTTTATGTTATCGCGCGCTTTGGAAACAAACTTATACACTAGAGGATAATAATTTTGGTTTTTTTAATCACATTCTGAGCATAAAAATGCGAGATCTTTTTTAGTACCTATTTATTACTAAAAACTAAGCGTTCATATTTTCATTATTTGTAGATAAATGTTCGTAGTAAGACCCATGTACCCTAGCAAGGCCAACCGTCAAATTTTTGATTGGCCTTATAAGGAACCAACGGCTTTCATAGGAACATTATCGATATTTTAACTAAAATCGAAGCAAAATTACTATTTTTTTCTTTAGTACTATAAAAAAATCCTTATATGACAATTTACAGTAAAAAGAATAGGATAATAATAGTTTATTCACATCAAAACTTACCTTTTGCTGAGCGCGCGAATTACAATTTTAACGTCTATGACCGCAGTCTACGAAGCGAGGGACCGCATTGACAAAATAGCGATGCGAGAGACTCACCGCCGCGTCTGTGTCCTTGAGTTTGATGGAGCTTTGTGTGAGTGGAAGGGACTTGTCATCACATGACTATAACTACGACTTTTTTATAATTGGCCTTCAAAGGAACATGGCCTTCTATGGTCCACCCACCTTATACCTTAAGTTGAAATAAATGCTTGAAGTTTGAAGTTATAAGTCATTCCGCTCCGCGCCGCCGTCGTGCCCGCACGTACCGCGCGCCCTCTCGCTCCGCCATTGTCGTGAGTACACTGTGCCGCGTCCCGCACCCCCCCGTGGGTGCGTCATACGCGTTAGTGCATCCGCACACCCGCCGCCTTTCAGATGCGCGGTTTTTTGTTTCCAATTCATTGGTAACACAAAACCGCGTAAGCACTCAGTTTGCGCATCTGCCGCGTTTGAGTTGGTGGATACGTAACCGTGACAACTAAGCCAACTGTCGTTGACCCGGTGCGACTTCAATCCCTTCAGGACCTGAAGAAACCGGCAGACCCGATCCCATTGCACTTGGGCCTTGACCCAAGGGTGACGGTACGAGCGGCTATCCAATAGGGATACCTGCTCACACCCCTCCCCTTCTCTCTCCCCCCTGCCATTTGGCAGGGAGGTTTTTCCCCCCCAAATAATAACACCCCCTCAGCCACTATGGCAACCAAGGACGAGTTCCTTGAAATTATGATTTCCTTCCTTGAAATCAGCGGCGTCAAGCTTGACAAAGCTGCATTTCAAAGTTACTTTATCAAAGCTCTTAAAGCTAAAACTGCCCCACCCGCCCAAATCAACCCCTCGCCCGCTCAAGAAATGGAGTACTCTGACTCCATTTCAACCACTTCCTCCCGTAAGAGGCCCGCCTCACCCGATGACGGTTCCAACTCGGAAATCTCCGAGGATGGCACCGTCACCGGCGCTCACCCCTCTCCCGACCAACTCGAGTTCGAATTCGAACTCGTCAAACCCCGCAAGAAGCGGTCCGCTAAACGCGGTCCCAAAACCGCACCCCCCAGTCCCCCCCCTAGCTCGGCCACCGAGATCCCCCGCCCCCTCTCCCCCCTTCCCCCACCCACCCTCTCTCCTTCCCCAGTTCCTCTGATGTCACTAGACATCCCCACCCCCGCCCCCCCAAGCCAGACGGCAGCCCCCCCAACCAAACCAGCAACCCGCTGCACCCCCACGCTCCCCAAACTCAAAGCCCCCCCGCCTGTCTTTCTCAGAGACAAGACGAAGTGGACCTTCGTCTCAAAACTCTGCACCGATAACAAGGTGCATTACTCCCATGCCTCCAACACCGGTGAGGCCATCAAAATTGAAGTCCCCTCAATCACCGATTTTAGAAACCTCACGAGGTTATTGTCCCAGAATAGAATCCCCTACCACTCCTATGCGCTCCCCGAGGAGCGTAAAATCCGTGCCGTCCTCCGTGGCGTCCCGCACGAACTCCCCAACGAGGCCATACTCGATGACCTCAACCAACAAGGTTTCCCCGTTGAGGCTGTGCACAAAATGCACAGTCGCACGGGTAGAACATACCCACTGGCCTTAGCCATCCTCACCAACGTCCCCAACGCTAGGGACATCTTCAAAGGAGAACTCACCATCTGTGGACTCTCCAAAATAAAAATAGAGCCCCCGCACAAACGCGGTCACCCCGGTCAGTGCCACCGTTGCCAGCTCTATGGCCACGCAGCGGCAAACTGCTCCGCCAACCCTAGGTGCGTAAAGTGCCTAGAGCCACATAGCACAAAAGAGTGCACACGCACACGTGACGATGAGACTCCTCCATCGTGCGTGCTATGTGGACAATCCGGCCATACGGCCAACTACCGCGGTTGCCCGCGTGCTCCCCGCCCCCGCCCCACTCAAAAGGCTCATAAAGCCTCCACCCAAGCAGGCCACAAACCCCCACCACCCCCGGCGACAGCCTCCCACTTCCCACCCCTAAAGCCCCCCCAGGTCTCAAACGCCTGGGGTCCTAAAACCCCAGCCCCCCCCTCAGTCTTCCGTCCTCAGGCTCTTCCAGCCACCCCACGCCCAAACCAACCAAAGCCTCACCCAGGCGGCAGTATGCCCTCCCTGGCTGAGGACATGCAGACCGTCTACGCTGCAATCAGCGGTATTGATATCGGAGAGATATCAATACTCGCCCGCAAGCTGCGCGCTTCCCGCACAGCCCAAGAACGTCTCCTTGCTCTAGTTGAACACCATCACCTACTAAACTCCATCTAAGTACAATGTCCCAAAATATAAACACCCCCTTAGGTACCGGTCGGACCAAACCAAGAGGTGTCTCTCTCATCTCCTACAATTCGCGCAGTCTGCGCACTAATATCAACGAACTAAAAGAGTTCGTGCGCAGTAGAGAAGTAGACCTCTTATTAATCCAGGAGTCATGGCTCAAAGCCACTGACCGTAAAGGCTTATCCATCCCCAAATATACCCTAATACGTAATGACAGACTCGACGGACGTGGCGGAACAGCCATTTACTATAAAAGATCTCTCCACTGTTCTCCCATCACCACCCCCCCCCTCACTAATATGGAAGCCTCTATCTGCAGGCTTGCCATGACAGGTCATCAATCCATTATTATAGCCTCCATCTATATTCCTAGTGGTACTCCACCCCTAAAAAGTGACTTTGAAGCTATCCTCCTACTGGGCAACTCAGTTATTATGTTCGGAGACTTTAACTCCAAACATACTAGCTGGACTTGCCTCACTACCAATGCAAGCGGCACTAAGCTGCTCAACATCACCCAGTCTCTAAATATAGACGTTATATGTCCATTTTGGCCCACCCATTACCCCGATAACACAAACCAATCGCCAGACATTCTCGATTTCGCTCTTTTTAAAAACATTTCCCTAAACCTAAACACGATCGAACCTCTCGACGACCTAGGATCAGACCACCGCCCAGTCTCACTGATACTGGGGCCCCAAACCCCTCCTCCCGCCACCCCTAAAACCTTCACCCACTGGGATGGGTTCAAAACATCCCTCACCGCAGCCATCGACTCTCCAGACTCACCGTATGTCCCCTCATCATCATCATCATCATATCATCATCTCGATAGCACTGAAAATATAGACAATGCGGTGAGCTCCCTCACCCAACTCATACAATCTGCGATCAAGGCCAACGAGCGCGTAGCCAAGGTCAAAGATCAAAAGCTCCCATTAGACGTCATCAACCTAATTAAATGTAAGAATGCAGCCCTCCGCAGAGCTGCTCGCTATCCCACCCCCTCCCATAGGAAAGCAGCCAACCAACTCCAACGTCAGGTTAGGTCCCGTCTCTCCGAAGTGAGGAATGCTCAATGGAGTAAACTCATGGAGGAAATCTCTCCCTCCCACCTCGCGTATTACAAAGTGGCGAAAGCCCTCCGGTTAGACACAATCACCCATACCCCTCCGCTAAACCGTCCCGATGGCACCGTTGCCTTCGAAGACGATGAAAAAGCCGAATGTCTCGCTGACAACACGGCCGCGCAATGCTCCCCCAGTACTCTCGAGTATGACTCCGCCCATGTCCAAATGGTGGAGGAGGAAGCTCGTTGTATAACGACATCCCCTCCAACCTCAGACCCTATCCTAGTTTCCACCGACCAAATTCAAGCCATCATCAAAGGCCTTAAGCCAAAAAAAGCCCCAGGCGCGGATGGAATCTCCAACCAAGCCCTCAAACACCTCCCCCTCAATGTACTCACCCTACTGTCTCTTATATTTAACGCTTGCTTTGATCTCTGCTACTTTCCAACCGCCTGGAAGGAAGCAATAGTCATAGGTATCCCCAAACCAGGAAAGCCCCTCAATATCCCCTCTAGCCACCGTCCCATCAGCCTCCTCAAGGCGCTAGGCAAAGTATTAGAAAGAGTAATCCTCTATCATATGAGAAAACACCTATTCCCAATAGGTGAGCCCCCTCTTATTTTACCCCACCAATTCGGTTTCCGCGCAAACCATTCTTGTCCACAACAGGTCCACCGCATAATCGAGTACATCTTGAGCGGTTTCTACCCTAAACGCGAAAAAACAGTAGCAGTCTTCTTTGATGTCGCAAAGGCATTCGATAAAGTATGGCACGCAGGCCTTATCTATAAACTACACCACTTAGGTCTCCCCGACAGGCTAGTTCTAACAGTAGCATCCTATCTCCAGGATCGTACCTTTCGTTTTAGACACGAAGGAGTGCTATCCTCCCCCCGCCCGCTCAAAGCCGGAGTCCCTCAGGGATCAGTGCTCTCTCCCCTACTATATATATCGTACACAAACGACATACCCATCCCCAAAAACAATGTCCAACTCTCTCTCTTCGCCGACGACACTGCCCTCTATATAAAGGGTCAGCGGCTGTCGTCAACCATATCCAAACTCCAACGCTCAGTTAATGAGCTTGGAGAATGGTTTAGGAAATGGCGTATAGAAGTAAACCCCGATAAAAGCACCGCGATTAGATTCAGTCATAAGAGAAGACGCCATCTCGATCTCAATGATACCCAAATCCGTATGCTAGGTACCCCTGTCCCCTGGAAACCCACTGCCAAATACCTAGGTGTTACTCTGGACTCGAGGCTAACTTTTAAGCCTCACATCCTGAATGTGACTCGCACTGCCCGCTTCTATCTGGGCCGCCTAAATAGTATGATAGGCAGAAGTAGTAAAATGTCCCCCATCAATAAGAGAACACTCTTCAAGGTGTGCATCCGACCGGTAATGACATACGCGGCCCCCGTTTTCGCACACGCGAACCCTAATACAATAAATAAACTCCAAATCGTACAAAACCTTTTCTGTCGTAGAGCACTGAACGCCCACTGGTGCGTCAGAAATGCTGACCTTCACCGTGACATAGATTTACCATCAATCCAACAGTTTTTGAAAACCCTCACCGAATCCTTTTTCAAATCAGCTACCGAACACCCAAATCCGTTAATAAGAGGGTCAGCAGTCTACCCTACCCCCTCATCAACCTCTCTCTATCAAGTCCGACGTCCGAGGAACGTCCTCACCGACCCACCCAATAAACTCACATCCGATCTGGCTTGCCTCCTGGCGGCCACAGATGAGTCAGGGGCACTTGTCACCCCTGACTCATCATCGACTCTCGATTAGCTCTAGTCTCTTCTAAGTGATGCTCTTCTAGCAGAGCACCACTAGCGCCCCTCCCCTCCCCAGGAAAGGGGTCGCTTCCGATGACGGGATAAAAGCCTCACGGCTAGTCCCTACCTCCAAGGCGGAGTTTTAGTGGGTAGGCACACTCTGTGAGTCCCACATAACTTGCACAGCCGGCTGTGCTCGTACGCTTAGAGCCTTCTCCGCCTCCCTCCTTCGTTCCTCCGGAGGGTGCCTTTGCATGGGCGCAAAAAAAAAAAAAAAAAAAAAAAAAAAAAGTTATAAGTAATTTGTATCTTGACATTTGTATTTTGCTTTTATTGTGTTGACATTTTAATGATTAGGTAATTGGAATAATATTTAATTTAATTTACTTTTAACCATTTGCATGCCATTAGATGACGCAACACGCTTGTTCTAAAATAAATGTTCATCAATGATTGTACCGTGTTAGCCTGCAAATAAATTATTTGTATTTGTATTTGTTGTTGTATTTGTAAGAAATAATATAATTCCAGACCCATCGTCATGGAGACAGGACACCTGTGGAGCAAATGGCCGCATATCTCGGAGGCAGCTTCTCTGATGAGCTGCAGGATCTGGTAGCACCGTGGGGATACGGTCAGCTTACTAACGTGAGTAACTACAATTAATAAGCTTTGTGAAACACAAAGTGATGGTTGAAGTAAGCCACATTTTAAGCCGAACGTGCAAAATCTTAATTTATTCGAAGATTTTTCATGTACGTGATGCTATACACAAAGTTGAATTCAGCTAATTTGACAATGTCAGATAACTGCGCTGAAATAGCGCCAACTACTGAGTACGACATTGGAACCTTCACGAAACGAGCCTACACCTTCCTCAAAGGCCGGCAACGCATCTGTGACCCTTTTGGTGTTGCGGGTGTCCATGGGCGGCGGTGATTGCTTTCCATCAGGTGACCCGCATGCTCGTTTGCCGCCCTCTCATATAAAAAAAAAAAAAAAATTTAGATAAGATGGTGGTAGCTATCCAGGCGGACATTTTTAAAATGCCCTACCACCAACCAACCGAGTACTTAAACATGTACCCCGCTGGTGATCGAACCCGCGACCTCCGAATCGTAAACCTAATGTTGTTTACATTGAGCCACGGAGGCGGTTAAAAATAGCATTGTTAATAGCATTGTTGTGTTCCGGTTGTCAGAGATAAGATAGCCAGTCCCCCAAATGTGCTGGGGTTTCCGGGTCAGTACGCTTCCACCTTCGACCTCAACTTCACTTAACATCAGGTGTGATTGAGGTCAAATACGAACCCGTCGTGCATTAAAAAAAAAAGGATCAAACCTATAGGGTACTATAGTACTCCGTTGACAAATAATCTCGAAAAGCATGAAGGGCGATATTAAATTACAACCACAACGAAAGGAATAAATTCCAAAATTATTAATTTGTCATTTATCAATCGAAGCAATCAATCAAATACGCTTTATTGTTTAAATAAGGAAGGTACATTTAAATATCTAACAGAAACTACAAATTAGGCGGCCCAATTATATTATTTATATCTGGGTGTACGGTAGTGCATCGCCCAGTTCCGCAAATCCGCACTCATTGTTGGAGCCATAACTTTTATTTATTATTTATTTTTATTTTTATTTATTATTATACAACTTAAGGTGTATTTAAGGAGTTATGGTTGTTTTCATTTATAATAAGTATTTATTTACAAAAAAAATGTATTTATGTATTATATCAACCATCTGGTATCCACAACACAAGCATATAGTTGCTTACTGTGGAACTAGATGGCGCTGTGTGTATGTCTAAAGATATTTATTTATTTATTTATTTATTTGTATGTCACTTATATGTTTGACCAATTATTTTATTTTTATTACCTAATTATGTATACCTACTTGAGATAAAGTATTCCTACTCCACTGATTTGTAGGCATTGATACGTTATGGAATACAACTAGCCCAGTAAGAGTAAATTTTTGCATTTGCTTCCGTCTTAAAGTTCCGATTTCTTAGAAAACGTTTTTAATCTATCACAAAAAAATTAGGAGCTGATAAAAGTTATTATATTAGATTAGATAGTAAGTAAGTTAAGAATTCGTTCACGTCTGCGTAGACGATGGACTAACAATCCCTCAATCGTGAAAAAAATGTCTGCCGAGAACCTGCCACGGACTCAACCCACGCGGCTTGCGAACATTTTGTAGCCTGGAAATTTAGAGAAGCGCACACTATAAAAGCAAATATTCTACATAAATTTAGGAAAAAGAGAAGACGTTTTAAAAGAGAATACTGCGTCCTTTTATATCGGATCGATCACTCTCGAGCGCGCAACGCAGAATACCTAAAGTTCACTGTGTGTGTTGCTGCGCCTAGTCACAGTTCTATATTTTTGGGGGCTCCGGCGTACTTTTGTTCTATCCGATCTCTCGGTATCCTCGGTTATTCGGGAGACTTTTTGTACGAGGTACTTTTGATCTCTAGTGTTAGATGCAGTTGTAAGCAAACTATTTTGGCGGACCAAAAAGTCCGCGGGTAAGAAAGTCCGCGGACAAAAGTCCCTCGTCTGCTCAGGCCTTTACCTAAACTCGCCTCTCAAAGGTTTGACGTTTTAATAACAAGACTTCTAAAGCCTCTAATAATGTTTGCAGCGTGGGAGACAAAGAGGCTACAGTATAGGACAGTTCATTCGTCGCCGCTACGACGAACTTCTATCCGACACCTTCAATCGTTCAGAGATATACATCCGATCGACCGACTCGACCCGAACCAAGATGACGGTTCTATCCGCCATGGCCGCAGTCTACCCGGCCGTTGGGGACACCTGGAGTGAAGACATAAACTGGGTTCCGGTACCTTACACCACTGTCCCTTCAAGATATGATTTCGTAAGTATTTTTATTTGGTTGATAAAATAATATGTTATGATTAGTCATGGATTAGATACTTTGTTATCAGCGCCTAATACTCGTAATAACACCAATTCATTTTAATATGAAGTCATGGGTCATTTATTTCTATGTACCTTATCATCAGCGTCTATTTCACTGCGTCAACGATAGTTCAGTCACGATGGAAACTTCAGAATGTTTTCCTTACCGAAAGTACCTACCATACAAAGAATAAATATTATTTATAATTCAGTGACCCGAGCCAAGTCTCGAACCACACTTTCAACCTTAAACAAATTATTACTTTCTAGCTTCCGCTTGCGGGTCCGTCTAGATAGTAGAAGTAGCCTATGCTTTCTTTGACTATTTAATTAGCCATGGAAAAAAAAACATTCATTCAGAAGATCGTTACGACTTGAAAGAATATCTACAATACTACGAAGATGTTTTCCTTTAATTGAAATTGCTATAAGGAAGGAAGTATAATAATATATAAATATTAAAATAAAAAATATGAATTTATTTTAGATATTGTTGTCCATTTTTTCCAGAACACAGCCATGGTGAATTGCCCCAACTTCATATCAGCTTACTACGCGTCGATGTTATCGCCATCTGCCGAACCATCTCCTGTTCTAGCTAAGGTGTCCGAGATAATAGGATTCGACATCTCAACTATGCCATCTCTTGCGTTTGCTATATACGATCTTTACGTCAGTGAGGTAAGCCACATGTAAATATCTACTTTTCATTGAATTTGCATCGCCATTGCACATTTTTCGAATCCGTGTTTAAGATTCTACTGCGTGGTTATTCGCGGTGAGATTTTGAGTGGCCATGGTCTGTATGCTAGTCGTTTGAGATCTCACCGCGGATGCCTGTGGACTTACAGAATAACAAAGCTGATACCTCAGGCTTTTCATGGCTCTTCTTTTATGGCTGTCACGGGAACAAAGAATTGTTTTACTTTTTGTCAGATTAAAGCTTCAACATTATTATTATTTTCAGTTGAGTCTTGGAATCAATTTGAGTGAAGAGATTACCGCGTTGTTACCAGAGCTAGAGGTAGCTGCAAGTGAAGGAATAGATATCATGTTTGGAAATGAGAACAACATAGCTTTACAGGCTGGTTAGTATCTGCTCCATTCTTCCTCACGATTCAAAAGATCATATCCGAAGCTTAGTGCTTAGGTATAAATAACTGGTCTACAAACGATAATTTGTGTCGTGGATTCTTTCATAGACTTACAATATTTTATTTTATTAGGTATATAACATATTACGCTCTTATGATAACTTACACAGTAGTTTTGTTTTGACATGAATGTTACAGGCGTGCACAACATTCATAACAAAACTACATACTTCAAACATTCATAACTACACTAGTTACTTAAGTAGAATCTACAATATATTAATCGAAAATACTTAATTATTTAATTATACATAAAGTATTGTGTTGTGTAAGTAATTATAATAATATTATGCTCAGAATTACAGTAAACTAGATATTAAAGATTTAGAAAATTATATAAGGTCCTAATTTATTAACCCCGATCCCGTCAACACATGATAGTGCTAGTCCAAAGGGTTCAAAAAAAAGTATAGTTATAAAAAAAGAAAAATAAAAATAAAATAACATTAAAAATAATTAACCATAAACATATTATTTCTTTCCCGCCTGTTCATTACTTTACTGGAAGGCGGACGAATTGTTTACACACACACGCACACCGCAGCCTTCAACCGATCAAAAAGAACTTGCTTGTATGACGAGAGCGCATAACATAAAAGCAATTAGAAAAACAGAGACAGAAAATCCGCGGTTGGCGACATTGCCAGATCGCGCGAATTCTCTGTCTCTGCCGCCGCGCGTGGCTCTGTCTCTGTCTTGTCTGTCTACTACCAGTCATTTCATTGTTCGGGAGCGATATGCACGCGGGATACAGCAGACTCGGAACGTCTGAAAGTTTTCGTCTACTGAGATGTAATGATAATGCTTCTGACTGCGGCGTGATAAAGTCAAACTTTGTTGCATAGGTATACAGACGAACCCTCTTGTTCATCAAAAAAACGGACATGTAGGTAAGCTACAGGAGCTTATCGTTAGCAATTGTTAATTAGATAAAAGAATTGCTGTGTTACATACATAAGTGTGATTCCGAAAACCTAGTTTATCTTACCGCGGTTGTGCCGCGAGGCCCTCTTAGAGTAAATAAATACCTACCTTCTAATAAACTGTGACAAATAACTGTTTAAATAGGAATAAATTGTTGTAGGTACCTAGGTACCTAACTAGATTATGTAAGTCGGTAACTCGGTGGGCACAGGGTTCGATCCCCATGCAGGCCATGTAAGTAAACGTGACTACTAAACACGTGCCAAGAGGGTTTGGAGGATATTTAAAAAACTAAAATAGGTAGGTACACGCTTTCATCAGTTTAACGCACTAAAAGTAGGTAGGTACCTAACTTCAATAAAGTTATTTAAGATACATAATGAATAATCACACTTTCGTCAGTAACGCAGAAACAGAATTACCTACAAAGTTCAATGCTCAAAAAAGCGTGTAATAGTTAGGTAGGTAGGTACCTATCAAGTATTAGTTCGATATAATGTCGACAAAGCACACTACGCTGTTGAAGAGTTCTACTATCTACCTATTCCATCATCAGACCCTGGTCACCAAGTGAAATGTGTTGAACTTGTCAAAACAAATCAAATAAGCTCAAACTAGCAGCCACTAGCCATCTAAGAGTTCCACTATCCAACTCCCGGATTCATTATCAGATTATCTCGATACCTAGTTGGACCTATACCTAGGTACCTACTTACCAAATTATTTTGTTGTCATCGATTAAAATGTACTTCCTAGATTTGTTTACATAATACGTAGTTATAAGTACCTACATAGTGAGTATAACGATCGTTATGTTAAAACAGTTTAATAAACTATTATTTTAAGTCAAAACACAAAATTTAGTTCTTACAAACGCGCAATGAAGCGAGGTATAAATCAGCTGGTGCTATAAGTCGTTGGCCTGTAACAGGGTCATTGGCCGCTCGCTTGACTGTCAGTTACTGTGCAGTGTTCCGGAGACAGTGTACTAGCGAAGACGTGCGCACTTTGCGCGTGGATATTGGGAGACCACCTACTGGGGCCTGTGTTCTTAGAGCGGCTAAACGGTGAAACGTATGTGGAGCTTCTGCAGAGAAAGGTGTCGCGAATGTTGGAGCGTGTGCCTCTAGCACTCCTGAGGAACTTTTATTTCCAACACGATGGTTGTCCAGCGCATTACTCTTTACGTGCGCGGACCTATCTTAACCAAGAATTTGGAGATCGCTGGATCGGCCGCGGCGGACCCGTGCCCTGGCCCCCTCGTTCACCAGATCTGACTCCCCTTGATTTCCATGTGTGGGGACGAGCGAAGGACTTGGTTTACGGTAACGACGGATATTTAATACGCACGGAGCAGCTGTTACGTCGACGTATTAAAAGAGCTTTTTCCGTTATACGTAGCGACAGAGAGACTTTGCAGAGAGTGAGTGCTCACGTACAAAGACGAGCCACATTGTGTATTGAACAGAACGGACGACATGTACAGCAATTATTGTAAATAGGTATTTATTTAAGTTCCTTTATTTAAGTCGGCCCATATTTTTCGTACATAACTAGGTACCTACCTAGTTTGTTACCTAGTAGTTAGTATTTCCATGAGTCATATCATGCCTACCTACCTCCTCAATAACTGTAAATAAGATGATTTAATTGATGTAATTCAAACTTTGTATCTACCTACTTAGTTTCTTTAAGTTTTTTATTGTATGCCTACCTTCCGAATAACCGTATTTACCTAACATGATTTTTATTCTCCTACATTGATGTAATTTAAACTTTGTATCTAAGTACTTACCTAGTTTGTTTAAGTTTTATCCCTAATAATAATAAGTAATAATTGTAAGTACATAACATGATTTTGTTTCTCGTACATAAGTGTAATGTAAACTTTTTAATTTTCTACCTACCTAGTCTGTTTAAGTTTTCCATGTACATGGTATGCCTATCTCAATAATGACTGTAAATAACATGATTTTCTTTCACTTAGGTACTCTCGTGTAATGTAAGCTTTGTAATTACCTACCTACCTAAGTAGTTTATTTAAGTTTTTTCTTATACATTGTACCTATGCCTACCTCCTTAATAACTGAATAACATTATTTTGTTTCTTACATTAGCGTAATTCAAACTTTGTAACTACCTAGCTAGTTTGTATTTCCATTTATGCTCTCATTGAGAGTAATTACTGTCTTTATGAGTACCTACACACAATACTTATGACATACACTATGGTGTAAAGACTGGTAATTCTTAGATTATTTAATTAGCGATAACGATTAGCGAATTGTAAATTTTATTACTAAGTAGGTGGACTATGGCCCATACTGAATCAAGTGTGATTCAGACTTTTAAACCCGCCAAGTTATTGTACCGTTATGGTTTGTAGATACCCAAATTACCTAAATCAAAACTCATAATGTTATAAAGCGAGTGCGGCTACATACAATCTAAGCCATTCTTTTAATAACCTTACAATAATTTGTCAGTCCACAGCCTGCATAAAGGGTGATGGGAAATTTGAATCACGCTGATGTAATTACATAGGTAATTATGAGTAACAAAATCTTTGTGTATAACAATGATTGATGATTTGACGACCTGTTTGGTGTAGTGGTTAGAAATTCTGCTACTATACCAAAACCTCGCGGGTTCGAATCCCGCTAGGGGCATATGTTTGTATGATGAATACGGACAAGTGTACCCGAGTTATGGATGTTTTCATTTATAATAAGTATTTATTTACAAAAAAAAATGTATTTATGTAGTATATCAACCATCTGGTATCCACAACACAAGCCTATAGTTGCTTAAAGTGGAACTAGATGGCGCTGGGTGTATGTCCAAGGATATTTATTTTATTTTTATTATTTTTAAATATCTGTGTTAGGTTTAGATGTTAGGTACCTACTGCCTACCTACCTACTAGATGTTAGGTGGTTAGTCTACGCCAGCTAGTGTTTTAAGTTATGTATAAACTTTGTAATTATTGTTAGTTATGTATGATAGGTAAGCTTTGTTTTAATTGTGTGTGATGTTTATCAGAATTACTTAAATAAATTGTGAAAATGTTTCAAAAGATTTGGTTTTATTTATTTTTATTATTGATTGATTTCCCCTAGTAGGTCTACCGCCTAACTCAAAGCTATAGCTAGAACGATAGCAAAGTACTGTCCGTCTTTGTCATTGTGTTACGATATGACAAGGACGGACAGTGCATTGACGTCATAAACGATAGCAATTTCCAAAGCAATTGAGTTAGGCGGTCGGGGGGCAGGACGTCATTCCGAAGTTCATTTGTACTTCAAACGACTACGAACCTTACGCTCATGGAGTAAGGTACATTGCCACTTGAAAGCTCACGTCGAATACAGATGCGAGCCGGTACAAACGTGTTTCAGAATCGACGGGCAAACAGTGGCGGTACCTTCATACAAGACCAAAAGCCTGGCTTGCCTTACTAAATATCTCCCGATCCCGAATATTAGATAACTATGGAAATAGTATTTATTTTTCTTCCTCTCGTGTACTACTACCACTAGGGGATGGAAGTGATATCTTCCCATTCGTACTGTAAGCTGTATTTTCTGACTGTAAGCTGTTTGTATTTCTTGTGCAATAAAGAATAAGTATTGGAAATCATTAGTCGGGCTTGCCCTATTTTGCTATCCTAGGCACGTCACTGCGGGCAAAACGAATTATTCTGTAGATAGGTATGCTAAACTATCTTAATTAGCGATAGGCGACTCCGAGATTATGTAGGTACCTACCTACCTAATTTATTTAGCTAACTAAAACAGTGGTTCAATCTGATAATGGTATGGTATAATTAACCGAATGAATGTAGGTTACCTCCAAAATCGACTGCTATGTATGAATGATAGGTAAATTACTTATCAACCTGAATCATAGTTTGAAGCCAGGTAATCAGTATTTTTCCGATATTATTTTTTTTTTTATTAATTTACCGAATGCTTTCGGGTAAGCACGCGTCCACCTTCATCTTCATCCTCACTTAACATCAGGCGTGATTGAGGTCAAGTGCTAACCCGTAGTGCATAAAAAAAAAGGATAATTTTGTAAGTAGACAGGCTAATCGTAGTCATTTAGCGAGCGCTAGTTGTTGTATCCCGAAGTGAACAAAGTTCAGCAATTATTTCTCAGGTAGGTAGGTACCTATTTGCTAGTATTTAACATGTTGTTATTCTGATGACTGGAGCTGTATGAGATTTTAATAGTTCGCAGCAAGAGGTTATAGGTACCGAGTTCCTTTTTAAAATTTTCTATGATCTGGATGTTCTGACCTCAGGAAACTTACCTAGTAACTCATAGTAAGGGTATCGTAATTTGAGGTCGGGTAATCAATGTGTTTGTCCGACATTATTATTAGTTATGATGGTGACCCATGGTGGTTGTGGTGCAAACACCAAAAATTCGATGTATTAGATGGAGGGGATAGAGGGGGAATTACTCTGATTTCGCGAAATAAAATCAAGTTCAATACTCCCATGAACAGCTGATTCGGGTCGTCGGTCGACTCGGGTCGGGCGGCAAGTACCTGTCTACGGGCGGGCGCGCGTAGGCAACGCGTTGTTGCCATTCCGCTGCAGGCGGACTTGACGACACACACACATACACACTGCTAGCATTAATGCCATCGTATAGGCATTATTCAGAGTAGTACCACTAGGAAGTTTTTGTAGTTGAAGTTTTTTTAGTTAACGGTACTGATTTATTTTTAAGTTCAAATGAATATATTTAACTGACCCAATCATGTGTTAAAGGGATCGGGACTAATAAAGTAGGACGTTATATAATAGATAGAGAAGTTTTTACTCCTAAAATTCAAGATTGGTTCATCGAAGATATCAATATTGTAAGAATAATATCAGAAGCAGACATTGATTTATATGCTGTAGATATGATCACGCACGCGTACAAATCTTTCTTGTGGTGATCTTAGTAGTTTAACGAGTAACATATTGTTTGTAACTTCTGTCACAATTGGTGCAGTTTTTCACTACACATCTCGGCATTTTATGCAATTATAGTTAATGAAAGAGGCGTATGATTGAGTTTACATTGCCATTTTGATTGTTTCAACGTTTCGGTCCACACGCCGTTATGTATAAGTCTATAAAAGTAGACCGAGGAACATAAGGATACGTTTTTCTACAAAAGTATTAGTCACTTTAGGCTTTGACGTACAAAGAAATATCTTTATATCGAATTGTCGTATAAAATTGTTGCGCTTACTTTAATTTTATCGCTTATAAGTAATAATAGTTCGTAAGTGTTTTAGTAAGGAAAGAGCAATATTTATATTTAATAATTAGAACGTAACTTACTAAGCTGCAAGCTCAGAAACACTTGTATGAAATTGCCAATAGTGGTCAATCCGAGACTTGGCTACGCCAGACGTTGATTAATTCTGCTCATCGAAAACAAAAACAATAGGTCATGACCTTTTATTTTCCGTATGCGGAAAATGAATTTCTTTTAGGTGAATTGTCGATACGCCTCTTGGTGAGTTATGTATTCAACATTTCTTTTGCAGGTGTACTTCTAAATGAATTCTTCACAACAGCATCAGCAGTTATAGCAGGAGAAGATACACGGAGAGTGAGAGTTTATTCAGCTCATGACTTCAACGTGTACTCAATGCAAGCAGTGTCCCAGGTGACTCCAAGACAAGGCGTGCCTAAGTATGGCTCCATCTTCTCTTTGGAATTGAGACGGGTGGTAGAGACTGGCCAATATGTTGTTTTGGTAAGAATTATACTTATTGTTCCTTTATGATGGACAGCATACGCGTTTAATAAGTGAGTCGATGGTAAAAACATCAAATTAGTTGAAAAGCGAAGATGACACATGAGATCTCAGTAGATGTTTATTTACTCTGCTCTTGAAGATCACAATATACGCATGATATTATTAATTTAATTGACATTCTAAAATACAATTATGCATGACATTATTAATATTATTGACATCTTATTATATTCGTTGAAATAGGACAGGGTGTACTTTTAATTTGCTATTTTTTGTTTATTGTTGATTGACTGTGGAATTGGAGCACTTTCTTTGAACTTACAACATACATATGTAGCTTCATAAAATTATAACTGTTGGTAATGAAACGACATTAATAACATAGATATCCCTTTCCTCCATATTGCCATGCCTGATAAGGTACATGTGTATGTTAGTACTTACCTATGTATTGTAACTATGACATGTGTAATGCAATAAATATATGAATACTCCATTCTTATGAATAGGATTATGGACTCTCACCTAAATGCATTGTATTCTAGTGTATCCAAGTTTATTACCATTTCTTGAATGACATATAAGGTTCTTGGCAAAGAGATACTGTCCATTGTCTAAATTTTATATCACCATTTGAACTCCGTCACCTTTGAATTTGATAATTGAAGGCTTAATATGATTGAATTTGGTTGTTGGCGGAACAGTAAGTTCCTATTGAAGTTCGACAATAAGGGTGCAGGTGTTTCACTTGGTTTTACGCACAATATTGTACCAATTCGATGACGACCGATTGGTGTAGTGGATAGTGACCCTATCAGCGAAACCAACGGTTGCGGGTTCGAATCCCGAGAGGGGTAAATGTTTGTGTGATGAATACGAACATTTATTCTCGAGTCTTGGATGTTTACATAAATATTTATGTATGTTTATCCGTTATCTAGTATCCATAGTATAAGCTTTGCTTAGGTTGGGACTAGATGATTGGTGTAAGTGTCCGAAATATTTATTTATTTATTATATTCTTTTTACAGATTTATATGATAATTGTTGTATAATGTTACAGCCAGTTTACGTGGGATCACCTGAAAATCCTGAGAGATACCTGCAAGTAGATGGTTGCGACGGCCTTCTTTGTGACTTCAATCAGTTCCATGACATCACCTCCAAGTATCTGCTTGAAGAAGACGAATGGAGGAGCCTGTGTGGATATACTGAAGACACTGTCATTGACTCGTCCAGCATTGACTGATTAAATATTTTGCAACAGAACTTGGCTGATGCACTTCTTGTGTTGATTTCAAAGGACCATGGGGGATTTTGTATGGACCCCGTCCCCACCCTACAACAGTCATAGGACACGTGTCAATTTGTTCATTGCGACCCAAAAAAGGATAAAGTACCTGTTTTAGTAGCAAAAACTATTGGGTTTATTTATAATAAAAAAAAACTTTTCGGTAAAAATATATTTATTTTTAAACCAAAATAATTTTTTTCACAAACAAATATGCTTATTTCACATAAACAAGGACGATTCTATATAATAAAAAAAAATACTTGGTTCTCAAACTGAAAATCATTGAGTAGTAATAATAATGCTTAAATAATACAGGTAACTATTAACTCATTATTACAGCCAAATCTAAAGTGTCAAGCTTGATGTGCTCTTGACTGCACTAATAATTACATTAAGTCGTCTATTACAATATTATCAAGCATTTGTGCTGGTGCATTAAAGTCAATATGACGCCCTAACCCCATGTACCATACAATGGATATTATGTGCGCACAACTTCCCACAGTGCGATTGCCTGTAAGGCAAGTGCAGTACCAATGAGCAATAGCATGTCTGTCAGTCAAATCCCGGTCTATTAAAATATAACTATAATAAATACGGGAACGGACATGGCGCGACTGAATCCGTACTCTGACTAGCCAAACATTATTTAGCAGGATATTGCATCGCGGTAAATTGTTTAACTCGTTATCACGGTATAATTCTATATTATAAAGGCCATCGCGAAGGTGCTCGGCGCAGTAAGACTTGGCAAGCTTAATGTGATAGCTCCCTAGCGCGAAAAGAAACACTTCATCTTCAGATAAACGTGGGAAGTCTTCGAAGTTAGGAATATTTGCTTGCATGGCTTCAAAAGGCACTCTCTGTCTGTTAAGATTTTTCATATGCACATAATCATGCAAGTGATTGGACATGTTCATTCTAGAATGAATTATATTTACAATCTCGGCGGCGAATCTGTTGTCAACAGCGACTCGATAATAAGCGTTTATTATGGCCGCTGCAATTTTAAAGTCACAGAACATATGACTTAATGCACGATTAAAATACGTTTGACGCAACAACCTGAACCTATTCTTAAACTTGCCGTTGACCGCCTCAACAACCCATCTGCAAATCGTAACCAATCGGGACTTATTTGCCTGTTCTGTTGTCAGTTGACTAGCGGTCCGGTCTTTTGTAGGTGGCATGTGGACTTCATAGCCACAAGACTGGATTACACCAATGCTGTCTCTAAAGCCCCTATCAACTATAAAAACATCGCCACTGTTTAAAAACCAATGCAATGGATTTTCTTCATTCATTATTGACTGCATAATGGTAGCATCAGATGTTGTAGCCCGGAATGGACCAAGTACGTCTATTATGTAGCCATCACTGCTCACAATTATAAAAGGTTTTAAAAGATTTCGAAACTTGTGATGGCTGTAAGATTGGCGCTGAAATAAAAAATTGGAGCTTTTTTCAATATACAATGTGTCCCGGAGAGAAGTGACCAGCGGGCGTAGTTTGAAAATTTATACAAAATTATCGATAAATCATTTAAATTTAGAGACCTAACTGCTTTTGTTTTTTAAAAATTGTTAATCCTTTTTTTTTAATAGACATCTCTGACCTTCTGCACTATTTTAGTCATAATTTCTTTGTTTTTACGTCTTTCCCAATTCTTTTTTTTTTAATTCAGTGCTGTTATTATTATTCATCAAATTAAGTTATGAAAATTATCCCAAAACAAATAAATAATTTATTAAAAAAGAAATAAACTTAAAATTCGACCAACAAAACTGTATTTCTTTAAGTTTAAAAATAAAAAAACGAAAAATGTCCCTATAACATCATGTTTTTTTTTAATTATTATGATACTACATGATATTCTCTAAAATATCCTCGAACAATGTTTTATGTTATTTCAAATAAATGTGAACGTACGAGACATTGTAATTGACCTTTTATGCTCCAGTAACTAGATAGAGATAAGTTTAAAAAAATGAAAGTAATGTTTTAAGCAGTTTATTTGCACATTTAAGTGTTTTGTTATTACAATGAATCATTTTGATTTTAACATGATAGTTTAATAATAAATAAAAGATACTTAATTTGTTAAAATGGTTGTTTATTAAGAAAAATCAGGTAATTAATTAATTATGTTTTCAAAATGACCGCCGTCAGCGGTTATGCAGGCCAGGCCAATGAAAATTATCCAAGATGGATTGGCAGAGGCGGTCCAGTAGCATGGCCCCCGAGGTCACCAGACTTGACGCCTCTTGATTATTATTTCTGGGGCTACATGAAGCAAAAAGTTTATGCTGTGCCAATAATTTCAAGAGACCAGCTGAAACAGAGAATCGATGCTGCTGCCGCAGAAATAGCGCAGAATCATGCAGAAATAAGGCGAACTACACTAAGGATGTCATTTAGGGCCCTGGCCTGCATAACCGCTGACGGCGGTCATTTTGAAAACATAATTAATTAATTACCTGATTTTTCTTAATAAACAACCATTTTAACAAATTAAGTATCTTTTATTTATTATTAAACTATCATGTTAAAATCAAAATGATTCATTGTAATAACAAAACACTTAAATGTGCAAATAAACTGCTTAAAACATTACTTTCATTTTTTTAAACTTATCTCTATCTAGTTACTGGAGCATAAAAGGTCAATTTCAATGTCTCGTACGTTCACATTTATTTGAAATAACTAAAAACATTGTTCGAGGATATTTTAGAGAATATCATGTAGTATCATAATAATTAAAAAAAAAACATGATGTTATAGGGACATTTTTCGTTTTTTTATTTTTAAACTTAAAGAAATACAGTTTTGTTGGTCGAATTTTAAGTTTATTTCTTTTTTAATAAATTATTTATTTGTTTTGGGATAATTTTCATAACTTAATTTGATGAATAATAATAACAGCACTGAATTAAAAAAAAAAGAATTGGGAAAGACGTAAAAACAAAGAAATTATGACTAAAATAGTGCAGAAGGTCAGAGATGTCTATTAAAAAAAAAGAATTAACAATTTTTAAAAAACAAAAGCAGTTAGGTCTCTAAATTTGAATGATTTATCGATAATTTTGTATAAATTTTCAAACTACGCCCGCTGGTCACTTCTCTCCGGGACACATTGTATATGTACGTTCCATCTAATATCAAAATAGCTTTAGTATTTTGCTCATCACCAAAAAACTCTTTAGGAATCAGTAAGTTTCTTTCTAGAACATTTTCTCTAGACAGATGATCTAGACCAAGATGTCTATTAACGAAATCTTGTGTCAAACATTCTCTCGCTATTTTTAAATGGTCTTCAAATGTTCGACGTGACATCCCAAACAATGTTGCTAACCTTTCATTGCTTTCACCAGTCCTTAATTTCGTCATATAGGCCCCAAGAACTCTCCGCGGATGTCTGTGTCTCTCAGCTAAGCTGGGTGTTTCCAATAGCATACTATTAAATTGCTCAATAGTTAGTCCAGTCCAAAAATGAAGCTCATGGGCATCCAATCCAGTCACGGAATCAAAGCTTAATCTAGGAGCATTCATGCCGCGAATTAACATTGTTGTCATGTCCGAAACAAGCTCAGCGTTGAAATAATTCGTCACGTTTACATTATCCAGTAATTCGTCCCAAATAATATTGGACAAATGATCTTGACACAGTCGTGTACTAGGTGGAAAATATAAGCTGTAGTTACAAATGGCGAACAGTCTTATAGACGCGGGGATTCGCCTCAGATCCAGATTTCTGCAATGCCTATATAAACAGGTTCGCGAAGAATTAGGAGCTCTTACATACTCAGGGACGAAGATTTCATTTGGTTGGGCGCCTTCAGCTGGATTGTTGACATCGACAACAACATTTTCGTCAGGAAGGTCTTGTCGATTGACATCATTGTTGGCTCTTTGCCAGCATCTGTGACATACAGCCATGATGTTATTGAAAATAACCTGGAATAAAAAAAAATACATTTAATATCCTATCACAATAAATAAAGATATCGTAGGACTAGGTTGCAGTGCACACAGAATATCTACTTTCTTACGACGATGATATAATGCACACCCTACGTTATATTATTTTTACAATGATTATTGTAACTCATCGTAAGCACTGTTAGACAAAGAAAAAAATAACATTACTTACTAACCTCTATTAGTCCATTTTGATAAATATAGTCAGCCACCGCTGGTGAACTTTGTGGCAAAGTATCTTCCAAAATGTGTCTTCTCTGCCTTAGGACAGAACGCGGACACATAACACATCGGCGTCCTGTATCCATAATTGTGCCAAAATGTTCTCAAAATCAAAGTCCTTTAACGTGCCAAGGTCAATCACAAAGATATTCTCACAGTCCGGTAAACAAGCAAGGGTCGTTGTGCGTCGTAAACAAGCCGATAATGATAACCACGTGCGTAGCGAATAACAAACGAGTGACGACTGCGACTACCTGGCTGGTCGGTGCGTGTGCGGCGATACCTGAGGGTTGAGGGAGGCAGGGGAGGGGTAGGAGACGCAGGACCTCTGTGCATGTCTCGACAAGCCCAAATCGGTTTCCTGTACCTACGCTATTAGCGTAGGTATAATTATTTTATGCGCAATCTAATTAAAAAGGAAAAAAATATATAAAACAACAATGTATCATTAAACCTAAACCCCACGTATTTGAAGTACGTCGCCATAATAAAAAAATGTCTATCCTACTAGATGCTTCAAATGACACTTATTTCAAATCTGTTGGATGGTGGGGACATTTCTTCCCATCGTCCTTTACCTTTAAAAGATCTTATGTTTTAACTATAGTAATGTACCAAGTTTTTCAGTTAACCAGACAACAGTTATACCTATTAAATACTTAATTCTATTTTATTTTATTTTTATTTATTCGGAAAACCAACAACTGCAATAAATAACACTAATGGAAACTATTATAGAAACAGAGAGCCAATTACAGGTCCTCACAAATAGAAATACATTATATAATTTAATAACATGCATTATCTATCACACTTGTACATTTTTTGCCCTTGCGGTACATATAGCAGTTTACCATCATCGTCAAAAAAAAAACAAAAGAAAAACAATTGATTATAAATTAAATTAAGCCATCAATATTCAAAGTGTTTAAATATACCTTTACTACAGAGATGTTGCCCTTTACTCCCACCTGTCCTGTTGAATAGTTCTGTCGGCAGAACTACTGGGATTTTTTTACCATTAGTTCTGTGATCTATAAGACTATGCTTTACACCCTACTTCTATTCAAATTCAATGAAAATCAATGTCAAACTAGTGAAACTGTTTTTCTCGTTTGTTTAGTTAACTGAATTAGTAAGATTTTTATTCAGTTCAGAAATAGAAATTATGACTCAAACAAACATTTTTACTATTTATTATATATACTGATAGTGATTCTTAATCAGTCATGCTAGCCTAGTACCGACCTGGAGTCCAAGCCAGCAATAGAGTCACGTAAGCCAGCGTCTACCTTGAGTAAGCGCCTTGCAGAGTAGCACTGTTAAGCCTGGCTAAGAGGTGACTCTCCTTCGGGTATGTTAGCCTGGTACCGACGGTAGTCAGGACCGTCTTCTTAGGCGCCGTGTAGAATAACCCCGTTGATCCTAGCTTATATAGCTACACGGTGGAAGTTACTCTTACTCGGGTATGCTAGCCTGGTACGGACGGTAGTGGGTGTGTGAAGTTTTTGTCATTCAAGTAGTCATTAATTTTGTAATAAACTGTTTTTGCTAATGTTGTTTGGACGTGATCTTTAAATTGTTTCTCATTTAGATTAATGATATTGTATAAAGAGAATATAAAGGTATCCCGTGTTACATGCAGGCATGCGTTTTTCTGTAAGTGTACCGCAGAATTATCAGCGATGTGGTATGGACCTCAGTCTGTACTGTAGCATTATGCTGCGTCAGAGCCCTTTCAGTGCACAGTAGGTACAGCCCATCGCTAAGTAAATCTTGCTTGCATCAGTGAATTATGTTTTTATTTATTTATTCTGTGTGTTAATTACGTGTTTTATTGTTAGCGAATGTGGATGGTAGTATTGGTAGGGGAAGACCACGGCGAACTTACCATGATCAAGTCGGGGACGTCTTAAAGAAAGGTCAAGAGTACCCTAAACCGACGAGCATGTATGAACAACCTTATGAGAGTGAATGAAGCAAAAGAGGTGTGTCAGGATCGTAGCAAGTGGAAGTCTGTGGGGTCTGTCTACCCCTATGGGAAACAGGCGTGACATTGGTGTCGATTCGGATGTACACCAACTAAACTAAACTAAACTAAAACCAGTTTCGGAGTGGTGCCGTCGCATCGTACTGTTCCAGGGTGAAAGAGATAGTACTACTTTAAAACTGGTTTTAGTTTAGTTGGTGTACATCCGAATCGACACCATTATGTATGTATGTACGTTAATTACGTAGTGTTTAATGTTGGCGTTCATTTATTTCGAGGTACATATTTAAATAAAACTATTTATTTAAGTTGTACTCCTATGAAGCTTCTCTACTCTTGTAGGTACAGTCAGCATAAAGTATATATATTATATTTCAAAGTTCTTTATTCATATAAAAATATTATACATTGCATAACAAATTACAGTCAGTCACACAAGGATCTTAAATTATCTACTTAAAAGGCTAGGAGCGCCTGTATAAGCTATTACCATGTTGTATTTTACTCATCACATCGTGAGATTTAGACATTATGGCAAAATTTCAGTCACAATTTAATGATGTGAAATTATTGTACTAATTTCACTTATATCATCTTGAGGGTAAGACGCATAGACATTTTGCGTAACCAAGTCTAACAACCAGCCTAAGCAGCAGCGACGAGAGCTCCCTCGTCCCCCGCTCATACACAAGTAGTGGGCGAGCGCGAGGAGCTGACGCCGCGCGCGCGTCTCATAAAACTGGTCGTGTGCCCGATCATCCGGTATGTGTGACGTCTCCGGGGGGAAACAAAAGATAGTGATGTGGTAAGCGATAAGTTCCATACCTGTCGATGTAAGGTAAATCTGATTTGGTAGTTAGACATATTTTTGATATAAGTGGATTATTATTATTTCTGTTATTCTCATAGAAGTTTTTAGTTAATTTTAGTATGTATTGTACTAAAAGAGGAAAATTAATTTTACTATGTAATTTATTCAAATTTGTTTTAAAACGTGTATTGAACGAGATTTTCAAGGCTTTATTTTGTATAGTTTGTAATATCTGATAATTAGTCAGGCAGGTGCTGCTCCAAACTGGACATGCATAGGTTATACGTGGTCTAACGAGAGTGGAATAAATTCTCATTTTAGTATTAGCACTTAGTTTACTTTTACGGTTTAAGATTGGGCTTAGTGCGCCCAGCGCTTGAGCGCCTTTAACTCGTAGATTTGTAATATGTTTAGACCAATTAAGTTTAGAGTCCATTGTAACACCGAGATAACGCACGGATGAACTCCAAGGTATCTTCTGCCCTGCCATGATCAGAGTTCGCTTTGGTAGCTGACGCTGTCGGGTAAATAGAATGGATTCCGTTTTTGATGCATTTAGCTTGAGTTTCCATTTAGTAAAATACGAATGTAATTGGTCAATTGCTAACTGTAGTCGGCTTATAATGAGTTCAACGTTATCAGAAGAGGTGTACGAGGCAGTATCATCCGCGAAACATGCAAGACTAGTTCGAGGTTGTACAGGTATGTCGTTTAGATATAACAAAAATAAGTACGGTCCCAAGATAGAGCCTTGAGGAACTCCTGCTGGAACTGTTTGACATGTAGATTTGTTTTGGTCAATAAAAACAATGAATTGACGATTAGTCAGATACGATTTAACTAGTTTTAATAAGTTTAGCGATATTTTTAGAATTAAGGATTTGTGCAAAAGGCCATCATGCCATACAGAATCGAAAGCTTTCTCGATATCAAGAAGGAACAAACCTGTAGACTGGCGTAAATTTAGATGATGCGAAACGTGTTCTGATACTCTAGCCAGCTGCTGTACTGTGGAATGTGAAGAACGGAAGCCAAATTGTTCATTTATAAGTATGAAATTGGTTTCCGCAAGCAGGCGCGTATAGATAATTTTTTCAAGTATTTTCCCAAGGGACGGTAGTAAGCTTATCGGTCGATAATTTGTAGGCATTGTATCATCTTTATCTGGTTTTTTAAGTGCAATAACTTTTGCGGTTTTCCAAGCACTTGGGAAATGACCTAAATAAAGACATCCGTTGAAGATCTTAGTGAGATAGACTACTGCTTTCTGTGAAAGATTTTTTAGTAATGCATTGGTTATACCGTCCATACCTGGCGATTTTCGCGGTTTTAATGATACAAGTACCTTACGTATTTCGGCCGGACGAACTGGTTTTTCAATTGCTGTAATTTGGTGATCGTCTATAGTACGTAGGGAATTTTGTACTTCGGATTCTAGATCTTGATTGGACCTATCCAGGGTAAGTCGCATATTACTTAAAAAAGCAGAAGCTAATAGTTCACATTGTTGAATTTCATCTGTTGCAAGGGATCCGTCAGATTTCTGTAGTGGAGGCATGTTTTGAACCTTAGGTTTAAGTGAATTAGTTAACCGCCAGAGATCACTGCCAGGGTTATCGACTTTTGCAAGCTTATCATTCCAGACCTTATCCTCGTGGGTTTTAATAGAATTAGAAATTATTGTGTTAAGATGGTTGATCACATAGCGGACTTGTCGTTTGTGACTAGACTTGGGTAAACTTTGATCGACCCGGCGAAGGTAATTTTTATATTGGATTAACTTCCTAATGTACCGTGGAAGTTTAGTAAGCTTGCCGTCAGTTGATACACGAGCAGGTACTGATACATCTCTGGCTTTAATTATTGTATTTTGAAGATGGTCGACAGCTGAATCTATTTCTGTTACTGATTTAAAAGTAGATGACGTGAGAACGATGCTATCATCAATAGTGGAACGATACAATTTCCAATCAGTATTAACGTAACAGAAGTGGCGTGTTTTGGGTTTAAAGTTTAAGCTTCCTCCTATACTAAAATACAACGGATAGTGGTTTGATGAGAGTGCAATTAACGCTCGGATATTACTTATGTTAGTTATGTTTTGACAAAGAACTAAGTCGGGGTTTGTTGGCTTGTGATCTGGGTTATAGTTGACTTGTGTTGGAATATTGGGTGCATGGATGACAAATTCATTATTTAGCATATGTCGAAATAAGGTTCTACCTCGAGTATTTGTATAGGAACTATACCAGTCAGCATAAAGTAAGAATTACTTTAAAGTAACAATTTTGAAAGACCTCGAGAGGCTGTGATATCATCCAAATATATCGACCAACTGTTAGAAGCTAAAATTTTTTTACCAAATGTAGCTAATGGCCGATTGCTGTAGTGGAGAGTGACCCTGTCAGCAAAACCAATGGTTGCGGGTTCGGTTTGTGTGATGAATACGAACATTTATTCCCGAGTCATTAAATAAATAAATAAATAAATAAATATCCTTAGACATACACACAGCGCCATCTAGTTCCACAGTAAGCAACTATAGGCTTGTGTTGTGGATACCAGATGGTTGATATACTACATAAATAGTTTTTTTTTTGTAAATAAATACTTATTATAAATGGAAACATCCATAACTCGGGTACACATGTCCGTATTCATCACACGAGTCATTGATTATACAGGTTGTAACGGTTAAGTGTAGTCATATTTTAAGGGCTTGTTCTACCCATCAATACGAACAACTTTTACTATGGGGGCAACTTCGAAATCGCGAAAAAAAAATCAGCTGTTTCATACATTGCATCGGGAGGTTATTGAAATTTTCTATGGAACAGCTCATTTTTTTTTCGCGATTTCGAAGTTGCCCCCATAGTAAAAGTTGTTCGTATTGATGGGTAGAACAAGCCCTTAAAATATGACTACACTTAACCGTTACACGGTGTATAAATATTTATCCATTATCAAAATGGCCTTTCCCCTCGTTATTTAATATAAAAAAACTACACTAAAATGAACTGAAACACACAACACCTGTCGTTTTTCGTCGGGGTTAAAAAATTAACCATAATTGCACTAACGCCTGTTTTTTTTAATTTAACCCCGCCTAAAGGAGGAGGGGAGGAGGGAGGCCTTTGTCCAACACTGGACGTTTTTCGGCTGATATGTTGATGATAAATTCCCGATTACCTCCACCCCTGACTACGAACAACTTTCCACTAGCAACCATAACCCAATTCAGCCGAAAATTGTTGGACTTCAAATAATAATAATAATATAATAAATAATAATAAATATCCTTAAACATACACACAGCGCCATCTAGTTCCACACTATGCAACTATAGGCTTGTGTTGTGGATAACAGATGATTGATATACTAACATAAATTCTTTTTTTTTTTTGTAAATAAATACTTATTATAAATGAAAACATCCATAACTCGGGTACACATGTCCGTATTCATCACACAAACATATGCCCCTAGCGGGATTCGAACCCGCAACCTTTTGGTATAGTGGTCAGAGTTGCTAACCACTACACCAAACAGGTCGTAATATAAACGTGGTTTCAGAATAGTTTACTTTCAAAATCAAAATCAAAAATATTTTATTCAATGTAGGATACAAAAATATCACTTATTGAAAGTCAACATGTTATTTTTTTTAAAACTACATCGCTTCACGAGGGTTTAGGGTTAGGGAGAAGAAGCGACAAGAAACTCCGCAACAACGCATCTTTTCAATTGGTTTCCATCTTTACAATAATATTACATTTTATGTTACATATTACAAAACAAAAGCAATTAACATAACGACCAGCTAACACCAGACCTCCTTATCGCCTAAATAATCATCTATCCTGTAATATTTGAATGGGTAATCGAAAATTTTTTGATCGAATTCGACTATGGGTCCTTGGGGTTCGTTGTTCATAATCAAGAGTAGCATCAGTATGGCCGTAAAACCATCATCAGCCCGTAATCATCCCACTGCAGAGATATAGGCCTTCCCTCGTATAAAGAGGGACTATGGGCCATAAATAAAATAAATAAATAAAAATTATTTATTTGCAAGAATATGGTACAATAAGGTCTTAGTAAATTATTTTCCAAGACATATTCTGCTTTAAGAAGCGTGCAAAATATTATAATATGTGAAGACAGATCATGCATTAAAAATCAATAAATTGGAAAAATATAAATGTCAAAATCTGTCATCTTACAGATCAGAAAGATAATTTAAACAATGAACAAAATAAAATAACAATTCATTAAAATGTCAGTAAAAAAGGCATGCAAATGTCAGTAGCAAGGTTAAGTTAAGGTAGCAAAGTTATGTCCGCGAATAACAGTTTATTCGACTATGCCCGAGGGTGACGTGAGTGTTTGATGAGTGGATAATACAATGTAAAGGTGTACGTAACAGACATACTAATTTCCTAGGGGAGAGCCTGTCAGTTCATTCAAGATATAAACATTTAGTGAGAGTAAAATTTATGTTTACGCTCTGGACTATGATTCAACTGGCTGATGAAATAACTGAAGATTACCTATAGATAAATTTAAAATACAATACGAAGAATGTCTGAATTTAAAAAGAATAGTAATAGTACAGTTGAGTAGAAATATCAATTAAAAAAAAAACGGCGTAGAAATTATTGTTTGCCAGGTAAAAAAAAATTGGTTTCAATATTTTTTTACCTGGCTGTACTTTGTACTTGAGTGCGAGTTGCCGACAAAAATATTTGGTAAAATCGAATGTTGCCAAGTCGCACGATCATGCGAGACTTTTTCGTGCGGGATGACGAACAACCCGTTTTTTTGTTAGATAAGATAAGATAAATCGTTTATTTGCGAGAATACAGTAGTATCATAGATCTTATTTCTTATAAAAGCTCATTGTATTCAACCTGGAAAGTTAGTTACTCTATAAAACAAAATTTCAAAAAATTAAAAAATACAAACAAAAGATTTTTTTTTTTTTTTTTTTAAATATTTCGGACACTTACACCAATCATCTAGTCCCAAACTAAGCAAAGCTTGTGCTATGGATACTAGATAACGGATAAACATACATAAATATTTATATAAACATCCATGACTCAGGAATAAATGTTCATATTCATCATACAAACATTTACCCGTCGCGAAATTCGAACCCGCAACCGTTGGTTTCGCTGACAGGGTCCACTACACCAATCGGTCGTCACATACAATTACATAATAGAGTCGATACATGAACGAATGAATATGGATGTCAAAAACAATTACACATGATTATATTCCTTGACACTGTAAAAACAGTGCTCGAGAAGCCACTTCGTCAGGTTCAATTTGAAATAATTTCCATGCAGCGATTTTAAACAGTCCGGAAGATTATTATACAGAGTGTCCCTGGAAGTATGGATCAAATCGAACAGGGGCATGGGGAAGGTCATTCCCAAACTTTTTAACCCTATGAATGTCGGTGCCATTTTTGACGGTTCAAAAGTTATGATCAATTTTTTACATTTTCATATTATCGAATAGTGCTTATACAAAAAATTTTTTTAAAAGAAAACTAGCAAAGCTATCAGCTTAATTTTTTAATTAAAAATAATTAATTAATTTTTTTTTCTTATTTTTTTTTTTTTTTTTTATTTTTATTTTTTTCAGCTTAAGTTTGGGAATGACCTTCCCCATGCCCCTGTTCGATTTGATCCATACTTCCAGGGACACCCTGTATATATGGAAATACTCGTACACATATTAAACACATTTTTTTCATAAATATAGATACTTATAGCTGGGAGCCTGATATGATAAATTCATATGTTTCGATCTATTAGCAGTTTATAGTACCTATCACATAAGTCGCCTCCGCAAAGTCAGTATTTCAATCAAAAGGTTATGTATTTGTATACGCTTTTTTAATAAGGTTGCTGTTGATATAAAAAATCTTTCTTTCAATACATTTAAAGATACTATAAATCAGAAACTTATTAAAAAAGCATATTATAAAATATCAGATTATTTAGATTATAAACATTCATGGACATAAACAGCCCGTTCGCATAACCAGGCTATTTCACAATTAATAAAGAAATGTTATAATATCCGGCGTCAGTCTTTCCTGAATCCTACAACCTTGGGATCTTCAAGAGCAGGGTGAATAGGCATCTACTGAGATCGCGTGCTTCATCTTCGGCCACATCATCACTTCCCATCAGGTGAGATTGTGGTCAAATGCGCATCCAGTTAATCATAAAAAAAAAAAAAAATATATAAAATAATAATTAATAATTTTGTAACATAAAAACCTCTTTCTTGCTTGTTCTTCTCAGGGGAAAATTGGCTTTTGAACAAGCAGTAGCTTAAAAAATGTAAAATCTAACTATTTTAATTATGCCCTGTGTACCTACAAAATGAAGCATTTTTTGATTTTATTCACGTTTAGTTTTTGTGGTTTTGTAAATTTTCTATTCAAGCTAGCTTGGTTAGCTACCACCATCTTAACTAAGTCTGCCGCCAAACATCAATGTTAATAACATTGTTGTGTTCCGGTTGTCAGTGATAAGATAGCCAGTCCCTCAAATAAGATGGGGTTTCCGGGTCAGTAGGTACGCATCCATCTTCGGCCTCATTTTCACTTAACATCAGGTGTGATGGAGGCCAAGTGCTAACACGTTATGCATAAAACAAAGTCACTATTGATGTCATATTTATATTAATTTTGAACAAGAAAATTGAAATTCAAGAAAAAATTCACATGAATAAAGTCACGACCGAACAAAATCTGTATTCCATTACTGGTGTAACCAGACGTCACGTACAGCTGTGTGACTGTCCCTAGGTCTCCCAAAGGAGTCAGCCCTGTCCACATTCATTTCACATCCAATGCGGTCTAGAATAAAGAAACACTGACGGAACTCATTTCACAATACACAAGGTATAACTAACAATAATTAATCCCAACTATCCCAACTAATATCTTAACTTAAATTAATATATTAACAATGGCTTCTCAATACATTTATGAGAATTTGTTATATGCAAAAAAATATAGTTAACCTTATTCGCTAAAAATAGTGATAGGCACAATGTTAATACAAGGAATAAGAACCAGTTATCTGTTTATGTTCACAAAGTTAGTAAATTTTATATTCCAGTAGACATTAAAAATTTGTCTTTAAATAAGTTTAAAGCAATCATAAAACAGAAATTATTAGCAAAAGGCTATTATAAAATCACTGACAATTTGAATGGTAAGCAAGCCTACATAGCTGTCTGATTATTCATATAATTATCAAATCACAAATTGTAACCCATAATCTGTTTAAAAGAGCAACCCTAGAGTTTCTTGCTCGTTCTTCTCTGGGGAGTCAGTTTTGTGAATGAGCAGTAAATTTAAATGTAATATTAATATTAATAGTGACGTTTTCAAATTTGATTTGAAAATATTATAAAAATGCGAAAGTTTGTGTGTGTGTATGTCTGTATGTATGTTTGTTACCTTTTTTCGATTACCCATTTGTATTACTTTGTAGTAAATCATCCTGAAACCACATTTAGTATGGAAATTCAACAATTTTCGGCTGTATACTCCACTCCTGATTATATATAAATAATAAATAAATAAATATCCTTAGACATACACACAGCGCCATCTAGTTCCACAGTAAGCAACTATAGGCTTGTGCTGTGGATACCAGATGGTTGATATACTACATAAATACTTTTTTTTTTTGTAAATAAATACTTATTATAAATGAAAACATCCATAACTCGGGTACACATGTCCGTATTCATCACACGAACATTATGCCCCTAGCGGGATTCGAACCCGCAACCTTTTGGTATAGTGGTCAGAGTTGCTAACCACTACACCAAACAGGTCGTCACTACCGTTGCCCAACTGGAAATATTAGGTTGTTCTAATTATTTGAGTGGAAATTTGGCATATTTCTGTTTGGTGACAATGCCAATGATTAAGAACAACTTGCGAGGATGCAACAGAAATTTTATGGGTTCCACACTAAAGGTGGTTTCAGAATGATTTAGTTTGTATGGGTAAACGAAATTTTTTAAATCGAATTCGGCTATGGTTCCTTGTGGAAAGTTGTTCCGTAAACAGAAATTACACTAAATAAATTTCACCCTGTCTGTATAGATAAATCTCCAGGTACCTTGGGTACAACTAAGTAGACCTGTACCTTTATGAAGGTAAAACCTAATTTTCCCATAAAAACTACAATCTCCTGTAGAGATGAAATTCTATACTTAAAGTCGTATAAGCTAAATGTGATCATGGATGTAGAATAACTAGAAACGACAAGCTGGACATAGATAATTTTTTTTTTGTGGGCTCTATATCCCAACCAATCACTCTTCTCCCCATTGTGTTATGCTCATAATTCCCGCCTTTTAGTCTAACAAAGATACACTTTTAATTTCCTGTAGGTAATTTTATAGGCTGTGTAATAGAGCACCTGTAGTGATAGAATAAAAATTGTCTATGCCAAGAATGGCAGTCATCGAACGCACTCGCTGTTCCCGCGCGTACCCCTCCTGCGCCGCCTGGCGGCCATCTTAACACATTAAAATAGTTAGAACGCAGACGCTGCTCCTAATTTGATTTTGTTATTTAATTAAGCTTAAAAGGAAAAACCAGTATTACAATAAACATAGTATAATATTAATTGGTGTGCTTATTCAAGAAAGAAACCACATTAACAAGAAATTCTCAAGAAAAATATTTTCTAACAAATCGGCAGTTTGCTTTAAATATAGCATAGGTATTAACTAATAAAATAGACTATTCGATTAAAATTACCAATGTGAATTGCGATAGAATATAATTATTTATCTATCTAAAATAAAACATTGTTTATTAAGTATGTACACATGTAATAAAACATTGTTTATTGAGGGATTCCACCCGTATATAGTTAATATACCGAACATTCGCACTAAGAAGTTCGATTCTTCATTCATCATCCGAACAGCCAAGGCATGGAACTCCCTTCCGGCGTCAGTTTTTCCTGAATCCTACAACCTTGGGATCTTCAAGAGCAGAGTGAATAGGCATTTACTGAGATCGCGTGCTTCATCTCCGACTACATCGTCACTTTCCATCAGGTGAGATTGTGGTCAAACGCGAATCCGGTCAATCATAAAAAAAAAAACAAAAAATGTACATGAAACAATAAATTTATAAAACACAATTAAAAATACCTATATCTTATAGAAAAAATACGCCGTCCAACTCGCTTCCGTGAGGCATAGTACCTAGTACGCTAGCGCTATTACCCCGCTGAATGCATAAGCTTAGCTGCTGAGCAAAGTAGGCACCAGCTCTCACATCTCCAGAGGCGTGGACCAGTCTAACGGATAAATCCTTTACAAATTGTTTCGTGTAGACATTAAAATGAGTTCTTACGAGGTAGACGTGCTTTCGGTTTTAGTAATCATAGATCTTATCTATATCAGGCAGAAAATACAGATTAGTTAGTGTCAGACCAGACCGATTTGGATTAGACAATTTCTTACGACTTGAAGAACTGGTTAAAATTAATCGGCCCGATGTGCAAAAGAACGCTACTCGCTAGAAATATAATTTCACCAGAAATGCGACTAAGCATTACATTTAGATTTTTGGCTACTGGATCGATCCGTATAAAAGCTTGATGTTTCTATGTACTTATTTTAAAACAACAATTCTCTTTTCACGAAAGTTTATAACCTCAAAATTCAATATACGCTGTCGGAGGTTGTCAAAAAATGAAACAAACCCTTCCCCTCTTCACCCGCGCGCGAGATATTCCATCCGCCACGGAAAACAAAAACATTGTGTAAAAAACAGGCGCAGGAGATCCTACTTAACACATTATTTAAACTTTTGTGAATTTCACAGTATTATGAATGGTTAATGGAACATTAATATTATGTGCTTTGTTTCATTTTACCAGCATGCTTTTTTTTATGCACGACGGGTTCGTACTTGACCTCAATCACACCTGATATTGAGTGAAGACGAGGTCGAAGGTGGAAGCATACTGACCCGGAAACCCCAACACATTTCGGGGACTGGCTATCTTATCTCTGCCAACCGGAACACAACAATGCTATTAACATTGCTGCTTGGCGGGCGATTTAGATAGGCGGACATTTTAAAATGCCCTACTACCAACCAAACGATCGGGGATCGAATCCGCGACCTCCGAATCGTAAACCCAATGTCGTTTACATTGACCCACGGAGGCGGTTAAAGTTTTCTAATAAGAACTTTTTAATTTTAACTTAATTGATTTTGGAACAGTGTCATGTATTTCCGTATATGTGCGTGAGTCTTGTATTAGGATTCTGTAGTCTTCGAATCACGTTAACGTATTTAGTCTCCAAGTGAAATAAAATCTAGAAACATTTTTAATTCCATGGCGCCATATAGAGCAAAAGGACAGTACGGCCGCGTCCGGAGGAAATAACCCGGTCTGATAGCGCTGCCTCCTTGCTTCCGTTTCGAATAGAGTAGAGATGCACGGCGTAGGTCGAAAATGTTATATGAGATTCGACCATTCACATAATTACGAGTAATACACTAACCAATCACACGTAAGTTTTATTTAAAAGTATGTTCGATGTTCATAATATGATTTGTATTTAATATCGTACATCGTATCTGACAGCAATACAAACAAGAAATGTTTTTAATACAATCTCCTAAAGGGTCAGGTATCCAAGATATAAGCTATCGAAGTTAAATACTGCTGATGCTATCATATTTTTGATGAGAAAATAATGTATTTCTATTGCTATTTATAAATATTGTACCTACGAACAGTCTGGGACATCAGAATTTATTCGATGTATCCGTTTAAATATTAATATTATTATATTCTTTATTGCACATAAAAAACATGTTGACAATCAGTCGGAAATATTGTACAAAGGTGAGCTTATTTTTATTTATTTAAAATATTGAAGGTATATAATTTATATTATTATTAATTGTATTGTTGGATTTTTTTTTTATTAAAATTAATTACTTATGTGTATTTATCTGACTGCTCTTGAGCGGTGAAGGAAAACATCGTGAGGAAACCTGCATGCCTGTGAAATAAACATTCAAAGTCTATACTCCTTCGTTATACGAGGGAAGGGCTATATCCCTGCCGTGGGATGTTTACGGGCTGAGGATGAATGAATTGGAATAATTTTGACAAATACTTGCATGTATGTTCTTGAACTGTGAGTGTAAGTTGAAAACTATAAAGAAATAAATAAACAAATAATTATTTAAGCGGACACTCCAGGAAGTGACAGTCGGCTTATTGCCGCCTAAGTAAATTATATCTCTCATAAACAAAGCCATAACATGGAAAGCAAGTATGCCAAGGTGTACCTAGTTGATTTAGATTCCGATATTGTAAATATTTTTGTATTGCTAACCGTGATTCGTTTTAATGATTGTGGATAATCTGAGCGACACAAAACTATTGAATCTAAACCGAACTACAACTGAAATGAAACGAAATGAAAATCATTTACCTATTAATGTAGGCAATACAATATGCACTTATGAACGTCACTTGTTTCTTAAACTACCACTAGCTCGGAACGCGACCACTACTGAGAAGAGGTAGCGAGAAACTCAGAGTCAACTTGACGTCCATTTTCGCAGTTAAAGCTTTTTTAATGAGATATATATTATTTATTTGAGTGACAGCGTGTCATTTCATAGGGTATCCCTTTAATCAATGCATACCCTACCTATTACCACAGCGTAACAATTGTAACCTTACAGTTGTGGGAAGACTTTATAGACAAGTTTAGGGTCCCTGCAGCTATCAGACGGATATTCGGTTGGAGCATATAAGTAGATGATAGGTATACGTTGACTGAGGGATGAGCTGCCCTATAGTAAAACAGGCTGCCCACTCAGATTTTCCTCTCACCCCGTACCAGTATATTATTTACACGTATTGAAATTACAATAAAACTTGTTTATTTTCATGCTCTAAGGTACCTATCTCCTCAATTTGTCGTATGCATATAACAATACTAGGTTATAGAAATTATACGAACGAAAGTGCAAGTCGAATTTACTTCCCCAGCCCTAGTTGAAACACTATCTATACGCTTTATATGAAAGCTTGAATAAACTTTTGCTGGTACTTCGTGTTTATTTTCCTTTGTAAAAAGGGCTATTAGGTATGCCTTAGCCTTGAAACATTATAGTTAAATGTAGCGCTAAAGGAATTGTTTCCTTAAATCTCTAGATCCTTTCTATTAACTGAGCAGGGATTAAGGTTTCTGATCTCGATTCGATATAATCGATAAGCGATCTCTAAAATCTCGATCTCTGAACTCTTGTAGATCGATTTTTTTTACATCGATTTAGAGATTGTCATAAAAGTGCTACCTTGAGCCATGCTAATTTTTTGGCGGCAACTCGGCGAGTGATGTTGCATCTTTCTTTTTTATTTCTAATGTTGTACGGAAAAAGTCAGTGACAGTGTACAAGTGATGGGAAGTGTAAATTAATGTGGCAGGCGAAGCCGCGGGCGGGATGCTAAGTCATAACAATTCAAAACATCACTGTGACTTCATTGCGTCGTAGTAGATACTAAGATTTAAAACTATTCTAAAATATTAATAAATAACTACTTTATTTTGTATGTACCG
Organism: Oegoconia quadripuncta; assembly: GCA_949316235.1. Classification (NCBI taxonomy): domain Eukaryota; kingdom Metazoa; phylum Arthropoda; class Insecta; order Lepidoptera; family Autostichidae; genus Oegoconia; species Oegoconia quadripuncta. The sequence continues at coordinate 2,723,126 of OX438758.1, forward strand.
GGGCACACTTAAAATAGTAAGATTTTACATTTTTATACTATTGATAAGAAGTAATCCTTAATACTATGACAACAAAAAGAAGGGTTATTACAGGATAGATGATTATTTAGGCGATAAGGAGGTCTGGTGTTAGCTGGTTGTTATGTTAATTGCTATTGTTTTGTAGTATGTAATATAAGATGTAGTATTGTTGTAAGGATGGAGACTAGTTGAAAAGATGTGTTGTTGCGGAGTTTCTTGTCGCTTCTTCTCCCTAACCATAACACCTTGTGAAGCGATGTAGTTAAAAAAAAGAAAAATAGCATGTTGACTTTCAATAAGTGATATTTTTGTATCCTACATTGAATAAAATATTTTTGATTTTTTGATTTTGATTTTGAAACTATAGCTAATGACAAAAGATTAAAGTGTGTTTAAAATAAGTAGTTTGTTGAGTGAAACATTTTCCCTCGGAGAAATATTTCATAATAATTAAAAAGTTATTGATGGATTTTTTGAAGTTATTGATTAGAAAAAAATAAACATGAGATAAGTCTACAACGAATTAAAATGCGCAGTGGTAATTTCAATTTAGTATTGCACATTTTATAACTAAATGCCTACGCTAATATCTAAAGCAAATTATCGATTTCTTAGAAAACATTTTTTTTTTTTTTTTTTATATGAGAGGGCGGCAAACGAGCATGCGGGTCACCTGATGGAAAGCAATCACCGCCGCCCATGGGCACCCGCAACACCGAAAGAGTCACAGATGCGTTGCCGGCCTTTGAGGAAGGTGTCCACCCCAGAATAAGTAGGGCAGCCTGAGCGATGAGGGATTCTCCAGCAGTGCTGGTACCCTCCTGGGGTACTAACTCTTTAAATACCGCTACCATTCTGGAGAGAGACTGGAAGGTGGGCCTCCGGCGCCCTCGCTCACCGGACGAAGCGCAATGGCAAAATGCCAGTACTCAGACGTCGGTCTTCTGCGAGAGGGTGGTACTTCCCCGGTCGAGCCGGCCCATTCATGCTGCAAGCTAATAGTTTACAGCGTACATTGTTGATCCATGTGCAAAAAATTATTGGAACATGGAACAAGATTATTGGAAGTAAAATACAAATTCACATAAGGCATGATTCCTCTGATGTCATGGTTGATATTTATTTCTTGTTAAGATAAATAAGCGGAACATTAATATTTTCAAAAAGGTTATATATTTAATTTAAAGCCGTGTAGGTATACCTATAACAATCTAATCTTGTAAACTCATTTCCGCTAAATTATTGAGTTGAAATTTTGCACACATATTTGGTTCTGGTGACAATACAATAATGTTGGTAAAAAATCGAAGTACAACCCTAGCTTAACGATTTATAAGTACCTACCAACTACCTATTTATAAATAAATAAAAAAATAAAACTTCTTTATTTCAGACTTTGGGTCCATATTTTGTTAGTAACAATTTACCTTAACCTATGTTAGTTTTTATTTTCATTTTACAAAAATGCGAAAACTTCGATGCTGATGATTTATAAACTATGTTGGATTTTTGACGGAAGTTACATGTTATTCTTAGTATGACATCTAGCCCATTCCTAATAACAGACGCGGTGCATTTTTTTTAACATGTCAAACATTTAAAAACAATCATTTACAGGTAAAAAATTGCGTCTAGCGCATCTCCTCAAGGCGGCATTGTGCCCAACAGGCAAGCAGCGTTCCCGCGTTGAATAGCGAGAATTATTCTCTGAGCTAGCAATCCGCCCTCTGCGGTCACCAGAAGCCTCGATGAGACGCGCTGACAGCTCTTGGACCAGGCGTTTTGTCTCAGGGCCCCAGGGTCCCATCGTCTCGACCCCAACCGTTACGAAGACGTAACCTTCCTGTAGATCCTGGTATTTACGTGATATTATAGATTGTAATATATGTAGCGTGTATCGGAATGCGGCTGGATATTCTACACAAGAAGATTAATTAGCTTGCCTCATCCAGGGATCGAAACGCGATAATCACCAAAAAAGATTACCTACTTCCATGGCACCAATCGATAGAGTCAAAAATTAGGAATAGTGTCGCTAATAGATATCGTGTCAATTCTGAAGACTCTAATCTCTAAACGAAATCTCTATACGATACTAGGGCCCGTATTAATAAAGCAATCTCAATACAAGTCTTGAAGTTGTATAATCCGAGATCCGTCTTAAGAAGTTGACGCTATCTCAAGCTCCGTGCTAATTTATAAACCAATGAGGTCTACTCAGCTGAGATCACTTCTCAAGTATTCGCCTCAGCGGCGAATGAATGATAGTCTTGAGTTTCGTTTATTAATACATGAAACTCTAAAGTGTGTAGGTACTGCTTGAGTAAGCATGTGCGTTTCAGATCTCAAGTTAGGTTTATTAATCAACACGTTTACTTGATACCAGTCACAAGACTGTTCTCAATCTTGAGAATGGTTTATTATTACGGGCCTAATAATGTCGTGCCTCATGCACTTCGTACCCCCCTGGCGCGTCCTCAGTTCCTACCGAGAGTGCACAATGGAGATATGCGCGTTCACAGACATCCCGTGTTTTCGTTGTTATTTTGTTGGAGTGTTTGTTAAGAGGTGAGTCAATTTTTAATCGCCTCCGTAGCTCAATGTATACAACATTAGGCTTACGAGTCGGAGGTCGTGGGTTCGATTCCCAGCGGGGTACACGTTTAAGTCCTCGGTTTGGCTGGTGGTAGGGCATTTTAAATGTCCGCCTGGCTAGCTACCACCACACTTATCTAAATCTGCCGCCAAGCAGCAATGTTAATAGCATTGTTGTGTTCCGGTTATCAGAGATAAGATAGCCAGTCCTCCAAATGTCTTGGGGTTTCCGGGTCAGTACGCTTCCACCTTCGACCTCATCTTCACTTAACATCAGGTGTGATTGAGGTCAAGTAGGCACCAACGCGATGTGCATAAAAAAAATATTATTACTCTCTTAGAATATGAATTTACATGGTAAAAAAACTATATTATTATGTAAAAATACTAATTTGTGTGCAGAATAAATTTTAATTAATCATTTGCGTCCGTTTTTGTTTATAATATAAAATGATTGAGATTGATAATTCAGCGCTTAAAGCGCGGTTATCCAATACAAGCGAGAATTGTCGAAATATGGAAATTATATGGCAAATTAATTTTTTTAAAGAGTGACCTTCGCAAAGTTGGGTTCGGTCGGGTCGCAAAGGTCACTCTTTAAAAAAATTGATTCAGTTGGCTCAACCATCTGGTTGAGCCAACGTCCAAAGGGTCCACAAGACATGAAGACTGCATTAGCGGTACTATTTTTTTATATATCTACATGTGAAGTCTCATGTACAGTCGGCAACACAATTAAGGTAGCAGGCCTTTCTTTATAAAGTCGTAGGAGAAAGTGTAAAGGGAAAGTAAATTAGAATGTACCCAGTTTCTGGAAGGTATTGATTTCTTTGACATTTATTTAATTTCTGAACATGTTTCATATAATATTGTTTAATGTCTACCGCTACAAATATTTGCATGTCGTGGTTACTTATAATTAAGGTGGCGCATGCACTGTGTACAATTGCGTTTTTGCCACATTGGACTGGTATGTGTCAATCTTGTTAGTAATCCTAAAAATAAATAAATAAATAAAATAAATAGAATAAATCCAACCCGTCTCTTCCCGTGGGAGTCCTTAAAGGCGACTAAGGGACTTTCCACCGAAAAACATCTCATCTCATAAGCCCTCATGTTTCGGCTGTTTGACATATACATCCATACATACATACAGCCAGTAAAAAACCCCATCCGTGTGAATGCTATGATCAGTTTACACAAAGTCACTATGTCATTTAAGGGGAAATGTATACACTTTTATAACAAGGTTCCAGTGGACATTCAAAATTTACCTTTTTTTTTAATAAATAAATATTTCGGACACTTACACCAATCATCTAGTCCCAAACTAAGCAAAGCTTGTGCTATGGATACTAGATAACGGATAAACATACATAAATATTTATACAAACATCCACGACTCGGGAATAAATGTTCGTATTCATCACACAAACATTTACCCCTCGCGGGATTCGAACCCGCAACCGTTGGTTTCGCTGACAGGGTCACTATCCACTACACCAACCGGTCGTCAAATTAATTCAATTTAATTATTTTAATTTAAATATATTCAAAGCCATCATAAAACAGACATTATTTACCAAAGGCTAATTATAAAATTTCTGACTATCTGGATGATAAGCATGGACATAGACCGCTCGGCGATATTCAGTCTAATTATACAATATAATATAATTGTAACCCAAACATATTTAAAAGAGCAACCCTTGAGTTTCTTGCTCGTTCTTCTCAGGGGAATCAGCTTTGTGAATGAGCAATAATGTCAAAAACTTTAATAATTAGATAAAATATGTGACGTGTTCAAGTGATAATTTTTATCCTACGAATTAAATATTTTTTGATTTGATTTGATCTTTAAAACTTCATCTTCACTTATCAGTAAAGTTAAGTTACTCCAACCACAAAAACATCACAAACATTGGCAAACTTGGTGGTCTGTCCCGTCTGCAGCGTGCTGACAAAGCTGTCCCACCAGGATGCTCTGGATGGAAATCGATACCTGTATGCTTCCCAAACCCTTTCGTTATGACTCTGATGTCTCCCAACATCCGGTCTAATTGGCTGACGGAGTTGCAGGTGACAAAAAAATAATACAAATCAAATTTAAATAATTTTATTTCTTATTCCTAAATCATTTATAACATGCATCCACGTATCGACTAACACGTAAAAATAAGCGTCTTTCTGCTACAAAAAAACAACATTTAGGTACATTAAAAAACACAAAAATGTTTATATCAAAATACATTTGAATAAGTCCGTCTGTTCTGTTCCTTGCTTCATTTAATAACACACAAAATATTTACCTTCGTCATTTATTCTTTTCAAATAGACGGCCCCACACCTTTTGTTGTCCTTTAGAATTTGACGTTATGAAATCGAAAGTGACATGTTTGATAGAATAGCTATTTATAAGAAGGCATTGTGTCAGTTTGTCGAAGGATATCCAATAGTAGACCATTAACCATTCTTTTTTATAAGCAAACACGCACTGGTCCTACCCAGCATGTGAAGTAATTGTCATATAATTTATTATTGAGCTTTTATAGTGTTTGGATCATCTAACGGAAGCTAGCTCAGTTGTTTTCTTGAAGTGGTTATTAACAATGACAAGATATGAGTGTTTTTACCATAAGGAAAAAATAGGGCATATTAGGTAAGTGGCATACCTAGTTTTTTTTTTTCAAAATCATCATCCACCCACGCGATATTGATATGCGACTGGCGGGATTCGTAGGGTTAACAATGACAAGATTATTAAAGTGACCAATGTCAGCAACAAACCATAACAAAGATGTTTTTACCATAAGGAAAAAATAGGGCATATTAGGTAAGTGGCATACCTAGTTAATTTTTTTTTTCAAACGCGATATTGATATGCGACTGGCGGGATTCGTAGGGTTCTTATCATGCGAAATTTATTTGGAACTCGTATTTACTCCAAGTTTTTTTAATTTATTTATTTTAATGATATGGAATAGGCTACAATCACGATCATCAAGTGACTCAAGAAACACATATTTCGATGATGGTTTTGAAAATAAAAATTGAGCTACCTATGCTAATACCTTCTATTCTATTTCACTTACCTAGTATGCCCTATTTTTTCCTTACAGAAAATAATCATTCCTATTCCCTAGCACAAGGAAGTAGCTTGAATCACGTGGGTAATAACTATTTACAACAAAGACAGTTAGCTGAGCTTACAGTAGCTATAACCATTCATACCACAATATAGCTAGCTGTGTTGTTGAATTGGTTAATAGGGCTAAGTTTCAAGAATTATGTAAGAACTCCTATTGGCGTCATAAAAAGAGACCCTTGCTGGTCCATGCTCATGTTTCTCTAAACGAAATACCTATTCACAGAAGTGAACAATTAGAAATGTACAATCTGGATACTTGGATGAGCAATGTGGATCTATTCAACTGTATGAAACCATATATTCAATAAAGAATAGTAAAGGTCAGGGCTATTAGAAGGTAGAAAGTGCTATCTTTGACGTGAAGTAAGGAACAGATCATCTGTTAGCCATGTCAATGTTCGTAAGACGTTTTTGTGCGATATTTGACTATTCACTTATTTGTGTTCAACTTGAGATATGCTTTTTATAGACATTTTGTTAATCTCCACCTGGAATTATTGTAAATATCATCTTAATTGCATCTTCGAAACACTATGACACAGAGATGAAAGAGCAGATTGTGAAACCCAACATAAAAATGAGATTTGCCCTATCCCAGGACAATGGAACATGAAGGCAAAGTACCGCAAATATTACTCTAGATTGTTTTTTTTTTGAACTTTCATAAAACGTCGAGGTTGAGATAAAATTTAAAAAGAGACATTGGTGTTGATTTCGTTCCTGACACTTTAAATTAAAATTCAGTCAGTCTTCCCTTTCTAACGTAAAGGATGACGTGACAGTTTATTCCTGATTAATTTCATCAAAATATCAAAAGTTTTTAGAGAGCACGTGAAAAACAAATAAAACTAATTAAATTCATTTGAGGTTATGATTTCTGAACAAAATAAAGTGCCAGGACTAAAATGTCATGTTGTCCTGTTCGTGTAATCATGATAAGAAAAGGACAGGACTAGTTAAATTTTATTTAATGGCATGTTTGATGGCATTGTGTCCAGCACTAGTAAACGTTTATGTCGTGACAGACAATATTTGTCCTGCTCATTCTCTTTGACGAAATAGACAACTATCCCACTCTCATTCCTATGCTACGAGGGCTGCTTTATCTGGACGTATCTGTCAAGCGTGGTCCAATTTGAATGCGTTTTTTGCAGCGGATCTATGTTAACGGTACATAATATTTCCAATATATTTTTACTTTTGTCAATAAAAGCATATCAATGTCGAACAGTAGTATGTACAATAGGCTTCAAGAGTGCATATCCCGTTCCAGCTTAAGCGATTAAAATTATTAAAAATGTCGTTGAAATTCTGAAGGAAAACGTAAATAAATATCCTTGGACACAGCGCCATCAAGTTCCACACAAAGCAACTAAGCTTGAATACAAGCTACTATGGCAGTATACTATGGCGCGGCAGAGGTAGGCCCAAAAAGCCATAGCGTGATGAGCTAGACACCTTCAGCAAGGAGTGCTGGACAAGCATGTGGCAAAAAGGGGAGGTTTTTGTCCAGCAGTGGCCTAGTTTTCACACTGCTTACAGGTGAAAACATCCGACCGTCGTGTACACATGTCCGTATTCATTATACAAACTAGCGAGATCCGAACGCGCGACCTTCTGGTATAGTAGATTGTTTCTAACGACTACATGGTTGTATTAATTTTAATTCTTATGCAGTTCTATGTTGCCTTAAAGACAATGACGTTCGAATTTACCTAAATCGTTTAAGCTGGATTGGGTTTCAACTTTAGAAACCGATTGTACAGTCGCCTGGAGGTAAAAGTATACCTCTTATTCCCGGTTCGCTCAATACAAAACAAGCCATGGGAGTCAAAATTTCACGTTCTGACAACAATGGTTTCTTTTGTCTTACACGACATATTGTAATGAACGATCTAAATGTAGGGAATATACAAAATAGTTTATTTTGCACCAATAATCTCACAAACTTTTACAATTATGACATTAAAAGGTATCAAGAAAAAACATGGTGACACTTCCAGTGTACAAACTAGGTAAAATTATTTTAATTGTATTTTAGGCCCCGGTGTCTCCCCGCCCTAATGTTGAAGCTGGTCAAAACAGACGAAACAATATATGAGGGTATAGTTTTAGCTGCAGGCAACTGTACTATTATGTTGTGCATATAGTATAGACGACCTGTTTGGTGTAGTGATTCAAAACTTTACTGCTATACCAAAAGGTTGCGGGTTCAAATCCCGCTAGCGGCATAAGTTTGTATGATGAATACAGACATGTGTACCCGAGTTATGGATGTTTTTCATTTATATATGTATTTATTTATAAAAAAAATGTATCTGTGTAGTATATCAACCACCTGGTATCCACAACACAAGCCTATAGTTGCTTAATGTGGAACTAGATGGCGTTGTGTGTATGTCAAAGGATATTTATTTATTTAAACGTCTTACGAATATTCACATAACTAAACATACTATTATGGCACGAGTTTCAGCATAATTCACTCTTGTGAAATTGTGAAAAAACATCAGAAAATTTCCAAAACTATTCGACTGGGTTATACAAAAACTTATCGTGTATCAGCATCAATTATTTATTAGCTATCAAGGTAGTTAAGTATACAGAGTGTTTCGTAAGTACTGTATGTATACAAGGTAACTTCATCCAAGTGTGGTGAATGTGGAATTGTTGAGGATGTAGACCACATTCTTATGGAGTGTCTTCGGAATGAGGCGGAACGGTCACAGTACTGTTACTAGGGGCATCCCAGAGTAGACATAGCAACATGTAATAGTGCGCTGGCTTCCCCCACATCGGCGGAAGCCAGGGCACTATATCAAATGGTTGTTATGGGGATAAAGCGTAGATATTATATACACATCTACGTTTTATTAGATAGGTACCACGTTTTGCTGTGTTGAATAGGCGAGGTCCTATGAGGGTGTCATTTTCCCGTGGGACAAAACCCTCTAAAATATAAGGAAAAAAAAGTACCCTGTGAGAGGGTGTAGGTGACCTTATAATTTTGATAAACTATTTCTGGGAAACCTTTGATCGCTTTTTCATTTGCCATTTGTGCAATTAAGATAATTTTTTTTGTTAAATATTCCTGCATAGTGCTGTTAAGTTAGATAGCTAAGTTTGACCCCCAAAAATGTATTAAACCACTCCCATTAATTTAAAAATAGTTTACTTAATGTAAAATTTGACTTTTGTGGGTCATCTGATAGATCATAAGGTTATCTACACTCCCTTACAGAATTATCGTCAACTTACGGGACACCCTGTATATAACTTATTTAAGGCTGTATCGACCCTACCGGCTAGCAAAGTCGCAATTTCTATCATTCCCGACACAATTTCCATGTTTTAAGAAATATCAATAATGTGTAATTTAAAAAAGTAAAACACGCTAAAATTATATCATCCACCTCCTGGCTCCATCGTCCGGCCCTCGACACCAAATACAATATATTGGACCCGTCAAAACGAATCATATGGCTTTGATGTGTAGTTTCAAAAATATTGCGACTCTAAATTAGTAAAAGCAATTAAAAATGAATTACTATTATCATACAAAGTTTGATCGACGACTGCTCGGCTAAACACCCAGACTGTGCCCCCAGGGGTACGACGGATAAATTCGAATGCCCCGTTATGCCCCTTCAGTGGTCCAGAAGGGAAATTTTTGAGTTACCTGTCGTGCTCCTTTTAAGTTATGAACACATTGGAGGGACAACTAAAATGAAATTATCAATGTTAAATTATTTTTCTACTTAGAAATTAATTTGTTATTCTTACAAAAAATTTATTTGTATTTTTTGTTAATTTCGGTGACTAATAAGTAGATTTTATTGTAGAGATACTATAAGTTATTTGAAGTACTCTTCAGAGTCGAGTGCAAATAAAATGGTCATCATGTGTTCCATCCTTTGTAGGGGTAAAGTGGAACCATAAATATAAAATGACATAAGATGTGCCAAACCACCAAAGGAGCACTACAGATCATACAAAATTTACCCGTTCTTACAAAATTTACCCGTTCTACCACCAGGGGCACACTTTGGGAGTTCAGCGGAGCGTTCGTCGTTTGATTGTGTATTGTTTCATGAATACTTTTCGAAAAGGCGGAAAGGACAGATTTTTTTCGTATTATGCAAAACGTGTTCGCGCTTGACCTCAATCACACCTGATGTTAAGTGAAGATGAGGCCGAAGGTGGAGTTTACTGACCCGGAAACCCCATACTTTTTGGGGGACTGGCTATCTTCACTGACAACCTGAACACAACAAGGCTATTAACATTGCTGTTTGGCGACAGACTTAAATAAGATGGTGGTAGTTACTAATTGCGATGTTACCAGTCGATACAGCCTTGAGAAAAACACACCATAACAAAAATTTTTCTTAGAGCCCAACACTTGATGCGGACTGTACAGTCGGCGTAAGTAATAATTAATCATACACGGCCACAGATTTATAAACTAAAGGGAGATATGCTAAGGGGGCGTGGCGTGGGCGAACGCAATAAGCACAAAACAGAAACAAACGCGGGCGCCGTTGATTAGTCGTGACCACAATTACGTACCAAGTGCATCACATATTTTTTTCCGAAATGCAAGTTGTTCGGTGGTTTATCGACAAGCAAATCCCTATATCGAGACGTCAAATTGTCAATGTAGTTGTGCGTCTTTACGTTGCGGTTTGCCGTTACGCGATTGGCTCGCGTTGCTTGTGTTGATTGTAATAGTGTGAGTGAGCGCGTGTTCGTATTGTGGTGCATATGTAGTTGTAATTTTCGAAGGCGACAGCCGGACTTGAATAACTAGGCAGTGAAACCATATCTCCCTTGTATATAAATCTGTGTACACGGCTGTCCTACATGATTCATTGTAGAAGCTGCCTGGACTATACCAAGCGCAGCTTTACTCACCCGTGCTAATTTAATGGCTTATTTCCCGTAAGTGTATTTATATACATAGTAAATACTACTTTCACGAATTATTCTTATCCCCAAACAAAACAGTCAACAATTTTTTTTTTTAGACCATATTGCCCTCAATCACACCTGATGTTAAGTGAAGATGAGGTCGAAGCTGGAAGCGTACTGACCCGGAAACCCCAACACATTTGGGGGACTGGCTATCTTATCCCTGACAACCGGAACACAACAATGCTATTAACATTGCAGCTTGGCGGCAGATTTAGATAAGATGGTGGTAGCTAGCCAGGCGGACATTTAAAATGCCCTACCACCAACTATCTTATCTCTGACAACCGGAACACAACAATGTTATATGTACAATACACAAATATTAGTTGCTTTACTGTATTCGAGTTGTACTTCTGCAAAAAGTGATTGGACAAAAGGCGCCGCGCCGGGGATTCCCTGAGGTCGCGTAGTCGCTCACATTAAAATGAATTTGCACGGAGCGTAGCTTAGGCGCGTGTGTGCATTACCGTTTTTGAACTAATTTTTTTTTTTCTAATTTTATTTATTAATAGTAATACAAGGTAGCAGTGGTTATGAGTCATAGATAATGGGTGAATTAAGCGACTTTCGGGAATAATGCCAATATATTAGCACCGCGTATACCTAGAACAAGCCGTATGCTGCAATTAATCACTTAGCCGACTGCACACGTTTCCCTTTTCACTGTATTTAGTCGGAAGGAAATACAAAGGCGAAAGGTGGATAGGTAACGTGACTAGAAATATTTATTTTAACGAAAAATGTTCGACTTTCCGTAGAAAATTACTGATAATATGGACAAGTAAAAAAAAATTTTGTAAGCACATTATCGCAATTGATAAGTATCTAATGGCCGTATTAATAAATCGATTTTGAGATTGAGATCGGGTCTCAGATACCGTTTTAATGTGCAACAGATTCTCAACCGTAAACTTTAAAAAAAAAATACGTCTTCCATCCGCGTTACCTAATAAACCGCTTTCGACTTTGTACCCCTAACAATTAACGTTGCATTGTCACGTTAACATACCATGAATAAAATAAATTATAAAGCGGGAGAAACTAGAAACCAAATTGGCAAATAGTAACCTCTGCTTTCAACTTTCTACTGCGAACAGAATACTGAGTTTAACCTAAAATAATCTAAAATGATATTTAAACTAATTTTAAGTGGATACTCTTACCTTTAAGATAAGAAAAGGATAACAATACCTTTTTAGAACTGTCAAAAGCCGTAGTAAATTTTAAAAAGGTACGAGTACTTTATGTTTTTGCGACGCATCACCTTCACCGACTACCCCACGATGGATTAATGTTACCTCTTGTAGCCTAAACGGCTTGATCGATTTTAAAGCGCTGGTGTCGTCATAGTATCACATCATATATTATGTTAAATAATCCAACATGGCGCTCGCAAAATACAAAATGGCGCCTGTTTTTAAGCATTCCAGCGATTAGATTGACTTTTTATATAGTGCTAGCGTTTTGTTGTATATATTATCGGCAATCTATATAATCCGGTATTCTATGGAATACCTAGGCATTCCATGGAACGGATAAAACGTTCAGGCAATGTATAAAATGTAATTTATTCCACACTTTACCTAGGCATTCTGTAGAATACTGAATGAACAGACGGTAATTGTGCTGAATTGCAACAAAAAAAAGACCTAGCAACGTAATAAACAGCGTGTGATTTTTCTGACAAGCGAATCTCTCGAAGTATCTTTCACCGATACTGATGAATTCAGTATGATTGTAGCTCAGGTAAGTATTTTATTTCATACTTTACCTGGTTTCCTAATTGCATTCTATACATTTCCTAAGTATTTTATACATTACCTGGGCATCAGTACATGATTAACGATACATAAAATATTTCAAACATTGCCTTGATGAACTTGGTACGTATTCTATATAGAATAACTGAATTACACAGTTTGCCGGTGACATATATATATACTTTGATATCGATATAATAAACGTCTCAATTGTCGTCGCCATCGGCGTTTTACTTTCAAAATCAACTACGGCATTCGGGACCCGTATGCATATTGTGCGATCACGTAAAATAACTTAATAATCTATATTTAAAATGTCACATGAAAAATATTGCACGTTTCACTGTTCGTAGGCCACAAAACACTGGTTGAGTTAAATACAAAAAAAAAATATCTACAAATCATTCTGGCAAATAAATAATTCTAATTCTACAATTGAAAACAAGTTTCACCGTCGTTGTAAAGTAAAATAATGGCAAGAATAACAATATTAAAATAAATTAATATAAATTACTTAAACATGTAAAACTGAGTATTATTGGAATGAAAACGTAACGTTTTCAATGAGTTTAAATTTAAATTCGAGAAATTGTCTTTTAAAGTATTACACGTCATTGCAAAATTAATAATAAACCCCCTTTGTTAATAAAACAGTATACTAAACATATATATACGACTACATCTAAACTATAAGGGATCCACAAGTATCGATACTACCGATCAAGTGGCGTCCTACTCGAGCCTGTAAGTGCAGGCGAGATGCCACTACGTCAACAGTATGAACGCAGCCGTATCTCGCGTTCACAAATCGTCGGCAGTGAGCGTGTTTGTTAGCGGGAATCAAACCTAAAGCAATTGAGTTATTTACAATGCTTCAGTTAAAAATCAGGTTTTTTTATTATTACGCCCCAAAATAGCACGATTTTAGGCAACTATTATGCAAAAACTGTGATGATGGCGTTACGAATTTCAGTACGAATATAAAATTATATTAATAACCTATCGAACTATAACTACGAGTATAACATACCCAATTTACAGGTCACATTTCACGATGAGATTTTGAGAGAGTTACTCTTTCTAGCGCTATCTAGCTTGCCGAAACAGAAACTATCACCCATTGCTAACAACTGAATTATCAGAGTTACTGTCGAAAACTCTCATCGTGAATGACATTAAGCTAGCGTTATACGGGCAAAAATATAACTTATCTTAAAAAGAGACACGATATTTTGCCGTAAACGGGCAAACTTCCATACCCGTATAAAAACCAGACAAGAGTTTCAAGAAATAGATCCTTTGATATAACTGGTGGTCAATTAAGACGAAACGCCTCGTAAAATGTTACAGATATAAAATAAGAAAAGATGGGAAGCGCCTCGAAAAGCACGACGACCCTAATAACTATTGCACTAAACTTGATAACAATCATGCGCATGCGCACCTTTAAAATCAGTGTCGTGTAAAAATTGCTCACTTACGCACGAAGTCGAAAACTATTACGAATATGTACCTATATACTATGACAGATATCTTATCTATAATAATAAATACGATGTTATCCTCATCACATACAGTTGAGATATTTGTATAGCCTAACTTCAATAAATATAACAACTACATACAACGTCATCAATGATTGTGTTGTGACTATTTTACAATAATGATATTGAATAATTTTTAAAACTACGCGTGATATAAGTAATGCGACTTATATAATAAGTTTACACGTTACAAAATAACATTGGGGTGCAATTTTTCAGGTCAAATAAGAGTGAAATTGCACCAAGACACGTCAATAGATAATAAATAAAAATTAAGTGTACACTTTTATTTGGCCCGAAGCGTATAAGAGTATTTGTAGAAAAAATATTAGCGTCTATCTTATATGACTTTATAGCTAGTTGCCTTTATAATTTTTATATCAATCAAAGCCCCACAGCTAGTGGTCCGAATGGGATTACAGAGACAGGGCAAAAGTTGTTTATCCTTACGGTTCGGTTCAAATTACATGAGAGCACAGTCCTTTTAAAGTTTCGATTACATCGCTCACTCCATTCATGCTTCGAACCATAAGGGCTCCATGAAAAACCAAGAATAGTTTCCGTAATAGCGTTTGTTTAAAAAATCTGTTGCATAATATGTGTGTAAATGTGTTATGTACCACGTAGAAGTTAAAGCAATAAGTAATGTCCACAACATTATAGCTTGAATGGGACTAAAAATTGAAATAAAACTAACTTCAGACTTAGTATATCTCAGCGAAGTATATTGTTCTATAGATTTCAGCGTAATACTCGAGCTGAAGTACAAAGCCTTTAAACCATTCTAACGAAACAGTTCGTGCGTATATACCCAAACCCATCTTTATGTTTAACGGAGTAACCCAAGTCCTATGTAATCAGCCTGGGAGCATGTAGTCCATGACATAGTATAAAGAAATATAGTGGTAACACTCGACGGTCGCGACAAGTCAGTAGTGAGACGCTTTTGTACCCTCTGCCTTCGGAGCAGTACCACAACGTTGTTCCACGCCGTGGTAATATCCGATAGGATGTCAAAACTCATTCGAACTCGCTCAAGCTGAGGCTATATTGTTTTACGTACTCTCTTTATTAATCGACTTCGAAAAAACGAGGCAATTCCAATTCGATGGTTTTTTTTATGATTATTTTTTTGTTTGATAGAGTTTACTGCCACAGTGTTAAGACTTTACCGAAGTCGGTTGTTGTGCCAATTTATTTACGGTTCAATTATTAACGATCTCGGGAATGTGAGAGAATTTTATATAGGTATAAGTTGCTAACTTGAAACACAAAGAAATTACTTGTAAATGTAACAACCCTTAGTTCTTCCGCCATGTCTAGATAACACGTGCGACCTCATAGGTGATTACTCACTATTATTTTTCTTCACACTATGCCCATATATACCCGTATGGACTATGTTTTATAGAGTAGGCCTATGTGGGCCACATACTAACGGAAGAGATCGACTTGCCCGTTCTTAGCTATCAGCTTTTACAATGTCCACCCAAAGCCAATCAGTACGTTTAATGGAGTAACCGAAGTCCTATGTAATTAGCCTGGGAGCGTGTAGTCCATACAGCCGTCGGGCTAGAGGAGGCCGATGTCTTGGCTCGTCGTCCGCCTTGGGGGCCCAGTCCTGCAGCCGAGCTCCACCGGCCAGGCGATGAGTGAGCCGGTGCGCTATGGAGAAACCACCGCTGCCTTCCAGTTGAGTGAGAACTATGATCACTTGTCTGTAAAAAAATAAATAAATAATAAATATCCTTGGACTAACACACAGCGCCATCTAGTTCCACACTAAGCAACTAAGCTTGTATTTTGGATACCAGATGGTTCGCATACTACACGAATACATTTCTTTTTTAATAAAAATAAATAAATAATAATAAAATAAATAAATATTTGGGGCACTTAAAACAATCGTCTAGTCCCAAACTAAGCAAAGCTTGTACTATGGATACTAGATAACGGATAAACATACTCGGGAAAAAATGTTCGTATTCAGCATACAAACATTTACCCCTCGCGCGATTCGAACCCGCTACCGTTGGTTTCGCTGACAGGGTCAGTTGAATCTGCGACGAACGAAACGCGGTAGCTTCACTCACCATTTATATCTTATATATTTATTTTGTAAAATCGTTAAAATTATCTAAACTTATTCGAAGACGTTATTTGTATTTGGCTAGAGTTTATTATCCAATAATACAAAGAAAAAGGCGAAAGGAACGAGCGTATGCTGACCAGATCTCCAATAATGTGTAATTATTGTGCACGAAAGAATAAAATAGATAGATAGATAAAGCGTTTATTTGCATATCACCGAAACACATACAAAAATATTCGACGCAACAATAATTCTGCTTGGTGTTATTCTTACAAAATGTAGCCTTATTTCACAGTAATAAAAATAAAAACTAAAATTAAGTACAACTGTTACAACTTATAATAGAGTTGTATGTGTTTCTGTACCACAAATGGGCCATCGCTCAGTGTGGATCCTCACCTATAGCGGTAAGACACTGATTTTCAGCTAGGGCCCTGACGTACAAATAGACGTAATACTAGCCTGTGCAAGGGCGGTACGGAGTCGATGGTCTTCAGCTCCCCACGCGTGGAGACCACGTTGTAACTCTCCTGGCAGTCGCACTTCACGTGGATCCATTTGTCGGTGTGGCGGTTCTCCACCATCACCACTAGGCCGGCCCAGCCCTGAGGAATAAACGACTTCTTTGATTGTTTTCGAGACCGAACCGCGAGTTAGTTACCTTATATCTGAGAATATCATTCATCTGACTGAGAAAAAAATAATGATCACATAAAAGCAACATTAGCAAAGAAAGGATATTACAAAATTAGTGACTATCAGAATGACAAACACGCTTGGTGGACTTCGAACAGCTCTCCAAAATTATAAAATTGTATTATTTTTTTATTTTTTTTATGCACGACGGGTTCGTACTTGACCTCAATCACACCTGATGTTAAGTAAAGATGAGGTCGAAGGTGGAAGCGTACTGACCCGGAAACCCCAACACAATCGGGGGACTGGCTATCTTATTTCTGACAACCGGAACACAACAATGCTATTAACATTAATTAGTTGTGTACTTTGAATAAAAAAAAACTTCCATTACCACAGATGATTTCCCTTTCCGAAGCGGTAGTAGCTTGGACATACTGACTGACAGATAAATGCAATAAGCCCTTTTAATATTTGCAGTAGATTTAAATTGACATTCAACAAATGATATCATGTCATCATCAACACCAGCCCGTAAACATCCCACTGCAGGGATATAGGCCTTCCCTCGTATATGTGGGAGTATGAGCCATAGTCCACCACGCTGGCCCAATGCGGGTTGCAGACTTCACATACCTTTGATTTTTATTTCTCAGGCATGCAGGTTTCCTCACGATGTTTTCCTTCACCGTTTAAGAGCAGTCGGATAAATGCACATAAGTAATTAAATTAAAATTTAAGAACTCATTGGTACATGGCCTGCGTGAGAATCGAATCTGGACCTCCTAAATTGGGAGACCGCGTCTTAACCGCTGAGCCACCGACGTTCGTTAATATCTGAATTAAATGCTTGAAGTTTGACACCGGTCATTGCGAAAGAGGTAATTCAGAAGTCTTGGTGGATCATGGTTGAGGGGAAGAAATACCGCTGTGAGATATATCCGCCTTTGTGCACAGTTTTAAGTAAATTTGTTTTGGATTTTTTTTCTTTTGTACAATAAAGCGTTAATAAAGAAATAAACTTAAAATTATATCTAAAGTGTCATTAACTATGTAAACAAAAGACGATCTCAGATCTCTCTCGTACTTACTTGTTTTTTTACTTTCGGTATTTTATTATTCGATATGGTTTGACATAAGCAGTAAGTGAGAGTCTTGCCCATCACTAGTAAAATCATCATTCAGAGACAATTTCAATATGGCGGTTTGTTTACATAGCAAGTTCCAGAATAAATAAATAATAAATATACATACACACAGCGCCATCTAGTTCCACACTAAGCTACTAGGCTTGTATTATGGATACCAAATGGTTGATATACTACACACATACCATTTTCTTTTGTAAATAAATATATATATCTAAAAACATCCTTAACTCGGGTACATATATGTTCGTATTCATCATACAAACATATGCCCGTAGCGGGATTCGAACCCGCGACCATTTGGTATAGCAGTAAGCCTTTCTAACCACTACACCAAACAGAATGTTAGTTTACAGTTTATTCAACCTTTATTAGTAGCATCGCATCCTGCACATCTCGATCGCTTGTAATTCACTCTGTAACTATACAAGTCTATTAAATTAACTATACAAGTGTAAATATGAACTTACCTTAGTCAAATAATAAGCAGTCATCCCCTGCCGGCCTTCATGCCTCTGCCCCCTGGCTAACGTCAGGCCAATGATAGCGTCGGCCAATATATGCGGATGTAAAGACGGCCGCTCCACAGCCAGTGGTTTGGATGAATGTGCCGCCAACACGTGGCGAGGCCAAGCCGAACTGTCTGCCAACTCCAAGCCAGTATGCCAGTGGTTGAAAGCCAGGCATACGACTAGGTAGAAGCCTTTCTCTAGCATCTTGTGGCAGCCGACGAACCCTCGGACCTAGAAGGAAAACTAGTTAAAAGCAGTTTTGCATCCTTAATCTAAATTTAATGGTGTTGCCATTTTAAAGAGGAGCCAGGACCCCATAGAACAGGGAAATAGTAATTTGAGTTCCTGTCCATACTGGGTAATGTGAATCAAAGAATGTGCTGTATTTGTTATATATGTTTTATAGGAAGACCTTCGACCTCATCTTCACTAACATCAGGTGTGATTGAGGTCAAGTAATTACCCGTTGTGCATAAAAAAAAGGAAATAAATACGATTTCTTTACTCATTCTTCGCCAAATGTCAATTTCGACTAATAGTAAAGATTCTATTATCAAAATCAATAAGAAAATTTCAAATATCAAACGAACTGACGAATAGAGATGAAGTTCATAACCGAAGAAGTTCATTAGTAATGAAGTTGTCAGAGACAAGATAGCCAGTCGCCCAAATAAGATGGGGTTTCCGGGTCAGTACGCTACCACCTTCGACCTCATCTTCAATTAACATCAGGTGTGATTGAGGTCAAGTAAAAACTAGTCGTGCATAAAAAAAAAAGTCTATGTTAAATACATAAAGCCAGGTGCATGATATATTAAAAATGAACACTGTGCAGCAGGAGATAAAGCTATCTGCCGAACGCTATAAAACCAGACTGGCCACACATCCAAGTCAAAGACTCCAAGACAAAGCCTAGCCCCCAAAGACGGTTTAAGAGACTGTCAGGCCATCAGTGACCTGTACGATTGACTGTTGTACTGAGGAAGCGGTTCTCTTACTATAGAAAACGCTCTACAACGCCAGTTTAACAACTAATCGCAGATTGCAGCAGAGACAAAAAAAAATACATAAAGCCAAAGATCAGGCTCTATATCGCGTCTTGGGAAAGGCCTATGTCCTGCGCAGGCCCTGATGAGTGATCTGAGATGATTGGCTCGTGAGCACAGTAATATGTCTTATGATGGTAGTCGACGCCGCGGGCGGATGGCCAGACTTAAATAAAATCGTTACACAAACAGACAAATCACCTGTCTTTTACTGTGGGCAACAAGTTTCCCAACTTGAGCATTGGGTCCCGACTTCGTCCTGAACACAACCACGCATAGGTCCAGTTGTGAGCGTTGGCTTTTGGCAGAGTTCCTATAAAAGAGATATAAAAAGATATTAATAATAATCGTGCTGTGTCGTTTCGGCACTCAAATAGAATAGAACCACACCCTCTCTTCCCGTGGGTGTCATAAAAGGCGACTAAGGGACTTTCCACCAAAAAACATCTATAGTTTTGCACGTTTCAACGGCGCTGGGCTCACCCCCTGTCACGTGTGCATTTTTGTATATTGCATGAGGTGAACCGTGAATGTTGTTTCAATCAATAAACTTTTAATGTCTGGAACACCTAAACACTATTGTTTGGAATATCGCGTATGGAAATATGCAGTCAAGACACGATATAAAAAGGATCTTTTAGAAGAACAAAAAAGATTTAATATAATAATTCGAGGCCGATTATTTGTGTATTATCTACACGAGTATTTGTGTAGTAATTTAATAACAGTAACTTGTATTTGTGTTATACTTGTATACTAAATATTTATGTATTTATCATCTTCTTTGTCACATTCACACACTGCACTATTACAATGACACAAACACAATACTTTCTCGTTAGATAACAAGCACATATTATTAATAAACACTCTATTGACACATTGCTTTCCTCTCCCGGGGTGGGACGGAAGAACAGCGCCCAGTTCCTGGAACTGAGCATAATGCTGAGTCCCACTCCTCTTTGCCACAGTGGCACTCAAAATTTGTTGTTTGTTGTTATGTGGATATCTCTGAACACCCCATTTGTATGAAGTTTTATGTAATAAATTTAGATGGAATACGGATTTGCACGTTCCTATGGCAAGGTCACACCCCCCCCCCTGTCAAGTGTGTATATCTGTATATTTCGTAAACTGAACCGTGGATGTTGTTTCAAGTATTAAACTTAATATTTGGGATATCTCTGACCAACCCATTTGGGATAACCATCGTCATGGTGTAGCGGTAACTCTAGCAACAATTGCCATATGTTGACATCGTATGGCGACGTCACATTCGGCCAGTATTACCCATAATTAAAGAAATTTAATTGCCCGTGTAAGTGTATCTCAAAAGCAATAAAAGTTAATAAATATTTGGGAACAAAATGAGAAGTAAAAATACATACAAAACGGCCTTTCTCGCAAATGGGGTGGCCGGAGATATGCCAAAATTAGCGTTTGGATTTTCCAAACATTAGTAAAGCTTCAAAATAGTTTTGGAGGTAGGGCATTTTAAATGTCCGCCTGGCTAGCTACCACCATCTTATCTAAATCTGCCGCCAAGCAGCAATGTTAATAGCATTGTTTTGCGTTCCGGTTGTCAGAGATAAGACAGCCAGTACCCCAAATGTGTTTGGGTTTCCGGGTCAGTATGCTTCGACCTCATCTTCACTTAACATCAGGTGTGATTGAGGTCAAGTACGAACCCTTCGTGCATTAAAAAAAAAAGAATATCCACGGATCACCTTTCGAAATATACACGTGACAAGATGAGGCGATCGCCGCTAAGACGTGCAAATCTATAAATGTTTTTTGGTCCTATTGTCGCCTCTTACGACACCCACGAGAAGAGACGAGTTGGTTCTATTATCTCTAAGAGACCGGTTAGTTCTAGTCTTTTTATCTGCCGAAACCACAGCACTAGAAAAACTAAACAATTACTTTATTTTTCAATCTACAATAATTTATTGCCTAAAAATAAAAGGTGGAAAACCTACCTCTGTCCTTCCTGGAACAAGGTGAAGTCCACCTCTGTAGGCTGCGTGGCAGTCAGCAGTAGGCAGGTGAGGTGCCTGGTCGAAGACATGGGAGGCAGGATGCCGGCCAGCCGCACCTCGTGCCAGCCCACACGCACTTTACAGATGTCTATGCAATCGAAGTACCTGGAAGTTGAGATAGATCCATCGACCACAGTTCCTAGATATAATTGTATTATCTCAGCTCATAATAATTAATAACTTTACGAAAGAGATCCAAAATGTTGACATATTTGCGGATGATCCGACGGTCATAATATGGAAATGGAAACAGGGATATACCTACTGTAGAACTGTGTAACAATTATGTATAAAAGCCACAGACGATATATATCACCAATTGCTGGAGTGTGGTCGAACAGCAGTCCACAGACAATTTTATTTAAAGAACTGCCCTCGGAGATATAAACCTGTTGCCAAGTCAGTCAATGTCAGAGGAAGCGAAAGAATTTTATACGTTTTATCTCAAGTCCTTACAGATAATAAGCACTAAACATGTTTGATCATATGTGGCTGGCATGAGCAATAAATGTGTTTTTTTTTTTTATACACAACGGGTGGGTACTTGTGCTCAATCACACCTGATGTTAAGTGAAGATGAGGTCGAAGGTGGAAGTGTACTGACCCGGAAACCCCAACACATTTGGGGGACTGGCTATCTTATCTCTGACAACTGGAACACAACAATGTTATTAACATTGCTGCTTGGCGGCAGATTTAGATAAGATGGTGGTAGCTAGCCAGGTGGACATTTAAAATGCCCTACCACCAACCAAACCAAGTACTTAAACATGTACCCCGCTGGGGATCGAACCCGCGACCTCCGAATCGTAAACCCAATGTTGTTTATATTGAGCCACGGAGGCGGTGTGCTCCAAGCCTTGCAAAAATTAGATAAAAAAAGAAGAGTTCACCTTAAAAACCTCCAACTTACTTGAGCACATCATCGAAGCTGATCCAGAACACGCCCTGATCCCGGTCCGCATCAGAGCTGACGGCCTGCACAGCCACAGACCGTTTGACTTCCTCAGTCCACCGCGGGCACCCGTGAGCCCACGCGCCTCTCCACGTGTAGTGGCCCCACGGGTTGCGCAAGCGCAGTAGGCGGATTGGCCCGGCGATCTCTACCACGTCTAACACAGAGTAGGCGTGCCGTGGACGGAGCCCGAGGCGCTGGTACTCCTCCTCGTCCACCTGGAAATAAGTTTAATATGATGCATATTCTTGACGCCAGATTGGTCAAGTGGACCTTGCCTGGTCAAGTGAAAAAAATTCAGCGTCAACACCAAAATGTCACAGGCTACTTCGCATGCCAGACTATTTCACAATTAATAATGAAATATTATTGACGACCTGTTTGGTGTAGTGGTTAGCAACTCTGGCCACAAGGTTGTGGGTTCAAATCCCGCTAGGCGCATATATTTGTGTGATGAATACGGACATTTGTACTGGAATTATGGATGTTTTCATTTATAATAAGTATTTATTTACAAAAAAAATGTCTTTATGTAGTATAACAACCATCTGGTATCCACAACACAAGCCTATAGTTGCTTACTATGGAACTAGATGGCGCTGTGTGTATGTCTAAGGATATTTAATTATTTTTTTTTATTGTGCGATATTGTACTATAAAAACCTGTTTTTAAAAGAGATATCCTTCGAGTTTCTTGCTTGTTCTTCTCAGGGGAAAATTGCCTTTTGAACAAGAAGTAGCTTAAAAAATGTATTTAACTGTACCCTGTGTATCTGTTCAAAATTATTTTGAATTTTGAACTTTGACTTTGTCAAAAAAAATATAATTTGAAATATAGGCCTCAATGTTCCCGCGGCCGAACGGCATAAAGAATGATTGCAGGGAGATGCACTGTATCCACATATGATCCTATGTACAGCTGTTTCAGAGACATCCCACTCCTCTCGTCTTAAGGTGTTCATGTTCTTGCAATCCAAGCTGGCTCCCATTAGCAATCATTTCAACCGGAAAGACTGCGGCTTTGCCCACACCAGGACTCTGCCAACCGTTCCAGAAGTATCCCGCTCATTCGCCTCTAGGTCTAACGTTCATGTTTCCGCCACCACAGCTGGCCCCGATGAAGAAACATATCTGCGGCGAAAACAGCAGCTGTGGCTATGCCCACACTAAGATCCCCATCCAGCTAATCCAGTAGCATACCGCTTCAATTGCCTTAAGGTCTAACCTTCATGTTCCCACCGCCGCAGCTGGCCCCCATGAGGAAGCATGCTTGCCGGGAAGACAGCAACTGTGCCCACACCAGGTCCCTGTCCAGCTGTTCGAGCGGCACCCCACTTCCGGCACCTCCGCCAAGACCTCCCGCTTGCAGTGAGACAGATTCGCACGGCGCTCCCGTTAATGTACATAGACCTGTCGAAAACATTAGTACATGTAAATAAGTAAATAAATATCCTTAGACATACACACAGCGCCATCTAGTTCCACAGTAAGCAACTATAGACTTGTGGATACCAGATGGTTGATATACTACATAAATACATTTTTTTTTGTAAATAAATACTTATTATAAAGGAAAACATCCATAACTCGGGTTTACATGTCCGTATTCATCACACAAACATATTCCCCTAGCGGGATTCGAACCTGCAACCTTTTGGTATAGTGGTCAGAGTTGCTAACCGGCTGACCTACACCAAACAGGTCATCGACCACGAACATATAGTCACGATTACTATTGGCATTATTATTCGCGGTAGCCTTTTGCTTCCTGCACATTAATACTCTATGCGTTGTGGCTCTGTCCGTGGTGTATTAATACTAGGGTGCCAAGCATCACTTGATCCCCTTGCCCATAGATTAAGCCTTATGGGCAATTTTGAATTCAACTAGGTACACTCACATTTGTCACGGGTGGGGAAATTGTATTTTTAACCGATTTCAAAAATGGACGACGTTAGTTTTTGACGACCAATTGGTGTAGTGAATAGTGACCCTGTCAGCGAAACCAACGGTTGCGGATTCGAATCCCGCGACGGGTAAATGTTTGTATGATGAATATGAACATTTATTCCGAGTCATGGATATTTATATAAATATTTAAACAATGCATGCATAAAGCCAGTCCCCCAAATATGTTGGGGTTTCCGGGTCAGTACGCTTCCACCTTCGACCTCATCTTCACTTAACATCAGGTATGATTTAGGTCAAGTACCCGTTGCGCATTAAAAAAAAAATATGTATGTTTATCCGTTATCTAGTATCCACAGTACAAGCTTTGCTTAGTTTGGGACTAGATGATTGGTGTAAGTGTGCGAAATATTTATTAATTTATTAATATTATTAATTTATTCGACCGTGTATTTCTTGGTATGTTTTAAGCGATAACGTCGTGAATTGTTCTTTGTTCCGATCCGGATCGTAGTTTAATAGGGTCTACTAGCTAGAGTAGTCCCACATAAATTTGGTTGTGAGCTGATGATGCACTCGAGAGATAGCTATGGAACCTTACTGAAGTCGTTTGTTTTTAATTAAAGCTATTCAGGTGGCCTATATGAGTATTAGTGATTACGTACTATTATCCTGGATATCTGTAATCTGCTGGAGATAAGCTCCATGATTTCTTTTTTTTTTTAATGCACAACGGGTTGGTACTTGACCTCAATCACACCTGATGTTAAGTGAAGATGAGGTCGAAGGTGGAAGCGTACTGACCCGGAAACCCCAACACATTTGGGGGACTACCTTCTACCTTGTAACGAATCGTCACCGGCACGGGCAAGCGCAGCAGGATGTCCTCTCAGGGCCTGGACATCCTGCTGCGCTTGTCCGCCTGGACAGACGACCCGATAAAATAATGTAATAGTTTTAAGATTTATAGGTATTTGCATGCTGCTAAAAGTGGCTGAATAGGCGATAGAACCAGTACTGAAACATCTTATAATGTACCCTATTCAATAGCAAACAAATTATTTGTATTTTGATAAAAGTCGTGGTAAATCGCTGGATGCAGGCCGCTTCCAACCGGTCGCTCTAGAATTCCAATAGGGAGGCCTATGTTCAGCAGAGGACGTCCTATGGCTGATATGATGATGATTGAACCGTTAATGTGGAGAAAATTGGAAGATCCGGGGACCGAGGTCCGACAGCTTTTAGTGGCTTCTTGCCTAAATGCAATGTCCTGAGAAACCTTCGTTAGCGGGATGTAGAACTCGCGCTCTGATTGGTCGGCTTAGGTAACGCCTGCATAACCTCAAATGGTGTACAAATGCGTTGTCACAACTAAAATGGGATAAGCTTATTATTATATTTAACTTAGGGCACAGCTTAGAATGAAACCCGTGTATAAATCGTCCTATAGCATCTTACCTTCAATAGCTCTCCCAGATACTAAGGCTTCATAACATCCGTGAAGTTTTGCCACCGCTTTCTCTATTAGAGGCACCCACAGCTGTTTTCTTTTCGCCTGAAAAACAAATACGTTATGGAATTGATCTTGTCAGTATTATTTTTTTATGCACAACGGGTTAGCACTTGACCTCAATCACACCTGATGTTAAGTGAAGATGAGACCGAAGATAGAAGCGTACAGACCCGGAAACCCAAATATTTGAGGAATTGGCTATCTTATCTCTGACAACCGGAACACAACAATGCTATTAACATTAGTATTCCGTAGCCGAAATCATATCTGGATTTTTTTTAATACATATCGCATGATGGGACCTAAATTAATTGAACTATCAAGAATACAAATTCTCGAAATATTCAATTTAAATATTTTGGTGACCACGCTGATGTATGGAGGGAATGTTGGGTATGACATTAGCATGAAAGCAGAATCAACGCAGTAGAAATGCGTTCCCTGCATAGTACGTGTGGAGTGACTGAAAGATAAATCAAAGAAGTGTATGATTAAAAAAGATGTGGCGTTCAAGATGACGAAGTGAGTAAGATAGATAGAAAAAACATTACATCACAATGATTCTCTGTTAAACAGAGAATTGCCGGATTGTCACTTTTTTTTATCCACAATTGACCTCAATCAATGTTAAGTGAAGATGAGGCCGAAGGTGGTAGCGTACTGACCCGGAAACCCCATCTTATTTGGGGGACTGGCTATCTTATCTCTGACAACCGGAACATAACAATGCTATTAACATTGCTGTTTGGCGGCAGATTTATATAAGATGGTGGTAGCTAGCCAGGCGGACATTTAATATGCCCTACCACCAACCAAACCGTGTACTAAATATATACCCCGCTGAGGATCGAACCCGCGACCTCCAAAACGTAAACCCAATGTTGTTTACATTGAGCCACTGAGGCGGTTAAACAACTGATTATAAACGGGGCCCCGGTTACTATGGTTCATCCTTAATGCATGCAACTTTGGCACAAAACACTCACCTGCGAGTAAACTAAATGCCCCTTCTTACTGCAAGGCAGCAGATCGTCGACGGTGACCGTCAGCCAGCGGCCGTCCTTGCACAGCCTAAGCTGGTAAGCACCCACACTGGGCTCGCCCCTCACCACCACTCCTCTGACCAGCGACGACCGCTCGGCTAGCACCGCTAGTGCTGATAATAACCAGCAGTTGCCGAGTACACCTGGAAGGAGATAATTGTCTTTTACAAGCTTACGTAAGTCTATTTCAAATCTCGTCCTAATTACCGTGCGGTACCAGGTAAGTATAACGGTGCCGGAGTCAGCTCCTCAGCAACCCACTGCATTGCTGATGTATGTGTGACCGTTAAGTATCGCCATGCCTATAATTAATTACCGTGTTGGTACCAGGCTAGCATAACCGGGCGAAAGGTGCTTCCACGTTTTCGCACACCAAAGTAATTAAAGGGATTATAATTTTTACGCTGTGGTAGTAACAGGTAGTATTTTGAACTACGTAGCGCAAGGGAAACGGTACAATATGTTCGTCTATTGCAACCTCTTTAAAGATTACCGTGCGGTACCAGCTACACTTGACTCTTTTGCTTCTTTAGACCTTAGACTAATCACCGCCAGTACCAGGCTAGCATAACTGTACTAGCGGTGGTTCCACGGTTCTCGAATCCCGACCACGGTAGAAATTAAGGATTACCGCGCCATAGTATCAGGTACCAGTACCAATCAGCTCTCTAGCTACCACAGCTAATGGTAGCGATTTACGCGCGATTCTATTGCTTTTACAGGCCACCTGTACAGACTATTGCTTTTTTCCAGGTGCCTCCTTGTTCTCACATTACTGAACAGTACCAGGCAAGTATAACAGAGCGAAGTTAATCCACACGTGATTCTATTGCTTTACAAGAGCAAGAGGCGCTTCAAGGTCACAATTCTCACCTTGCGAGATGTCCGATGGCCTCGGATCCCGGAACACAACCCAGGGCAGGCGATGGTCAGCGTCCACGTGTATATCCCGGGGACGCAGCCAGCGAGAAGCCACCGCCATCTCCGTGGGGGCGCCGTAGTACAGCGAGCGGTGGGCCGCGGGGAACGAGTCGTCAACGTAGAAATCGCTGCTCTGAAACAGATAGAGTCATTTTATTTAATAGAACACACCAACAGCACAAACACTATAAACTCACAATAATAAACAGGTTTAAGTAATATCAGCAATAGGCGTGAACAACACACAAGATATAAACACTAAACATAAATAAGGCGTTACACTACGTGATCGAATCAGGAAGAAATTCGTAGACGAACGAATTGGTATGATCCTATTTAATAATCTTGAATATGCGATCTCGAAAAAGCGTCGGTGGCTCAGTGGAGGAAACACGGACTGCTAATTTGGATGTGTTATTAAATTTAATTTAATTACTTATGTGCAAAAAAAAAAATAAAAAATTTATCCGACTGCTCTTAAGCAGTGAAGGAAAACACCGTGAAGAAACCTGCATGGCTGAGAAATAAAAATTCGAAGGCATGTGAAGTCCCCAACCCGCTCTAGTGAACTATGGCCCATACTTCTTCAATACGAGGTACGGTCTATATTCCTGCAGTGAGATGTTTACGGAATGATGATGATGATTCCTTGGGTGACTTAGAGGCTCAATTAAAAGGGATTTTTGAATTACTACCCCCAGTGCTAGGGTCAAAGGAGGATGAAATATTTGAAACAAAAACCATTCAGATATTTCGCGATCATTTTCTTATATGCGATAGGGTATAATTGACACATTTTTACAAGAAGAAGTTCATTACATCTTTCCAGAAAATATTGTTCACTCACAGTGAGGCATTGCGCAAGCACTTCCTGCCACTGTGTCCACGCGTGGCTCTCCTCTCGTAGCCGCAGTATCTCCATGGGCGTGCTCTCCTGCCGCTCCCCATCGGAGCCCTCCGCTGTCGATGAAATGGTATGTAAATTATTATTACAATTGGCCTCAATCACACCTGATGTTAAGTGAACATGAGGTCGAAGATGGAAGCGTACTGAACTGGAAACCCCAACACATTTGGGGGACTGGCTATTTATCTGTCAACCGGAACACAACAATGCTATTAACATTGCTGCTTGGCGACAGATTTAGATAAGACGGTGGTAGCTAGCCAGGCGGACATTTAAAATGCCCTACCACCAACCAAACCGTGTACTTAAACATGTACCCCGCTGGGGTTCGAACCCGCGACCTCCGAATCGTAAACCCAATGTTGTTTACACTGAGCCACGGAGGCGGTTTATTATCCACGCTCGCGTAAAAGTTTATTGTCATAAATTGACAGATACACATAGTTTTTTTTTTGGATAATTGACATGACTCGCATTCCCTACGAGTGAGTGAAACACAATCAAACCTTTGACGATAACCATAGTTGAGAATGTGTAGATGTTTATGGAAGTTTGGTTTACGGTGACAAATGGGTGCGTGCGTGTGTGTCGCGCGGCATATTCGTGCCATAGATAAATGGCACCAGATTAACAACTTAATTGGAATATGAATATCAGCGGCTGATATTCGCGAGTGCTAAAAAATTGATATTCGTTACATCACTAATACTGGACCCCGATTCGCGTACTCGACATTTCACTGTCGATAGACATCAATAGGTTTGTCACTTTTGCACACGTATACAAGTGTGAAAGAGATAGACATGCCAATGTCTCTCGACAGTCAAAAATCGAGTACGTGAGAATCGTGATACTGATACGTTGGCCAAGCTTCACAATTCCGGATACCTCAATAAGGGCAGTGGAGTCACAGTTCTTATATAAAATATTTTGTGTGTAATGGATAGACATTTAACTTTTTGAGAGAGTCGAAAGAGTATGCGATTAGGGCAAATTCTCCCAGGGAAAACTATGCAAATCCATGGGAGATGCTTATGTCCAGTAGTTAATATGTGTGATGTGATTGATACTCACGTTCGTCGTCATCGTCAAGGGTGGGTTGGTCTGGAGCGGCGGGAAGAAGCCTGGTGCGCGGGGACTGGCACATCTCGCAAGACATGGCCGAGATGCCGTTCACGTATGTGCATTCAGAGCACGACCACTCGGTTACCTCCGATCTGTGGGGACAAGGGAGGTGTCATCCAACACTACTGCTTAACAAGATCGAGTAAGCCTTCCTGTTCCATTTAGTCAACTCTCGAGTTTTTAAGGCCCGTATTTCAGAAAGTTGCTCAAGCATAGATCTGCGCTTGAGCATAGTTAGGAAGAAATGCCGCTATAAAAAGTTACACAAAGCTGTCCCTTTCTAACTGTCCTCAAGCGGAAATCAGTGCTTGAGTAACATTCAAAGTTCTCTCGGTCAGAATACGTTTTTTAGATATGGCTACGTGTCAATAGGTGACTGCTTCTCACCGGTGAATCCCTTACTATAATAATTAATTAGTTTATGTAACTTTATGTTTGTATGCCTAAGTTGCCCATATGATGGTATTATTATGCCCTGATGGATAAAAATCCCTATATAAATATAGATAAAGAAGAGTAATGATGCAGGGGGTGCGAGGTGAGAGAAGTGTCTATGTAGGCGGGGCCGGTTCCACCATACTGCTGCTCGTCTCTCAGTCAAGTTACCTCTAACCACTAAAGTTCTATTCTAACCACTTTTCTGAAACTGTATTTTCTTATCTGTTGTGCAATAAAGTGTATTTGTTTGT
This sequence comes from Oegoconia quadripuncta, assembly GCA_949316235.1. Classification (NCBI taxonomy): domain Eukaryota; kingdom Metazoa; phylum Arthropoda; class Insecta; order Lepidoptera; family Autostichidae; genus Oegoconia; species Oegoconia quadripuncta. The sequence continues at coordinate 2,753,702 of OX438758.1, forward strand.
TTGTTTGCTCTCACCTTTTCGTATGCTACTACAACCACTCCTCAAGTAATTTGGGAATGTGACATTTGACAAACCAATATATTTTTGGCCGTATTGGCCTGATAGTTGCCAGCGATTCGAAACTTACTTAAAACTAAGGATAACGTAATGGTTATGATGTTAGAACTCTGAACTTACTCATCCTAAGCGAAACGATCCTTACACAAGTTTATTGCAACTTCGTCGTTGAAGATTACCGTGTGGTACCAGGTAAGTATAACCGTGCAGGTGTCAGCTCCTCAGCTAACCGCGGCATAACTAATGACGGAGAGACATTCACGTATCTCTATTGCCTGTTCAGGGCCTGAATTATACCTCCGGTACCAGGGTAGCATGACCGAGCGAGAAGTGGTTCCACGTTATCGCACCCTAAAGTAATTAAAGGTAATTATAGTTTTCACGCTGTGGTAGTAGAATGTAGTATTTTGAATTACGCATCCAAAGGGAAAAGGTCCCAACGTTCGTCTATTGCAACCTCGTTAAAAGTTACCGTGCGGTACCAGCTACACGTGACTCTATTGCTTCTTTAGCTTAAGACTAATCACAGCCAGTACCAGGCTAGCATAATCGTACTAGAGTTGTTTCCACGTTCTCGAATCCCGACCACGGTGGAATTGAGGATCACCGTGCCGTAGTACCAGGCAGGTATAACAGAGCGAGAGTAAGCTCTCCAGCTACCAACGTAATTACAATGTAAGGATAATTTTACGCTGTGGTAGTACCACCTAGTAATTTGAACCACGCATCCAAAGAGAAATGGTCCCAACGTTCGTCTATTCTATTGCATACCCTCCGGTATACTACAATTACATACACTACTAATGACGTCACACAGTTCACTTACTTAGGTTCAGGCGGTGGGGTTTTGTGGCGGGAGCCGCGCCGTGGCAATGCTGGCGTATGTCTTGTACTCCTTCTGGGAGATGGACTGCGACCAGCTGTGGAATATAACATATACATACATAAAGTTACGTCTCTATTCCGTAGGGGTGGGTAAAGACCAGATAAAGGGACCACTAGCTACGATCCTGAGACACCTCTTTTGCTTCATTCACTTTCATAATATTGTTCATACATGCCTCGCATTCATGATGTTTTCATACATGCTGGTCGGTTTAGGGTACTCTTTTGACTTGGCATTTCTTTAAGACGTCGCGGGTGTGATCACGGTATATTCGCTTCGCCGTGGTCTTCCCTTACCAACACTACTATCCACATTCGCTTCGTATATCTCTTTCCTTAGCCTTCTTTCACAAATCCCTAACTACACTATACCTGATTCCATCTTTCAAAGTCACCCCGCTCATACTTCTCAATGATCTCATTTCTCTTCTTTTCATTCTTCTTCTGCCATACACAGACTTCACGCCCGTAAATCAGCGTTGAAACCAGTACCCAGCCGTGAACTGACGTGCTTTTTTGGACATCTTCTGGCTTCTCATAAAGGCATACAGTGCATCATTTCTGGCATTTACTCTTCTTTCGATGGCCTCACACTTTCCATTACTTGTAAACAATGAACCCAAATACACAACATCATAGACAATAACAGAAATAGAGGTAATGTAGAATTATACATACATACAGTCGAAAAACATTACGCTCTTTTCTGGGACAGTCAGGTAATAAAGAATTAACTAAGGTTGTTTCATAAGCGACTCACAAGCAGAATGGTTGACGTCAGAAGTGCTGGGGACCCCGTGCTTTGGCACTGGAGGGGTCTTACACGCGAGACACAGGTTCGCAGACAACGGGTTCCGCAGAGTACACGAGCTGCAAGACCTGGAAATCAGGGTTCATAAAAAATCATCATATCAGCCACAAGACGTCCAATGCTGAATACAAGCCTTCCTAAATTTCTAGAGTGATCATTTATTCAGCAGTTTGACCTTCTACGTTGCGTTTGCTGACTCTAGAACTTTATATGTAATTACTTCTTCGAGCTACGTGCTCTGCCCACTACCGCTTCAGCTTACTAATCCGCTGGGCTATTTCTTCTTCTTCCGCTGGGTTCCCCTATGGATTCCTGATTTGATCTTGTAGAGAAAGGCCGAGCATCGCCTCTCCATAGCTCGTCACGTAATAAAAGATTGTGGGAGTAAATTGCTAATCAAATTCAAGGAACTTGGCGATAACTGATTATTCCCGTAGGCACTTTTTAAATAAAATTCCATAGAAATATCTGTGCTGTTGGTTTACAACACAGATGGCGTGGTTTCAAATAATTGGTCGCAAGGTTTTCTTTAGTACGTTCGCCCTTTTCAACAGGTGAAAGGGGAAAGCCTATACAGCCAGGTCTTTTTTTTCCTAATTCCTGTCAAAGACTTAAATGACATAAGACAAGATTTTAGTACTAATAACAATAGCTCTACGGACATTGATGGCCACCACGGTCCGTTCAGTATTGTAATAAAAATATTAAATGCATTATAATAACTGTTTACCAATAGTTATGTTGCTGCGTGGGCCGGGAGCCGGCACATGCTGCGCACGCGGCTGCGCCCGTTTCGTTGACCAATGTACACCGCGCACAAGTCCACGTAGTTCCACCAGTGGGACCACCCCCACTGCTGACGCCAGTCACACTCACCACTGGCACGCCGGGAGTCGAGTCTGGGAATGAGAATATAACATAATGAAGTTAAAAACTGCCTGCGTTGCCGCTATAGTGTGTTACCTTTATCAGTTCAATACAAATTGTAAGGATTCGACAACGTGGAGGAAAAGATCGTGCATCGAGCCGTTTACACGAGGACTGCGGTCCGAGATGTGTCCCCTTGATTAATCATTCAATGTCTTGAGAAAACTTAGTGCGATGTAGGATTCGGTCTCTGATTGGTCGGCTTATGTAAAGCCCTTCCAGATGGGCGTGCCTTATAACTACATTCATTTAATAACGAACCGACATGCTTGCTTGTATGACATGTGCTGTCATCTGGAGCTTAGAATATAGTTCGTTGTGAAGTTACTCGTGTAAGGCCATGCGTTACTATAGTTTTAGATGGGGAGGGGGGGGAGGGGTCTTTATAACCAAGAAGACTTAATAGACAATCATTCATTACAGCAGGGCTATGCTAGAAATTTCAGTCGAAAATCGGCTACTAATGGGAGGAATGGAGGAGGAAGAATGGAGGGGGAATGGAATCCCTAAACGCCACTAATGCAGGCACTCACCTACAGCGAACAGCAACTCATCACTGTTCAGATCGTGGTCGAGCGACGCAATAGGCACTGTCAGCTTTCTAGGTTCCCGGGATTCCGACGCCTTGCTGCCGCTTGCTTCGGATGCTGTTGATGTCCTGGGACTGGGGAGAACAAATATATTCTAACTCAAATCTGAAGCCAGTTATTATCAAATAATTTATGTATTTATGGTAGGCGAGTGTAGTATTACATAATATGAAACTTGTAGGACATGTGACATCCATCGACAATCAATAATCAAAATTTGACAAAGTGACAGATACTAAGGATATTTTTTAATTTCATTCGAAACAAGCTAATTCATTTTTTACGTTTTCGAAGTTACAATGAAAGTGATACATGGCTGAATATCCTCAGACCTAGGTGAACTAGATCGTGCCTTCTGCTGCACACGTGACACGAGAACCAACATTCCTCGCATTGCCAAATTCGGTTCTAGTCACAAGCAAAGTGGAGGCGGTATATTCGACTGTCTCGTGATTCCAAATGCGCTCGTGACGTCACCGTAGTGGGCGTGGTTATCAGTTTGTAAAAGTGTTTGTTGGCGATCCACTAATGCCATCGATAGGATTATATTTCACGTCCAAAGAATTTTATTAATTTAAAAAGCATTGTACAGTCGACAGCACGAAGACCGTAATACTGCCAGTGTAAGCTGGCCGCGCGACACTGTTAGTACTGTAAACGCAGCGAGAGAGAGAGAGATAAACGCTTCTATATCTCTTTCGTTGGTCTTCTTTCATTCATCCTCTCCACATTTCCAAACCATATCAGCATACCTTTTTCAATCTTTGTTACTACCTAATTCCACTATTCCTGATTAGATATTTCAAAGTCACCCCATTAATACATTTCAATGATCTCATTTCTACTGCATTAATTCTAATTGCATTCTTTATCTGCAATACCCGTCATTCACTCCCGTAAATCAGTGTTGGACCAGCACCCAGCCATGAACAGCCAGACTAGCTTTCTGGCATATTCATAAAGGCATGCAGTGTTCCATTCACCTTAAGGCGACAATATTTCCGAAATCCAATTCTTACAATTTAAGTATCATCAAGAGCAACTTGAATAGGTATCTACCGAGTTGGCCTGTGGTGAGATTGTGACAAAACGCGTATCCAGTCAAGAAAGATTTCTGATATCTCCAATGTTGTAATTTCGTTGCGTAAACAGATCTAGAGCGTCCAACAGTCGTTCAAGTGCGACACCGTGCATAGAGCTTCAAACTTCAAGCCTTTATTCCAACGTAAGATACATGACATCATATGTTGAATGTCAATTGAAATCTACTGGAAATAATAAAGGCTTATTGCATTCATCTGTCAGTCAGTATGTCCAAGCTACTACTGCTTCGGAAAGGGAAATCATCTGTGCTAAAAGAAGCGGTTCAAGAAATAGAAATATTGTTGACCTTTTTTTTAAATAAAAAGATACAATTTTATAATTTTTGGGAGCTGGTCGAAGTACACCAAGCGTGTTTGTCATTCAGGTAGTCACAAATTTTGTTATAACCTTAGTAAGACCTGATAAGTAACCTAACCTAAGTAAGTAATTGGTATTATGCAGGCCTGTAAAGGTTTATCTGTTGCCTCCGTGGTACGAGCTACATAGACTAACTTGTGAGGCGCGTCCGGCACGTCCCACGTCTCCCGCGAGGCGAGGGTGACGCAGGCGTGGGGCGGCCGCCCGCTCCGGCACACGTCACAGGAGCGCGCCCACCAAGCGTTGTACGCAAACCAACACTCGTCGCAATGCCACATGCGGTTCTCGCGGCTGCGGGAACACATTTGGTTTTAGTGAGCGCCATCCCATTGGGCGCCATCGTAAATTTGCCGTATAAAGTGTCATTCTATGGAAATTGCTATGTTAACAAAAGACGATCTCAGATCTCTACTTGTTTTTACTTTCGGTATGGTTTGACATAAGGAGTAAGTAAGAGCCTTGCCCATCACTAGTAAATTCATCATTCACAGACAATTTCAATATGGCGGTTTGTTTAAATAGTTAGCAATTTCCATACTTCTACTACTTGGCAGGAAAAAAATTCAATACCCGAGAGGCAGTACAAAATGCCTTTGAAGAATTTGTTGCCTCCCGTCCAGCTGATTTCTTTAAGAAGGGCATCAATAAACTGCCACTGCGTTGGCAAAGATGCATTGATTGCATGGGTGATTACTTCGATTAATACAAATAAAAAATACAGGAAAAAATCCGTTTAATTTTTTTTCATACAAAACGGCAATTTCATAGTTAAAGACCTAATATAAAATTAAAAAGTATAACGTTTTGTAGTGATACTTTTATTGTATTGAATTAAATATTATTATCTTTATCCATACTTCTCTATAATTATTTCTTTAGTTGGTAGTATCGTGTTTTTCTACCTACAAATGTCCCATAGCTGTGGGTTGTCTGGAAGAGATCGCTTTTAGTGATAAGACCGCCTAATTGTGTTATCATGAAAAATTATTGTAAATTATTTTGCGCAATAAATAGTATTTGTATTATATTGTATTTTGACTAATGACGTGGCGCGGCGTTAACGGTCGTCATGCCGTCGACTAGTTTCATATGTGGATATCAAGTTATAATTCAAGCGTTTTAAATAATTTTGAACACCATTACACCAAAAGATATGCATGGACTCATAATTACAAAGAACTTTTTTTTAATACAGGTACCTGACCTCAATCACACCTGATGTTAAGTGAAGATAAGGCCCAAGACCGAAGCGTGCTCACCCTAAACGCTCAACTTCTTTAGGGACTGGCTACCTTATCTCTAACAACAAGAACAACAATGATAATATCAAAGATTAAAATTTTTTTTTATGCACAATGGGTTGTACTTGATCTCAATCACACCTGATGTTAAGTGATATTAAGTGTAAGTAAGTGAAGTTAAGTAAGTTTAAAAATAAATTGTTTCTAATCATGAGTACATATCTTTGGGTATCAAGAATTAATTAAAAGTGACCCAATATTCTTTAAAGACAACTGCACAAGAAATACATTTAGTTTCCATTTGAAATTCAATGGTATTCGAAATAATTAAAATTGTTTAAGCTGGGAATGACTACCCAAATCTAAAGCCAATAAGAGACTCCGTAACATTTAGCTTTATACAGGGTGTAACGGTTAAGTGTAGTCATATTTTAAGGGCTTGTTCTACCCATCAATACGAACAACTTTTACTATGGGGGCAACTTCGAAATCGCGAAAAAAAAATCAGCTGTTTCATACATTGCATCGGGAGGTTATTGAAATTTTCTATGGAACAGCTGATTTTTTTTTCGCGATTTCGAAGTTGCCCCCATAGTAAAAGTTGTTCGTATTGATGGGTAGAACAAGCCCTTAAAATATGACTACACTTAACCGTTACACCCTGTAGTTATGAACAATACTCACTTTGGCTGCTGCGTTGAAGGCACTTTACTTTCCCTCGGCTGTGACACTTTCCCTACAGAGGGTAGCATATTAAACACTTTTGTACTAGGATCTCTAGGTACAGCACCTATATGCGAAGTCCTTATATTAGACACTTCAACTGGAGATATACAGTTCTCAGCACCTAACAGTTCATCAATCCTCGCATAGTCCCCATCACCAATATCATTTGAATATAACGCTTCGTTTTGCGAATTGCTCATCACGTTTTTTGTATCCTGCACTGACACATACGAATACCTAGTCCCGTTGTTGTTCACTTGGAGTTGGAGATTCAAATCTTTGTATTTCCCCTTGTTAGGTAAAGCGTAAATAACTCCTTCGGCGTTCGTATCCCAACTGCACTCCTTGTCGATTAATTCAGTATTCGATTCTTCGATTTTCTTATCGCCGCCATCGAGTTTTAGATTGCAGTAGGTTGGCAGTGACTTCTGATAGTCGTTCAGGCTGCGTCGGCTCGATATGACTTTGCCGAGGCGTCTGTCAGCGTTCGTTTGTTCGGAGAAGGATCTTCTGTACGTAGGTCGGATTTCTGGCGAGTTCTGAGCACTAATTGATCTTCGAAATGAAGAACCTAAAGTCGTGCTTCCAGTTTGGGGCCAATCAGGTACTGTGATCATCACACCGCCCGATGTAGGCAATGATGTAGCCCCATCTTTTCCGCTTAACGTCTCGTGTCTTCCTAAAGTAGTAACACTTAATCCTCTAGTGTTAGAAATTCTTGACAGCGGTAATACTCTCGGAGAGAGACAGGCTTCACAATGCGTTCTTATCCCAGAGTTCTCAAGAGTGCATTTACTGCAAGCCCATTTCTTCAAATGCAGAGCTCTACTTTGTTCTCTTTGATATTCCTTCACGTAATTTAGTTCCCAATTCGATTTACTCTCATTACACTTCTTGGGTTTTCTAGTAACAGTATGGAGACTCCTTAAAAATGATTCTCTGGGGTGATTCTGAGTCGTGTTGTATCCGTACCTCTCTGAGACCATAAGACTAGTGGGTCTGTTAATTGTACCTCTATTTTCGTCGACCTTCCACCACTGCTGTTGAGAGTTTATGACAGATCCGTGGGAGAGTGATCTAGTGACGCCGTGAGCTTGTTCGGTCAGCTGAGTAGGCGATAGGCGAAGCGACTGGACGTCCAGATTCAGAGGGCGACCATCGGAGTATCTCGAAGACGGCTTGTATGACGGGACAGCCAGGGTGTTCGACCTTACCATAGTGTTATCTGTAAGGAAAATAAGGTAATCAATTCTTCAATACAATTATCAATTTGAAAGGCTTTTGTCTCGGCTTTTGTATCATCTCGAAAGGACGCAATGAAAAAACAAGACTTGTTTGATGGAGATAACTGGAGAGATATTTAATATACATGTTGGCTTCTACATTTAAGATTAAATTTCATGAACATAATTGTCTTTGCTTTCATCTTTTCCACCATATATTAAGTTTCCAATAGTGTACACGACGTAAAGATTATCTGAATTACACTAACCTTGAGCAGACTTATCTTTCTCCGTCATCCCTGATGCTTGGTCCTCGTCATCTGACAGTCTGAAACCCAACAAGACATTACTTTTAATAAGACAATTGTTTTCGCTTATTCCTAGCTCCGTCGTTCAAAAGTGATAGGTTAGGATGGATATGGATGGATAATGCAATGGTCGATAAATTTTATTTATTTTTCAACAGCCTTATACTTCCCCACTTTTCGGGCACAGCGTCCTCTCACTGGGAGTGTGATTGGTCCACCACGCCGGGCCAGAGCGAATTGATGGATTTGGGTCAGACTAGTGGCCACCTGAGAGTCAGTGTTTTAAGCGGATTACTAATTTTTGGGCAAAAAACGTTTCCCAAAGTATCACATGCCAAAGTATGTTTCCCAAATTTTTCGCAATTTTACAGTTAGCAATACTATTTTCGGCAATTTATTGTTTAACAAATAATTAAATGGCAATGTTTCATTTTACCAAGTATTTATGTAGTCAAATATGGTTTGGCATAACATGCTCTTCCCAAAATTATAGTGTTCTTATAAAAATCAATTCCGCCGCTTTTTTAACTTAATTCGACTTAATAAAACTTGAGCAAGTAAAAAGTTGCCAAATTAATATTTGATCAAGTGATCAAAATGCCAAATATAAATTTGCTAAAGATTCTTTTGGAAAATGAAACTATTGCTATACGTTTTTTGGGAAAAAAAATTGACGAAAAATATTTTGCCAAACGGAAGGATACCGTATTAAGCCCCTGTACACCACCGACTTGGCTAACAAGTGCCTTCAATTGAAAACTACCAGGACTGGCTATTTAACATATCCTCCAAAGCACGGAAACACTCGTGTTAAAATGCCACAAGTGGTCACCCATCCCAAGACTAACAGCGTCAGACATTGACCAAACTTCACTAAATCGAAAACGTATAGCGAATACTTTTGCAGCCGAAGGGCACGGTCACTAGGAACTCGGTCTCAAGCAACCATAAACAACAATGCTAGCTACTTTGCGGTAGACTTAGGCGCGTATTAATAAACCGTTCTCAAGATGTCCTTAAATTGACGCTTGAGAAACTGTTGCACATTAAGACAGTATTAAGACTGAGATGCGATCTCAATCTCAAACGGTTTATTAATACCGGCCTCACGTTATAATTGGACTATATCGTAGAACATGCTGTTTGTTCAGGCAATTGGAATGCACAAGTAGGTACAAAGGCGAACTTATCCCATAGCGGGATCAGTCCTTAAAGAGTCCTCAATCTTCCGTGATTTGAAATGTCAAAATGATAGTAAGAAAGAAAGAAATCATTTATTTCGGACTTTGAGGTCCATACATTATAAAATAAAATACATACACATAAATATACAAAAGTGTTAGTACCAAACAACTTAATAACTATGTCAGTAAAATTTAAAATGCTCATTGGATGCCACATGCGTCCACATCCAGTGAGCGAGAACAGGGCTGTCTATTCTCTCGGCTATCACCCTCAGGAGACTGTTGTTACCGCCCCTCACCCGCTCCCTCAGAGAGGCCACGCGCTTTCGCAGCACGGCATGAAAGCCGTCCGTGTTCCAAGCGGCGAACATTCCCGAGGCGCTGCAGCGCGAAGGCAGTCCCAACAATCCCCTGAGGGTGTTATTATACTGAACGCGCTGAGCACTGAAGGCTTTTTTGGTGTAATTGCTCCAGAGGTTGCACGTGTATAAAGTTTGGCAGTAGGTTTTGGATAGTAACCTGTAGACGGGCGCGTGTGGTGCGAGCGCGTCACAGGCTGCGCAGCGCCACGCGGCGGACACGTTGCGCAGGCCGCAGGCGCAGCGCCACGCGCGGCTCGCGTCCGGCGCAGATCCCACACACGACCAGCCACTGGATCACAATAGTGAATTGTAAATTTTACTCCTGGGCAGTGATTCTCACTCGTTCGAGATTTCAGTTCGATAAAACAGCAATAGGTTTTTCACTTTAAGTGTGGAAGAAATAGACATGCTGATGTCGACTGAGTGAGAATCAGCACCCAGACATACAAAATTTCTAAACCTCAAGAATCTAACTAATACCTATTATAAATGCGAAAGTTTGGATATTTGTGGCTCAATTTGTGGGAAACACGGATGAACGGATTTAGATGAAATTTGGTAAATACATAGAACATATCCTGGATTAAGACATAGGATATGTAAACGATAAAGTGATTAGTTCGTTGCGGGATAAACAAATTTCCGTGATAAAGTTTTCCACGCAGGCGAAGACGCAGGCGAAAAGCTAGTATGTATATATAAGGTATATTTTATTCAAGCCTCCCCAAAGTTAGTAATTCATTCAAAGGACTGTTTTCCAAGGTTCCCATTGATATTTTTTTTTTTTATATGAGAGGGCGGCAAACGAGCATGCGGGTCACCTGATGGAAAGCAATCACCGCCGCCCATAGACACACCAAAAGGGTCACAGATGCATTGCCGGCCTTACAAAATCTTCCTTTCAATAAACTTACAGACACTATAAAAAAGAAACTTTATTCAATAAAGTATGCCTTGTTCAGATGTAACTTTGGATTTGACGTCCGAGTGGTGTAGTGGATAGTGACCCTGTCAATGAAACCAATGGTTGCGTGTTCGAATCCAGCGATGGGGTAAATGTTTATGTGATGAAACTTTATATAAATATACAGGGTGTCCCTGGAAGTATGGATCAAATCGAACAGGGGCATGGGAAGGTCATTCCCAAACTTAAGCTGAAAAAAAAAAAATTAAAAAAAATTAAAAAAAATAAGAAAAAAAAATTAATTAATTATATTTAATTAAAAAATTAAGCTGATAGCTTTGCTAGTTTTCTTTTAAATATTTTTTTTGTATAAGCACTATTCGATAATATGAAAATGTAAAAAATTGATCATAACTTTTGAACCGTCAAAAATGGCACCGACATTCATAGGGTTCAAAAGTTTGGGAATGACCTTCCCCATGCCCCTGTTCGATTTGATCCATACTTCCAGGGACACCCTGTATATGTATGTTTATCGGTTATCTAATATTCTTAGGACAAACTTTGCTTAGTTTGTGACTAGATGATTGGATGTAGGTGGCCGAAATATTTATTTATTTATTATTATTTTTCATTTGATATTCTTCAAGGGAACCAGTGTTCGAAAAATATAATCACTAGAATAAGTTAAGATTAAATTTTATTGCATAATTACTACAAATTGAATGCTTAGAGCATTGTTGATAAAACGAGACCGGTACTAAAGCCACGTGAGATCTATAGTCGCCCCTTAAAGAGAAAGGCATAAAAAGCTCTTGGCTTTAACAGATATGGTGTTTAAATTTATGATACGGATGGGATATTTAATCCAGAGTCTAACAGAGTATTCTGTGAAGCTACACCTGAGAAATAATTTTGCTAACAAGTACACTTCAAAACTAATAGTATGTTGTTTGGAGCTCGAACGTCTCTTTTGGGAAACAACAAAGATGTCACTCATAGTAATTTATTCATTAAAGTCTGTCATTGTTTTACGCGGCTTTTTTTCAATGCTTTTGTTTAGATTCAAGAGCAAGCCTGTCGTGGCGATCAACCAAGATTGATCTTAAGTTGAACTCATCTCATTCATCTGGAGTGGTTACAAGTTTTCTAATCAAACTTTTTAGACAGCACAATGAATGGTTTACCATTGTCATTAAAAAAAGAGTGTGCAGAGAACGTATGAATGTAGTAATGGATTTGTATACAATTTCACAGTAAAAGAAATTACAGCATAGTTGGAAGAAAACGCTTTTGAGAACCACTCTGGCTGCCCCAATTACAATGAAGTCTAAACAGAATAAATACGACCGAATAACTGATAGTTACTCCGATTAAAATGTCCATTTATCAAACAAAGAGCATTAATCATCCTGTCAATTTATTTTTAACCTTCTTGATCTAGCATTAGCTTTTGTCCATGACATTTTTCTTCAGATTGCAAACAATCCAATCATTAAAGGTACAATATACATACATCATCAAAGTCTAGGGATATTTTATTTCATATATGCTAACATTAAAACTTTTTAATGCTATAAAAAAGTTTGTATACAGTATGAAAGATCTTTTGTTCTTCTTTCAAATATAAAAAAAAAAAAGAAAAAAGGGAAAAAACAAAAGATAATGTGAAAATTCCAATTGCACATAACAGTTTTGTTCGTTGTGTTCATTTCTAGTAATTTTTAATTAATTTAAAAGGGCATTAATACTCATTTTTTCAAAAAATTACATGGAATTATTAAAAAAGAAGAATTAATTAAATTAAATTAAATAAAACTTTATTTCAGACTTAGTCCATATTTTCGTTAGTGTTAGTAACAATGGTGCTTAGGTATAGGTTAGTATATTGTTAGTTTAATTAGATTTCTATTTATTTATTAAGTCCTATGACCGTCGCCACCCAGCATCTCTGGAAGGGGCAGTCCGTTCTGCCAGCGATCATTTTCAGAATGCTGTTGTCACTACCATGTAAGCGCTTCAGCAAGGAGGCCGCTTTTTTCCGCATGATAGCGTGAAAACCATCCGTGCGAGCCTCCGCGAACATTCCCGACGCGCTACAGCGCCATGGTAGTCCCAACAGCATCCTAAAGGCATTATTAAACTGAACACGCAGGACGTTGTAAGCTCGGCGCGTGTATGACACCCATAGGCCGCTCGTGTAGAAGGATTGGCAGTACGCTTTAAAAAGTGTTACTTTAACTTCTGTGGTACAACGAGCGAACCTACGGGCAAGCATATTGCTCCTTACTGCCAACGCCCTGCGCTCTCTCTCAATATATTCGTCGTCCCTTAGATCACTCACACATAATAAAAAAAATATTAGTAAATCTCAACGGTTTCTTTTATTTTTTTAAAACCATAAAATAACCCTTCATATAAAAATACCCTCTCCAAACTCACTGAGTTTTTTGACCTTATATATAATTTTAGGGTAGAGGAGTGAAAAGTTTACTTAAAACAGGGAGGACTCCAGCAATAGTGAGAGCAGACAGAATACTGACTCTAGATTTGTTATGATAAATTCAGTGTCTGATAAAGACAAGTTGGTGCCCCAAGCATTTCATGGCTACTACTACTATCTATACAGTGTCAGTCTAAAAACTTCTAGAAAATTTCTGATTAGGGTTACATTGAGGTCAAAATGCAAGTTTTTCCCTATGCAAGTAGATTACTGTATCGAGTCATAATAGACAAACTAGGCAGTTATTTTGGTGCCCCCAAGACATGATGTCCTAAGGTTTAAGCAGTTGCTTAAATGGCTTATTGACTAATCCAGCACTGGGTACATTAAAATATAATTCAAAATGGGTGAAGGTGCCACACAATGCCAACACAAAGGGAGTGTAATATTATAAACTTATTTATATATAAAAAAAAGGAAATTCACACTTTTTTGCACTGGATGACTTTTTCTGTTTTATGCAAACCTCGGAGCTCCCTTAACGACACCCTTATAGTTTATTAGTTATGTTGGCTATTATATGTCAATATTTTCTTTGTATTCATTGTAATCTTATTCCCAAATCCAAACAAAAGGAGCCACTTTGATAAATACTAATACTTACTTTTAGCAAATTTCAGAACATTATATTAACATATTTATGACTAAACCTTCAAGCCTGGGAAACTTGTGATTCTTGATTACTCAGTTACCTACTATATATGCATTGTCATAAAGGAAAAGCTATTCCAACACGAATAACCACATACACCCACAAAAATGCGTATACCAGCCGATAATTCCGATTAAAACTCACCAAACTACAATACAACAATGATACAAAGGAGAAATAACCTAATACCTTTCAGAAAAATCGATAAGTTCGGTCAGCGATACATTGGCGTCTTTATATCAAATTTCTCACCTGTTAAATGTATTTGTGAGCGGCACAGCGATAGGCTCCGATCCAGGAGTAGTACCTTCGCTTTTACCAGCACGAGAGCCGAATTCCGGTGATTCTTCTCCGATATATTTCGGTCGGTTGTCATGACTTGATACGCGTTTCGTACCACATTTCAAACACTTCACACTCTCCGTTGGGTTGATCTGGCCGCATGTTTGACAATGCCATTGCAGCACCGATGCGATTGAGCCCATCTTATTAGACACATGGCTACGGGACCATAACAATACTCCGTTTTTATAAAAACAAATTCGTGTATGTGAAAAATGAAAACAGCTGATCCACCATGTTGGTTGTTTGTGTATAACTTTTTTTTTGTAGGTATGCGCTGTGTTGCCGCTTCACATTTTGACGATTGATTATTTTTCAATTTACGTATGTATTGTATTTAATTGTTATTTTGATGGCGTAATGAGATAAGTATTGAGACAAGTCTAAAAACGGAAAACTTAAAATAACAATGTCAATTCACATAGACTTGCAATTATTGGCGCCATCTAGCATCTATGTAAACAACTAAAGAATTCTAATAATTAAACTGTACAGATGGCGCTCACTAAACTTTCAACTTTACAAGAAGTTATCTTACTTTTATAATAGGTGGCGGAGATGGTGTTGGTAGTTTTCAACATAATGATCGTTGGATTCGTATGTACCACAGACTACTCTACATTATGCTTACGTCGCCTATAAATCTTGATCTTCAAAAAGAATAATATAAATTCGAAAGTGAGGGCTCCACTGGACTGTCGTTATGGAATGAGTATTAAAATTAGGTATCTATCTAATACAAAATAATAGGCAGCTTTTTAGCTATTAAATAACTCCCAGTTGTAAAACTCTCCTGTAAAAATCTCGCCTCTAAAAATGGTTGTTAGATTAAGCAATCATTTTTTGCATACAATTTTTGAGAGCTGACTTTTTTTTCAAAACTTTGAACGCCAAAATTAATCAACTTACCAGAGGTTCAGAGGTTTACATTCGTGCCGAGTTTCATGAAAAGTACCCTTTTAAAGTAAGGTAGGTACCTAAAGTCCTATAAAAGAGCAATTTGGTACTCCTACATTCGTGTCTATTGTGATACACGTCCACGGTTAGTGTCATTTAACAATTAAAAACTGTGCAAGATGTGGTATTTTTATCTGTATGCGATACCTAATAAAACGCTCGACTTCCACTCCGAAGCCACACCTTGTACGGGAGCAACGCACTTTAAAAAGTTATTACGACTCTGGACTTGGGGCCCTTAAAAACATAGAAAAACTTTTCTAGTGATAATTACATCACCAATTCACCCCAGTCTCCCCTTAAACGCAACAATTCGAACCCTGCCAGCAATTTAAGGGGATTATACAGGACGTTTACGATGCAATAAATTTTGCATCCCTCGTTGTATTTAGGAACTGCATTACCTGCATTTCCCCTGCGCCGGCCTCCCCTTGGCGAGTGTTGCCAATTCAGTTTTATGTTGCAGTTCGGTCACGTGCTGTAATACTTCGCAATATACTATTGGACTTACGACTTACGTTAGTTTGTTACTTGAATTACCTATAAGCAATAATGTGAAAAGAAATCTCCTCCAAACTCAAAAACTAAGATTTCCAAATAAAATTAAAACAGTTTACGACCTATTTGGTGCTGTGGTTAGAAACTGCTGCTATGCCAAAAGGTTGCGGATTCGAATCCCGATAGGGCTATGTTTATATGATGAATACAGACATGTGTTCACGAGTAATGGATGTAATATATTTGTGTAGTTTATCAATCATCTGGTATCTATAATACAATCAATTATTATGTATTAAAAAAAAACAAGTTTGGAAATCTTTAAATAAATATTTCGGTCTCGTACATTACTCATCTAGTCCCAAACGTCCAATCTAAGCAAAGGTTGTGCTATGATACTAGATAACGGATAAACATATATAATTATTTATATAAACATTCATGACTTGGGAATAAATGTTCGTATCCATCACACACACTTTTATCCCCCGCGGGATTCGAACCCGCAACCGGTGGTTTCACTGACAGGGTCACTATTACCAATCGGTCGTTAGCAAAGCTCTTTCATGATTCCCCTCTTGACTATACAGGGTGAATTTGAATTCGTGTAATTCCCATTAACTGGTGACGACGCCAAGGAACCATAGCCGAATTCGATCAAAAAATGTTGGTTTACCAATATAAAGTAAACCATTCTGAAACCACCTTTAGTATGGAAGTCCAACAATTTTCAGCTGGTGAGTCCATTCACTGGGGGGGGGGGGGGGGGGGGAGTGGGACTTTCTTTCTTTCCTACTTTTTCACCCTTAAATTCTTTCTTTAATTAGTCTGGGGCGCCGTGCAGAGTACCACTGTTGATCCTGGTTTACAGGAGTTACAGTGGGAGGAGAGCGGAGGTGGGATCTGGTGAGTCCATTCCTGATTACGAACAACTTTCCACTAGAAACCATAGCCGAATTCAGCCGAAAATTGTTGGACTTCCATACTATAGATGGTTTCAGAATGGTTTACTTTGTATGGGTAAACCAACATTTTTTGATCGATTTCGTCTGTGGTATCTTGTGGAATGTTGTTCGTAATCAGGAGTGAAGACACCTATAAACTTTATACGTAATTTTCATTTCATTTTCAGCCCGAGTGTCGTCGCAATACCTTCCGCAGTGTGTCCCTACACTTATATTCACTTCAAAGACACGTGTAAATTGCATTCACTTCTGCACCTTTCAACCGAAGTGAATCAATTTGGTTGAAAGTTTACCCAGGTAATTTACTCTGGGTGCAATCTTCCAAGCCCTTTGACAATCTTTCCCTCTGACACAATGATCGAACTATGGTTACCTACCTGTACCAGTTCATTCCCATTTACACCTTCCAAAACTACTTAGCGAAATAAGAAAGGGAAACATTTACCCACGAATAACGTTAAAAATAACACCACTTGGACCAACAATAACATAGTGAGCGTAATAAAAAAATATAGCGCGATGAAAGGGTCCAATTGGTGAGAAAAGGTCCAACAAATGGACCTTATAAAGCGAAATCCTTTTTGTATTAACAAGGTGTTGTAGTGTATGGAGGGGTGGCTATTGAGACGGTCAGTATGGAAGTTTGCGAAATTACTTACTTACCATTGTGAGATATAGTATAAGTCCCGGATTCAATGTAAACAAAGTTTGAATGTACACAGGGTACATTTAAATAGTCACATTTTACCGTTTTTAAGCTACTGCTTGTTCAAAAGTTGTGCAAAAGTTGACGAACGATTGGTGTAGTGGATAGTGACCCTATCAGCGAAACCAACGGTTGCGGGTTCGAATCCCGCGACGGGTAAATGTTTGTGTGATGAATATGAACATCTATTCCTGAGTCATGGATGTTTATATAAATATTTATGTATGTTTATCCATTATCTAGTATCCATAGTACAAGCTTTGCTTAGTTTGGGACTAGATGATTGGTGTAAGTGTCCGTAATATATATAAAAAAAAATTAAAAAAAAAAACAATTTTCCCCTGCGAAGAACAAGCAAGAAACTCGACGGGTTGCTCTTTTTAAAAACATATACATTTTGCCTTTTTGTAATATAAAAAATTACAAAAAGGCAAAATAATATTTCATTATTGTTGGTGTAGTGTAACCACTACTCTGACTGCTATACCAAAAGTTTGTGGGTTCGAATCCCGCTAGGGGCATATGTTTGTTTGATGAATATAAACGTGTGTTCCCGAGTTATGGATGTTTTTCATGTATATATATATATGTATTTATTTACAAAAAAAAAATGGTATTTGTGTAAAAATATCAACCATCTGGTATCCATAATACAAGCCTAGTTGCTTAGTGTGGAACTAGATGGCGCTGTGTGTATGTGCAAAGATATTTATATTTCCGTCTTTACACATTTTTTTTATATGCACATTTAGGGGACTGAAATGAAATGAAATTAAAATATGAAAATGAATTGAAAATCTTTATTATTATGCCATTAAACACTATAGAACTCACATTTTTTTTTACCACAGGTAGTATAATATTTAAACAAATGTCCTGGCATCATTATCTGAGAAGTATATTACTTAAACTCTGTCTCCTACACTAGTCCTAGACCCGTGTCGCAGGAAGACAGTTACATTTTTATACAATCTGTGATGCAAATAAAGATTTTACTGAGCCTGGCTGTCTTATCTCTGATAACCGAAACACAACAATGCTATTAACATTGCTGCTTCGCGGCAGATTTAGATAAGATGGTGGTAGTTAGCCAGGCGGACATTTAAAATGCCCTACCACCAACCAAATAGAGTACTTAAACATGTACCCTGCTGGGCATCGAACCCGCGACCTTCGACACGTGAACCCAATGTTGTTTACATTGAGCCACGGAGGCGCGTTGATAAATAAAATAAAATAATAAAATCTATCTATACTTACTGTTAAAGATAAACTACCATTAATAAATACATCCACTGAAATCTAAAACTGACATTCTTTGTGGCGGCAGCCCATAAATTAGGTCATAGGTAGACTAACTCGCGATTTATCTGTAGTATAAATTAAAAAACATCACACGTTTTACTCTTGGTCGGAAGCTTTTTATTCAATCGATGCTTTGTCGATGCTGTAGAAAACAATCGTAGCTATTAATCTTCATCAGGTGCAGGCAAGACGATCGTTTTTTTTTTAATTACCCACCTTGAACCGAGCACATCACTAGCACCTGTGGATTTATAGGCCAGTAGGAGAGGCAAAGCGGTGTAACTCATAAATCCATAAAAACCATAGTAGAACATATCGCAGCAGCATGTGTCGCTGGTCAGCAGTGGCGTGCACAGCGTTTTGTCACAGTGTAGGTTAGGTTCCAGTAGACATTCAAAATTTGCCTTTAAATAAATTTAAAGCAATCATAAAACAGAAATTATTAACAAAAGGCTATTATAAAATCACTGACTATTTGAATGATAAGCAAGCATGGACATAGCTGTGTTATTATTCATATAATTATCAAATCGCAACCCATAATCTGTTTAAAGGAGCAACCCTAGAGTTTCTTGCTCGATCTTCTCTGGGGCGTCAGTTTTGTGAATGAGCAGTAAATTTAAAATTTAAATGTAATATTAATAGTTTTTTTATTTTTTTTTTATTAAAAACTGGTATCGCGTTTGACTACAATCTCACCTGATGGAAAGTGACGATGTAGCCGAAGATGTATCACGCGCACCCAGTAAATGCCTATTCACTCTAAACTTGACAATAGTGACGTTTTCTCAAGTGATAATTTTATCCTATGAAATAAAATATTTTGATTTGATTTGATTTGGTAGACAGAATGATAAAATGCAATTACAAAATAACTTAAGTATTTAAAAACCAAAAAACCTGCCAGCATATTATGTATTTTGCGGGCGCCATGTTGGCTTTTTTCACTATAAAATGTATTCTATGACACTCTGGCGTCAAGACCAATCTAAGGACACCCTTCAAAATTGGTCGAGTCGTTTAGGATACAAGAGGTAACGTAGAAATCTACATACATACAAGCAAAAGAGGTGTGTCAGGATCGTAGCAAGTGGAAGTCTGTGGTCTCTGCCTCTGCCTACCCCTACGAGAAACAGGCGTGACTTTATGTATGTATTAGGTCCCTACCTATGAAATTGGCGTTTTGTATGAAAGTTTCAGCGAATCTAAGAAATGATTATGGGAAGCACATGAAATGAGCTCTGTTCAATTTTCTTTTATTATGTGATTTAGCCCAGAAATTAAAAAATATTTCATGTGAAACCTTGAAATAATATTCCATTTTCCAAATAAAAAAACAAATTTGGATATAGCTTTGAAAATCGCAGGAATTGGTACATATGATTAACGAAGAAAAAAAACTCCAATTTCAAAGACCTAATATAATACTTACATTCGCAAAACCTTACCCTCTTTTTTGGGTTGTCGGGTAATAATAACTTACTCTTTCCTCGCAACTGTTTAGAATATTTCTGTTCACAGTATCAATCAACTGATTTGGCAATAAGCTTACTAGGGTAGGCACTGCCTTTCTGTCTGTATGGAGGGCATGCCACAGCTGGTCAGTGATCGAATTAAGATTTTTGTTAGGACAGATTTACTCTGATAGATAACCATTCAACTGTCAGTGGTTAAACTTGTAACCAAAGAAAATCTTATTCTAAAGTACTAAGACAGACATTAAAAATACCCTAGCAGCAACCAGAAATGCCTAAGTACATAGACACTTTAAGTATGAAAGCACTACCTTCCACTTACACAAATAACTTCACGGATAAAGAAACAATATTTCAGTTACTGCATTTCGACTCCCTCCCTACCAGATAACACCACCACCAATTGCAATATGCACTCTATTATTAAGACGATAAAGGTGAATGGAGTACAAAGGCAGAGCACAATAGAATAGGTATCCCAAAGGCAATCCATCTTTGTCAAATACCTACTCATGTTTAAAGGATTGAACCGACACAAGGCTTCGGATTTCAATTTTTTATGTAGATTCCCCAATATAGGGACGATGTTTTTTTTAAAAAAGATTTAGGTATTCGCTAATTACCTACATATACTTATGTTATATTTTATTTGTACATTTTATTTATGTGCACCTATGTATTCCCCTTAACTATTATTATTGTCCCATGTCGGGTATTTATAATACATAACGTCATGATATTTATCCCAAATCGGGTGGTCAGCTGGAAGATAATAATAATAATAATAAAAATTATTTATTGCCTTAGTTCCTATTTAACTTAAAGCTATTGACATAGTAAGAATTTTGAATAGTCAAGGCAAAAGGGAGTGACATCAGCTTTGCTGTACCGGGACAGATGTCACGGTCAACGCTGTTTTTCAGTCACCCCCCCTTCTCCCCGAGGTGAAGGGCGGGAGGATAGGTTTATTAGTAATGGGAGGGCTTATACATTACAATTAGTAAATTTGACCATTTAGTAAACAATTATCAGCAAAACAAAAAATTACAACAAAATAGAAATTAAAATATTGACAACTTGAATTTTGAGAAATTTTGAACCCCTGAGGATGTGTGTTTGTGTGTGAGTGCGGTTGTAAAGGTGAGTGTTTGTATAAGTGTCTCTCTGTTTAGCCCTACGAGTGGAGTTCTCTTGGGATCAGGTACAGAGCCACTAAACAGGAGACGGATAATAAATAATAAATAATAAATATTTCGGACACTTAAACCAATCATCTAGTCCCAAACTAAGCAAAGCTTGTACTATGAATACTAGATAACGGATAAACATACATAAATAATTATATAAACATCCATGACTCGGGAATAAATGTTTATATTCATCACACAAACATTGACCCCTCGCGGGATTCGAACCCGCAACCGTTGGTTTCGCTGATAGGGTCACTATCCACTACACCAATCGGTCGTAATGTGTATAACTGAAAAATTATTATACAATTAAGTTAGGACATAAAAAGAGTTATTTATTATAATCACTGGTGACAGGAAGAGAAAGAAAAGAAATTCTTTAATATTAAATCTTTCCAGTAGGCATGTTTTAGGTTTTCTGCTGCAAGTTGTTTTTTAAGCAAGGCTTGTTTGTATTTGGTCTTAAAGCTTTCAGTACTCATTTTTTTCCTCATAGGGGGAGGCAGATCGTTCCATATTTTTGCTGCATTAAACCTAAAACACCCCCGGTAACGTTTCGATTTGTGACTCGGGATTTTTAACAAGTTCTGTGCAGCAGAGCGAAGACCTACGTGTGTTAAGTCAGCAACCCATATACGAGTTTCGCTGATAAAGATATCGCTTTCCAAAGATATCGCTGGCCCTTTGTATATAATGAATAAATAAATAAATCAACATTTCGGACACTTACACCAATCATCTATTATTAATAATGTAATAGTACCAAATTTATTGTAATTATATTGTAATTATATTGTAATTCAATTAAAACATTACCCATTCAGTTTTAAGGGTAACCATTGTCAAAAACATAATAAGAATCTTTAAATGGCATAAGTTTGGTATTAGTTTTCTGTAAAAGAATTTGTAATAATGCTGTTGATTCTACGTAAATGAATAAAATAAAATAAATCTAGTCCCAAACTAAGCAAAGCATGTACTATATGGACAACGGACACACATACCTAGGTACATAAATATTTATAGAACCATCCAAGACTCCGGTTCGTATTCATCACACAAACATGTATGCTACACCGCCTAATCAACAAATAAAATTAGTTCTTTAATTCAAAATATAACTTTATATATTTTTTTAATTAGCTTTACACCTGTATACTGTGTCTATATTAACATTCTTAAACTTTTATTTTTAGGGCGTAGAGAATATTATTTTTTCAATCGTGCTTTACGGCCAAAATGATTCTGAGCCTCATAATAAAAATGGATATAAAGAACATTTTATGGAATTTTCTTAGATGTAAGGCACATCAAAGTAGAGAGACATGGTCGTTACTCCACCGACAAGAGCATAGCTCTTAAATTGAAGAAGAAGTAAGGCACATCTATTTTCTAACATATCAAACTAGATTAAAATCTAAATATTTCATCGTCTGCATCTCAAGATTTTAGGTATATTTTGTCTAAATCTCTTTTTTACAACTTTAAAAACACAAGCGTAATGAATTTAAATCTAAAAAAAAAAACTATTTTGGCTCTCCTGTAAAGTCGGGTTTTGTGCCTTACGTCAATTGAAATTACAAGTATCGACATTTACCCCTCGCGGAATTCGAACCCGTAACCGTTGGTTTCGCCAACAGGGCCACTATCCACTTCACCAATATTTATTAATAGCTAAGGATCGGTGTAGTTGTTTTTTGATGCATTGTATAATGATTAATTTAGGAAACGGTGAAACCTCTTCTCGTCCAAAATACTTCAGTGGCTCAATGTAAACAACATTGGGTTTACGGTTCGGAGGTCGCGGGTTCGATCTTCAGCGGGGTACATGTTTAAGTACTCGGTTTGGTTGCTGGTAGGGCATTTTAAATGTCCGCCTGGCTAGCTACAACCATCTTATCTAAATCTGCCGCCAAGCAGCAATGTTAATAGCATTGTTGCGTTCCGGTTGTCAGAGATAAGGTAGCCAGTCCCCCAAATGTATTGGGGGTTTTTTTTTTATATGAGAGGGCGGCAAACGAGCATGCGGATCACCTGATGGAAAGCAATCACCGCCGCCCATGGACACCCGCAACACCAAAAGGGTCACAGATGCGTTGCCGGCCTTTGAGGAAGGTGTAGGCTCGTTTCTTGAAGGTTCCAATGTTGTACTCGTTCGGTTTCCGGGTCAGTACGCTTCCACGTTCGACCTCATCTTCACTTAACATCAGGTGTGATTGAGGTCAAGCACGAACCCGTCGTGCATAAAAGTGTGTAAAGACGGAAGTCTTTAATCAATATGTGTTACCAGTGATATGGCCCTCATAAGAAAGCTCAAGGTCACGCAACGAGCTTTGGAGAGGGCGATGCTAGATGATGACGGGTTCAAATCAGGAATGAGGAATCCGTAAAAGAAGGAAGCTCAGTGGATCAGTAACTTGAAGTGGTAGTGAGCACTCATGTAACTCAAAGAACTGATAGCCGTGGCGGCAGACCAAACTAATTTCAGGTGACCCGCATGCTCGTTTGCCGCCCTCTCATATAAAAAAAAAATTGAATGGAATTGGTAAATCCCGTATAGTCCACCCAACCAAAGGCCGTGCCAGCCCGTTATGATAGACATTATCATCAATTTGCGTCATCCAAATTGACGTACTGCATTATGGCATGTGTGTGACAGATCCATCTCATAATTTCGCACAGCTCCGCGTGTATCTGACATACTTATAGGTACAGTCAGACTTGTGACATAGCGCATAATTCACATTGCTATCACCCTGAAGAGAATTAGACTTCTATAGTATTTAAATAAATAACAATTTCATTATTTAAACGACCTGTTTGGTGTAGCGGTTATAAACTCTGCTACTATACCAAAAGGTCGCGGGTTCGAATCCCGCTAGGGGCATATGTTTGCATGATGAATACAGACAAGTGTTCCCGAGTTATGGATGTTTTTCATTTATACATGTATTTATTTACAAAAAAAAATGTCATTGTGTAGTTTATCAACCATCTGGTATCCATAACACAAGCCTAGATGCTTACGGTGGACCTAGATGGCGCTGTGAGTATGTGCAAAGATATTTATTATTATTATTATTTAAACTGCATTTTGCGGTCGCCGTGAAGGATTTTTTACCATATGACACTGTGGAAGTCAAAACAAATCAAACTCCTTGCACTTCGAAATCGGTCCAGCCGTTAAGTTTGCAGGAGGTAACATAACTCTACTACATACACTCGACAAACATTACCCTCCTTTCTGGGGATGTTGGGTCAAAAGCAACGCGTCCGTTCTGTTGACTATCAGGTTATGAAAAGGAAGGAAAGGAAGGAAGGAATACATAAACCTTGTATGTACATAAAAGACTCGTGTCTTTTTGTGAAAGCCAATTTTAAATATTTTAATAAGCGTAGTGAGACTGGTGATAGACATACAAGAGCACAATACTGTAACCTATTGTATAAACCTCCGCAAATACGTTTATGAAAATAATGTTTATAACATGTGTATAATATTATATAACAATCTGCCTGACGAAATAAAATTAGTTAATGACAAAATGTTTAAAATTCGATTGATACAATGACTTCAGGCAAAGTGTTTCTATGATAATTAAGGAATATTTAAATTATCAGAATGCTATGTAAAGTGTCACAAATCATATTTTGCACATCTGCATGCAGATTGAATACATGATTCCTAAATTTCTTATCAGACCTTGTAAACTGTATTCTGGCAAATAAATAATTTCTTTCTTTCTTTCTTTCTTTCTAAAGTGGAATTCAGCTATTTTACAATGGTGTCGATTCGGAAGTACACCAACTTAACTAAACCCAGTTTTGGAGTGATGCCGTCGCATCGTACTGTTCCAGTGAGAAAGAGACAGTACTACTTTAAAACTGGTTTTAGTTTAGTTCAGTTGATGTACATCCGAATCGACACCATTTTCAATAACTTTAAATATTGTCCAGAGGAAAAAAATTGTGCCAGTATTTTAAGGGAGCAATCTGGCGTCACGTGTTGTTGGAATCCTTATTCTCATGAGATTGATTTAACAATGATTATAATTTATATCCGAAAAAAAATTGATAAATTGTGCCACCGAAATAAACAAGAGGAAATCTGAGATACCTGAGTAATAAAAAATCAAAGGCATGTGAAGTCTCCAACCCGCATTAGGTCAGCGTGGTGACCTACGGCCCATAAGAACTCCCTCATTATACGAGGGAAGGCCTATATAGAATAGAATAACTTTATATCCCTGCAGTGGGTTGTTTACGGGCTGATGATGAATCATTCTCTGGTGGCAGCAACCACGGACTCAAAATCAGCAGATCGTTGGGTCCTTACCCTTTCATTAAAATTTTCCTGCTTTATTTACTTCGTTAACTTTGTGATGAATAAATGTTTTTTATATATTTTTTTTGAGTGGCAACTTGCCTTGTTTGAAAATGCCACTAGTGGTGACCCATCCAAAGACATTTCTCGGAAACGAATAGCGAATTCGACTCACCACGAGTGCTCGGTTCGGCGATCATTCACTTCTGTTGCTGACTATACATACGTGATACAATATCACATAGATACAGCTTGGCTGTGGCGAATGACCTCTCAAACCCACTTTAGACGTTGCTTGTACGAAGCACGAAACTAAATAGTTCAATAAACATCAATATTTGAGACAATTATGTATTGGAGACAAGAACAGAAACTAGATAGACCGGACACGACCTTCAACCCTTTTGGTAGTAACAGCAGCAACCAAAATATCACAAGCCAGGTTTTTATGGATTTTGATCACATTTAGCAATGCACTGTCAGCTGCAGAGAAACATCTTAGACTTAGTAAAGTTAGTAAGTCATTCAGAGGCCAATGTGTGCGCTTCTACAACAAGGTTCCCGTGGATATACGGAATCTTCCACTTAATAAATTTAAACTTATTATAAAACAAAAATTATGTAAAAAGGGATATTACAACATTTCAGACTACATTAATGAAAGTAATCCATGGGATTAAACGGCTCCTCTACACGTTATATAAAAATTGTTGTAAATTTCTTAATTGTAAATGATTGATTGAAAAGAGACAAACCCTCTGAGTTTCTCGCTAGCTCTTCTCAGTAGTGGTCGCGTTCCGAGCTAGTGGTAGTTTAAAAAACAAATATGACGTTCATAAGTGCATATTGTATTGCCTACATGAATAAATGATTTTCATTTCATTTCGTTTCATTACATCCGCCTCCGTGGCGGAATGTAAACAACATTGAGTTTACGATTCGGAGGTCGCGGGTTCGATCCCCAGCGGGGTACATGTTTAAGTACTCGGTTTGGTTGGTGGTAGGGCATTTTAAATGTCCGCCTGGCTAGCTACCACCATCTTATCTAAATCTGCCGCCAAGCAGCAATGTTAATAGCAATAGCCTAATTTGTAGTTTCTATAAGATATTTAAATGTACCTTCCTTATTTAAACAATAAAGCGTATTTGATTGATTGATTAATTGATAGCATTGTTGTGTTCCGGTAGTCAGAGATAAGATAGCCAGTCCATCAAATGTGTTGGGATTTCCGGGTCAGTACGCTTCCACCTTCGACCTTATCTTCACTTAACATCAGGTGTGATTGAGGTCAAGTACCAATCCGTTGTGTATAAAAAAAAACATGAGGCCAGGTTCATACAATGACCGTGAGTAAGACGGGTCATGTTTCTTTGCTGCTAACTGTACCTATACATACCGTCACGACCTTTATCCCAAATAGGGTAGTCAAATATAACAACATT
Organism: Oegoconia quadripuncta; assembly: GCA_949316235.1. NCBI lineage: Eukaryota > Metazoa > Arthropoda > Insecta > Lepidoptera > Autostichidae > Oegoconia > Oegoconia quadripuncta. Next base: position 2,780,741 of record OX438758.1, read on the forward strand.
AAGTTTAATGCTTGAAACAAAATCCACCAGCCGTTAAAACTTGCAAATCTTTAGTTATTTTTTGGTGAAAAATCTTATAGCCGCCTTTTACGACATTCACGGGAAGAGATAGGTTGGTTTTATTCTATGTATACAGTTAATATAAAAATATCAGTAAATTAATAGTGTTATAAACGTAAAATGAATATGAACCATTCATTCAACCATTACCACCGCTTGAACCATTATTATATGAACTATATCTTCCCAAAGATGCCGCTGATTTATAAAGGAAAATAGCGAACAGAAATCAAATAGTAATAAAGGTCATTTATTTTGTGATTGACTGGATTCGCGTTTGACCACAATCTCACCTGATGGAAAGTGACGATACGGCCGAAGATGAAGCACGCGATCCCGGTAAATGCCTATTCACTTTGCTCTTGAAGATCCCAAGGTTGTAGGATTCAGGAAAGACTGACGCCGGAAGGAAGTTCCATGCCTTAGCTGTTCGGATGATGAAGGAAGAGTCAAACTTCTTAGTGCGAATGTTCGGTATATCAACTATATACGGGTGGAATCCCTCCCCACGCCTAAGTGGTCCGAAGATGGAAGGGCGACGGTGGAATAAGATTGATTCCAACGCACACTCACCGAAATGCATCCTGTAAAAAACTGAGAGACAGGCGACATTGCGACGGTTTTCAAGGATCTGCAATTTAGCAGTCATCGAATTATCACCTATGAGTCACATGGCACGTCGTTCCATAGAATCGAGTGCAGCTAGCCTTTACATTAAAAATTTAGGAAACCCTCGAGAAAACAGAAGATTATATTATCTAGGTGAACCAAACATAAATCCATAAAATCACGCCTGTATTCCATAGGGATAGGCAGAGACCACAGACTTAAGACTTGCTAAGGTCCTCACACACCTCTTTGGCTTCATTCACTCTCATAAGATTGCTCATTCATGCTCGTCGGTATAAGGTACTCTCGACTTGGCCTTTCTTTAAGACCCCCCAGATTTGATCATGGTACGTCGCTGTGATCTTCCCCTACTATACACTACCATTCGCATTCGCTTCGTATATCTCTTTCATTCATCCTCTCCACATGTCCAAACCATCTCAGCATACGTTTTTCAATCTCTGTCAATACTTCTTCCAAACTTGAACCAAACATAAAAAGCTAAATATCTAAGAAGGCTTAGCCCATTTCATCAAACATGGCTAAGAATCCGTGGTAGAGCTCAGGTAATATTGCTATTCTATCTTTTATAAGTTTTGTGTTGTTCAGGTAGCAACATAATTGTGCAAATAACAATAAAATCTCCGCAGCTACGATACATCACTGGTCGGCTACAACACGTTGGCCTCCGGCGAGCAATGGATTACACTGTGATATATCGCCCTGCCATGTACGCTATGGATTGAACGTATTGTGACTTGACAGACTCTTACTTTGGTTTTGTTGTTTTTCGCATCACTGATAGATTCGTTCCGATTTAGGGAAGTTGTTACGCTGTTTGCGTTCTTGTTTAGTCATTCAATGAGGTCAAATTATTTAAGTACGCATTTTAATGTGTACCTGTACAATACAAATACACTTTATTCTACAACAGAAAAAAATACAGCTACAGAAAGTGGTAGGAGTAGAACGTACAATTTTCCATCCATTTCCATGCAACCTTTGGGTATAAGAACAATACATTTGAAATAGACAGGTTGTGCGGTAATAAATTATCTTTGGCCGTGACTAGGGAGATATAATGATTTGTTGAAGCTGTCACCTGGGATATAAGGTGATCCTGTGTGGCCAATAAGAATTTAATTGTTTAAAAACAAAGAAATCGACATAATATAAGAAAGAAACTAAAGGGAGACTATACTACTTACTTCAAAACCCTTGAAATCATGCACTGGAATGCTTGGAAGCATTTGGTGACAAAGGAGTTCTAGTTTAATCCCTTTCAAGGCATACATCAATAATTGAACCGCTAAAACCGATTTCCATAACGTTTCGTTTATATCACCTCAACTCTGGCACCACGTTGTTCACAAATGTAAGACATTTTTGAATTACAGCCGAATTGATATACTCCTTCCTTTCGGAAGTCGGTTAAAAAGTCATTTGTGCTGTCGAATTAAATTCAAAGACGAAATACTCGCGCAGTAAAAGTCGATTATGCGAACTCTAACTGGCGCCCACCATGGGACAACCGATTACACGCATCTGTGTCGCAGATTTATCCCCACTTCAACATTTGATGGATCACGTAAGCCGCTATATCCTTTCCAATTATGCCAACTTAATACCAACTCTAAGCCCCCGGACATAAAGCCGTGCTGATACGCATCAGGCGGTTGGTAATTTTGGTAATAAAATGGGCTGACAGATCTTTTCGACCCGGAATTGGATTCTTTGTGAATTTATTTGAGTAATGTTTGATATATTGCTGCGATATAAAGTTATTTGATAAGGTCGCGTTAAATATCTTGATACGGTTTTCGTATCAGCACGCTTCGGTTTTCGTCAATAATTGAAAAAAATATTTCAAAGCAAAGTGTGTTGGTGGAAAATAATCCCAGTGTAGCGATGCAAATCCTCATATGGAATGCGAAACAAATTAGGACATAGGAGAAGTTTATATCTAGTAGTGGACTTCTAGAGCTTAAAAATAATACATAGATTAACGTATCATTTTTAAGCTCAGATAGAACGACGGGTTCGTACTTGACCTCAATCACAACTGATGTTAAGTGAAGATGAGATCGAAGGGTGAAGCGTACTGACCCAGAAACTCCAACACATTTGGGGGACTGGCTATCGTATCCCTGACAACCGGAACACAACAATGCTATTAACATTGCTAATTGGCGGCAGATTTAGATAAGATGGTGGTAGCTAGCCAGGCGGACATTTAAAATGCCCTACCACTAACCAAACCGAGTACTTAAACATGTACCCCGCTGGGGATCGAACCCGCGACCTCTGAATCGTAAACCCAATGTTGTTTACATTGAGCCACGGAGGCGGTTAAATCGACGGCGGCGATCTTATCACTGAAACGTATAGTAACTTAAAAATAAAGTAAAATCCTTATTTTTTTTTAAATAGACAATAAAAGCTTCACTAATACCAGTACCTATACCAGAGTATTGATGAAGACAGTTCAAATGAACTTATTCTCTCTCGCATATTTCATGGGGAGTGTTCTGAAGAACTATTCGAGCTAATACCCGCTGCTCAATTTAACCGATACACTTCTCGCCGAAAATTAAATTTCCATCCACATCACCTGGATGAGTGTCTGGAGGGAAGTCTACCACTGTACGTTCCTCAAGAAACTTCTTACCACGTACAACCACCCTGTGGAACGGACTTCCTGCAGCGGTATTCCCGAACGAGTACGACATTGGACCCTTCAAGAAACGAGCCTACACCTTCCTCAAAGGCCGGCAACGCCTCTGTGACCCTTTTGGTGTTGCGGGTGTCCATGGGCGGCGGTGATTGCTTTCCATCAGGTGACCCGCATGCTCGTTTGCCGCCCTCTCATATAAAAAAAAATTAAAAAATATCGGTTTCTTTTTAATTTTCATAATGTTTCAATACAAGGTATTCTACTTCCTTTCGAGTTGAGTCAAGTTTAAAATTTTATTGGACCAAAACTTAGCCACTGTAACAGCACTCTCTGTGGCGTTAAGGAGGTTACACCCGGAGCAAGATAATAGGAATGCAAGGTGCGTCCGGGTACGATAAGTGTAAACAATGCTAGTATTAAATCAGGATTAAGGATTCTGCATAAACTTACCCTTAGTAACCCTATTTTTACCAAACAAAACATCCCAAAAATACATCCGACCGTTCACTACGAAACTTCATTAAATTTTAAGATTCAAACTGATTGAGGTGGAGCGATTTTATCACCCGCGGGCAATGAGGGTAGGTATAAAAAAAACGGTTGTCGGTTGTATGCAAATTTTGACATTGTAAATTTTACTGCCGGCTTATGATTGGGGTTACGCACTCAATGTTTCGGGTGTACTTGGGATGTTATTATTAATACCCACTTCCCTTGATACGGTGAGACATATTTTATTTATTGCATATCACATGGTTCACAATAGGTGTTAAATATAAAAGTGTACAAGCATGTGACACCCTGTAAGGGCACCGCAAAAGTATGAGAGAGAGCTTTTTATAATTAATTATTTGTCTTAACTTAAAGAAACTTAACTTAAAGAAACCTAACTTAAAGAAACCTAACTTAAAGAAACCTAACTTAAAGAAACCCAATGTGAAAAAATTCCGTATCAAGCATATTTCATAGATAGATATAATGTCTAACTAGCCTTACGCCCGCGACTTCGTCCACGTGGATCTCGAAATGAAATATAAACATTCAGATAAAATAATAATATAAGCTTAAAATCTAAAAAAAAAACCCGATAGCATATTATGCATTTCGCGGATATTTACCATAAAATGTATCGACACTCCAACGATCAAGACGAATCGAACAACACTTTGCACTTTGAAATCGGTCAAGCCGAGCCACAGTTTATGCTACAGCAGGTAACATAGAAATCTACAAACATACACTCGAAAAACATTACCCTCCTTCCTTGGCAGTCGGGTAAAACACGGAAGATAATGTAAATTAGTAACGGTATCTTTCCGCAACTCACACTCGCCCTCTTTGTTCTTCTGTAAACCTCCGACTGTACGTTCCTCCTAACTTGACGAAGTTTTGCGGTCAATCCTTTAGATTGCAAGCTGAATAGGACTATTAAGTCTAACTAGCCTTACTATGGAACTCGCTACCTGATTCTGTTAGACGTGCTCAGTCACTGAACGTATTCAAGACACAAGTGAAGGAATTGTATCAGCTCCTCTATCTATCCTCTTTTCGTTCCATACTCGCATTAATTACTGTGTGCTTAGCTACGTACTATTCTATTTAATTAGTATAAATTCAAATATGGGCATATATAATATCAAATCAAATCAAATCAAATACGCTTTATTGTTTGAATAAGGAAGGTACATTTAAATATCTTATAGAAACTACAAATTAGGCGGCCTTATCGCTAACAGCGATCTCTTCCAGGCAAACCTATCATCACGGAATTCAATACGAGTATTTAAGTGGGTTAGCATTAATATGTATTATTATTATTATTATTTTTTATATATATATTATGTATGTATTCAATTAACGTATGTATCTATTTAGGTGATTTATTTGTTTTATTAAAATTAGTTTACCGTGCACGCTACCTACATGTCATGTGCATAATGCTTCTTAACCCAAATGTTGCCTGGAAGAGATCGCTTTTAGAGATAAGGCCGCCAAATTGTACTATCCCCTTTTTCTTATTTTTTTGTATGCTTCTTATTGTTGTACAATAAAGAATATTTTGTTTGTTTGTTTGTTTGTTAGTGTCATCGTTTTAACAGAGTCCCGTACTATTATACAGAATTACCCTCGATCGATACAATTATACATAGAAATCCCTGTCCGCCGTTATTCGGTGGACAGAAAATTTTTCCACCGACCTCTTATTTTACAGATAGCTCGGTTCGGCGAAAGCACTTTAAAAATAACAAATGTCAAATGTCGAAAATCATAAAAATCTCAATACAATCGAGCGGCTTTTTGGCGGGATGTCGGCGAGTGAAGTAGCATTTTTGTTTATAATTATTATAATTTGAGCATTCTGACTTTTGAAGCTTAATATGCTTTGTTGCATGAACTGTGCTTTTTCTTGACATGTCAAAAGCATTTGACTGCGTGTCACATGAATGCCTATTGTCAAAATTAGATCACCTCGGAATTAGAGGACCCGCAAATGATTGGATAAGGACATATTTAAAAAATAGACAACAATGTGTGGAGATACTCAAACTTGATGAAAAATATATAACTCATTCATATTACTCAGACTTTAGAAAAAATTCCTTTGGGGTTCCACAAGGTAGCGTGCTGGGTCCTCTTTTATTTCTATTATACATTAACGACTTACCAGAAGTTACGAAGCATAAAAGCTTCTTATTTGCAGATGACATTTCGGTCGTAGTTAAAACTGATAAAAAACTGACTTTACAAAAGCATGAATCTGACATTAATAATACATTAAATACAATAATTCAATAGTTATTTAATAATAATTTACATATAAATATTAATAAATCTAAATTTATAAACTTCAATGATCTTAACAAAACATTGAATGTTAATTACAAAAACCAAATAGTACAAGGTGTAAAGAGCTCAACCTTCCTTGGAATTATCGTAGATCAAAAACTAAATTGGAAAGAGCACATAGATAAGGTATGCGGTAAAGCAAATCGTTTTACATTTCCACTTTTTAAGTTAAAAACTGTAGCCTCTAGACAAACAGCTATCGTAGCATACCATGCGTACGTTGAATCAGTTCTTAGATATGGACTGGTAATCTGGGGCAATGGTACAGACATAAACAGAGCATTTATTGCCCAAAAAAAATGTATACGAGCAATTTGTGGTGTGTCTCAGGACGTGTCTTGTAGACCACTATTTAAAGGACTTAAAATTTTACCACTGCCGTGCTTGTATATACTTGAAGTGGCACATTTTGTAAAGCAGTACCATCATAACTTTTACAAGCAAGCTAGAGATGTAGTAAAAATAAATACCAGGGACCCCCTAATAGACTAATGATTGTTGAAATACCAAAAACAACACAGTATCAAAAAAACTGCTATTTTATGGGTAAAGAAATATATAATAAAATTCCACGGTTTATAACAGATCTACCTCTAAATAAATTCAAAAACCATCTACAAAAGTGGCTTCTTGAATATACGTTTTACTCTGTTAAAGAATTTTTAGAGCACGACAAAACTATTGTTTGATTGTCGTTGAGTTTGAATGCTTTGTTTTGACTTGTTATTATTAGCTGAATATGATAAGATTATTAAGTGAATTATATGATTTAGTCCTGTCGATAAAATTTGGCATGCGGTTAAATATGGCTGATCTAAGTGTGAAAATGAATGGAAGTTGACATAATATATACTGGGATTACATTTCATTTCACCTACTTTGACATATAATTGACTTATTAAAAATTCATTGATTTATTTTAACATTGGATGTGTAATAATTATAATTTATATTATGAAATAATTTGACATTAATATTGGACAACATGTTATAAATTGCTGAAAAGTTTACTATTAATTAAGTAATTGTAAAAGTATTAAAATTTGTGTTGAATTATATTCAGCGACATATTTGCATGCCTGAAAAGACTAAGTGTGAGAAACTTACTACCAATATTACCACCAATGCAATGTAACCACACTTAAAGCAAATAAAGATATTCTATTCTATTCTATTCTATTCTATAATAATGGCAGAATATTGTGCATCATAAGTTAGTGATGGTGTACAAGTGAAGGAAAGTGTAAATTAAAGTGCGTAACGAAGCTTTCGGGTTCCCACAAGAAGCCGACAAAATCTTTTGTAAAGCATTCTGCCACTTTACATGAATAAATATTTCGAACACTTACATCAATCGTCTAGTCCCAAACTAAGCAAAGCCTGTAATATAGATACTAGATAACAGATAAACATACATAAATTTATATAATCATCCATGATTCGGGATATTATTATTATTTTATGTATAAATAAATATTTATTTAGTGCATAGTTACGTTTGTTTTTTGTTGCTATTTTATAAATGTTATGTTTAAGTAGGTATATTTGCCCATTGATCTATGTATGTATGTGTATGTAAATATATGAAATGTATATGTATATGAAACGTAGTTTGTATCTGCATCCTTATTTAATACCGCACAACCTACCTATTTCAAATGTACTGTCCTTATACCCAAAGGTTGCCTGGAAGAGATCGCTTTTAGTGATAAGGTAGCCAAATTGTACATTCTATTCTTACCACTTTTCTGAAACTGTATTTTCTTTTCTGTTGTGCAATAAAGTGTATTTGTATTGTATTGTATTGTATTGTATTCGGGAATAAATGTTCGTATATTCATCACACATTCACCCCTCGCCGGATTCGCACCCACAACCGTTGGTTTCGCAGCAGGGTCACTATCCACTACACCAATCGGTCATCGAGAGAATGTCGGTTTCCTTTCTTTTTAACACGCTTTTATTAGCTTCTGCTCAATTTAACCGTTACACTTCTCGGCGAAAATTAAAATTCCATCCACATCACCTGGATGAGTGGAAGTCTACCACTGTACGTTTCTCAAAAAACTTCCTACCACGTACGACCACCCTGTGGAACGGACTTCCTGCAGCGGTATTCCCGAACGAGTACGACATTGGAACCATCAAGAAACGAGCCTACACCTTCCTCAAAGGCCGGTAACGCATCTGTGACCCGTTTGGTGTCCATGGGCGGCGGTGATTGCTTTCCATCAGGTGACCCGCATGCTCGTTTGCCGCCCTCAAAAAAAGCTTCACATGTAACTAACAATGTAATCAAATCTTGAAGGTTAATTTACACTTAAAATACAATTGTCGTATCCAAATGAAACTTTGTATGTATATGTAATACTGATGACAATACTATAATTTGGTATCTTGGAGCTGATCTGATGATGGAGGCAGGAGGTGGATGGTGATACTCTTCAGTGGCTACTAGTAAACCCCTCGGTTGTTGGCTCATAAGATTCGTTTTGACGAGTCCAATATATTACACTGAAGATGGATGGTGGAAATGTAACGTGTTTTTTTTTTTTAACTACATATGATTACGGATCAATACCACACTGCATGAGCTGGAGATACCAAAATAAAGAAATCTGTTATTAAAAGAAAAAGACGAACTAAATTGGAAAGTTAAAACTCCGAAGGTGTGAAGGTATCGTTTCGATATGGCAGTCTCACTCACCGAGGATTATCTGACAAATAGGCAGGGTTGTACTCGGGGAAACCTGGATCATTATTTTTCATCTGAATATTAGATTGGTTGGAGGTAGGGCGTTTTAAATTTCCGCCTGGCTAGCTACCACCATCTTATCTAAATCTGCCGCCAAACAGCAATGTTAATAGCATTGTTGTGTTCCGGTTGTCAGAGATAAGATAGCCAGTTCCCCAAATATTTTTAGATTTCCGGGTCAGTACGCTTCCACCTTCGACCTCATCTTCACTTAACATCAGGTGTGATTGAAGTCAAGTGTAAACCTGTTGTGCATAAAAGAAAAGGTAAACATCGTGAGCAAACCTGCATGTCCGAGGAATATAAATTCATAGACGTGTAGTCCCCAACCCGCATTAGACCATCGTGGTGGACTATGGCCCATACTCCATATTATACGAGGGATAGGCCATATCCCTGCAGTGGGATGTTTACGGGCTGAGATGATGAAAATGAAAAGAAACTCACAGCAGGTAAGTTTCACACGTTTCACTATATTCAAAGACACTATGGCGCCCTTCCAGATTACCTTAATTCAGCCCTGAATGCTCCAAATCCGCTACTTGCGTGTCTAGTATTTGTTACACCCAGTTCATGTTTCGAGAGGTCTTAAGCCTTTAACAAGGACTTTTAGCCGAGGATCGACCTCTCTCTAACCCTAACGACTTCTCGAGTGGTATAAGGGTTCTAACAACGCTTTGTTGTAAACATGTAGCTGAAAAGGGTAAGGTTTTATGGGACAATGATTTTGTAATATAAAGAATTGTTGTAAGGTGGCCCTGGAACCTGGTCTCTGACTATATGGACCTCATAAGAAAGTCAAGGTAAGACAACGACCTGGTGCGCTCGAGGATGGCTAACATAGCCGATCTTTGTGGTGAACTCCCGTGGGCAATATGGGCACGTAAGGACACCTGCCACGTAGTCATACATAATGAATGGCAGCGGGTGTACGGGTTTTCAGCTCGTCGCGTTTAGCGTCGAGGTCAGCTTTACGCTGCTCCTCGAAATCACTTACTCTCCTTTGCACTACCCTGCGCCATTCAGGACGTTGTGCTGTCAAACCTCCCCATCGAGATTTCTCAGTGTTGCATCTTTTCATATAGCGCTTCTGAACATACCGCCGCCGTGCTTTCGCTTGCCCTCCTCTAGTTCAGAATAGAAGATGCGTTTCGCCACTCTCTCATCTGCTATGCGTAATACGTGATAAACCACCGAAGCAGCCGACGCATTAAGTAGGCCTTAATGCCACCGACATTGGCTCCTCGCAGCACTTCGATATTACACACTCGGTCGGACCATCTGATCTTAATGATGGTACGTAGGCACTTGGGGTAGAAAGGATTCAGAGTAGGTATATGGTGCTGATACCCACTGTGATGTCCAGTTCTTCAGGGCCTGGACTTTGTAGTAAAACCACTATTTTCAGTAAGTAGGTACACGATCAAATGTGGAACGTCCGCTCGCTCACAATGACAGTGCGAGAGTATTTGCGAGACGCCACCAATGATCTGGGTACTACATTTATTTAGCATGGTAGGTATATCACACCAGAGCTCAGAAGAATATAAGACGTTTGGTAGTACAATCGCCATGTAGACTGAAACCGTTGAAGTATAAAACTTGTGGAAGGTTAGTTGCATTGTAATTTTTCTTGCACTCGTGAAGGATGTGAGCACAGGTTAAAAATAAATTTTGATTGTACGCGGTTTTGGTCATTTATTTTAAGCAGTCCTATTAGTTCTTGAGGATTCTAAGAGATGGCGTTGTTTAACTATTAAGAAAAGCGCAAAATAGATTTGATCGCGCGACCGTTATCTAGAAATAGGACTCAGTGAAGATCGCGGTAAGTCACTGGATGTAGGCCGTTTCCAAGATCGCTCTGGATACTAAGGGGTAAACCTATTTTGAACTTCAGTTGACATGATAATGATGAATATAAAAAATTGCTAAATAGGTAATGAAAACGCAATGTATCATTACAATATAAATTACCAGCTGAAATGCAGCACGTCTCCAGGTGTTCTGTTAATAAACTATGACAAACGACATAGAGCTGGCACGCGGCCAGATCCACTGTTCACGGTATTACTTCATTAATTGTGCTGGGATTTAATTAGTGGATATGGGAATTGAATTTGAAGAGATATAGATTAATGCGTTTGGAGAATATACCCCATATACCATATACCAGCTCTTTGAAAGCGATTGAAATGGTCGCTTAAGAAAAGTGGTTCAGTTTGATAATCCACATCCTGCCGAATGTAATGCAAAATATACCCTGACACACAGTGTTTTCAGGCTTTTTGGCGGGATCTCGGCGAGTGAAGTTGCATTTTTCTTTATAATTCTTATAATTTGTGCATTCTGACTTTTGAAGCTTAATAATGGCAGAATATTGCGCAGCAAAAGTTAGTGATGGTGTACAAGTGAAGGGAAGTGTAAATTAAAGTGCGTAACGAAGCTTTCGGGTTCCCACAAGTAACCGCCAAAATGTTTTGTAAAGCATTCTGCCACTTTACTAAAGAATGACTTGATCATGACTAGACGCCAAGTATACGACGAATTACTTGTTTTGACCGAGACTGACTAATAAATTGAAGAAATAAGACATGGCTGTATGGGCTTAGATCCCTTTGCCTTCTCCGAAAGGAGTGAATAAAACAAAAAAAAAAGGGCTTTTTGGCGGGAACTCGGCGAGTGAAGTAGCATTTTTCTTTATAAGTCTTATAATTTGTGCATTCTAACTTTTGAAGCTTAATAATGGCAGAATATTGTGCAGCAAACGTTAGTGATAGTGTACAAGTGAAGGGAAGTGTAAATTAAAGTGCGTAACGGAGCTTTCGGGTTCCCACAAGAAGCCGCCGAAATCTTTTGTAAAGCATTCTGCCACTTTACTGAAGAATGACTTGACCGTGACTAGACTCTGTATACGCCAAGTATACGACGAATTACTTGTTTTGACTGAGACTGACTTACAAACTGAAGAAATAAGATAAATAAGACATGGCTGTTTGGGCTAGATCCCTTTGCCTTCTCCTAGAGGAGAAAATAAAACTAAAAAAAATAAACAAAAAAAAAACAGTGCTTGGATGTAGATATGAACAGTAGGTAGATATTTAAAATCACATTTATAGGTATTTAAAAAAAAATATAGGTATGATGCATTCATTTTTACATTTCGTACAGGTTTTTCCCGACATCCCCAAAAAGGAGTATAATGTTTTTCGAGTGTATGTATGTAGATTTGTAGCCTAAACGCCTCGCCCGATTTTGAAGTGCAAGGTGTCGTTCGATTTGTCTTAATCCCTAGAGTGTCATAGGATACATTTTATGGTAAAAAATCCAATATGGCGCACGCAAAATAGAAGTATGCTGTCGGGTTGTTTCGTTTTTAGATATCTACATAGATATTATATTTCAAGTTTTGTTGCGTGATATATTTTGTGCAGCAAAAGTCAGTGATTTTATACAAGTGAAGGATAATGTAATAAGTGTTTATAGTCTTCACTCCAAGAAGCCGCCAAAATCTTCCTAATGCACTGTAATAAATGGAAATATGAATAATTTACTGCTTTTGGATCACAAAGTAGCAATTAACGTTTTTTTAAGTGGATGGTGTTTGTTTACATGAATCCCTATATCCTATTTCCATCACCGAAGCCTGCCAAGAAAATTCAAAATCAACACAACATTTACAACAGAAGTACCAGGAGAACAGAGGCATAGTAGCGTTCGACGAAACCCATTTCGCTTGTAGAATGACTAATTCGAGCGATGTTCCTCATCGCGCCTATGTAAAACCGGCGAAATTGTATATTTTGTACCCAATTATTTTGTTGACAGTAGGGTTACCACAAATGTTTTTTTATCAATTGGATAGCGTAATGCCCTTAACCAGTAGTCACCGTACGTACTATATTAATTCTGTGAACATACACTTAATCTGTACCTCAGCAGGACATCAGACTGCTCCTCTTCAACTAGTTTAAACAATATTTTAAATAGATATGTCAGTAATATGTCTGAAAATGTACTACTCTTTGCTTCGATATGTATAAGTCAACTTTAAAAGCGTATTAAAAAATGTTAAAACTCTGATCTCCTGGTAACCCTAACCGAAGGCCGACACCGAAAACCATTAATATGAGACGAGGCATCCGTGTAAAAATTTGTCAAATGCAAATATCTGTCAACGTTTGGTAACAGGACTAGTACTGTGTTTGCGGGGCGTTTTAAATGAAGGCTTTTAAAGACTTCTTGTTTCGAATTAAAATATGAGAAAATAGCCTGTACCCATAGACTTACTGTATTTGGACGTTGTATAAACTATCAATTTCACTTACCAAATATGCCCTATTTTTTTCCTTACGCTAAAAAAACTCAACCAGTATAAGTACTGGTGGTGACCGTGACTTGGTTTTTTTAAATTAATTATGGATTGGCAGTAAGCCATCAACCTAAACACTAATAGTCTTATTACAAAAAAATTGATAAACCCAAGTTAAAACTAGGCCTATAAAGTCCGAATAAAAATTGATTTATTTTTTAAATGTTTGCACAGGCGAAGGGTACGGAGATCATGAGAATAAATTTTTTTTTTTTTTTTATTTCTGCACAGGCGAAGGGTACGGAGATCATGAGAATAAAAATTGATTTATTTTTAAAATTTTTGCACAGGCGAAGGGTACGGAGCTCATACAACCCTTGGACTTTTATAAAAAGACTTGTCTTCGGTTGGAGTTGTAGGCCGAAGGCTAGTAATTAATAATAATAAATAAACCCCATTAAGCAATGAGAATGCCATGATATTATCAGAATGAGAGAACGGGAGAGCAAAACCACGCAAAACGGGCTCCCTATAATTACAATGTGTGGTATCGGCATGTCAAAAAAATTCTTCCCGTGGATCCCGTAAAAGGCGACTAAGGGACTTTCCACTAAAAACATATAGAGATTTACACGTTTTAACGCCGATGGGCTCACCCCCTGTCACGTGTATATAAGGTGATAAGGAGGTCTGGTGTTAGATGGTCGTTATGTTAATTGCTTTTGTTTTGTAATATGTAATATTATTGTAAAGATTGAAACCAATTGAAAATATGTGTTGTTGCGGAGTTTCTTGTCGCTTCTTCTCCCTAACCATAACACCTTGTGAAGCTACGTAGTTTTAAAAAAATAACATGTTGACTTTCAATAAGTGATATTTTTGTATCCTCGTAAAAGGCGACTAAGGGACTTTCCACTAAAACATATAGAGGTTTGCACGTTTTTATCGCCGATGGGCTCACCCCCTGTCACGTGTGTATATCTGTACAGGTATATCATGAGGTGGATGTGGTTTTAAGAACTCTCAAACACTACTGTTTGGGATTTCTCTGACCACCGCATTTGTGATAAAGGTCGTGACGTTATGTATGCATTAAAATAATATCAAATTACAAATTGATGCTACTGTAGGTAGGTACTATTAACATTAACCACAAATCTGTTTAGTAAAGAGAAACCATCAAAGCGCATATCTTCGGATTTATTACGTGACTTCAAAGCGAAGTGTAAGTTAATATCATGCATTACAATACCACAGACTCACAAAATTACGCAGATGGGTTCATACACTACGAATATTTCACCATTCCCATAAGTCAATAGGATTTCAACTACTTACGTAAAAAATACATACCTACCCATAAAAAATTATCATTATAAAAAACGGGGGCGGGCCCGAAACCTCAATGTAAACAACATTGGGTTTACGTTTCGGAGGTCGCGGGTTCGATTCCCAGTGGGGTACATATTTAGTACTCGGTTTGGTTGGTGGTAGGGCATGTTAAATGTCCGCCTGGCTAGCTACCACTATCTTATCTAAATCTGCCGCCAAGCAGCATTGTTAATAGCATTGTTGTGTTCCGGTTGTCAGAGATAAGACAGCCAGTCCCCTAAATGTGTTGGTTTTTCCGGGTCAGTACGCTTCCACCTTCGACCTCATGTTCACTTAACATTAGGTGTGATTGAGGTCAAGTAACAACACGTTGTGCATAAAAAAATAAGTCCCCAACTACGGACTATGGCCCATACTTCCTTATATACGAGGGAAGGCCTATATCCCTGCAATGGGATGTCTACGGGCTGGTGGTGATGATGATGATGATTTCACCATATCCTATACGCACTCACTAAAACTCTGTCGATGATTTAGACCTGCAGTAATAGAACAATCAGAAAATTGAGATCGATTGATCTTTTTTTTTACTTTTTAAGGCGAAAATAATCGAGAGGGCGCTCGCTGCCCGAGAACTGCCCACAACACTACTTAATACTTTACAATTGTATCAAAAGTATCAACTTTAGTTCGTTGTCTATCTTGATAGCGTTCTATTAATACTGTCCGTACCCCAATTGGAACCAACCCTATGGGAATTGCCAAATTATTGAGTCACACACTCAGATCAAAAAAGTATCAAATAAGTTGTCATTGTAAATTAGTAACGGTCCTAGTGTCGCCGCTTTCATAAATAAATAAAATAAATATCTTTGCACATACACACAGCGCCATCTAGGTCCACGGTAAGCATCTAGGCTTGTGTTATAGACACCAGATGGTTGCTAAACTACATAAATACATTTTTTTTTTTTGTAAATAGGTACATATATAAATGAAAAATGTCCATAACTCGGGAACACATGGCTGTATCATACAAACATATGCCCCTAGCGGGATTCGAACCCGCGATCTTTTGATATAGCAGTCACAGTTTCTGACCACTACACCAAACAGGTCGTTAATTATGTATTGTCCTTTTTGGTAAATAAAGAAAGAAAAATTTATTTAAACCCATCTCATGACACAAACAATCAGGTACAAATATTACACAGTCCGGACACATGTGAAAAATAACATTCTGTTTGCCATCTAATTGTCGGTGTCGCAAGGTGGAGTCAAAAAGGTCTCCAACTCAGCATGGGTTGTAGCCGTTCACTACAACGCTGGTTTTCAGTGGAGCCTCCAAATGACGCACGGACACTTGTCAACAAATGTACATACAAATAACAATTACAATAACAGGAGTAATCAGCAAGATGTGATGAGAGGATACATACGTGTATACATCTCTTTCTCTCAATAATAAAATGATCTCCTTAATAATAATACACACTATTATATAAACAAACCTAAATGTTATAGAAACAGTATATAATATCAATAAATAATGAGTAAATAAAATAATAATATATACATAACATACAGACGAATCTCCCTAAAAGTATTGTATGGACCGTATGGACCGAAGCACTCTAGCACCATCTATTAGAAAGTATTCATACAATATCAACACTCAAACCAAATCCATAATAATATGTCACATATAAATGAGTAAGAAAATTTCGTCAGCTCTGCTAATTGATATCGTGGTCTAGTGGCAAGCGACACGAGTGCTTAGGTAACGTCTTTCGAAAAGACACGGTTTTCGAATCCGGCTAAGACAATTTTATTCGATTTTTTTTCTATTTGGATTTTTTTTTTCTTTTTATAAAGGAAAATAAAACGTAAACACTTCATTAAAATAATAAAAAGGTGAGGAAAATAAGAAAAGTAAAAATTTTTGGAGGTAACACTTTAGCCCATGTGTTACTTTTAGGATGATTGGTTTGTACATACATAACCTATTTTAATTTCAGGCAGTCAACGTGAGAAAGACACTAGCTTTACATGGTCAATATCGTCATTCATACATTAGACGGAGAAAACTCGCACCATAGACAAAGAAAACCATCTTATCTGTCTAATTAAAATTATATTAAAAAATACAACAGTAAATAGGTATATTTTTAATCTATGACCACAGCTTGCTATAAATAAAGATTCCATGCGCCTGCCACATTAAAGCATAAGATCATTCACAAACCATAACCGAATGTATGCTCATAGGTAGGTATATCAAACAAACACTATGGTTAAACGCTTTAGTTTAAAAATACATTCAATTTCACGTTTTCAATTCTAATGCGTACTTTCAACTAACTATTTAACCGCCTCCGTGTCTCAATGTAAACAACATTGGGTTTACAATTCGGAGGTCGCGGGTTCGATCCCCAGCGGGGTACTCGGTTTGGTTGGTGGTAGGGCATTTTAAATGTCCGCCTGGCTAGCTACCACCATCTTATCTAAATCTGTCGCCAAGCAGCAATGTTAATAGCATTGTTGTGTTCCGGTTGTCAGAGATAAGATAGCGAGTCCTCCAAATGTGTTGGTGTTTCCGGATCAGTACGCTTCCACCTTCGACCTCATCTTCACTTAACATCAGGTGTGATTGAGGTAAAGTATGAACCTGTCCTGCATAAAAAAAACTATAATATTAAAAATTCGAAAGTTTGGCTGTTTGTTGTTCAATCACGGTGAAACGGATTTTGATGAAATTTGGTATGTATGGAACATACCCTGGATTAAAACATGGGATATCTTTTAAACCGACACAAAATGAGTAGTTCCACGCAGGTGAAGCCGCGGGCAGAAAGCTAGTATTCCATAGCTTTTGTGCTGTGTCGTTTCGGCACATAAAAAGAATAGAAACACCTCGACTCTTCCTGTGGTTATCACAAAAGGCGACTAAGGCGACTTCCACCAAAAAGCATTTAATTGACGACCTGTTTGGTGTAGTGGTTAAAAATTCTGACTGCTATACCAAAAGGTCGCGGGTTCTAATCCCGCTAGGGGCATAAGTTTGTATGGTGAATACAGACATGTGTTCCCGAGTTATGGATGTTTTTCATTTATTTATGTATTTATTTACAAAAAAAAAATGTATTTGCGTAGTTTATCAACCATCTGGTATCCATAATACAAACTTGCTTAGTGTGGAACTAGATGGCGCTGTGTGTATATGCAAAGATATTTATAATAATAATTTTTAATTTAATTATTTATGGATTTCCACGTTTCAACGGCGACGTGTTCACAGATCGTAATAATTTGTGCATTTGTCAAGAGCGATCCCATTCTAATTAAAAAAAAAAAAGTTCAGGATATTTCGAAAGGTGAATCGTGGATGTGGTTGCATACATTAATTTTTTAGTGTTTGGAACACCCAAGCCTATTTGGGATAATGGGAACATTATGTAAGTTTATATAATCACAGCTGTTTTTGCTTGATGGTAGAGCACTTTAAATGTCCGCCTGGTTAGCTACCACCATCTTATCTAAGTCTGCCACCAAACAGCAATGTTAATAGCGTAGTTGTGTTCCGGTTGTCAGAGATAAGATAGCCAGTCCCCCAAATATGATGGGGGTTCCACCTTCGGCCTCAACTTCACTTAACATCAAGTGTGATTGAGGTCAAGAGCTAACCCGTTGTGGAAAAAAAGGCGTTAATTTTGCCTGTGTATAGGGTGTATTTCTGGATAATATTGAGTATAGACCGGATGAGGTTTTTTGTGTGTCATTTGACGGTCGCATTTGAATCACGCCAGTCGCGTATCAATCTCCAGCCGGCGCGTACGTCGATGGTTTTAAACAGAAAAATATTAAACTGCCTATGCCAATACCGTCTATTTCACTTACCTAATATGGGCATATTTTTTTCCTTACGGTAAGAGACTCCGTATATTGTCGGGTGCGTGCACAACAAAGTGTATAAATGGATGAAATAAAATTGTGAGAGAAACATTTAGGACACAAAGCGACGACCACAGACAAATTGCCGGCCCGGTGCAGTTGGTAGCGTAATTATCCGCGCGTTGACACGGAATTAGTTAGCAAAAACTCACATTGCGGGTAGTTCACACTAAATATGCTAGAATATTTAAGGGAACACTCCATAAAAGAAATGACAATCGACTGTGATCTCGGATCCTGTTGCATGCAGTCAGGGTGCGCTTCGCGCACCATGACTGCATGCAAGAGATTGGGCAGAGCGCTATCGCGCTCACCCCACCGCCCGGTTAAGCTGAAAAAGTCCTTAGGACTATCAGCGAGTTCCAGTCTACAAAAAAAAAAAAAAAAAAAAAAAAACTGTGATCTCGGCTTCGCCAAAATTCGTCAATTTTCATAGCCTTTTTGATTCTAATTGCAATATGGATGGTATTATTAAAGCGATCTCAAGAAAGACATCGTGAGTTATAGTTAAACACTCTTATTCATAAAAATTTACAAACGCTTTATAAGCCTGTTTTAGTTAAAGTATGTTGAACGACAGACACAAAACACACCTTAACTAAAACAGGCTTATAAAGGGTTTGTAAATTTTTATGAATAAGACGGTAACAGTATTAAAAAAAATTACATTATTTTTTTATTTTTTATTTTGTTTTTTTTTTTTTTTGGTGTGGCACTAGTTGTACCTTTGAATTACATTATTAAAATCAACTGCGATTTCAATCTTGAAATTACTCTATTAGTTCAGGCCTAAATCGTCGACACAGTTTTAGTGAGTGTATTAATTAATGTTCAGCTTTACAGACTTATATAAAAAAATATATTAGTAAAAACAATACTTATAAAAATCTCCGCCATGATACTGATACCTACTGGTTTAATATTGCTGTGTGTCACTCTCACGAACGAAGGTACGACGAATAAGCATGTAACTGCGAAATTTTACAAGTAGGCAAGAAAAAGGGATAAAAGCAAAAATTGACACGCAAAGTTTCCTGGCCGGCAAGGAAATACATATTTGACACTGGCACGTTTAATCGACGTTTACAACAAAATGTCACTTCTCAATTTATTTTAGAAATGAATTTTCTTTTTCTTCATTTTATGAGCTAAGGAGTCGGTGGAGTAATGACCCACATTACTCCATAATTAGGGACTATTGTACGGTAGGGAAGGCAAGTAGGCAACTTGCCTTCCGTACCGCAGTATGCCGGCCGAATTTCGCCCGTCAATGTCTGATCAAAAGTCCTTCCAGAACCCACTTCTTCAACCTTCTGCCAGTGTTAACTCCGCTGCTGCCTTGAGTTAGGGGAATGCTTATTTGATGGCGGCATTTATTCGCCAATGTCGTCATTAAAATTTTGTAGTGTTTTTTAGGTAAGCGTTTCCCACTACACTTCCCACTCTACGTTCTGTTAACCTTGCCGCTGTGTAGTCGGGGACTGCTTATTCAGTATATTCGCAGCTAACCACCATATCTGGTGGCTGTTCACTATCCGCCACCTGTGACCCCGTTGGTAGCCAACAGCTCGGCCCACAATGAATGAAATAAATAACAGACCAAATGAATATATCTCTTCTCTAAAACCGGTCATCTTTTGCCGTGATTTTTTCTTATTATGTTGTCATTGGCAGAATTTAGAACGATATAAAAAGCCATAAGAAATGTATCTTTAACAAGAACAATAATATTATAGCGTATTTATAGACCTCGTAATTGGCTTAAAACTAAACTATGTAAGTAACATTCACATAAAATTATAATGAGCCATGGTTCCCAGAACACTACCTACTGGTAGCACACATCAATATTTATAAGAAGTTGCAATAGACCTAAATATACCCCATGGACCTAGAGTTCCGGACATCCAATGCAAGAAAAAAGTATTCGGAGCCCTTTTTTTGACGCGGGGTACGGCGAGACGGTTAGGGATATCCACTAAAACCCCACGGCGACCCTCCTCGGTAGTAGAGAGGACCTGGGAACGCATTAGCGACTCCAGGTCGTCGTCCCCTGCCCTCCCTCACAAGGGGAGGCCCGTTCTCGAAGGACGACTAGCGCGCCCTCCACGTGGGGGGGGGGGGGGGCGGTATGAGGCGCGACAGGGCCCGATGCAGATGCAGATGTGACGTGCAGGGGGGCTAGCGAGCGTTGCCGCCCCCCGACGTCTCTGCGGCCCCCTTCTGAAGCATGACTGCTTCGCAGAAGGAGGTCGCTGCCCTCTAACCCTCCTCGCTCATCAGCATAGCCGCGACTAATGCATGCGGGGATAGATCTCGTCCGATCCGATCGACCAGGTCTCTACGCTCGGACTGCCACGCCGGGCAGTTCCCCAGCGTGTGCTGAGCGGAGCTTGTATTCGGAGCCCTGCACTTTTGAATTTTAAATTTTCCAGCAGCTTAGGCAGCTGCACTTGACTTTTTTGAGCTGCACTTGACGTTGCGCAATCTCCCCTCGAGAACTTTAATGCCCCACCTGCCATCAGCTCTTTAAGGTATGTGCTGCCCACGGCCACATCAACTTACTAATCCGCTGGTCTTTCTCGGTAGCTTTCGTTCTTCAACAGCGTGACCTTGAGTACTCTTATGAGGCCCTTAAGGAGATTATCTGCCACTTCAAATATGGCAAAAGATGGGTGAGTAACAATACCCC
Source organism: Oegoconia quadripuncta (assembly GCA_949316235.1). Lineage (NCBI taxonomy): Eukaryota > Metazoa > Arthropoda > Insecta > Lepidoptera > Autostichidae > Oegoconia > Oegoconia quadripuncta. The sequence continues at coordinate 2,801,970 of OX438758.1, forward strand.
TCTATAATCAGTCACTTTCCTTTTTTTGTTTTTTTTTTATGCACAACGGGTTGGTACTTGACCTCAATCACACCTGATGTTAAGTGAAGATGAGGTCGAAGGTGGAAGCGTACTGACCCGGAAACCCCAACACATTTGGGGGACTGGAGCTTCTTTAGGAGCTCGCACATTATACTGTGTTGTTTATCTTTAATATTTCCCCAAATTTTCTTCCAAAACTTTCTGACATGAATAAAACATTAAATACCTAATTGAAGATAAATAAAACTTAAGAAATAATAAGGTGAAATACATTGCATCTTTCTTCTCATTAATAATTCATGAGATCTTCATCTATATCTTTATTTAGTAATATAGCGGGCTAATTATCTAATTATTGACTTAACAAGTCTAATTGTAAATGTAAAAAAAATTTAAAAATCATAAATTTTGTCAAAAACAGAGTTACAATATAACCAATGAGGTAGCCCTGGTCCCCACACAAGGATTCCCTGTGTTGTGGGTAACCAGTCTCTTCCCCATCCAATTAATAAAAGCATGACAAATGGCGTCTTTTTATATAAAATTTTTAGAGATCTTAATTTCTAGGATGCTTAAAAGAAGTTAAAACAATAAAAATACAGTTGCTCACTGTGTCTGTGCTTGTAAACTCATAAACATAAACTTGCAATAATTTTAAGCCGTTGTGACCGCACTTAATACATTTTCAATTTCAACTTAGGAAATGTCGATATCTAACAATTAGCTTTTTTAATTCAATTTATAAATAAAATATAAATTAAGTATCTCCACACTATTGCGTAGAAAGCAACAATTTGTGAGTATTGAATATGTGAGTGTTGCTAGCCAAGGTTTTTTTTTTACTATTACGTATTTCGTGGTTTTTTAATGTTATCATAATACTTTTGGGACGAAGTATATATTTTTGGATTATCAATGTACTTGTATACATACATACATACATACATAATGTCACGCCTGTTTCCCGTTGGGGTAGGCAGAGACCACAGACTTCCACTTGCTACGATCCTGACACACCTCTTCTGCTTCCTTCACTCTCATAAGGTTGTTCATACATGTACTTGTATACAGTCGTTCATAAATATTACACTTATTGATACGTCGTTTAGAAGTTGGTTCATTTGTATTTTTTTCGAATGGTAACTCGACTAATTTTACTTCTAAGACGCTTACGTGGTATCAAATTTACGGTCGACCGCAAGCGAGCTAAACCTTAAACTTTTAAGGTTGAACGCTAAACAATTCTTACGTGGCACGACTGCTGGTCTGTAGTTGCAGAGCAAGCCCAGTGAAGGCTTCATTGAGCTGAACGCACTACGATTGCGGAGCCCCATCACAAAACATGGAGCTCTTGCTGTCCAACCACCTTCGTGGTCTTCGTGGTCGAATTTTAGCCGGTAAAATAAATAATTTGACATATTGACAAGAAGAATAACTACCTATGTCGAATGCTTTCGTTTGGTCCCAGCGTTTTTTAGACTCTTAATTTATGAATATAGAATAGAATAGAATATGATTTATTTGCTCTTGAATAGGGTACATTAGATTAGGTATTGTTACAATAAGATCCGCCTAATTCAGTCATTACAATGACGTGTAAATATTGGACAATATTAAAGTTTCATACAAAGATAATTAGCATGCATAACAATTAATCGCTTTTGTGCTAAACGAAATTTTTGTGGAAAAGAACTAGTAAGTACCTTTAAAAGTTACTAATCAAGTTAGAAAGCATACCAATAATACTAATTTAGCTAGTGGTAAAATTAATAACAATTAATCATCAAAATAATACAAATTAATATAAAAATGTCAATGTTGAAATGTCAAATTACAGAGAATGTCAATTTTACTCTTTCATTAATATGAAATTTCAAATTTAATTAATAATATAGAATGTCAAAACGTTATACTATCTAATTACTGAATTTCAAATTAAAATAAGTATTACAATAATACAAAAAATTAAAATAAGTCTAGAGTGAATAGGCATTTACTGGGTGCGCGTGATACATCTTCGGCTACATCGTCACTTTCCATCAGGTGAGATTGTAGTCAAACGCGAAACCAGTTTTTAATAAAAAAAAAACAAAAAAACAAATCATTGTCAATTAAATATTTTTGTATAGTGTTGTCATTATTCAGGTAGCCTTCACTTAATTTTTTTAGACTTTTTAGGTGTGATCCAGTCCTTATCCGCAGCACCGCTGGCAGGATAATTATCTACCTACCGTTGGCAGTGTATTAGTCAACTCACTGCTAACTAATTGGCCCAACGAACAACGCGTGGAAATTTTACAATGCGAAAATGGAAGCGTGAAAGTAAATCAAAATCAAAATCAAAAATATTTTATTCAATGTAGGATACAAAAATATCACTTATTGAAAGTCAACATGTTATTATTATTTTTTAAACTACATCGCTTCGCAGTATAGTAAGTTGTTAATGCCTTAGCTGCAGACAAATTAATGCCATTGTGTATAGGTTTCTGAATAAGGATATAGATAGACGACCGGCTAGCGTGGTGGACTATGGCAAATACTCCCTTATTATACGAGGGAAAGCCTATATCCCTGCAGTGGGATGTTTAGGGGCTGAGATGAAACGACCGGCTGGTGTAGTGGATAGCGAAACCAACGGTTGCGGGTTCGAATTCCGCATCGGGTAAATGTTTGTGTGATGAATACGAACATTTATAGCCGAGCCATGGATGTTTATATAAATATTTATGTATGTTTATCCGTTATCTAGTATCCATAGTGCAAGCTTTGCTTAGTTTAGGACTAGATAATTGGTGTAAGTGTCGAAAATTAAAAAAAAAAACTGTCGCACAACGGACAGGGGAAATCACAGATTTCAATAACATTATCAAATTGGCCACAGAAACATCCACTGCTGCACATAGGTCTCCACCGTAGATTTCCAGAGCAACCTGCATCCAGCGTCTTCCCGATGTTAGGAAACAAATTTCTTTTTGGCTTGCATTTCTGTTGATGTGTTCTGAACAATTTCCTTTCAATTTTCTACGTCAGTCTCTGAAACAAACAACTTTGAATGACAGATACCGGACAGACTCCAAGGGGATTTCATAAGTGTTTTCGTTTAATAATTGTACCTCCGGGTCGCTTATGGAATAATTTCTCCTGAAGAGAATCTTTACCCTGAACGGCAACACGCTCTGTCAAAGATCGAGAAAACTTCTAAAACGGAAAATTGCCTTATTAATTAAATACTGGATCAGCATATTAACCATGAATTATTCGACAAATTCCATTTATTAGTTCAACGTAGCGCAAGGTCGGGTCACACTGAGAGATAAATTCAGAGTATTTTCAGTTCAATATAAGGCCAACAAAATCAAAATGCTGCATATTACAAGACAATGACTAATGTGCTTTAAGAAAATTTCTGTAAAGACATTACTCGTATACCAAATTTCAAAATTAAAGATTAATATAAGTAAGAACAGTGGTGACTAATCAAAAGAACTAATAATGCTATATACTAAATTCGGAATCCTCAAACGCTTGAGTTTTTTTTTCTTGTCTCTTTTTTTTAACACCTATTATAGCCCTAAACTAAGCAGAGCTTGTGATATGGATACTAGATAACGGATAAACATACTTAAATATTAATATAAATATCCATGACTCGGGAATAAATGGTCGTATTCATCATACAAACTTTTACCCCTCTCGGGATTCAAAGCCGCAACCGTTGGTTTCGCTGACAGGGTCACTATTTACTAAACCAATTGTTCATCAATATCATGCTGTCACTTTCATTTCGTTGACATTTAAGTACAGTAAGTGAGGGGCTTTGAGTACTCGGACGTAAATCATGGTAGTAATTGTTTTGCGAATGTTACTTCGTTAAACAACATTTGAACAAATAATTTTCGATTTCAGACACCCCAGCTTGTATAAATTAACTGAAATCTTTTTGGTTTGTAAAATGTGCAATTTAATTTTACGCCTACAAGTAATTATTGCTGTGATTTTTTTTGGTGAATTTGAAATATAAATATTCCTGCAAATATCGGTACCTACAGTAGATAACGCTTTTTACGAAATTCGAAAAGTGTTATGTACAATTCGCAACAACTAAACGTTTTAAAATATAACTACAAATAAATATATAATGGCACTTAGAAAGAGAACTACAGCAAATGTAAATAATTGGGCCCGAGAGGGCAAGGTACCCAAAACACCAGCAGTTCAGCAAATGCTAGAGCGTTATTAGATTTTATAAACGCTTAGCACTACCTATATATTTTGTCATGTAACACCGGAGTGTATCCCCAGCTTTACGCCACGAGAGCCGCAGGCGTCGTCAACTTTTAATTGGACCTTTGTCATGAACTTTAGTTTTATTATTAGCAGTTATTTTCCGATCCAAACGTTTTGAATCCCTTGTTATAGATGACATGGTGTATTAGCTTTCTTGGGGATTAAATGAAAGAAACGCAACAATTATTTTTTGGCCGACGGAATCGCAGTTGACCTCAATCACACCTGATGTTAAGTGAAGATGAGACCGAAGGTGGAAGCGTATTGACCCGAAAACGCCATCTTATTTGCGCTACTGGCTAACTTATTTCTGACAACCGGAACATAACAATGCTATTAACATTGCTGTTTGGCGGCACACTTAGATAAGATGGTGGTCGCTGGCCAGGCGGACATTTAAAATGCCCTACTTCCTACCAAACCGAGTACTAAATATGTACCCCGCTGGGGATCGAACCCGAAACCCGATGTAGTTTACATTGAGCCATGGAGTTATTCTATTTTGAACATAACTTAATTAGGAAAAACTTAACGAAAACAAATTCGCACGTGAATGTTCGATGTTACATGTTAATGATGAAACTAAGTGGACGAATTCGCGTGCAAAAGCTTGTATGAATGTGTATATCTCACGGCAACATGCGAGACAACGTAATGTCTCTTTTTCTATAAACCGGGCCGAAATTTACGGCAAAACGTAAAAGTTACGACATTATCTCTTACAGGAGTGACACAACACGCAGCATTGACGTAAAAAAATCAATTACTTCTGAAGTAAGGGAGAATGAAGCCTGATTTTTTGTTTACGAAATTTTAGTACATCATGTGTACATTTATATATATATTCTTTATTGCACCAAAATATTACAATAACAGAGTACACACAATAGGTCACGTACAAAGGTGGACTTATCTCTTTAAGAGATCTCTTCCAGCCAACCTGAGCATTGAAATAGGAAACTTAGTAAATTTGGGGTTTAGCAGTAAATTTATGTACATTTGCATGTACATGTACATACATGTGTACATTTAGTAATACATGTTGTACTAAAATTATTTATTGTAGGTACCTATATTTGCAGGAATATTTATATTTCAAATTTACCTAAAAAAATCACAGCAATAATTACTTGCAGGCGTAAAATTACATTGCACATTTTACAAACCAAATGAATTTCAGTTAATTTGTACAAGCTGGGGTGGGTGTCTGAAATCGAAAATTATTTATTCGAATGTTGTTTAACTAAGGCTTGCGGGGGAGGGGTGGGATATCAATTGACATCTTTCTTATAAAGAGAGTTTAATCTGCCCTTAAATACAGAATTAATCATAAAAATACATACAGACGAACATAGAACCTCCTGCTTTTTTGAAGTAGGTTAAAAAGAAACGAAGGTTTCCACGTCGTGCGTAGGTCACTGTGGGGGCACGGCCTACTTTCATTAGGAGACGTTATGGATTATAATTCATCACGCGGGCCTAGGGCAGATTGGTAGGTTTGTCAGACTAGTAGCTGTTTTAAGCCGCTGTAAGCCCGGTGACAAGCCGGCGCCAACCTTGTCTTATCAAAAATTTCAACATCCAAGATTAAACCTCATTATCATTGAAACAATCCGAGTGATGTCTCTTTATTAAATTCAAGCAAATCAGGACTTCTGTAGAGATATGTAATTTACATACGAAAATTTTCCGAGTTCGTTGTACTCTAGAGATTTTAATTTGTATTTGTGGGCTACGAAAGTAGCGGTTTGCATAAAAAAAATTAAAAAAAAATAATGAGTGATTTGGAGGGTACCTTCAACTACGGCGGATTTCAATTAAAAGCATTCGAAATTCGAAAACACTGGCTGTCAGATGGCCAATACCGTCGCGCTCACTGCATAGCGCTGGCCGTATTGAATTCTAAAGCCTAGCTTCACTCGACGTCATTCCCACATAGCGTAGTACCGTGTTGCTTTTCATTGGCTACACCGCCATTAAATTTTTCTCTGATAGCAGCCATGGTAATGGCGGGGCAGGGGGTGCTAAGAATCTCCAGAAGGTACGAAGTTACCACTCCCATCATAGAACGAAGGTCGTGGGAGGTTGCTGCGTATTTCAATTTATTTAATTATATAAGGAAAATCAACAGCATGTGACATTGGATAATTATTTCAAGAGGTTACATATATATAATTATTTGGACGATCGGTTGGTGTAGTGGATATGAAACTAAGGTCCATGTTACTCAAGCAGAGATTAGCAGTTAAAAAGGGACAGCTTTATTGTATAGCGACATCTCTTTCTAACTGTGCTCAAGCGCAGATCTACGCTTGAGCAACATTCTGAAATACGGGCTGAAATCAACTAGGGGTTAATGTTAGTGTGATGAATATGAATATTTATTCCCAAGTCAAGGATGTTTATAAATATTTACGTATGTTTATCCGTTATCTAGTATTCATAGTACAAGCTTTACTTAGTTTGGGACTAGATGATTGGTGTAAATGTTCGAAATATTTATTTATTATTATATGTTTTCCTATATTATCACAATTAAGTTATACAACTGAGAGACATACCTGTGTGTTACATTAGATTGAATTTTGAAAGAATGAAAGAATAATATAAGAGCACTATCCTGTATTTTCTTTTGCTAATATATGTGTGTCTGTGTGGGTGTTGTGTGAGTGTGATAAAATTATATTACCTTTTTTTTTAATTACATATATATATAAACACTAGCTTCGCCTGCGTGGCATAACTTTATCACAGAAATTTGTTTATCTCGCGGCAACTACTCACTTTATCTGGATAAAACCTTTCCTCTATATTCCGAATTTCACTCAAATCCGTTCAGCTATTACCACGTGATAGAGCTACAAACAAACACTTAAATTTTCACATTTATAATATTAGTTAGATAACCATAACTACATACTTAGTAATTAATAGTAGGTATACATACATCCCAACTAACAAAAATTTCTCTTATAGTTGCTTAAATTACGAAAAAACTTTTTTTTATTGTTATGCGCAAAGGCTTGGTACTTGACCTCAATCACACCTGATGTTAAGTGAAGATTAGGTCGAAGGTCTTAATATTCTTATAAGAGCTGTATTATTGCTAATAATATGGTCCGTTTGAGCACAAATTATAAGGAAAAAGTTGTTCAGTATTGAACTTTGTTTTGTAACGATTTTTTTTTTTTTATTCACAACTGTGATTGTCAAGTGATAACCACTTGACCTCAATCACATCTGATGTCATCTTATTTTTGGGACTGGCCACCTTATGGAAAGCCTGTGTTGAGCAGTGAACGTCCTGTTGCTGATATATGATAATGATGTTCAGACTAAGCAAAGTTAACACAGCTTTATTATATTAGGTCCTTACCTATGAAATTGGCGTTTTGTATGAAAAATTTCATTAATACTGTTTTCTCCATATAACGGCAAATCTAAATTTAGGTAAACTTTGTGTGTATTATCGGATAACATTAAGTTAAGTATAGGCAGGGTTAATTTTTAAAAGTAACCGCTTTATAAAAGTTTCAGCGAATCTAAGAAATGATTATGGGAAGCACATGAAAGAAGCTCTGTTAAAAATTTTTTTATTATGTGATTTAGCCCAGAAACTCAAAAATATTTCATGTGAAACCTTGAAATAATATTCCATTTTCCGAATAAAAAAACAAATTTGGATATAGCTTCGAAAATCGCAGGAATTGGTACATAATTGATTAACGAAGAAAAAAAAACTCCAATTTCATAGGTAAACACCCAATATATGTGAATAGCATTAATTTGAGAAAGAAATTTAAAGATTATGTCAACATTATTGCTACCAACCCGAAAAACATTACCCGCCTTTCTGCAGTAGTCTGGTAAAAGGTACAATAATTTTGTTGGTTTTTTTTCCGCTGTCTTCGTGGCTGCAACATCGCACAGTTAATTAGTGGAGGTAACGACTTATCTCGTGAGCTGCCGAAATGTAGAGGAGAGTAATTATGTGTCGCGGGATCATATTACTTGTGTTTGGGTATAATCAGCGTGGAAAATATAATAGTTGCTAAATATTTATATAAATAAATATCCTTAGACATACACACAGCGCCATCTAGTTCCACAGTAAGGCTTGTGTTGTGGAAATCAGATGGTTGATATACTACATAAATACATTTTTTTTTGTAAATAAATACTTATTATAAATAAAAACATCCATAACTCGGGTACACGTGTCCGTATTCATCATACAAACATATGCCCCTTGCGGGATTCGAACCCGCGACCTTTTGCTATAGTGGTCAGAGTTTCTAACCACTACACTACACAGGTCGACGAATTGATATACGAGATATGACAATTTTGTTCGCGAGGATAGAATGTATAGCATTCTATGCAATAACATACACTGATAACAATAAAAATGTGCGAAAACAGTCAGTGGAAGCTACGCCCCAACAGTCGGTTCGTGTAAAGCTGATGATATTCCCTTTGAAATTTTAATTGTTAATTGTACGTGCATGTCAGAACCAAGAGATCACGTTAATTAATGTGTTAAGGTAGTAACCAGGAACAAGAGAACGAAAGTGTATTACTTGTAATTAATGTGTTAAGGTAGTGACCAGGTCTAACTATTGAGATATTTAGATCATCTTGACAGTAACTCATCATCATCAGCCCGTAAACATCCCACTGCAGGGATATATAGGCCTCTGAGTATGGACCATAGGCCACCACGCTAGCCGGTCGCCTATCTATTCAGACACCTATACAAAATGGCATTAATTTGTCTGCAGCTAAGGCATTTACAACTTACTTTCACGCTTTCATTTTCGCTTTGTAAAATTTCTACTGCCGAAGAAGGTCGCCGCGGAGTTTTAGTGGGTATCCCTCCCGACTAGGGCTTGTAATATTCGCCCAATTTTACTATTCGCATTATTCGAATATGACGAAGTTTTCGATTATTTTCTATATAAAAAACAAAATAAGTAAATATAGCACATAATTCGTAGATTTTATAAAGTTCACAGACATCAAAGTAACATCCACTGATTTGTAAAGAAAAAACTAGGTTTTTCTAAAATGATTATTAGCTTAAATAAATAATCAGACTATTTTTGACCAGGAAAACACATAATATTTTAGTAACAAATAATATAATGTAAGTTGCCAGTAGCGAGAATTTAATTTGGCGTTATTTTGTTCAATTCACGGTTATATTTATTTTATTATTAAAGGTTAGTTAATATTCGAAACGTTCGAAAAATTCGAATACTACTCTAAGTAATATTCGAATATTTAAATGGGGCGAATATTCGAATACCAAGCCCTACTCCCGACATAGTAACCTACCGAGTCCCACATAACCGTCTCGCCAGGCGAGCGGTATGCGTAAGACGTTCCCCACGAAAAAAAAATAAAAAATAAAAAAATAAAAAGCCTTCCCTCGTACAATGAGGGAGTATAATGACACTGACTGGATCTTGACAAACTGCGAGTGTTCCCGCCATACTGACGTCAGTATGGCGGGACAATTTAAAAATGAAATGTCATTAAAACCGTTAAGTACTTTCCCATTAAAAGTAGAAATTAGTAGAATACAGGTACTAACTGTTTATGGTATTCGATATTCAAATTCATGTTTTTTATGCACAACGGTTTGGTACGTGACCTCAGTCACACCTGATGTTAAGTGAAGATGAGGTCGAAGGTGGAAGCGGACTGACCCGGAAACCCCAACACATTTGGGGGACTGGCTATCTTATCTCTGACCACCGGAACACAACAATGCTATTAACAATGCTGCGTGGCGGCAGATTTAGATAAAATGGTGGTAGCTAGCCAGGCGGACATTTAAAATGCCCTAACACCAACCAAACCGAGTACTTAAACATGTACCCCGCTGGGGATCGACCCGCGACCTCGGAATCGTAAATCCAATGTTGTTCACATTGAGCCACGGAGGCGGTTATAATTGGTCCCGCGGTTCTGACACTCATTAATTGCTAATAGATTAAGCCTGGCTTGCCTCACTAAATATTTTAAACACTTGTCAAAATGAAACGTTCTTGGTTACCTATTTAATTTCACTAACTGTGTAAAAATCATAAAAACATTGTCAGCATTGTCTTATTTTGAAACCCTATACGAACTGCTAATTGTACTAATATAAATAAATAATAATAAATAAATAAATGTCTTTGCACAAACACACAGCGCCATCTAGTTTCACAGTAAGCATCTAGGCTTGTGTTATGGATACCAGATGGTTGATAAACTACACAAATACATTTTTTTTTGTAAATAAATACATGTATAAATGAAAAACATCCATAACTCGGGAACACATGTCTGTATTCATCATACAAACATGCCTCTAGCGGGATTCGAACCCGCGACCATTTGGTATAGTAGCAGAGTTTATAACCACTACACCAAACAGGTCGTCGTCAATATAGGTGACTGTACCACATTTGATATGTATATACACTGACATTTATTTAAACTATGTCAGTAGGTATGCTCCCTAGAGCTCGCAGCGCCATACAACACCAAATCGGGACACCTACTAAGCCATATTTGAGAAACAAAGGAATAACTGTTCATGTCGTCCCGTTTGTCGCAATTTGCAAATGCATTTTGCTTTAATCCGATTGCATTTCGCGTGGCATATAAAATGTTATTATAAGGTTGCGTTTCGATTGGTATATCGCGGTCAAAACTGTTCCGAATCGTCATAAGCTTGGCGTCATAGGCTTGTATATCACCAAAATCAACAAATTACAAGAAAAATTGTTATTGCCACAACAAGCTATCTCAATCTTTAAGACAGTTGCTTCTACAAAAATTCAAAAAAGATTGATATATTTATTTTTACAAAAAGCGTTACGTCGGCAAGGAACACATTGAGTAGACGTTTTTTTTTGTCCAGAAAGTAACTTAATACTGCTGTGACCCGATTGTTTTTTGGATTGGCGATGCCAGGATATCCTATCTATAGATTGTTTATAATTAGATTAATTTTTCCAACCGTTCTCTGATTGCAATGTATAGTTTTTTATTTTTTATTAAGTTTAAATAGGTTATATCAGTGGAAACCTCTAATTGGCTTTCAGTTTCTTAGTTTAAGTGATAATTTGTAAAACAGCTGTTGGTTTTCCTAAGAAAATAAAATAAAATAAATAAACAATTTTTATCATGTAATTCATAATTCATATATTTATTGCATTACACATGTCATAGTTACAATACATTAAGTACTAACATACACATGTACCTTGTCAGGCATGGCAATATGGAGGAAAAGGGTATCTATTATTACCACTTGAGATTAAAATTACCACTGTGATCACCTGTAACTATTTTCAAAAATATCGTTCATTAACTGTCTTTACAATTTATGAATAATTTCCCCGAGGGCAAATATCACTTATGCTATTTTTAGAAAAGGTAAAGTAGCCATTGATAATTTTTTTAGAAATTTTTTTGAGGAGATCTTAGCATCTTCTATAACGCAATGAAGTTCACAGTGCTAACGTAAATTTAATGTTACAGGTTTTGTAACTATACTATTGTGTAATATCTGTGTATACTGTTTTTTTTTTTTTATAATACAGTAGTTTACAACCGGTAAAATTTTGTAATATTCATTAGTATTTCTAAAAGTGTTTTCGCAGCTGATGCCCATGCTAAGCATTAAAAATACTTGTGTTATAAGCATCAGCTGCTAACTCCTCAATGGACTCCTAAATTTACATTAATATAACAAAATCTAAGCAAACCTGTGTTTGTTATCGCCTGTGTGTGATACTATACCTAAAGCAAGTTACAGAATAGTTAGAAACCATTTTAGATAGATAGATAGATAGATAAAGCCTTTATTTGTTTCCACAGTCACACACATACATTTAGCTTATACATATTGATACACAGATAAGGTAACACATTTACAACAATAACATAATATTGTAACACTAACGCATGTGTGTGCTGCAGCAGTACAATTGGGTCATAGCTCAGTGTATTAGATTGCTCATTGAGCAAAACACTGATTTTCAGCTATCCCCTAAATTTTTATTCTATTACTATTGGTACTCTGTCCTTCTGCAAAAAATTAAGAACCACACCACGAAAATTACTTTACTGGGTTATAAGAAAATCCATCCAGTCGTTTGAGTGCTACGGGGGAATATAGAATCCCATAGACATATTTGGTCCTTACCTATGATATTGGCGTTTTGTATGAAGAATTTCATTAAGACTGTTTTCTCCATACAAACATTTTTGTTTTTTTTTTTTGGGAACGGCAAATCCAAATTTAGGTAAACTTTGTGTGTATTATCTGATTACATTAAGTTAGTATAGGCAGCGTTAATTTTTAAAAGTAACCGCTTTATAAAAGTTTCAGCGAATTTAAGAAATGATTATGGGAAGCACATGAAAAGAGCTCTGTCCAAATTTTTTTTATTATGTGATTTAGCCCAGAAATTAAAAAAATATTTCATGTGAAACCTTGAAATAATATTCCATTTTCCAAATAAAAAACAAATTTGGGTATAGCTTTGAAAATCGCAGGAATTGGTACAATTATGATTAACGAAGAAAAAATACTCCAATTTCGTAGGTAAAGACCTAAAAGTACATAGTATACGTGTGAAAACATAATCCTTCATTCAATTGTGTAATACACGTAGCTATATCTATCTACATATCTATGGTCGAATGCGATTTTAACTGGTCCTATACATTAACACTCTGACAGCGTTGTTGCGACTATCAGCCTGAGCGACACACGTCCTTGACAGTCGTGATCGCTGCGAGAGGAAAGCGATGTCGCAAATCGGAACACGGCATGTATGACTTTATGCAATGAGAATACGTAATTCTTTCCCAGAATTTTTTAACCGAACTGACCTATTTTGGCCACCGACTGCCTGCAATTCGAAACTGACCGATTATAGTGGTATGAAAAATGATATTATTGGTCACCCATCCAAGGTCCGACGTTGCTTAACTTCGCTAATCGAAAATGGGAATAAAGAATCCCACTTACATAAATAGATAGGTACACGCGATAAACAATACTAAAAATCACGCTAGTTCCAACATCCACCTCCTGACTCCATCATCAGACCCTCGACACCAAGTGAAATATATTGAACTCGTCAAAACGAATCAAATGAGCCCAAACTCGAGGGGTTTACTAGTACCCACTGAATAGTTCCATTATCCACCTCCTGGCTCCATCATCAGAGCTTCGACACCAAGTGTAATATATTGCACTCGTCAAAACGAATCATATGAGCCCAAACTCGAGAGGTTTACTAGTAGCCACTAAAGAGTTCCATCATCCATCATCAGATCAGCTCGATGGTACCATAATATTGCATTGTCACCGAACTTACAGTAATATGCCAAATTTCAGGTCAATCAAATATCAGCAAGTTGTTGACAAAATTTGCAAAGCATTATATAAGTTGTCCGTATGGACAACATAAATAAAAAATTTGAAATTGAATGCATTATGAAGGGCAGATCGCTTCACCCGAATCACGCGCAAAGTAGGCGCGCAACTCAAGGGGACGACCTGTACCCCTGTAAAAATAGTTTCGCCCCTATAAGCGGGACATAGCCAGGATTTAACGAGGCCACATAATTTCCTTACTCATTAGATTGAGGCACGAAGAAAACGCTTGAAACGAATACAGATAAGGAAAATTACAGAACGAAACGATAGCGCGTTTTAAAATACACCCAGCGCCATCTAGCGAGCGAATGTGGAACTTTGTTACGCGGACTAAGATGAGATGTTTTATGATTTTCTTTGTCCAGACACAACATTGGTTGCATTAATTTACGTTTTAATTAGTTTCAAAAGTATGTTTTTTAAAAAGCACAAATTTTTAATAAGACAATCGTATGTTGTTTAATATAATAACATTTGGTCCTAGAGAGCAAGTTTTCCGTTACGTACACGAAAGAAGGACGAAAAATCACTTGTTCCATGTGTTTTTTTTTTAGTTATAGTTAGATAGTAGGGTAATGAAACAATATCATTCAATTCAGATGAATATATTAAATACAGATAGACAAGCGACCTTGAGAAGGTGCTCAAGGCTGTAGTTGTGTGGTAACCGCGTACTTTGCCAGCAAAATCAGCGAAAAACACACGTGTTACAATTGAACCTACAGAATAGTTAGAAAACATTTCTATTATAATAATATAATATAATAATAAATATTTATTATCTCACCGCAAAGAAATAGGTACATTGATGAAATAGTAACGTTAGGTAAATACAAAAACAAATTGCTTTGTGCGTTTCGCTACAGAAATGTTGCGTGCGTTTTTCACTAAGTGGTACTGGCAGAATAATCAGCGTTGTGGTATGGACCACTATCTTTGCTGCAGCATATGCTGAGTCAGAGCCCTTACAGTGCACAGTGGGTACAGCCCATCGCTGGGAAAATCTTGTATGGTGTGCGTCAGTATATTAAGTTTTCATTTATTTATTTATTTTATTTGTTGATTACATAGGGTTTATTGTTGTTGTTCTTCTATTTTGGTTGTATGTACTGTGCAGTGAATAAATGTTTCTATCTATCTATCTATCTTATGAGAGACTGGAGTCTGAAATAGGTTCGAAACCTGTGCTACAGATCTCCAGGCTCTCACTCCCTTACTATTAGACATTACAACAAGAGCACTGAGAATACATTATCTAAGTGATGCAGTAGGATGCTTAAAGTATATATATGTTGAAGCATGTGGATGGTGGACTAAGGCAAGTGTGTGTGTGTGTATGTGTGTGTGTGTGTGTGTGTGTGTGTGTGGAGGGGTGTGTGATGTGCTATCTATTACTGTTAGATACTCCATTCTTCTATAAAATCTTTAAGATTATAAGAAGTTACGCCACCAAAGTTAGGTATTTTTACTGTACTATATGTTCCTATCCAGTAGGAAACAGGCAGCGGCCTGTTTACATACGCTCGAGCGTTTTTCTGCCTCTCTGTACAATACAATACAATACAACAGAGTTAATTAATTAATTTCCAATTCCCCTTAACGCCACAGAGAGTGCTGTTAGAGTGGCTAAGTTTTGGTCCAATAAAATTTGAAATTGCCTCGACACGAAAAGAAGAAGAATACAATACAAATACACTTTATTGCACAATAGAAAAAAAAATACAGTTTCAGAAAAGTGGTAAGAATAGAGTGTACAATTTTGCGACCTTATCACTTTGGGTATAAGGACATTATATTTGAAATAGGTAGGTTGTGCGGTATTAAATAGGGATGCAGATACAAACTACGTGAATAAATTTCATATATTTACATACACATACATACATAGATCAATAAACAAATATATCTACCTACTTAAACATAACACCTATAAAATAGCAACAAATTACAAACGTAAATATATGTATAGGTGTACTAAATAAATATTTATTGATATATAAAATAATAATAATAAGCGACAACAGGATTGTGCTAAGGTATAGAGAGAAGATAAGAAGAGAGCACAGATTAAAGCAGCAGGAAATGCTCTTTATACCCAACGTTGAACAGATTATCTATTATCTTATCCTTTTCTTTTTTAATGGCCACCTAGCTTGATTTAACGCTTACAACACGTTATTTCTATTTCCCATTATAGATGGAAAAATCGGGACGAATTATTGGGAAGAATTGAGCAGGTCCAGATGGTCTTTGTTTGTTTGTAAACGCTTTATTGTACAAAAAGGCAATACATTAATTTTGCATTGATACATAAATTGAGTACAACGGCGGACTTATCCCAAAGAGGGATTTCTTCCAGTTAACCATAATGGTCGTTATGTCCCACATTGTAAATTATCTATTTATGTAGGAATTAATCAAATCAAATAATAAATGTTTTATTTCGTAAGTTATAAGAATAACATTTGAAATCGTCATGACATACAGTTATCGCTTATTCAGTAGGCAGTCTCCCCAGAGAAGAACGAGCAAGAAACTCCGGAGTTGCTCTTTTTAAATAAGTCAATACAATTACAATTTGAAATACCTAATTATAAAATTTAGATTCGACAAAAAAGAAATAAGAATAAAATATATTGGATATTCTTATCATCCAGATATAATTAGAAATTTTATAAAAGCCTTTGGCACATAGTTTCCGTTTAATGGTTAATCAAGTAACTATTTCACATGACGAATACAATATTTCTGGATTTGTTTTATTATGCAGCATTTAATTTAATTATTTATTTTACACTTTACTTAACTATTAATATAAACCTTACTACTAAAAACCTAACCTCAATCAAACTTAATGCTTTGACATCTATTTTTTACCAACTTTGGTAGGGTATATCTGATTAATGTTTATGTTAATCTTGATTACCTATAAAACCTAAGTCAGTTTCTTTCATGAACGAGACCTCGAAGTCTGGGTCCCAGAATACATGGACCTCCGGCAGTCTTCTTTCGCAATTTAGATATCAATATTAAGTAACATTCGGGTCGGGTAAGTTATCTCTTAAGTGATATTGAGACGAATTTGACGTAAGAAACATAGTAAATGTTGCTGTAGTTTGCATACGCCCAATCTACTGTTCTAGCTAACCATATGGTTGTCTGAAAAAAATACCTTTATGGGATAAGTTTGCCATTACTCTCAAGCTCTGTAGGTACCTATGTAAAATTAATGTATTATCTTTTTGTACAATAAAGCATTTACATACGTATAAAAATCGTCTCTACAATGCTAAAAAGGAACATGTACATACATACATATTTAGTTGGTGCATTTAAGCGTAACTTTAAATTATACTTATTAAATAAACAAATGGCAACTTACTAGGGCAATGATGTATTTATGTATTTATATATATATACAGGGTAACTTGAAATTCGACCTATTCCCGTGAAGAGGGTATGGAGGGGTTGTTTCCAATCACTTTCATCTTATTATACACTATACCAAAATTACCCATTTCAGAGATAATTTAAAAAATAAACTTTTTTCACTGAATTACAGTTATCACACTTTAAACATTAATAAAAAAATAACTGTTTCGTAAATTTCTACGTTTAAAATTTTAGTTCTTACTAAACATTCTAGGCTTTAATACCTAACTGTTAAATAACAATTTCCTTGGCCCCTTTAAGAATGAGAGCCGGACACATTAAAAAATACATCGAATTATAATCAAAAGTCCGCCGATAGTTCGAAATTTCTTGAAAATAAAATCCTATAAATTTTGCATGAAAATTATTTAGAAAACATGCTTACTTTACTGGCTATTAAATAATGTATAATAATGTATTATGGTTATAAATTTCAAAATTATTAACAAAACAATGAGATGGGGTTAACGAATTCCGGGTATGAAATTATGGAGTAATTTTTTTAAGATTGAGGACTTTATAAAAAAAAATACTTATAAACGATATTTTGTTGATAGGAGAGTTGTGTTAATAATTAAGTAGTACAGTGGCACCACTCTGCCTTTCGGTTCCACAAAATACCAGCGTCGTGGTTGCTCCAACCCGACACATGCTGAGTGAAAACCTTTTTGGATTCAGTATAGGTATTGTAAACTTATGTATAAAATACTCTTTATAACAGAAATTCAAATAGATACTTTTCTTTTCTTTTTTCTTTTTATAAATATATGACAGTATAATGTATGTACGCAAAAATATATGCCTATTTCGCAAACATTTTGATAATCATAATTTGAATACTAGAAACAAAATTAAAATTGAAATTCCGTAATTTAGACTTAGCAAGGTTAGCACATCCTTTGTGGGACACAGCATACGCTTTTACAATAAAATACCAGAACATGTATTGAGTTTAACAGAGCAGAAATTTAAACGCCACATTAAAGAAACTCTGTGTAAGAAGGGTTATTACAGGATAGATGATTATTTAGGCGATAAGGAGGTCGGGTATTAGCTGGTCGTTATGTTAATTGCTATTGTTTTGTAATATGTAATATAAAATGTAATATTATTGTAAAGATGGAAACTAATTGAAAAGATGTGTTGTTGCGGAGTTTCTTGTCGCTTCTTCTCCCTAACCATAAAACCTTGTGAAGCGATGTAGTTTAAAAAAAAATAACACGTTGACTTTCAATAAGTGATATTTTTGATCCTACATTGAATAAAACATTTTTGATCTTGATTTTGATTTTGATTTAATACATTACCCTTTCTTAACGTCGCGTAGTCGGGTAAAAACAATCCTTCATACTACATTCTAAATCTAATTTCCTACTAGCACCTAACGCAATAAATAGGACTATAACGTGATAAACCACCCTCGATACGGAACCCTCCGGAAGTTCGTGTCTGCCTCACTTTACCCCTGCATCCTACAGGGGAAACACGGTTACCAACAGGGGAAAATAGTTACAAATTAATGCAGTTGTTTACTCATTTAGTGTTCAAATAACTGAACACATGAGCGTCTGTGGCTCAGCGGTTAAACCATTTATTTCCACACACCGAAAAAAAAAAACCACAACAACATACAAGAAATCAAAACAGAGAAAATCATTTCAAATCAGAGAAAATTGAACCGCCTCCGTGGCTCAATGTAAACAACACTGAGTTTACGATTCGGAGGTCGCGGGTTCGATCCCCAGCGGGGTACATGTTTAAGTACTCGGTTTGGTTGGTGGTAGGGCATATTAAAATGTCCGCCTGGCTAGCTACCACCATCTTATCTAAATCTGCCGCCAAGCAGCAATGTTAATAACATTGTTGTGTTCCGGTTGTCAGAGATAAGATAGCCAGTCCCCCAATGTGTTGGGGTTTCCGGGTTAGTACGCTTCCACCTTCGACCTCATCTTCACTTGACATCAGGTGTGATTGAGATCAAGTACGAAACCGTCGTACATAAAAAAAAAAAAAAAAAAAAAAACAAAAAAAATCAAGGTCCGCATCCCACAAACCGCTCTCGAGACCGAGATGGCCACCAGCTCACGCTTGAGAACCTGTTTCATATAGAAACAGTATCAAAAAAATAAAAATAAAAGAAAACTATAATATCGAGATCGAGACGCGATCACAGTCTCAAGATCGATCCACCAACACGGCTCTATGACTAACTAGGTACAACAACGAGTGCGTGTGTGGGGGACAGTCTCAGTAAACACTGAGTGACGTGAATCACTCAGCACTGGTTTTCAGCCTGCCCTCAACATATGTTACAATTTATATCTTTGTATTGCGGGCTTGTTACGCAAGTTAAGCAAAACCAACGGGATTGTAGATCTTAACACAGTTTTTTTTTTTTTGCAAGAGTACATAGACTATTTTCATTGAGTTTATCAAAGTTAAGACACGTTCTCCCAATTTGGGAGGTCCTGGTTCGATTCCCAGGCAGGCCATGTACCAATGAGTTTTTAAATTTAATTTGATTACGGTACGGCGTCCTTCACCGTTTAAGAGCAGAGAACATCTTGAGGAAACCTGCATACCTGAGAAATAAAAATTCAAAAGCAAGTGAAGTCCACAACCCGCATTGGGCCAGCGTGGGTGGGTCTACCGCACTCTAGGTGGGGTCGGCACAACATGTCATCCTCTTCCACTCTCCTCTATCAGCCGTCATCTCCGTACTCACCCCTTTCACACACATATCATTCCTCACGCAGTCTACTCACATTTTCGGTCTTCCTCTACCTCTGTATCCCTCCACATTCATAGTTAACACTCGTCATGTTACGTGCCTTTCATCCCTCCTCATAATGTGCCCAAACCATGCTAACCTATTACTCCTCAACTTTTCTGTTTTTGGCGCGACTTTTAGACTTCCTCTGTTATACGCATTGGGCCAGCGTGGTGGACTATGTCCCATACTCTCTCATATACGAGCGAAGGCCTATATCGCTGCAGTGGGATGTTTTCGGGCTGATGATGATGAGATAATTTGAGATATTTACATGTTAAATAATAATAAATAAAAGTAAGTAGGAAATAAACTGAAATAATTTTAGGAGACCTTAGTATATTCTAAGACGTAATGAAGATAAGTAGGTACTTCTAATTTGTAATGTAGATTTAATAACTAAATACCTATATACCAAAGCAAGCGGTAGAAAAACTTGTAGAGTTATTAGAAAATATTTTTATTCTTACATTGATAAAACAATATCCATGTGAAAAAATTAGGAACTTTATGATTGGCCCATACTCCCTCATAAACGAGGGAAGGCCTATATCCCTGCAGTGGGATGATTACGGGCTGAGATGATAATGATGAAAAGAAACTCATACATTTCACACGTTTCACTATACACAACCCCACTATGGCGCCCTTTTATAAATAAATAAATAAATATCCCTGGACATACACACAGCGCCATCTAGTTCCACTTTAAGCAACTATAGGCTTGTGTTGTGGATACCAGATGGTTGATAAACTACACAAATACATTCTTTTTTTATAAATAAATACATGTATAATGAAAAAATCCATTTTTTTTTATGCGTAACGGGTTGGTACTTGACCTCAATCACACCTGATGTTAAGTGAAGATGAGGTCGAAGATGGAAGCGTACTGACCCGGAAACCCCAACACATTTGGGGGACTGGCTATCTTATCTCTGACAACCGGAACACGACAATGCTATTAACATTAACCAACTAATAACCAATTAACATTAAACAACTATTAACCAACCAAACCGAGTACTTAAACATGTACCCCGCTGGGGATCGAACCCGCGACCTCCGAATCGTAAACCCAATGTTGTTTACATTGAGCCACGGAGGCGGTTAACCATAATCCATAACTCGGGAACACATGTCTGTATTCATCTTACAAACATTTGGCCCTAGCGGAATTCGACAACAGGACGGGAACAGGTCGTCTTCAGCCCTGAATGCTCCAAATCCGTTACTTGCGTGTCTAGTATTTTTTTTTTTTTTTTTTTTTTTAATTTTTTTTTATTGAAGAGGTGGGCAAACGAGCAAGAGGCGCACCTGATGGTAAGTAGTATTTGTAAAACTCAGTTCTGATGAAAGATGATGAACTGAACACATACATCAACAGTCTATAGTAATCCACTGTTGGACATGGATAAGACTGGGATGGGATTTGTTAGATGGAAAGCTAGTGAAATAATAAAGAACTAGCTAACAATTTGTAAATAGAACAGGCATGTCATGTTCAAATTACGATGTCACTTTTTCATCTGAACTCTATTTAAAAATAGAGCAAACAGATGTAACGTCAGTTAAATTAAGCGGCTCTTGTAAGAATAACTACGTAATTGGACGGTGACGGATATCTTACAGCTCCCCTGTAACACTAGCGAAGTATTTTTAGAAGCGAAAGGTACTTTTCAGGATATGAGTTGAATTAGCAAAGTCAGTAATTCATTCAAAGGGTTATGTATACGCTTTTTCAATAAGGCTCCTGTTAATGTCATGTCATGTCATGTCTTAATTGTACAAAATATATGGGGAAGACATTGTTGTCTGTAACACAGTTTTTAACTACCACAGACAACAAAGCTTCAACAAGTTGTGCAATTTATTACGGTTCAATGAAATATTGTTTATTGTTTATTACTTAAAACAGTATTTTATCACTTTGATGTATATTTCGCTGGCCATATAAACATTAAGCGATTCCCGTGGCGTTCCCAAAAACAAATCCAGTTGGGCACAGATAATGTCGGCAAACAGACGAGACGCGAATATAAAGTGCGCCATAATTGGAAAAGTTGCTAGAGGCACAAACAAACAAAATTAATTTGCAGGTTACGCATGATCTTTACTGTTGGCGGGTAGATGATGTATGCTTTAATGTTTATTATTTATTGGGTGATATCACATTGAAATAAAAAAATTAACTTCAAACTTCAAGCATTTATTTTCAACGTAAGATACATAATATCATTGTTGAATGTCAATACAACACAATACAAATACAAATACACTTTATTGCACAACAGACAAGAAAATACAGTTTCAGAAAAGTGGTAAGAATAGAATGTACAATTTGGCGACCTTATCACTAAAAACGATCTCTTCCAGGCAACCTTTGGGTATAAGGACAGTACATTTGAAATAGGTAGGTTGTGCGGTATTAAATAGGGATGCAGATACCAACTACGTGAATAAATTTCATATATTTACATACACATACATACATAGATCAATAGAAAAATATACCTACTTATACATAACATCTATAAAATAGCAACAAAATACAAATTGGATTGGTCAATTTAAATCTATTGGAAATAAAAATAGGGCTAAGCATTTTTCGGTCAGTCAGTATGTCCAAGTTACCACCGCTTTGGAAAGGGAAATCATCTGTGGGAAAAGAAGCGGCGCAAGAAACCCACAGGATCATTTTCTTTTCTTTTTTTATATATATATATAAAAGTATACGACTAATACAATTTTATAATTTTTGGGAGCTGGGCGAAGTATACCAAGCGTTTTTGTCATTCAGGTAGTCACTAATTTTGTGATAACCTTTTTTTGTTAATGTTGTTTTGATATGGTTTTTAAATTGTTTTTCAATTAATTATTTTTATTATTTTTGTTAAAGAAAACTAAAAACTAACATAAATTCTATTTATTCAGTATAAAAGTTATTTTAAATATGTCATCAAGTTATTTGTTAATGTGATACCTTTTAATTATAAATTGTCACTGACAACGATTTCTAAAGATTTCCGCCGGCTCATCTTCATCTGTCGTTTTCTACATATTGTGACCTACTCCTGGACGACCTCTACAGCATCAGCCTGGGAGTAGTGCTTCAATACATATCGACACATGTATGTTAAGATAATATGTTCCTAGCTCAGAGAATAAGTCTCGCTATTCAGCGCGGGAACGCCGCTTGCCTGTTGGGTTGCCGCCTCGAGGAGATGCGCTAGACGCAATTCTTTACCTGTAAATGTTTGTGTTTATAAATGTTTGACATGTTCTAAATAAATAAGACAATAGATAAATGTAACAAGGACATTTCTTTATAACTACCTACCTATACTTCTTTTGTAAATTAACCACCATGTTCAACGTATCACCACTGTAGATGGGATGGGCCCAATAACTGTGGCTATCATGAATTATTATGTTTATCGTACCTAACTGCCAAATCCTTCCGCAAACTTTGAGTATTGTTAGCAATAAACATGGACCGACTGGGTTTACATGCAGCGGTCGTACTGTTAACCGAATTCAAAAAGGAAGAGGTTCTCAATTCCGCAGTTTGTATGTTTCTTTTTAAACACAATTTATGATGAGAAACTATACTGTATGTAGGTATATTTATTTATATGCTATAGATATGGTCACGCCAACAAATCTTAGGAATCTTCAAGGTAGAGTCGTGAAAAACGGCGTTATTTTTTACATGAAAAAAAATCATCGCCTGAAACAAAATCTTTCCCAGTTCAAGCACAAAGTATTTTTAAGTCGCTGGAGCTGCCTATGCGTTCCCAGGTCCTCCCTACTGCCGAAGAAGGTCGCCGCGGGGTTTTAGTGGGTACCCGTCACGTCAGGGAGGGCAGTCCCACATAAAAGTCTCGCCGTCCCCCAGGCGAGCGGTACGCATAAAGCGTTTCCCCGCGGAAAAAAAAGGTTAGGTTATATAATATTAGTCGATTTTTATGCTAATGGAAATTTTTCAAACAAATTAATTACGTATTCTAGTGAAAGCTTCCTCTTAAATGTAATTGATAAACTGGTTAAATACGCCATCTACGATCCTACCAATCAGTCAATAGCCGTGTAAATTTGTATAGTGATTTTTTTTATGATTGACTGGATTCGCGTTTGACCACAATCTCACCTGATGGAAACTGACGATGTGGTCGAAGATGTAGCACGCGATCCCAGTAAATGCCTATTCACTCTGGTTTTGAAGATCCCAAGGTTGTAGGATTCAGGAAAGACTGACGCCGGAAGGGAGTTCCATGCCTTGCCTGTTCGGGTGATGAATGAACAGTCGAACTTCTTATTGCGAATGTCCGGTATATACATACGGATAGTATCCCTCCCCACGCCTAGTGGTCCGAAGATGGAAGGGTGACGGTGAAATAAGATTATGTAATTCCAACGCACACTCCCCGATATGCAACTGAGAAGACAGGCGCCTTTGCGACGTAGTGTACGTTAAGAGTAATTTTCTTCGATTTATTTGGATATTTATTTACGACCGAAGTAAATAAGATATTTCGATTTCGGATTTAGATTTATTTTGAATTAAATAACATGCCCATAAAGGGAATATCGGGTTGTCCCTTACACGCAGTAGTATTGCATTTATTTATTCTTTCCGTTATATTTTCCTTTTATCTTTTCAATGCCAGTGCTTGTTAGTTTCGCTTTGTCTTCGACATGGTTGTGTGAGAAGTATTCTGAACATTGCTTCGGTGTGTTACGAAGTAAGTTGTAAATTCCTTTGGGGAAACTTACAGATGTCTCCGCCGAGGTCCCTCCGGCCGTTGATTCTAATATATAACTCAACTTCAGCTTCAAAAACAAAGTGTTTATTAACCGAGAAACCTGTTCACCACATTTTGGATTGCACGGGCGCCATTTTGAACGGATTTGTTTTCAAGGACTATGCCTATGACGTAAATTTCTATCGTCATTCTCGACGCCTTGCATTTCAAAATCAATCAAGCCATTTAGGTCAAAAACTTTACCCTCCTTCATGAGCAGACAGGTAAAAACATTGATTCTAAATTTCACGACTGGATAAACCAACACTTTTGCGAACAAATATTACTTTGGCTTGGTTACGTAATATCCATGTGAATATACCTTTATCTAAACACGGTACAAGTTAACTGTCATAGTTTGTGCCAACCTGTTATTGGTTTAGTTCTGATTGAGGCCCGATTATTGTGTAATCTTCAGGTTTAAGTCCAATAGTTAAACGTTATTCGTGAATTAATAGCCCCGGTTGACTTGGGTTGGCCCCAACATTAACGGAGGTGTGGGTTCAAACCTTGGCCATACCTACCACTAAATATTTCTTCTTTTCGTGTACCCTCCGTACCAGTAAAAGTGTTAAATTTTTGGCATTGTCATTGCCACTGATTGAATACTAAAGCAAATAAAAAGCTAGATAAAGCAAAACCATGCAACTGTCTTAAAAGAACGTTTTTTTCGAGCCTTCTGTCACTGCATCTGGCGCAGTCCGTGGTGTGTACAAAAGCAGGGGGCCGAACTATATTCGACCGCCTTCCCCATAGGGATGGCCCTAGTGGGCTATTACATTTCAACCTCTTTTCTTACATACACACCCCATTTCTTTCTTTAATTAGTCTGTGGTCCAAGCTAGCAATAGAGTCACGTAGGGCACCGTCTACCTTCAGTAGGTGCCATGTCGAGTACCACTGTTGGTCTTAGCTTATAAGAGTTACAGTGGGAGGAGTGAGGAGGCGGAATTGATTGCCTGAATACTAATACTACTATTAGCATAATTTGTATTACAACAAAGTTTACAGTAGTTTATTATTATTTTTGGGCATATATTTTTGCGTTACATAGGTACAAACCAATCATCCTAAAGTATCACATGGGCTAAAGTGTTACCTCCAAAAATTTTTACTTTTCTTATTTTCCTTACCTTTTTATTATTTTAATGAAGTGTTTACGTGTTATTTTCCTTTATAAAAAGAAAAAAAAATTCCAAATAGAAAAAAATATCGAATAAAAATTGTCTTAGCCGGATTCGAAAACCGTGTCTTTTCGAAAGACGTTACCTAAGCACTCGTGTCGCTTACCACTAGACCACGATATCAATTAGCAGAGCTGACGAAATTTTCTTACTCATTTAATATGTGACATATTATTATGGATTTGGTTTGAGTGTTGATATTGTATGAATACTTTCTAATAGATGGTGCTAGAGTGCTTCGGTCCATACGGTCCATATAATACTTTTAGGGAGATTCGTCTGTACATACTGTTTATTTAGTGACTTAACAAAAATGTAGATCACAGGAATCAAACCAGCGATCACTGTCCCATGTTTTATACACTAAGCCAGAGTAGTGGTTAGAAGTCTAGAAATAGATATTTATTTCGCTCGAAATGTTATAACAATAACTGTCTTAAATATATATACATATTATCTTAAGTATCACACAGTTCGCCAGCATCTGGCACGCAAAATATTACTTAATATTATACCTATTATTATTATTATTATTATATTATTTTTAGTTCACATTACAATATGTCATTTAACTAAGACTAATTAATATCTTTTTTTTTTCTTTATGCACGACGGGTTCGTACTCGACCTCAATCACACATGATGTTAAGTGAAGATGAGGCGGAAGATGGAAGCGTACTGACCCGGAAACCCCAACCCATTTGGGGGACTGGCTATCTTATCTCTGACAACCGGAACACGACAATGCTATTAACATTGCTGTTTGGCGGCAGATTTAGACAAGATGGTGGTAGCAGGCGGACATTTAAAATGCCCTACCACCAACCATTTTAAACCAGGTCTATGATTATGATTTTATGATGTTATAATTCAAGTCTCCTCAGTGTAAAAGATTCATTAAATCTTTGTACCAACCACTTGCTCCTTTTGTTTACAAAACAAAGGCATCCCCAACCATTCATCACTTGGAGACATTAAAACCCCATAGCGTTTGAGATTTCTGATTTACCGTGTGAATAAAAATGATTTAACATTTAATTATATTTGTACAATGATTTATGGGCTCGTCTTATTAACGCTCTCTTTTTGGGGACACACCGATCCGTAGAATTCTTTTTATCGTGTATTTTGAATATTGTTAGCAATAAACATGGACCGACTGGATTTACATGCAGCGATCGTTCTGTTAACCGAATTCAAAAAAGAAGAGCATCTCAATTCGGCAGTTTGTATGTTTCTTTTTAAACACAATCTATGATGAGAAACTATACTGTATGTAGGTATATTTATTTATATGCTATATATATGGTCACGCCAACAAATCTTAGGAATCTTCAAGGTAGAGTCGTGAAAAATGGCGTTATTTTTTACATGAAAAAAAATCATCGCCTGAAACAAAATCTTTCCCAGTTCAAGCACAAAATATTTTTAAGTCGCTGGAGCCGCCTATGCGTTCCCAGGTCCTCCCTACTGCTGAAGAAGGTCGCCGCGGGGTTTTAGTGGGTATCCCTCCCGATAGGGAGGGGAGTCCCACATAACCGTCTCGCCGTCCCCCAGGCGAGCGGTACGCTTAATGCGTTTCCCCGCGAAAAAAAAAGTTATGTGAAATATTACAAATATTCTTTATCGCACTAAAATATTACAATAACAGAGTACAAACAATAGCTCACGTACAAAAGTGGACTTATCTCTTTAAGAGATCTCTCCCAATCAACCTGAGCATTGCAATAGGAACTGAGTAAATTTGGAGTTTAGCAACAAATCGTATGCAAAAGAAAAAAATCCTACAACGAATAATAAAACAAATAAACATACATACTCTGGATTAAAACATAGCATATTTTTTATCCCGATAAAGTGAGTAACTCCCGTGGGATAAACAATTTTCGCAATAAAGTTATTCCCATTGCTTTCCATCAGGTGACCCGCATGCTCGTTTGCCGCCCTCTCTTATAAAAAAAAAAAAAAAAAAAAAAATCCACACAAGCGAAGCCGCGGGCGGCAAGTTAGTCCATAATATGGTGAACTAGATGACTCTGTGTCCATAATCCAAGGATATTTATTTATAATACATGTATCACATCAACAGGATAGGAGTCCACTGTTGAATATAAGTCTCGCTCATGGCTACTTACATTGCCCACCATGCCGCGGGCAGAGGGTTTGACAACCACAGTTTTTATTTATTCTGGTAATTTTCTAGGTTTAGAATTTATGATTATATTTGCTTCATCATAACGCAAACCTTTTACTAGGGATGGGCCGAATATTCATTTCATATTCGGTATTCGGAAGGAATATTCGGCAAAATCGCCGAATGTTCGGCAAAGTGGTACTCAAACTTTTTACTGTATTGTACCATGTATGAGTTGAGTGTTAAATGTTTTATTTTTATGAAGTTTTTATGGCTTTTTATGGAAGGCTTTATGTTTTTATTGACACTGTAGCTTTATTTCCAATAACACCAGATAAAAAAGATGGTTATTAATTAAAAGCAAAATTTAAGTAGCTGTTTTGAGATTAAGCTACGGTGAACTTTATAATAAAAAATATGTTAATATAATCAGGTCTTTATTGTGACAAATTAAGCAAGTTTTTTGGTTTAATCAAGAGTTGCATGATTAAATTACAACATTTCAACAAAAAATTAATAATATTCCTAGTTTCTACTTGTATTGTTTACGCAAATGAATCAGTTATGCTGAATATTCGGTTTGGTAAAAGTTTTAGCTTACATTCGGCCGAATATTCGTATTCGGTGAAACCCATGTTCGGCCCATCTCTACCTTTTACAAAGTTGCCTCTGGCCACACCCTATTCCTAACAGAGAAAAAAATGCCCGATGTTATTCAAAGCATGCTCGACGACCAACCGGTCCGTGTGTCCGATACAAACATTATAATAATTTATTTTGTCACACCATTTAATTTACGGTTTTAAAATTGAATGTTTACATAGTTAGTAACATTAATCGGTACTTTGTGTCAGTTTTAATTTAATAGAGATTTATTGTTGAGTAGCAATATCAATGTTATTTCATTTGTTCGAGATGAACCGATTTATTATTTTAAATAATAATTCGTTTGGGCGTAAATTACTCTGACGTGGATATGAAATTGTAGGTATATTTGTAAATGTCCTCCAGCTATCGATATTATGTACAATGACAATGAAAATGACAGTGACAGTGACAGCGACAGCGACAGCGACAGCGACAGCGACAGCGACAGCGACAGCGACAGTGACAGTGACATTGCCAATGACAGTGCCAATGACGTGGCTAATTACTGGACTCCAAAAATTTAACACGTTTACAGGTACCCGCCATCGACACGAAAAGAGGAAGAAGAAAGTGAATACGCGGAAATGCTCCACTTGCAGCAGCATCCCGTCACTCTGTCCGACAACTTTTAATACTACAAACATAACGTCACGACCTTTATCCCAAATAGGGTGGTCAGAGATATCCCCTAACATTAAAAGTTTAATGCTTAAAACATTAAATCGCCGTTAAAACGTTTTGTTCCATGGAATGTCCCTTACTCGCTGCTTTTGACATCCACAGGAAGAGACGGGATGGTTCTATACGTGACGAAACCACACTCATGCTAATTAATTGTGGATAATAATATATAATAAGTTACCAATACAATTAATTATAATGAAAATAATACAAATACATTTTAATTAAATTAAAACAGCTACCTACTGGGCCCTAAAAAGGAAGGAGCCTTACCCCTATTTAGTACTAGAGCTCACACAAATGAAACTAGTGGGTTACCAAAAATCACTATATTGTATCTCTTAGTTCCTGCTTGACATCGTTGTTTTATAACCTCCCCCAAGCGCGCGCGTATCTGTCACATTTGACAAATCCGCGTTCCGTTCCATATTCCACAACCCCTAGCAGGAATCGAACTCGCAACCGTTAGTTTCGAAAGTCCCTGCGACTCCACTAGACCAATCGGCCATCTAATATAATAATAGCTCATGTTATTAATGCACTTTTCGCATTACCCATATTAGCAAAAGATTTATGTTTCTACCATAGTATACGTATATTTTCTGGAATACAGTATGGAAAGTTGCAAATATCATCGTCATCAGTAATGGGTTATTAACACAAATTCATTTTTCTTACAAGGTAAATACAACCCTATATCTCATACGGCAACGATCGGAGTTAATCAAAATTTTTATGCGACTTACATCCTTTTTAAACAGCGTAAAAGAGTAAAATTTTAGCATTGGCCAACCCAAAGCTAATGCTGCTTTTCTAATTTTCTCAATTTAAATGTATTTAAATAAAAACAAAAGACCCGACAACAAGATTCGTAATTTTCGGGCGTCATGTTGAATTTGTTACCATTCCATGACACTTTGGGGATCAAGACGTATCTAACGACACTTAAAATTGGCCAAGCCCTTTAGACTACAGGAGGTAACATAGAAATCGACATACATATACACACATATACTCGAAAAACGTTAAAAAGAACATAAGTGATATATGGATTTTTTTAATATCATCTAATCCCAAACTAAGCAAAGCTTGTACTATGGATACTAGATATATAAATATTTATATAAACATCCTTGACTAGGGAATAAATACAATACAATGTTCGTATTCATCACACAAACATTTACCCCTAGCGGGATTCGAACCCGCGACCATTGGTTTCGCCGACAGGGTCACTATACTAACTACACCGGTTGTCGATCGATTAACTGTCTAATCGATTGATCGATGAGTAATCGATTAACTGTGATCTTTATCTCAAAATGCATACGGCTGAATTTAGTTTGTAAGGAAAACTGATTCCTATCTATGGAAATTTGTTATCTAAAACATTACGAAATACGAAATTGTCAAATGTATACAATGTAAAACAAATAACAATTTTCAATTTAAACTCTGCTGTACCTAAGTATGTAAATGCTATAGTGTCGCTACTGTCTAAGTCTTTTTCATGGATTGCCATAAATTTTCAAGACCCCCTGTTGGCGATAGCGATGCGGGCGTCGCTTTTTATTAATATTTAGAATAAGGGCGAAAATACACTGGTCTGTAAAAAGCATGCACGTGGCAGTCATGTCTGTAGCAGTACGAGGGCGACACTAAATTTTTTTTAGAACTGGCCACTTTTAAACGGTAGTAGTAAACATGTGTGTACACGAAAAAGACAAACGAAGCACGACAATTCGGCTGCAGGCTTTGGTTCTTTCGACGAAATTTTCTGTATTTAACGAATGTACAGATAACAGTCAATGGTGAAAATTACCGAAATATCTTACAGCATAAAGCATGTTGTTTAGTCTTAAAACTACATATTTTTGTAACCCCTTTATCGAAATTATACTTTTTTGATTTCACAACAACTATCCACATTAAGTAGTTGTGACCGACACACAGACAGACATTTCCATTTAGGCAAAGAGCATTAACAATGTATAATGTCAGCGCTAGATTATTCCATATTCAGCCGGTACAGTTGAACTGTCATAGTTGGACAGTCGACGCCACAACTACGTAACACTACCTTTGTAAGCTAGCCGCATAGTCACATCTACGCTAACTGGCCGCGTCTCAACAGGAGATGTGAACGTAGAGAGATCGCCTTAAACTAGAAGTGTTGTAAGTTTAGACAAAGTTGAAGCACATTAGGTTAAATTACCTATTCAATTGGTGTACTTCGACTAGCTCCCAGAAATTAGTATTATTTGTATATGTCACAGATAGCGATAAATTAGCAGCGGAATTTATAATTATCATATGACTCGGTTTGCTGCAAGAAGTGAACCTGGTGGCGCTGGTATCGCCAGGTATGTTAGGCGCTGGTATGTTAGGTCTGGACATCGAAATGAATATTAATATTGCTACCAGCCGTCATAGGAGACGAACTACCACTTAGCTCATCATCGAGCGTGAGTGACTTTGATTACCTATTATCACGTTATGGAAGAATCCGGCAAGTCGTTACTTAATAAGAAGTTGGTCATGTAATTTGAGCAGGGGGAAATTGTAGAAATTCCATAGACTGTATGGTGACGCCATCTATTAGTAATTAAATGTATTAATTCATTATTTCTCTAATGTCTCACGTTTCCATTCCATAACCCTTTCTAACGTGCACATAACGCGCCGTGAGTAAAGTGAACGGCAATATTACAATGGCGCATCGATCGCGCCAATCATAAATCGGCAATCGAAGAAGGCTTCCCGTTTTTGCCGCCGATTCGCTGTGTCACTACAAAATTTGCATTGCGCAAGTAACGGTCCCAAAAATTTGGATATAAGCAATTGTGTTAAATCCTCGCGTTTCCGCTTTCTTTTATGGTCGTGCTTTGATTGACTGACCCTCGTGAGTGTCTCTGAGGAATTGTGAAAAACAGGAGCTCCTGGTGACTTTAGTGCTGAGTGAGGTGATCCAGGGCGGGCGTGAGCTGGACTGTCTGCAGGCTTGGACGCTGATCGAGGTTTGTGCACGTTCATCTCCATAGTTTCCTAACCCTAATTCATTCGTGAGACATTCTATTTAATTACTATTTTGCGCAAGTAATTTTTCTATACCCGCCGGGGGTTGGAAGACCATTGGGGTGACCACTGCATGCGAGGGCCATCTTGGATGGTATGAGGGACATGCAAATGTTTACCCTTAACCGGTAAGCATCTCAGGTTCCATGATCATAATTGAACGTTATAATTTTTGCGAGGGTAAAGTAGTCTGTAATGGCCACCTTAAAGATTGAAAGATTATCGAGCCCGTGTCCCAACAGTGGTAGACCATTACCTCGTTCTATTCTGTCCTAGTGTCATTCTGATATCCTTTAGTAGCTTGACATAATATCGCTATTTCCCGAGCTACCTTAGACTATGAGAGGCTGGCACCGTCCCAGTCGCCAACAACGCCCGCGTTTCCCTGACATTTTATATTTTAACGGTTAGCCCTTGACCTCAATCACACCTGATGTTAAGTGAAGATGAGGCCGAAGGTGGAAGCGTACTGACAATGAAACAACATTGGGTTTACGATTCGGAGGTCGCGGGTTCGATGTTTAAGTATTCGGTTTGGTTGGTGGTTGGGCATTTTAAAATGTTCGCCTGGCTAGCTACCACCATCTTATCTAAATCTGCCACCAAGCAGCAACGTTAATAGCATTGTTGTGTTCTGGTTGTCAGAGATAAGATAGCCAGTCCCCCAAATATTCCGTTTCCGGGTCAGTCAGTCAGGTCACCTTCGATCTCATCTTCACTTTACATCTGTGTGCGAAGTGTGAGTTTTGTTTTGTTTTTAACTTTACCATCGCGTTCGCGTTTACGAAAAAAGTCCCTATGAAAAAAATCGTTTCGCAAACTATCCACTAGAGGCGCAGCACATTTCTTCATACAAATCGTCACGTAAACGTGAACGCGGTAGTAAAGTTAAGTCGAAACAAAACTCACCTGATGTAGTCAAGTACGAACCCGTCGTGCATAAAAAAAGGACAACAATGATCCTGTGGGTTTCCTCATGATGTTTTCCTTCACCGTTATATAATACGGGTATAATATAGATATAAACTATAAACTTAGCTTAGGTGTAACAATACAGCTTTGATTGTCA
Source organism: Oegoconia quadripuncta (assembly GCA_949316235.1). Lineage (NCBI taxonomy): Eukaryota > Metazoa > Arthropoda > Insecta > Lepidoptera > Autostichidae > Oegoconia > Oegoconia quadripuncta. The sequence goes on from OX438758.1 coordinate 2,835,530, forward strand.
AACATACAGACGCTGAAAACCCCTCCCTATCCACCGCCCCCAGATGACAACTGTCGATGTCTGTGGTCGTGCCGATGGACAAAGGGAATTGGATATGAGATGCGTCTAGTGCATAACACTGCTCTTTGATTTATTTGTCTATAAATGGTATTCTAGTGTATTAACAATGCACTTTTGGTCTTCTATCACTTTGGAGGTAGAGTAAACTACGATATAGTTTACAACTACAGGTATATTCATCATTTATTTATGTGCTATAGATAGGGTCGCGCGAACATATCTTTTTTGCGCTCTTATTAGTAGATAAAACAGCGCCATCTCTTAGAATCCTCGAGAACTAATAGAACTGCTGAAAATAAAATTGACCAAAATCATCGTGCACAACAATTTTTTTTTTAATCTGTGCACTCTCTGCTCACAACTAATACAATACAAATACTCTTTATTGCGCAAAATAATTTACAATAATTTTTGATGATAACAATAGAACACAATTAGGCGGTCTTATCACTACAAGCGATCTCTTCCAGACAACCCACAGCTATGGGATATTTGTAGGGGAACTAATCAACGGGTCAAATAAAAGTGTAAGTAAAAATACAGTATTAATTAAAACTATGAGCTTTATAAGTAGGTAATACATTATGTTTGTTATACCTACTTAAAAGCAAGCATTCGCTATTCGCCTTAGTGATTAGATTACAGGATGGGTGACCACTATTTGCATTTTCATACGAAGACAAGTCGGTAGCCTAGCAGTCGCGGCTTAAGAACACAGACTGTCAGGTAGCCACTAGCCTGACCACCAAGCTTCACTGGGCCTACAACTGTGGGGACATGTAAGACTACTGATGATAATAAAATTATCACTTCAAGTATACTGAATGAGTTTTTTTACCATAAGCGTTTGCTGCCGACAGCGTTTGCCCCCGGCAGCGTTCGCTGCCGACAGCGTTTATTCACATTATTTTTATTAAGACATCAAGAATTTCTCTTTAGTTCACGTTTGCTTAATCGTCTTTTTATTTGTTTAAAATTTTATTGATTATTGTGAACAGCGAACACACCTGGAACACTAACACGCGCTCCGGGTGCGCTCGCTGATTGTTTGATTATGGTGTTTGCCTTGCCTCAAATTACATAGATTTAATATTAGTAAATAAGCTTCCTTTGTTTTGGAACAACATTCCAACATTCTGTTTATTTTTGTTTGTTATAGTGCGTTTGTTAAAATTATAGTGAGAGCCTGACATCTCCGAAATAAATTAGTATCAATTCGCTATTAAATTTCGGAGAGTCAGGCACACACACAATTAGGATAATTTACATAAACGTTTAAAATGCGAAACAATCAAAACCTATTTTATGAAAAAAAAAATGATAATTAATTAATAATCCATTAACTTAAGAGAAAACAAAAACCATCAAAATCACGATGGTCACATATAGATTTCGGTGAAGTTCTGAGGATGCACTCCGGAAAGAGACCAGTAACTTTCTAATGTCAATTGTAGAGCTATGGTAAAGAAACACACGAGAAATACCTAAGTTTCACAGTTCGGGTCTGAATTGTTCACCTCCAAGAATAAACCAAAGGAACATACGAACATTCACAAACTTCCGACAAAATACCAACAACGTAACTAACTACACCCAAGTAGGTAAAATTATAGTGAATTAACTTTCTATTTGTGTTTACATGTGTAACGTGGGCTGTAAGTTGTAAGGCCGTACGTACACTGCGCAATGCGGCGAGTTTGAGAGGTGACATATCGATATGTCAATATAATAAATTAAAAGCAATGATAATTTCTTAAATTGCTGTAAAAATTAAAAACTTCTTTTTCAATTCAATTCAATTTATTAATGTGAAACACAGGTATAAAGGATGTTAGTAAATATTATGGTATAAGTAACACTGTGATCTACCATTTTGGCATACAAAAAAATGGTTAGTTATTTATCTAAGGTTGATACATAGGCTTATCTAAGATGGTAGGAAATTTTTGCAAGAAAAAAAAAACAAATATATTACAGTAGATACCCATTAGCTTAGTTTCGAAAATTAATATTATAATTCCATGTCAATTATTAAGGACAATGTTAAAATTGTAAAATACGATTGAAATTGGTAAATAAAAATGTCAAATTGAAATGAAATTAGATTAAAATTACAATAGTCATGGAATATTTAACATGAATTATATTCAGTCATTCATACATTATTCAGTTCTTCAATACTTAGACGATATCTCGAATATGGTTCTCAGATCTGGAATCCTTCTATAAAATATATTGATTAAGTTAGAACAAAAAAAGATAGAGCGTTTATTTCGGTATTACAGAAACATACAAAAATATTCCACCACAACAATCATTCTGTTTCGTGTTATTGTTTCGATATGTAGCCTTATTTCACAGTAATTAAAAAATAGAAATAAAAATTAAGTACAACGGTTACAACTTATAATAGAGTTGTATGTGTATCTGTACCACAAATGGACTGTTCCTGTCGAAGCTATCGTATAGTAATTTACCGACCAAGTTTTCACTACATAAGCTAATATTTTCTAGGACTGTTTTCAACATATGTAACAACAGATTTAGTAACGTTCATTGAATCTTCATTGAAAAATATTCCTTGATACACCATGTAGGATAAATGCTGGTTTGAGATCTCCTCTAAGATGCTTAATAAACACGGATAATGAACATTTTTTAGATTTTGACATATTTTAATGAAAAGATGTCAAAATTTGATAATGATCATATCACACATTTAGGAGTTCTGTTATTGGAGAGTCATTGGCGTTGCACTTCCATTTCACAAGTTCCGTCTGGAAAAACTAAGATAGTTGAGGACAATTGGCATAGGGAAGTGGTATGGTATTGGAAGGGTATGGGATTATTTTTAAAACATTAAAAACCATCGCACAGGCAGCGCTTGGGAAAATATATCGACTCTACATGAAATTTGGTGTTCACTGTTCCACTATTAATTTCACGATCGATTGGTGTAGTGGACAGTTTTATTTATTTACATATTTATGTACTACCTTGTTCGAAATATTTTATTTATTTATTATTATTAATGATTTCATATAAGTTAAGCCTACATTAAAACGATACTATTACAAACCATAAATGGCAGAATTATGCAGATGCGCCATATTATAATAAAAGATTTCATTTAATTTTTGAATCCGCCCTATTGTAAGGTGAAATGTAATATTCAGATATCGAAATTACCAAAAACTAAACAAAATTTTATCGATAATTCTATCGAAACCATCACATCCCTAATTACGTATTTACTACCGTAGCGTTCGATTGGGATGCACTGGCCGTCTCTAGAGAAATCGTACCAGGAAATTTTCGAGTCTGCCCCTTGCCAAAACATCGATATTTTCAACAATTCAAGAACAATTCCCTTGTTACCCTTGGCTGACCTCATTTATTAAGTTTCATTTATATTTTTAATCTCGTAGAAATATTGGAAAAGTGCTTTGTCATGACACAAACAGGGATACAGAGAAACAACATATTTGTTTGTTTTTGTAGTGACCTTTTTCTGTATATGATATTTTAATGCTAAAATGTACAGAACGTGAGACACCGTCTCGTGGCTGTATAAAAACTGAGGTCGCAGGTTCGGTAGCGGGGTACATGTTTTATACTCGCTTTAAAGTCAAAAGTAACAAATATTTTATTCAATGTATGATACAAAAATATCACTTACTAAAAGACAATTTATATTTAGGATTAGAAACGCTTGGGCCGTGGGGACAGGGTGCTCACACTCTTTTTAGAGAGTTATCTGAGCGTCTGGTTGATGCATCCCACGATCGGAGGGCTGGCCAATACTTTGGTCAGAGAATCAGCCTAGATGTACAGCGAGGCAATGCGGCCAGCCTTCTGGGTACCTTTCCACCAACCAGAGACTTGGGGCTAGTTTTTTATTTGTGATTTTTTTTTATAAAATTGTATTATATTATAATAAGGTGTTTATAAATATTGTACATTAATATAATTAAATTTATATTTTAAAACAACACCGTTTCACAAGGTGCTATGGTTAGGGAAAAGAAGCAACAAGAAACATCGTTTGATTAGTGGTAGACCATATTTAGCCCTTTTATTTACCTCTTATATAGGTCCAAGATGGAATGACGATGGTGGTAATGCTGAGGTGATGTGCTCGTGTATAATAATACATAACAAGCACATATTATTAATACATACTCTTCATGCACATTGCTTTTCTCTCCCAGGGTGGGACGGAAGAACAGCGGCCAGTTCTTGGAGCTGAGCATAATGCTAAGTCGCACTCCTCTTTGCCACAGTGACACTCAAAATTTGTTGTTTATCTTTATATGTTTTGTAGTTTGTTGTTTTGAAAGAAAGATAGAAAAAGGTTTTATTTGACACTGCTTACTTAAGTAAGAACATGACGTGGTGGTGACAAAAAGGCCGACTCAGCACAATGTCGACGACGACGCTGGTATTCTGTGGACACCGGAGGACGGAGACCGGAGAGTACAACACCGTACAGTGCTTATACGAGTATGCAACCATAATTTTTTTTAAGTTCTCGCAGAATTGGCTAATAATGTTGTACAATGATATATCAATTGACGACCGAGATTGGTGTAGTGGATAGTGACCTTATCAGCGAAACCAACGGTTGTGGGTTCCAATCCCGCGAGGGGTAAATGTTTGTGTGATGAATACGAACATTTATTCCCGAGCCATGGATGTTTATATAAATATTTAAGTATGTTTATCCGTTATCTAGTATCCATAGTACAAGCTTTGCATAGTTTGGGACTAGATGATTGGTATAAGTGTCCGAAATATTTATTTATTTTATTTATTTACGAAATTAGAATTTGTTACAAGCATGTCAAGAAAAAAAGAACTTAACCCTATTCACTACCCGCTTATAATAAGAGGCACAATGTTAATATAAAAACCAGCTACGTAAATAAGACTATTCTCGAGTGCAAAGTTTAGATTTTGCTTTGATACATGTTATACATACAAATTGGTACAGTTTTTGAATTATACCTTACATTTTTGTGAAATCAATAGGTGCGTTTTATATTTGCGTTTGAAGGAAGGAATTTTATATGTTAAGTTTGTTTTGTACATTTAGTGTGTGCCTACTTCTGGCAGATAAACTATTTTGCTTTTCTTTATGGACACTGGTGCAATACGAGAGATAATTTTTTTTCGTTGTTTTTAAAGCGATAGGTGTTACCTATGTGTTTCATGGCGTTGTGTGTGTGTGTGTGTGTTTGTTTGTGTGTGTCTGTGTGTCTTCGTCCGGTCGTATCTCAGCTATGGTTTCTTAGCCGTGTTTAGCCGTAGGTCGTTTAAACTATTGTGAATATACCGGATGAGTATGTCTTCAAGTCTAGAGTGAATAGGCATTTACTGGGTGCGCGTGATACATCTTCGGCTACATCGTCACTTTCCATCAGGTGAGATTGTAGTCAAACGCGAAACCAGTTTTTAATAAAAAAAATTAAAAAAATTTGAGTTTTACACTGTAAGGAAAAAATAGAAGATGATTGAGATTATAAAGTTATTGTTTTTTTTTTTTCGTTTTTTGAAAAAAAAAATAAACTACAATACAATACAAATACTCTTTATTGCCCAAAATAATTTACAATAATTTTTGATGATAACAATAGAACACAATTAGGCGGTCTTATAAGTCTTAAAAGCGATCTCTTCCAGACAACCCACAGCTATGGGATATTTGTAGGTAGGAAAACAGGTTTTTTTTTTTTTTTTTATCCACAACGGGTTAGCACTTGACCTCAATCACACCTGATGTTAAGTGAAGATGAGGCCGAAGGTGGTAGCGTACTAACCCGGAAACCCCATCTTATTTGGGGGACTGGCTATCTTATCTTTGAGAACCGGAATACAACAATGTTATTAACATTGCTATTTGGCGGCAGATTTAGATAAGATGGTGGTAGCTAGCCAGGCGGACATTTAATATGCCCTACCACCAACCAAACCGTGTACTAAATATGTACCCCGCTGGGGATCGAACCCGCGACCTCCGAAACGTAAACCCAATGTTGTTTACATTGAGCCACGGAGGCGGAGGAGGTAGGGTAAAAAAACTCATCCGGTATTTAGCTATTACCACAGTTTATTTATTAAACTATTTATAGTACCTACCCTCCGAACCACGGAAACACTCGAATTAATATGCCACTAGTGGTGACCCAAAGACTGACCGCGCCAGACATTAACTTCGCCAATCGAAAAGCGACTGCGCCACGTGATTTTTTGACAATTATTTGTAGCTTCACAAACCCGTTTATTGCCCGTGGTCCGATCGGCGAGTTCTACTGGTCGATCCATGGGCAATTGTTTTTGCCTGTGGTTCTATCAATCGGACCACGGGCAAATCAAATTGCCCATAGTCCTATCAGTAGTACTAAGGGCAACTTCGTTTACCTGTAGTTCTATATTAGTGTGTAAATTCTCTTTGTACGTAAACTTCATGCAGAAAAAACCGACTAGGAGATATTAACGTTACTTTGCTATTTTGTTATAAGAATATACGATTCTTTTTGTAAGACTATATTCAATATAATTATAGGGAAAATTTCGTACACCTCAAAGCTTTTTACGACGCTCTTGGGAATAGCCGAGGCTGTTAAATGTGAACACCAAAGTAATTGGGGGACAATGAAGATCATTATTTTATTCTTGCTATCCGTCCGTGACTTCGCACGCGTCGATCTTGAAATAAAAACTATCACTTGTATAAACATCTGGCTGTCCTGGCTAGCCACCACCATCTTATCTAAATCTGCCGCCAAACAGCAATGTTAATAGCATTGTTGTGTTCCAGTTGTCAGAGATAAGATAGCCAGTCCCCCAAACGTGTTGGTGTTTCCGGGTCAGTACACTTCCACCTTCGACCTTATCTTCACTTAACATCAGGTGTGATTATTGAGGTCAAGTACGAATCCGTCGTGCATAAAAAAAAAAGGAAAATATTCTCTAAATTGACCATAAATATGGTTTACAAATTGGAGCTCGTGGGTTCGATCCCCAGCGGGGAACATGTTTAGTTCTCGATTTGGTTGGTGGTAGGGCATTTAAGTGCCCGCCTGTCTAGTTACCACCATCATATCTAAGTCTGCCACCAAACAAGAAGACATTAGAATTTGGACATGGTTTAGTACAATCCGGTTTGCAATCGTAATTTGGTCTACAAATCAAATGACCCGCATGCTCGTTTGCCGCCCTCTCATGTAAAAAAAAAAATCAAAATATTTTATTTCTTAGGATAAAATTATCACTTGAAAACGTCACTATTGATATTAATATTACATTTAAATTTACTGCTCATTCACAAAACTGACTCCCGAGACCAGAACGAGCAAGAAACTCTAGGGTTACTCTTTTAAACAGATTATGGGTTTGATATTTGTGATTTGATAATTATATGGATAAACAGACAGCTATATCCAGGCTTACTTATCATTCAAATAGTCAGTGATTTTATAATAGCCTTTTGCTAATAATTTCTGTTTTATGATTGCTTTAAAATTTAAAGGCAAATTTTGAATATCTACTGGAACCTTATTATAAAAGCGTATACATTGCCCTTTAAACGATTTACTAACTTTGTGAAGTCGGCTAACATAAACAGATAACTGGTTCTTATTCCTTGTATTCACATTGTGCCTATCACTATTTTTAGCGAATAGTTATATTTTTTTTTGCATATAACAAATTCTCATAAATGTATTTAGAAGCCATTGTTAAGATATTAATTTCCTTAAACATATCTCCAAGAGACACTCTAGGTCCTAATTTATAAATGGCACGAATAACACTTCTACTTCCTATTATCTTCCATTTTCTAAAAGATCCCCTCCTAAAAATACCATTTCCTAAATCGTCAACTGTCCAGTTAGTTAGTCCAGTTCCTAAAACGTCTTGTTCTAAAATGACCACTGCCATGATATAATCATTTTTTTTTTTATGCACAACGGGTTGGTTCTTGACCTCAATCACACCTGATGTTAAGTGAAGATGAGGTCGAAGGTGGAAGCGTACTGACTAATCATTTGTTTTAAGGGTGTTTTCTAAAATATCAATAGCTTTATATCGATTCAGAGCTACATGTACGAAAGCATGCGTTGCACCCACCAATACATCTATTCATTAGACACATTTATTCCCTTATCCTTACTTCTAGGGCGCTTACGTGATACCAAATTTAGCAATGGAACGCAAGCGAGGTAAACGCCAAATTTTGGAACGTGAAAATTTTTACGTGGAATGACGACTGATCAGTAAATTGGTTTGTATTTTTTTTTCTTTTTTATATGAGAGGGCGGCATGCGAGCATACAGGTCACCTGATGGAAAGCAATCACCGCCGCCCATGGACACCCGCAACACCAAAAGGGTCACAGATGCGTTGCCGGCCTTTGAGGAAGGTGTAGGCTCGTTTCTTGAAGGTTCCAATGTCGTACTCGTTCGGGAATACCGCTGCAGGAAGTCCGTTCCACAGGGTGGTCGTACGTGGTAAGAAGTTTCTTGAGAACCGTACAGTGGTAGACTTCCACTCATCCAGGTGATGTGGTTGGAATTTTAATTTTCGGCGAGATTTGTAGAAACACAATCATAATAAAATTTACATTCATAGAACTATTATTTACTTTACTTGAATATTCTGTTTGTATAAAGTCATTTACATCAGAGCTTTCAAATAAGTACCGACTAGTTTGTCAGAAATTCTCAAACTGTGAAGCGTTCGCCCCTCAAACGATTTTATCGCAACTGTTTCGTTCTTTACTAACGCCCGAAGAAAAAAACCACAGGTGTTATGTATTTGACAGCGCGGCGTTGTGTTTGTGTGTCCAGTCTTTGTTTGAACATTATCTTAGTAATACGTGGTCCGATTTGAGGATAGTTTTTTTTTATTTTAATGAATAAATAAGGGGGCCAGTTCATCAGGACAGTTTTGGTTTATGAAAATTGGTTAAGCCGTTTTGGGATATTATAGTCTTTCGAGTCATTTATAAAGTTTGTCAGTGGAGATGTCAGGTATGAAAGCTCAGACTATAAAATTATAGGAGACATCGTCGCCATTTTAAGTTCTGTTATCGCCGTATTTAAAGCAGTGTGTTTTACGTCTCGTGTATGAAAACGAAGTGCATTTGTATATCAATTTTAATAGGACGTTCATTTTTATGCATATTGTGTAGATATCGAAGCCTTTGTTTAGTTAGCTTTACTTCTCCTTTTGTTACCAGAAAATGTGTGAATATTCAGTCGGTGTGGTGTTTACAAGGTAGGTCAAGTTTTGGAACCACTGACTTTGCTCTAGGCGCTCTATTTCACGCCGCATCAACCGTGGATTTTAGTTCAGTCTGTGTTTTAAACCTTAGCTGGGGAACGTGAACATGGCCGGTACGGTCGAGGGAATTAATCCTTTAGTAAATTTTAGACAGTCCTATTTTGCAGTGACATTAGTGTAAACGGGCAGAGGGACAAGAAATATTAGATATACCGCAAACTTTTTTAACCCTTTTGGTAGCAGCAAAGAAAATGTCACGATCACAAGACACGGCTAGGAGACCGACTGGTGTAGTGGATAGTGACCCAGCCAGCGAAACCAACGGTTACCGGTTCGAATCCCGCGAGGGGTAAATGTTTGTGTAATGTCTTATATTATACATGATGCATAGATGTGGAATAAATTACCAGCGCATATTCGCGACAGTCCTTTGTTTGAGGAGAGGTTAAAAGAGCACTGGCAGAATAACCAGCGCTGTGGTATGGACCATATGCTGCAGCATATGCTGAGTCAGAGCCCTTTCAGTGCACAGTGGGTACAGCCCGTCGCTGGGAAAATCTTGTATGTTGTGCGTCAGTATATTAAGCGTTCATTTATTTATTTATTTTATTTGTTGATTACATAGGATTTATTGTTTGTGTTCTTCTGTTTTTGGTTGTATGTACTGTGCACTGAATAAATGTTTCTATCTATCTATTTATTCATGTATTTGTATAGGTAATTTATATGTATTTAGTTATTTATTTAAAATATTTTAAATGTATTTGTATCATAGATATCTATTATTAACTACGTATAGGTGTAATTTTTTGGGTTCCCCATTTTTAAAATGTGTAACGTGTAATATTTCAAACCTCCTGTAGGGTTGGTTTCTATACTAAAGCAGGTTCCAAAATGGTATACTTTGTGTGGGTAATCGAAAGATTTTTTTCATCGAATTCGGCTATTGTTTCTAGTCGAAAGTTGTTCGTAATCAGAAGTGGAGTCACCAGTAAAAAGGAATTACAACTAAATTTCAAAGTTTTTTGATGGAATGTCTCATAGGCAACTTTTATGACACCTACGGGAAGAGTGCTTGGTTCTGTTTTTCTGTCAATAAAATGAGGCGTAAAAACTTGGCATACCTAATATTTTAAGTACCTAAAGGGTAGTTGGCTAGCTACCACCATCTTATCTAAATCTGCCGCAAAGAATCAATGTTAATAGCTTGTTGTGTTCCGGTTGTCACAGATAAGATAGCCGGTCCCCCATATGTGTTGGGGTTTCCGGGTCAGTACGCTTCCTCCTTCGACCTCATCTTAACTTAACATCAGGTGTGATTGAGGTCAAGTACCAACCAGTTGTGCATAAAGAAAGAAAGAATTGTACACAACACTTTTCGTATTTCGTAAAAAGCATTGTTGTGTTCACTTTCCACCTTCGGCCTCATCGTCACTTAACATCAGATATGATTGAGAGGAAAAGTGCTAACCCATTGTGCATAAAAAAAGGTACACTTACTTTTGTACCTACAAAATACCAGTGTTTTACCCGCCTCGGGCAAACCCATACACTGAGCTGTAGCCTTTTTGTATACTGCGGCACGCACATAATATTTGTTTGTTTCTGTACTTGTGTTTTATTGTTTTTAATTGTATTTTTCATATGTAAAATTTGTTATGTGTGTATACATGGATGCAAATAAATGCTTATCTATTTATCTATACTAAAATAGATATATAAAAAAAATAAGGGCCCTGGAACATAACACGTCATAAGTAGAACACATGTTCCAGGTCATTGCTTTCTGGCAAGATATCAAGGTTAGCGTTGCCACATTGTATCAGACTTATGCGCTATCCCAAGTAACTGCCAGCCCGCTGGTCACCCGATACTTCTACCAGACGCGGCGCCAGCTCCTTGAAGAGCTGATCATCCCCACGGCCCCATGGTCCCTACCCTAAAGGGCAGAAATTCGTAACTCTGTTCCAGGTCTGTGTATTTCCGCCTCTTAAGGTACCGCCGCGTTACTTTGAATTCACTTACATAACAAATCAAATCAAATAAAAAATGCTTTATTTCGTAGCTACACAGGGTACACTTAAAATAGTCAATTTTACATTTTTAACTGCTTGTTCAAAAGGCAATTTTCCCCTGAAAAGAACAAGCAAGAAACTCGAGACGTTGCTCTTTAAAAAAAAAGGTTTTTACATTACAAAATTATTAACAACCTTAATAGGGCCAATTCGAATGCATTACCCCGCCTCTTTCAAACCTTAAATGCATATAAAATGTGCATTAAAAAGGTGAGCCGAGAACTTTAGATTTTATACTAGTTCATATCACATAAATCCTCTATAAAGTTACTGAAACCCACAAAACGATTCAAAGCAGAAATATACCGAAATAGCAAGCACATCTCGCGTGCATGTCTGATCTGCATGCATGAAGTTAGAATGCATGCGCTTAGCTCGAGGCATGCCATTTCTCGCGTCGGTTGCTTCGATGTGTATCCGTAAATTTGCTGACATCTCTCTTATTCGTGCTGCAAAACTACGTAGCAACTGTATTATGGAGCCAATAGTTTACTGTTTTTCATGGTAGGTAACTTTTGTTATTACATCCCAATTCCAACTAATCCCATATATAATATGTGTCGCAGATAGCGATAAATTAACGATAGAATTCATTATTCGAACGGTCAACTGACTATCATAATACGCGGTTAATGAGAAATAAACTTGGTGGCGCTGGTAGCGCTGGAAACGGCGCCGTGATGATGTTAACGGTAATATAAGGTCTGTACATCGAAAATGGCGGGGACTTTTGCTACCAGCCTTTAAAGGAGTCGGAGCTCCACTGAACACATCTACGATTGTGAGTGATTTGATTACCTACTATCACCGACGCGTGGAAGAATCCGGTGAGTCGTTAGCTAATAAGAAGTTGATCATGGGATTTGAGCAAGGAGGAATTGAATACCAGGTCCGGTTGAAATCCACAGACTGCACGCGGGGGCCAAGTTGTATGGCATGAGGGGTGTGCAAATGTTTACTATTCAACAGTAAGTAAGTGGTTTCATGATCGTAGTCGAATGTGAATACGTTGTATATTCGCCTATAGTAGCTTGCAATACTATCGCCATTGCCCAAGCCACCCTTTACCACGCGACTGGCACCGTCCCGGTCGCTAGCAACGCCCACCCGAACCCATCATCTGCGACATATTTATATATATACCAAATTGTTTGTTGCTCAATTACGGCGAAACGGACGAACGGATGTAAATGAAATTTGGTATATAGGTAGAATATACTCTAGACTAAACATAGGATACTTTGTAATTCGATAAAGTGATTAGTTCTCGCGGCATAAACAAATTTCCGCGATACAGCTATTTCACGCAAGCGAAGCTGCCGGCGGAAGGAGCATATAATATAAAAATTGTGTGTATGTATGTTTGTTATCTCATAACATCTAAACGGCTGGACAGATTTGGTTGAAATTTGGTTGGTAGGCAGATTAGGACCTGGTTTATCATATAAGCTACTTTTTATTCAGGAAAAGTGACTGGTTCCTGTAGGGTAGGTATTATTAGTGAGATTGCTTTTGAGAGCGACGTATTTGGTAGTAAAACGAATTCTACCCAGACGAAGTCGCGGGTAACAGTTAGTATAACATAATTTGCACCCACAAACACACTTAGCTTGTAGACTTCTCGAGTGCAGGTCAGAGCGATTTTTTTGATTTAGTCTGGTATTTATAAAGAAATCTGAATTTATCCAATTAGGCGCCCTGGACGGAATAAACCCTCTTAACACAGTTGGTTTGGTTTATGATGATATAATCGCTTGTTTTGTGGGGGTGTTCTAAAATTTCAATTTATAGCTGTAAATGGTGTATGTCTGTTTTTGACTCAAACGTTGTGACGACATTTGACACAGACAACATTTTATATGGCAGTAGTACTATTTACCAGTCAGTCCTAAAAGGAGGGTAATGTTTTTTAGGTTTAAAATTAAAACAATGGTTAATTCAGAATTGCTTTTACTCGATGGATGAATATTATAAAGATACTTCTATTCAGTAATATGACATGTTTAATATGATTGACCAGAAAAATAAGAAGTAGATATAACAATAGATAAATTTCTAACCGCCTCCGTGGCTCAATGTAAATAACATTGGGTTTACGATTCAGAGGTCGCGGGTTCGATCCCTAGCGGGGTACACGTTTAAGTACTCGGTTTGGTTGGTGGTAGGGCATTTTAAATGTCCGCCTGGCTAGCTTGGTAGCTAGCCAGGCGGACATTTAAAATGCCCTAATTCTTATCTAAATCTGCCGGCAAGCAGCAATGTTAATAGCATTGTTATGTTCCGGTTGTCAGAGATAAGATAGCCAGTCCCCCAAATGTGTTGGGGTTTCCGGGTCAGTACGCTTCCACCATCGACCTCATCTTCACTTAACATCAGGTGTGATTGAGGGCAAGTAGCAACCCGTTGGGCATAAAAAAAACGGTGGTCGAGAACTTCAAAGATACCGCGACACGTGTTTGTGTGTGGTGGCAAAGTACTTAGAGCGCGCGGCTATTGATATCCAACTCATAAAATTTACATTTCTAATTTTTTTTTTAATAAAATCTGTTAACTTTAATGTTTTATTTTTTATTTTTTTCGTAATCGGTACACCCTATACTTACACTCTGCAACATTTGTCGGGTTAATTTTGTTAGGTTTTGGTTGGTGGTAGGGCAGTTTAAATGTCCGCCTGGCTAGCTACCACCATCTTATCTAAATCTGCCGCCAAGCAGCAATGTTAATAGCATTGTTGTGTTCCGGTTGTCAGAGATAAGATAGCCAGTTCCCCAAATGTGTTGGGGTTTCGGGTCAGTACGCTTCCACCTTCGACCTCATCTTCACTTAACATCAGGTGTGATTGAGGTCAAGTAAAAACCTGTCATCCATAAAAAAAAAAGTTAGACCTTATATAGCCCTTCAACGAAACAATGTTTTGCATTCACAGACTGATTTTCACTTACATAATATTGATAATCAAAACCAAAGACAAAGCCCTAAGGTATGCCTTTTTCAGTTTGTCAAGTGAGCAGTCTGCCTAATGTCATTTGCATGCAGTCAGATTGCCCGAGAAAGAGAGAAATCAAATCAAATCAAATTTCATAGGATAAAATTATCACTCGAAAACGTCACTATTAACATTACATTTAAATTTACTGCCCATTCACAAAGCTGACTCCCCAGAGAAGAACGAGCAAGAAACTCTAGGGTTGCTATTTTAAACAGATTATGGGTTACAATTTGTGATTTGATAATTATATAAATAATAAGACAGCTATGTCTATGTTTGATTATCATTCAAATAGTCAGTGATTTTATAATAGCCTTTTATTATTTTATTATATAATAGATTTTATAATTTATTTAGAGGCAAATTTTGTATGTTTACTGGAACCTTATTATAAAAGCGTATACATTGCCCTTTGAAGGATTTACTGACTTTGTGAAGTCGGCTAACATAAACAGATAACTGGTTCTTATTCCTTGTATTAAAATTGTGCTTATCACTATTTTTAGCGAATAAGGTTATATTTTTTTTTGCATATTCTCATAAATGTATTGAGAAGTCATTGTTAAGAGATTAATTTCCTTAAACTTATCTCTAAGAGACACTCTAGGTCCTAATTTATAAATGGCACGAGACGAGACAAGAGAAGAGTTTTACAACAGCCATTTGCCATTCGATTTTAACATGTATATTTTTGGTGAGATAAAGTAGTCGAGTTACTCGATATTATTAACTACACTGTTGCGGAAGGTGGAACTTTAAAACAATGTCCAGTGACAAATATTAAAATCCCTCGGGTTATAAAACTGCTGTCGTGCTGGCGCAGTCGCTATTAAAGTGCACTCGCGCAATAAAAGAGGATTTTATTTATTTATAAAGGTTCATCTACAGTTACAAACAGGACGCTTACGTGGTACCAAATTGAGCGATTGAACGCCAGCAAGCTAAAATTTTTACGTGGTATAACGGCTGAATTGAGGTTGTTATTTGATATAATACACATTCCACACAGAGGATTATTTTGAGACATCGGTACAGACTCAGGTTGGCCGCAGCAAAGATTATCTGTGCAGGTGGGGCTTCTCCGATGGCGGGAGTGATCGATGCGAGTGGGGAGTCTCCCCGCAGACAATGGATCACGTATTGTCTTGCCCCGCGTGTCCTGACAGCTGCCCCTTTGACGAACTCCTTAACGCCACAGTGAGTGCTGTTAGAGTGGCTAAGTTTTGGTCCAATAAAATTTGAAACTTGCCTCGACACGAAAAGAAGAAGATCGCCATTTTATCTTCGGACTACTGGGCAAGGGTAAGGAATCTACCCGTATGTAAAGTGTCATTCTATGAAACTTGCTACCTATGTAAACAAAAGACGATGACATACAACAATGCTACATCAATGCTATACAGGGTGAATTTTTTAAGTTGGCCTGGATGGCCAAATCCTAAACTATGAAGAACAGCGAAAAGTACTAAAAGGAGCCTCGGGCCCGATTTTGATGAAAACTAAACGTTTAAACGGCCGTGACGTAGCATCCCCTTTCCATTAGCAAAGTTAATTAAAGACATGACTATTGCAAGGGTTGTAGTTTAAGAGATATGGCCGTTCTAAATTTTGACAGGTGTCATCTGAAATGAAGATATCAAGGAAACCAAAAGACATGATTACGCCAGTGTGAGTAGTTTTCGAAATATGGCCGTTTATATTTCCATTCCATCCCACAACCCGAGGCGACCTCTAATCGGCTTGTCCTTCGCAAAACATTGTGAATCTTAGTAACATTTTAACCAGTTTTCATGTTAACTGGCATTTTGTTGACTGGAAAAAATACGTATTTATCTATCTAGATAGATAGATAAGCATTTATTTGCATCCATGTACACACACATAAGAAATTTTACACATGAAAAATACAACTAAAACAATAAAACACAAGTACAGAAACAACAAATATTATGTGTGTGCCGCAATATACAAAATGTGGAGCAGTGGCGAGCCCTTCATACAGGTAGAAAGGCACTGACACTGGCACTAGCAAAGTATTACGAGATCAACTAGTTATTGGACTGTACTATCAATGTATTAAAAATCAATACATTAGATTTTTTGATACTTGATTGTAACAAAAATCGATGAAATGGAACGTTCTTGGTGGTACCTTGATATTTGGGAAAGTCGAAAACTTTTCAAACAATTTTTTACTTTTACAGCCAGTTTCAGAAATCCATGACAAAATTTTGAACTTACCAAATAGAATAAATCAAAAATAGTTTACTGGCCGTGCAGCCAAATTCGGATATCCGGCCGGTATATTACGGCGACCTAGTATTAAACCGCCACAACTTCCGAGCGTTCAAGCGCTTCTGCCATACCTACTTTTGGCACTTTTACCTACGGTAGCCTTCTGGCTACCCCACCACCAACGTTCACTGCGGTCTGGCGCTGTCCGTGGTGTATTAAATTCGGGAGTCGAGCTTCACTTGCCTCTGCCTCATAGGGTTAGCCGCTTTGGCTTTCTGCGTCACATTAGCTACTTTCTGCGTCACAGCCATTTGGTGGGGGGAAGTGGAACTTTCTTTCTTTCCTACTTTTTTACCCTTAAATTCTTTCTTTAATTAGTCTAGGGTCCAAGGTAGCAATAGAGTCACGTAGGGCACCGTCTACTTAAGTTTGGCAATTCTTCGGGCTATATCAGTCACCTTAGTTCTCGTGCGATTTTTTTCTGATTTGATCTCGCAGGGAGCATAGCTCTCTCCACAGCCCTTTGGGTGACCTTGAGATTCCTTATGAGGCCTATAGTGAGCGACCATGTTTCAGTTCCATATGTCTTCACTGGCAACACATGCACATGGCAAACAACATTGGGTTTACGATTCGGAGGTCGCGGGTTCGATCCCCAGTGGGGTACATGTTTAAGTACTCGGTTTGGTTGGTGGTAGGGCATTTTAAATGTCCGCTCGGCTAGCTACCACCATCTTATCTAAATCTGCCGCCAAGCAGCAATGTTAATAGCATTGTTGTGTTCAGGTTGTCAGGGATAAGATAGCCAGTCCCCCAAATGTGTTGGGGTTTCCGGGTCAGTACGCTTCCACCTTCGACCTCATCTTCACTTAACATCAGGTGTGATTGAGGTCAAGTACCAACTTGTTGTGCATAAAAAACAAACACACTGATCAATGACTTTCGTCTTGAGACATTGCGATATTTGGTAGGAGAACGTAGCTTCACTATCCCTTTAACATTCCATATAACACTAATACGAGTACTTTTAGAAAAACATGCCAATTCACACTTTCTTTGTCATTGATAAAATTCGATGTTTTGACCTAATTTTCACTCAACGTCAAATGTGATTCACGTCAAGCTCACGCTGATTTTATATTAAAAAGCCGTTCTCCAAAAAACCATTTGATGTAGTATTCATATACACAAAGTCAAATATGAATTTGGAACGACTCTTTGAACCAAGGTTTGTTCTGGGTTATGTATGTTTTTATTCCCAAACGTTTTCGTCAGATGATTTCAAATTGAATTAAATTCAGTTTTTCTTATTTACATACAGGATAATCTATGAAAACCGACCTGGTGCCTGTCGGTCACGCGCAGTGTAGGAGTCCGTACTCGCCCTTAGAAGGGGTTTTTTGTTATTTGCCAAATAATTTTCAACGGAAAGTATATTTTATAAGTTTTTTCGACTAATACTCATTAACTTGTAAAATCTACTTACCTATAACAGTTTTCCTTTTAACTTCATGACCAGAGGGCGGAGTGTGAGTTTTGTTTCGACTTAACTACCGCGTTCACGTTTACGTGACGATTTCTATGTAGAAATGTGCAGCGCCTCTAGCGGATAGTTTGCAAAACGATTTTTTTCATAGATACTTTTTGCGTAAACGCGAACGCGATGGTAAAGTTAAAAACGAAACAAAACTCGCACTTCGGATACTGACCTAAATCACACCTGATGTTAAGTGAAGATGAGGTCGAAGGTGGAAGCGTATTGACCCGGAAACCCCAACACATTTGGGGGACTGGCTATCTTATCTCTGACAACCGGAACACAACAATGCTATTAACATTGCTGCTTGGCGGCAGATTTAGATAAGATGGTGGTAGCTAGCCAGGCGGACATTTAAAATGCCATACCACCAAACAAACCGAGTACTTAAACATGTACCCCGCTGGGGATCGAAACCGCGACCTCCGAATCGTAAGCCAAAATAATAATAAATAATAATAATCTTTTTGTAATATATTGTAGGTAATTGTTTACATTAATCCACGGAGGCGGTAAAAAAAAATACAGGTCGTAATTTAATCCGGGTAGGTAATTCCTCTTTACTGGTGACGTCACTCTTGATTACCCCAAGGGAAAAAAAAAATTTTAAAAATCAAAAAATTTACGATTAAATCATTCTGAAGCCACGAAAGTCCAATAATTTTCGGCACAATTCGGCTATCGTTCAGTGGAAGTGTGGTATTAAAGATGGTGGTTGGTCGAGGACGGGGGGTTCCGTAAATAAGACTCGTTGTCTATAGTGATTTTTATTTATTTATTTATTTACCAGGCTTATAACTATCATTACATATTACTCCAATGCGATAGTTAACTAATGACAATTTGGTATGTATTCCAACTATATCTACCTATACTAAATAACATCGTACAAATAACGCGACTTTTTGAAATATATAAATAGGTATATAAATAATTTATAACTAAGGAAACAAATTTAGTGTACCTACATCTATATACATAATGATTGTTGTGACTGTGTTATTAGAGCAATAAAAAGCATTTGTATTTGTATTTGTATTTGTATTTGTATTTGTATTTGTATTTGTATTTGTATTTGTATTTGTATTTGTATTTGTATTTGTATTTGTATTTGTATTTGTATTTGTATTTGTATTTGTATTTGTATTTGTATTTGTATTTGTATTTGTATTTGTATTTGTATTTGTATTTGTATTTGTATTTGTATTTGTATTTGTATTTGTATTTGTATTTGTATTTGTATTTGTATTTGTATTTGTATTTGTATTTGTATTTGTATTTGTATTTGTATTTGTATTTGTATTTGTATTTGTATTTGTATTTGTATTTGTATTTGTATTTGTATTTGTATTTGTATTTGTATTTGTATTTGTATTTGTATTTGTATTTGTATTTGTATTTGTATTTGTATTTGTATTTGTATTTGTATTTGTATTTGTATTTGTATTTGTATTTGTATTTGTATTTGTATTTGTATTTGTATTTGTATTTGTATTTGTATTTGTATTTGTATTTGTATTTGTATTTGTATTTGTATTTGTATTTGTATTTGTATTTGTATTTGTATTTGTATTTGTATTTGTATTTGTATTTGTATTTGTATTTGTATTTGTATTTGTATTTGTATTTGTATTTGTATTTGTATTTGTATTTGTATTTGTATTTGTATTTGTATTTGTATTTGTATTTGTATTTGTATTTGTATTTGTATTTGTATTTGTATTTGTATTTGTATTTGTATTTGTATTTGTATTTGTATTTGTATTTGTATTTGTATTTGTATTTGTATTTGTATTTGTATTTGTATTTGTATTTGTATTTGTATTTGTATTTGTATTTGTATTTGTATTTGTATTTGTATTTGTATTTGTATTTGTATTTGTATTTGTATTTGTATTTGTATTTGTATTTGTATTCGTATTTGTATTTGTATTTGTATTTGAAATTCGCTCATACTGCATATGACAATATCTGTTCTGTCTGCTATCTCATTGAGTGTGTACGGTGCTCGTGTCATTGGCCCTTTATTTAAAAGATTTGTATTGCCTCTGTTGCACGAACAAGCCCTTTTAATTATTTACAAGCGTATATAACACATCGGTATTGGCGCTGACTAAGCGATATGCGTTTATGTTGCAGTAAACCATTACGCTACGGTTAAACACCTAAATATGGCGAGGTTATCAATATACCACAGAAGGTTGTTCGTATCAGAAATGGAGTCAACAGGAATTACACGAATTAAATTTCGCCCTGCATTTGTACCCGTTTAAATGGCTGTATCTATATTAAACCATCAAATAGCATTATGAACATTCAATAGTCGCCTCGCCATTATATTTCCTGCCGTCGCTAGTTCCAGTGCAATTGCTTCGGAAATAACCTGGCCGTAGCCGGGGAATTTCTATTTGTATTTTAGCTTAAAGCTGCCCATAGATGGTCTTTGCGGTTGTAATGCGGACGGTCCGCTCGTATTTTCCTTCTGACTTTAAACAGTATTTGCTTATTTGACTTGCAATCGATTCAGATTTTAATGTTTTGAGTATGAATTGTGATAAATTTTTTTTTTTTTAAGAACACAAACAGTCAAAGCATAATACAAGAAACATATTAGTAAAATAATAATTCTTTGACAAACAGTGTCCACAGATAAAATTTTTCAGAAAACATATTCATTTATAACAGACAAATACATCGACATGCCCAAAATATATATTTTTATGTACCTATGTGCAATGGATCCCAAAAGCGCACGAACTTCTCTGTTTTTTTTTTAATCATTTTTAATTCTTGTACAGTAAATACATACTAACTAGTCCAATTAATATTATAAATGCGAAAGATTGTGTGTGTATGTTCTATTATCTAAGATTTTGTTTGTGAGATTAACTTTATAATTATATAGGATTTTTTTTAATATCCTTAGACACAGCGCCCTCTAGTTCCACAGTAAGCAACTATAAGCTTGTGTTGTGGATACCAGATGGTTGATATACTACATAAATATATTTTTTTTTGTAAATAAATACTTATTATAAATGAAAAAACATCCATAACTCGGGTACACATGTCCGTATTCATCACACAAACATATGCCCCTAGCGGGATTCTTAACCCGCAACCTTTTGGTATAGTGGTCAGAGTTGCTAACCATTACACCAAACTGTCGTCGTCAAAGGAATTGTCATCTACTTTAAATTATAAGTTATGCACTTGACCTCAATCACATCAGCTCCCGTAGCATGACATCGTTTATTAAGCGCGATGTAGGAGTAAGTAAGAGTAGTAGTGAACCACGGCGAACGTACCATGATCAAATCGGGGACGTCTTAAAGAAAGGCCAAGTCAAGAGTACCCTAAACCGACGCGCATGTATGAACAACCTTATGAGAGTGAAGGAAGCAGAAGAGGTGTGTCAGGATCGTAGCAAGTGGAAGTCTGTGGTCTCTGCCTACCCCTACAGGAAACATGCGTGACATTATGTATGTATGTATGATATAGGAGTGAGAGCGGGATAGTTGAATATTTCGTACAAGCGAATAAGCAGGACAAATAATATCTCACGCGACATAAACGTGCAGAACCCCGATTATCGCGCACTCGACATTACACTGTCGATAGACATCAATAGGTTTGTCACTTTTATATTCTCATACTAGTGTGAAAGAGATAGACGTGCAATATCTATCGATAGTGAAATGTCGATTGTACGAGAATCGGGGTCCTGCGGGGTTATTGTGTATCTCCATCGATATCGTCGTCGATTACGTTCTGACGTGTGATTGGTCGGCGGATCACTCGCTCGGCAATATGACGTCTTCTCATTGGACATCGTTATCGATGACGATATCGATGAAGTTACAGAATAACGCGCCTGATGTTAAGTGAAGATAAGACCGACAGCGAACGTACTGACCCGGAAACCCCGGTTATTTGTGGGACTCTAATCTCTGACAATCGGTACACAACAATGCTATTAACATTACTGTTTGGCGGCAGACTTAGATAAGATGGTAGTAGCTAGCCAGAGGGACATTTAAAATGCTCTACCACCAAGCAAACCGAGTACAAAACATGTACCTCGCTAGGGATCGAACCAGTGACCTCTGATTCGTAAACGTTGTTTACATTGAGCCACGGAGGCGGTCAAGGTTACTTTTTCCCCCAGAAAAATAAAAAAAATGGACCTCAGTGATTGTAAAAGTACAATTCTAAAAGAAACCTTCCAATCTATTTGCCTTGCAAGGAAAAAGAGTGCAAGCTTTTGTGAACTGATTTTATCCTTTAACAACCTTAATCTGCGCCGTAACAGGTCTATCAAAGAGCTCAATCCAATTGAATGAGGTAGCTGGAAGATTAACTAACTGATAAGGATCCTGTCCTGTCAACCTCTATCCATATCCATTACTACCCCAGTAACCCAATGGTTTGAGTGTAAAAAGGGTATTCTATATAAGGGATTTGCCACGTAAAAAGATCTCCATTGACGACGACCGATTGGTGTAGTGGATAGTGACCCTGTCAGCGAAACCAACGGTTGCGGGTTCGAATCCTTCGAGGGGTAAATGTTTGTATGATGAATACGAACATTTATTCCCGAGTCATGGATGTTTATATTTATGTATGTTTATCCGTTATCTAGTATCCATAGTACAAGCTTTGCTTATGTTTGGGACTAGATGATTGGTGTAAGTGTCCGAAATAAATATTTATTATTTATTATTATTATTATATTATCTCTTCCCGGGGGTGTTGTGAAAGGCGACTATGGGAATTTACATCAAAAAACATTTATACGTTTTAACGCGATGGGCTCGTGTGCATTTCAGTATATTTCGAAATATGTTCGTATGTTGTTTCAAGCATAGAATTTACAATGTTTTAAATAAATATTTTGTATACTTACACCAATAATATAGTCCAAAACTAAGCAAAGCTTGTACTATGGAAACTAGATAAACATATACATAAATATTTATATATTCGTATTCATCACACAAACATTAACCACTCGCGGGATTCGAACCTGCGACCGTCGGTTTCGCTGACAGGGTCACTATCACTATTTTAGGTATGTAGATAGTATATAAATACTAGATTCTGGATAAACATACATAGGTATTTCGTCATTTGGAGTCTCCATTCTAGTGACTCCACCTCGCAATACCAACAATTAGATGGCAAACACCATGTTTATTTTTCCCGACTGAGGAAGGGTAATGATTATGAATCTCAATGACTCCTATGAGTTCCTATTAGATTCACCATGATCCATAGTCTCTCTTTAGTTCGTTTTACCGTAGCCGGATGTTAATTTTAAATTTATTTTTTTGGTTTCACGACCTTTATCCCAAATGGGGTGGTCAAAGATATCCCAAACAATAGTTTTGGGTGTTCCAAACATTAAAAGTTTAATGATTGAAACAACATCCATGGTTCACCTTTTGAAATATACAGAAATGCACACGTGACAGGAAGTGAGTCCATCGCCGTTGAAACGTGCAAATCTGTAGATACTTTTTGGTGGTAATGAAATGAAAATCATTTATTCATGTAGGCAATACAATATGCACTTATGAACGTCATTTGTTTTTTAAACTACCACTAGCTCGGAACGCGACCACTACTGAGAAGAGTTAGCGAGAAACTCAGAGGGTTTGTCTCTTTACAATCAATCATTTACAATAGGTTACAACAATTTTTATATATCGTGTAGAGGAGCCGTTTAATCCCATGGATTACTTTCATTAATGTAGTCTGAAATTTTGTCATATCCCTTTTTACATAATTTTTGTTTTATAATAAGTTTAAATTTATTAAGCGGAAGATTCCGTATATCCACGGGAACCTTGTTGTAGAAGCGCACACATTAACCTCTGAATGACTTACTAACTTTACTAAGTCTACTAAAAGGTACAGCTAATTGATATGGTAAATCCCACAGTCGCCTTTTACGACATTCACACCCACTGGAAGAGACGGATTGTTTCTATTCTATTTGAGTGCCGAAACCACACTGGCTTGTGAATTTTATCTCTCGCAGAAATCGACAATTACTTTCTACAATTTCGTAGGCAGAAGCACCCACTACATTTATCGGTCGTCGGCCTAAAATATGCCTTCAAAGTCGGATGCTCTATAGACACCTTTAGTGTAATGAAGAAAATTTATGTAATTATACTGTAGCTGTAGAAGGTACAATATCGATTTAGCTGAAACTGCCCAGCTATTTACAACTGGCTGACATTCTGTGAAATTGTTAAAGCAGGGCAAAGATTGATACCCCTGATTTTTTATAATTAAAACCCAGACTGATGGAAATTGTCAGCTATAATAAGTTCGAGCAACATATTACATTTATTATATATTATAGTACGTAGCTTATATAACATTTAAGTATTTAGTGCACATAAGTATTTTTAACCATTAATTGCTCGCGCCTTAAAACATACATAGATACTCGCGTGGGGTTCTTACGGACCCCATAGCCAAAAGTGAAGCTACTTGTACTACAAAATTAGAGTTTTTTTATTTTGGAATCTGGGAAATCAATAAAAAACATAAACACTTAGCATCTATAGGACTTAAAATGATTAATAAGCTAACGACACACGTTACAATTTAGAAACTATATTTCTTGTTGACAATCAACACATAGCTTAGTCAAGTGATCATTACAGATTTAGCGCATAGTAATTTCACGTATTTAGATCTTGGACAAAAGATACATCTGCCTTTGGAAATGAATGGAGGGCGTGTCGTAGAAGAATGGGGTCTCCCAATTTCCATACTTCGCCTCATATGTTTTTGCAATGGTTCAACAAAAATGGCACCTCCAAAAAAGTCACGAAAGTGTTCGCGCGGAGTCCGTTTGAACCCCAGACGCACTCTCCAGACAAAACCAAACAACAATGCGTATATACGCATGCAAGTGAATTTGGAAGTAATGACCGTTTTAGGAAGCTACTACGCGAGTAGAGAAAGGATAGTTTCAAACTTCGAAGATTGATACAAGTTTGAATCTGCACTGAGGTCCAAATGAACCCCATGCGAGTAATTAAGGGTTAAGTATTTTTTCTTTTATTTACGTATATTATGTATTTATTATTTTTATATTTATCCAAGAGGTTAAATCGAGGGCGGAAAACAGATGTATCTGATTTTCTTTAATAACATTCATAAAATTAAGCTCCGTTACCCTGCCTGCTTACCCTGGAATTAGTATTATCTACTCCTTTTACCCATTGGTTGCTTGGAAGAAATCTATTCTAGTGGTAAGGCCGCCGCCATTGTACCTACCTATAATATTTTTGAGTTCGATGTTTATACAGTAACTATACTCTTGGTTTTTTTTTATATGAGAGGGCAGCAAACGAGCATGCGGGTCACCTGATGGAAAGCAATCAGCGCCGCCCATGGACACCCGCAACACCAAAAGGGTCACAGATGCGTTGCCGGCGTTTGAGGACGGTGTAGGCTCGTTTCTTGAAAGTTCCAATGTCGTACTCGTTCGGGAATACCGCTGCAGGAAGTCCGTTCCACAGGGTGGTCGTACGTGGTAGGAAGTTTCTTGAGAAACGTACAGTGGTAGACTTCCACTCATCCAGGTGATGTGATGGAATTTTAATTTTCGGCGAGAAGTGTATCGGTTAAATTGAGCAGCGGGTATTAGCTCGAACAGTTCTTCTGAACACTCTTTTCTTGGTGTACAATAAGGAATATTTTGTAGTTGTATTTCTTTTTATATAGGTACATACAGCTGCGGAACAAACACAAAATACATCATTTAGCAAAGTTTCCTACACTTTTTGTTCACAGAACACAAATTTTTATCACACTAATTAACAATACGTAGACAGAACAGAAAAACTTATTCATTTGATTGTAGCCAAAGGCAAAAGTTGGCTCTTAATTGCAAAGTTCCTGCGACAAAAGGAAATGGACGAACTAAAAACTTCTCAGCTCTACGTTCTTTGTTTATTTTTATTTAGCACAAAAACAGATATACGATTTGTCAAACTGGATAGCCATTTATGCTTATTTATGCTATTTTTACGACCGCATTAAGAGATCTTGAAAGGAATCTTCAATGGAGACTATACAGTAGTTACGTACGATATAGCCTGACCTGAATTGTAAATACAATAGTTCGTATGACGTAGCACTCCTGGCGCAGTCGCATTCGCTAGTCTTTTTTCTTTAAATAAAGATGAAGCCGATAGTGAAAGCGTTCTGACCCGGAAACCCCATCTTATTTGGGGTACTAGATGTCTAATCTCTGACAACCGGTACACAACAATGCTATTAACATTGCTATTTGGCGCGAGATTTAGATAAGATGGCGGTAGATTAGCCAGACGAACATTTAAAATGCCCTACCAACGACCAAACCGAGTACTAAACATCTGGGGATCGAAACCGCGACCTCTGATTCGTAAACCCTATGTCGTTTACATTGAACTACGGAGGCTCGAAGATATTTAGCATTTAACACGGTTGGTTTGGTTTATTTGGAGGATATAATAGCTTGTTTTCTCGTGTGTTTTCTAAATTTTCAATAAATTGAAAAATATAAACAGTACCTAATTATTTAAATGGTATTTATTGTTTTTATTTTAGTAAGCGTTTATAAATTAAATTTATCTATAGTTATCCAGTGCGTCGGTGTCGCAGCGGTTTGGACGCGGTCTTCCAATTTAGGAGGTCAGGGTTCGATTCACAGGCGGGCCATGCACCAATTACTTTTTAAATTGATTTTAGTTACTTATACGACTGCTCTTAAACGGCGAAGGAAAACATCATGAGGAATACTTGCATGCCTGAGAATAAATATAAAAATTCAGAGGCATGTGAAGTGAAATCGAATTCTCGTCGCCAGTTAGCATGTACTGAATGTAACAAGCAAAGGTTAAAGCAATACTTTATTTCTACAGAGTATGCGGTGTCCTTCCGGGCGGTGGTGCGTCGTTGGCTCAGCGATTAACACGCGGTCAAATTTAGGAGGTCCGGGTTCGATTCCCAGGCAGGCCGTATACCAATGACTTTTTAAATTTAATTTAATTACTTATGTGCATTTATGCGACTGCTCCTAAACGGTGAAGGAAATTATGTATTTTCTATATGTACCGTCTATGTTATTTAAAGTTATTTACCATTTACTTTGCACTATCCAACTACGTATTAAAAAGCTTCTTCGACTGAGATTGTGTGGAAGAAATCGCTATCAGCGATAAGACCGCCGTTGTAGACTTACCGTTTATGTTAAATATTGCTTTGTATGCATAAAAGGATTAAATATGTCGGAGATTGCGACAAATTAGCGACAAAATTCATTATTCGAACGGTCAACTGACTATCATAATACGCGGTTTGCTGTGGGAACTAAACTTGGTGGCGCTCGTATCACCGGAAAGGAGCGGTGACGACGTTAACGGTAATATAAGGTCTGCACATGGAAAATGACAGACACTTTTGCTACCAGCCGTCGAAGGAGTCGGAGCTCCACTGAACACATCACCGACTGTGAGTGATTTGATTATTATCACCGACGCTTGGAAGAATCCGGTGAGTCGTTAGCTAATAAGAAGTTGATCATGGGATTTGAGCAAGGAGGAACTATAGACAAGGTACGGCTGAGTTTCACAGAGTGCACGCGGGGGCCAAGTTGTATGGCACGAGGGGCGTGCACATGTTTTCTATTGAACAGAAAGCATCTCAGGTTTCATGATCATAATCGAATGTGAATATCTTGTCGTTTTACTATAGTAGCTTGCAATAGTATCGCCTTTGCCCGAGCACCCTTTACCACGCGACTGGCACGCGTCCCGGTCGCTAGTAACGCCCACCCCCGAACCCGCCATCTCTCCGACAAATAATAATGACTCGGAAAGTAATATACCGATTTCTATGGAGCTTTCACTTTTTTTTGTTTATTTCGGACACTTCACCAATCATCTAGTCCCAAACTAAGCAAAGCTCGTGCTATGGATACTAGATAACGGATAAACATACAAAATATTTATATAAACATCCATGACTCGGTATTCATCACACAAACATTTACCCCTCGCGGGATTCGAACCCGCAACCGCTGCTTTAATCGCTGACAGGGTCACTATTCACTACACCAATCGGTCGTCATCAACTTCGTCGTCATCTTTTCTTTAGGTAGAATAAAACCAAAATACCTCGCAGTGTTATTCGCACCTTTGTGATTCACGCTAAATATTAATACTCTAGCGTCCACCCGACGAGATCTTATTCTAAATTCCTTTGTGAGATATACTTGTATCTATCAAGTCTAGAGACGTCAAGATCTTGGGAGCGTACTTAATTTGTTTAACAAAATAGTTTAGATTTCATTGAATTTACATTATATTCTGTCGAGATATATTTTAAACTTCGTTGAAAGATATTTACAACAACAAATGCTAATTATTGTTGTAATAACAAAGGCAGAACAGTTATTTATACAGGGTGTCCCTGGAAGTATGGATCAAATCGAACAGGGGCATGGGGAAGGTCATTCCCAAACTTTTTAACCCTATGAATGTCGGTGCCATTTTTGACGGTTCAAAAGTTATGATCAATTTTTTACATTTTCACATTATCGAATAGTGCTTATACAAAAAAAAATTTTAAAAGAAAACTAGCAAAGCTATCAGCTTAATTTTTTAATTAAAATAATTAATTAATTTTTTTTTCTTATTTTTTTTTTATTTTTTTATTTTTTTTTTTAATTTTTTTTTTCAGCTTAAGTTTGGGAATGACCTTCCCCATGCCCCTGTTCGTTTTGATCCATACTTCCAGGGACACCCTGTATATAACGTAGATGTATAGGTACATTAAATCAGTTTACATACATAAAATAAACATAAAAATATTAAATTAGTTAAATTATTGCTCTTGGTATTTTAAGAAGCAGTGTTCGATCATGGCATTGTTATTGTTATAGTAACCATCCATCCAGATTGACATTATAGATACTTAGGTTAATTTTTAATTATTGTATATAGGCAATGAGGAAAAAAAAACAAGAAAATATTGTTAAATAAGTTGCGTATGAGTCAAAAACTTATTAAACGAAATATCAACTTCCTAATATTACATTGGGCCACGGAGGCCGGTTTAAGTATTGTATATTATGAAATACAAAAAATACAAAAAAATACAAAAAAATTTTATTTGCAAATAAACAATTTTACATAAACGGCATTGCACGTTGATAACCGCATTTAGTCATAAGACTGAGTCGCAGGTATCAAACTCCGATACTTAAGGATCAGTTGCTACAAATAATGAATTGAATTGAAATCTATATAGGAATTACCATTTATAAGGACCAAGCGTTTTAGGTCTTCGTTTCTCATGCGCACGGCTAAGGAGTGGAACGCATTACCTCAGTCTGTGTTTCCAATCGCATATAACCCGCAGCTCTTTAAAGTCAGGTTAAATAGGCATCTTCTGGGAAAGCTCGTTCCATCGTAGACCTTATCTCGACATTAGTCCAGATTAAGGTCAAGAGCGATCCCATTCTAATTAAAAAAAAAAAAAAAAAAAGAATGTGTGTGCGTGAAAATGAGTGAGTGAGTTTGTTTGAGTACGTGTATGTGTTAGTGTGAATGTGAAGTGTGAATGCGTACGCAGTGAGCATGTTAACAATATAATAATTTAAAATTCAAATATAAGTTCAAATAATTTAAATTTTAATCAATTACAATTTAATTAATTTTTCAACGTCATCGTAAGTAAGAGTGTGAAGCCATACTGTCAGTTTAAGTTTGCATTCTTGGTATGACAAAGGATATATGCGTAGTCAATAAATGACTTATGTATCTACATCTAGTTACAGCAATGTTCTTCTATCTAGTAAACATGTGTAATTCGACACCAATACACCATAAGAACTTTCCACCATTTAGGTAAGTAGTAGGTACTTATGGGGCGGTCATGTGCAAAGTTTTGTCAAATGGTTATTGCCGTATCTGCCCACTTGTGGCCGTAATATGCCAACTTTTCGAACCCTGTTTACGCTAACTGACTTTCAAGTACAGTTTTTACGAGGAAATGTTACCAATATAGCAGCTAAGGTAGCTTGTTTGGATCAGACTCGGCTTCAAGTTACTTAGATTTTCGACTACGGTTTCATATATTAAATATATTGGGTCTTTACCTATATCATATGTACCAATTCCTGCGATTTTCAAAGCTATATCCAAATTTGTTTTTTATTTGGAAAATGGAATATTATTTCAAGGTTTCACATGAAATATTTTTTAATTTCTGGGCTAAATCACATAATAATAAAAAATTTAACAGAGCTCTTTTCATGTGCTTCCCATAATCATTTCTTAGATTAGCTGAAACTTTTATAAAGCGGTTACTTTTAAAAATTAACGCAGCCTATACTTAACTTAATGTTATCCGTAATACATACAAAGTTTAGCTAAGTTTGGATTTGCCGTTCCCAAAAAAAAATCAGAAATGTTTGTATGGAGAAAACAGTCTTAATGAAATTCTTCATACAAAACACCAATTTCATAGGTAAGGACCTAATATGTGTTTCTGTCGACTAGTAAATGGATGGATACAGCATTTATTTACACCACTGCAATCACAAATGTACAAAAAAAATAATGAAATATAATTCGCTGGATTCAGGACGCTTCCATCCGGTCATTCTGGAATTCCATGGATGAGGCCTATATTGAACGAAATCCATGCCGAGACTAAATCCCTGGAATCTTTACCGACAGATATCATGCTATCACTTACAATGTAGTTGACTTTTAAAGCGACGGAATGATGTTTAACAGACACTAGAATTTAAACGTAAGAAGCTCAATAGTAGTGCACTCGAAAACATTAACACTTCATTCCAAAAAGCTAAAAAGCGAGCTAAGATTTAACGCTGGATCGCCCCTACGACTCAGACTAATGGACAGAGCAGCCGATCGGATTTACTGAATGCATCGTTGCAGCAGAAAAATGGGGGGATTCCAGCTGTTCCCAAAGTGTGTTGCCTTGAGAGAAATCCGTATCGAATACGGAATGCGAAATTCTGAATTCCCTTGTAAACTCTTATGTAATAACATATATTTATTTATACAACTGAGCAATGGTTTTTGGGTGCACAGCGGGTTAGCATTTGATCTCAATCACACCTGATGTTAAGTCAAGATGAGGCCTATCCCGGAAACCCAATTATTTGGGGAACTGGCTATCTTATCTCTGACAACCGGAACATAACAATGCTATTAACATTGTTGTTTAGCGGTAGATTTAGATAAGATGGTGGTAGTTAGACAGGCGGACATTTAAAATGCCCTACCACCAACCAAACGGAGTACTTAAAGATGTACACCACTGGGGATCGAACCCGCGACCTCCGAATCGTAAACCAAATGTTGTTTACATTGAGCCACGGGGCGGTTATCCGGTGGAGGAGCGGAGGGAATCAATCCGACCGCAGTTCGCAAATAGATCAGCGGGTAATCGGCGGTAAACACAATACCGCTTCATTCTGAACCACAATCTGATTAAAGCAGATAATGATTTTATAATTAAATTAGTTACACAAATTGTTCAGGTATGTATAAAGATTTTTCATCTAGCGTAAGAGAAGCGTATGACGGATGGTCTAATGAAAGTTGCGGGATAACGGATAAACATACATAAATATTGATATAAACATATACATTCAGTGTACTAAGTATCGGGAATTTGTCAATAAAACAAAAAATACAAATTATTCATCTAAATTTATTTTATCGCCTTCAAAGTAGGCCCCATCGCTTGCAATACAACATCTCCACCGCTTCACCCAGTCTTCCATACATTTTTCATAGGCTATTTGCGGTATGGCCTTTAGCTCATTCAGCGAATTTTCTTTTATGGCTTCTATCGACTCAAAACGTTTTCCTCGAAGTGGTAATTTTAACTTGGGAAATAAAAAAAAGTCAGACGGAGCCATATCAGGTGAATACGGTGCTTGGTCGAGAACTTTTGTTGAATTTTTCGCTAAAAACTCTTTCACTATAATGGCTGTGTGTGATGGTGCATTATCATGGTGCAGCATCCATGAGTTGTGTTGCCACAAATCTGGACGTTTTCGGCGGATACTCTCACGCAAACGCTTCATGACGCCTAAATAATATTCTTTATTCACTGTTTCTCCCTCTGGAAGGAATTCGGAGTGAACCACACCACGGTAGTCAAAAAAAACTGTCAGCATCACCTTGATTTTGGAGCGACTTTGCCGCGGTTTTTTGGGTTTCGGCTCGTTTTCGAGACGCCATTCTGAAGACTGTTGGCTTGTTTGCATGTCGAACTCATAAACCCATGTCTCGTCGCCAGTTATTATACGTTTCATAAAGGTCGGATCCGTAGAAGCTCGGGAAACCATGTCTTCAGCGACATGCTTTCGCTGCGCTTTTTGAACAAAATAGAGCTCTTTTGGAACTAGTCGAGCGGCGACGCGTTTCATGCCTAAAATGTCAATGAGAATGTTGTGGACGGACTTAAAAGATATGTTCACCTCACTAGCCAACTCTCTCAGACTCATACGTCGATTTTCGAGCACTAGCTTCTTGATTCTGTCGATGTTTTCTTTGGTCGTAGCGGTTGAAGGTCTACCAGAACGAGACAAGTCTACTACTACTTCTCGGCCTTCTTTAAAAGCCTTATACCATTCATAAGCCCTTGTTTTCGATATACACGATTCGCCGTAGGTATTTCGCAACATTTTTAGTGATTCACCACATGAAATATCATTTGAAACACAAAATTTAAGGCACACTCTTTGTTCAACAATATTTTCCATTGTAAAAATCGCCGAGGACTCAAAACTATGACCAACAAAAAGTGTAGTTTAAAACAAATTAAATGACAGATCCCGCTCAAATTTTGCGCGCTAAATCAGTACAGTGCTACCAACATGCAGTAAAAAAATTAGAACGACCTCTGACATATTCCCGATACTTTTTACACAGAGTAGTATGACGTTTTTTTTATGATTGACTGGATGCGCGTTTGACCACAATCTCACCTGATGGAAAGTGACGATGTGGTCGAAGATGAAGCCGATCCCAATAAATGCCTATTCACTCTGCTCTTGAAGATCCCAAGGTTGTAGGATTTAGGAAAGACTGACGCCGGAAGGAGTTCCATGCCTTGGCTATTCGGATGATGAATGAAGAATCGAACTTCTTAGTGCGAATGTTCGGTATATTAACTATATACGGGTGGAATCCCTCCCCACGCCTAGTGGTCCGAAGATGGAAGGGTGACGGTGGAATAAGATTATGTAATTCCAACGCACACTCCCCGAAATGCATCCTGTAAAAAACTGAGAGATAGGCGACTTTGCGACGGTGTTCAAGGCTCTGCAATTTAGCAGTCATCGAACTATCACCTATGAGTCTCATGGCACGTCGTTCCATAGAATCGAGTGCAGCTAGTTGGTACTTGGCTGAACCATCCCAGAGGTGACAGCAGTATTCCATGCACAAGCGGACCTGAGCCTGGTAAAGCACCAAAAGTTGTTTTGGTGTGAAATATCGCCTGACCTTAAGGAGAACTCGGGAATAAATGTTCGTATTCATCACACAAACAATTACCCCTCGCGGGATTCGAACCCGCAACCGTTGGTTTGGTTTCGTTGACACTGTCCACTACATCAATCGGTCGTGAACGCTGGATGCAAGCTGCTTCCAACTACCTGCTCTGGTACTTAATACTTATACTTTAGTGCTGTTCCACAATGTGTATGATTTTGTCATCCATATAGACCAAAGCAAAATTAAAAATTAAGTATTCTTACCGATTTCTATCAAACATTGTTAAGGACCTATCCCCGAGCCGAGTTCAATTTTAAATTATTAAAAAAAAATAGAAAACCCTCAGACTATGATATCACCGAAATCATCATCATCAGCCCATAAACATCCCACTGCAGGGATATACGCCTTCCCTCGTATTATGAGGGAGTATGGGTCGTAGTTCCACCACACTGGTCCAATACAGGTTGGGGACTTCACATGCCTTTGAATTTTTATTTTCGGACATTATGTACCCCGCTGGGGATCGAACCCGCGACCTCCGAATCGTAAACCCAATGTTGTTTACATTGAGCCACGGAGGCGGTTAAATGTCAAAAGAACATTAGCAAAAAAGGTTATTACAAAATTTGTGACTATCAGAATGACAAACACGCTTGGTGTAGGTACTTCCACCAGCTCCAAAAATTATAAAATTGTATAAGTTGTATATTTTTTATTTAAAAAAGAAAAGAATAACAATGATATAACATCATTTAGGAAAAATAGTGATAAACATTATGTCAATACGAGAAATAAAGATAAACTTGCAGGTCACATAAGTCACCTCCGCAAAGTCAGTAATTCATTCAAAGGGTTATGTATACGCTTTTTCAATAAAGTTCCTGTTGATATACAAAATCTTCCTTTCAATAAATTTAAAGATACTATGAAACAGAAACTTATTAAGAAAGCATATTATAAAATATGAGATTATTTAGATGATAAACATTCATGGACATAACCAGCCCATTCACATAACCAGGCTATTTCACAATTAATAATGAAATATTATAATATAAAATAATAATTAATAATTTTGTAATATAAAAACCTTTTATTTTTTAAAGAGCGACCTCTCAAGTTTCTTGCTTGTTCTTCTCACGGGAAAATTGCCTTTTGAATAAGTTTTTAAAAATGTAAAATCTGACTATTTTAAGTGTACCCTGTGTACCTACAAAATAAAGCATTTTTTGATTTTGATTTTCATCCTGTGGGTTTCTGGTACCGCTTCTTTTACAACAGATGATTTCCCTTTCCGAAGCGGTACTTTTACATGACTGACAGATAAATGAAATAAACCCTTTTATTTCTAGTAGATATAAATTGACATTCAACAAATTGTATCATGTATCTTGCGTTGAAATAAAATGCTTGAAGTTTGAAGGTAAACCAAGTCTCTTGCATGCAGCCATGACAATGATAAATGGTATAGACAAGGTAGTGCAAGGTCGATTTCAAGTTACTCCTTCGAAGCGAACCAATCCCAAACAAACGAACAAGTCTGGAAGTTACTGGAGATTTTGTAGTTTTATTGCACTCTGGTGTCAAAATAAAATGTAGCAGAGGCATTTAACAAATCCTTAAATATTGAGGAGAGCTAATTTTTCTCCAAGGAAACCTTAGTTCTATTTATCCGATAGGCTGGGTTACATATCTCTTAATTACCAGAGTGTCATAGAATACATTTATTGGTAAAAAACGTCCAAAATGGCGCCGTATTAGTGCAACTCTGATTGAAGTGAACCTAATATAATATGATAGATAGATAAGCATTTATTTGCATCCATGTACACAAACATAACAAATTTTACATATGAAAAATACAACTAAAACAATAAAACACAAGTACAGAAACAACAAATATTATGTGTGTGCCGCAGTATACAAAAAGGCTACAGCTCAGTGTATGGATTTGCCCGAGGCGGGCAAAACACTGGTATTCTGCTGAAACCTGAGGGTTGGTCGTGAGACAAATGGAATTTTGAAATGTGTTTGGTGTTTTCAATTTAAAAGTAACGTTATTGGTAAATGAATATTGTGTAAGATTATTCCCGTAAAATATTGGATTCAATTAATAAAATATACCTAATTAAGTTATTGAACCAATTATTATTATTATTATAGAATAAATTAATAATTAATGAAAAATTAAGAAGTATGTGTGCCCCCACATAATTCCACAGCATTTGAATAACGTATGTACCACCGCCTCCATGGTTCAATGTAAACAACATTGGGTTTACGATTCGGAGGTCGCGGGTTCGATCCCCAGCGGGGTACATGTTTAAGTACTCGGTTTGGTTGGTGGTAGGGCATTTTAAATGTCCGCCTGGCTAGCTACCACCATCTTATCTAAATCTGCCACCAAGCAGCAATGTTAATAACATTGTTGTATTCCGGTTGTCAGAGATAAGATAGCCAGTCCCCCAAATGTGTTGGGGTTTCCGGGTCAGTACACTTCCACCTTCGACCTCATCTTCACTTAACATCAGGTGTGATTGAGGTCAAGTACCCGACCGGTTGTGCATAAAAAAAAACCGCTTTGCCTTTTTGAGACTAGCAGCGGATCTGTATCCGTTCTACGTTGAAGTCGAACGTTCGCTCTCGGTTCTTCGGTTATAATCGATTGCCACACATGGTTAGAACCAACTCGCAAACAAAGCAACAAAGTATTTTTTATAAGTACAGGAAAAAGAAACAAGAGTACAATCACCAGCTTTCAAAAATACAAGATAGTTTATGATGTATTTAACTGTTACATTGCCACAGATAGACATAGACTTAATTTTTTTATTACACAGCTTTTGGGTTGGGAGTTAAAAATACAGGGGTAGAATTGTCGGGTCGATTTTTTCGTCCCATAATCGCAAACCATCCTTGGTAAAGTCAAGATAACTTGCCTCACGGGATCGTATCGCAAGCGTGCACAAAAGCCCACGCAGCCCTTATCTCCTATCCGAAATAATTAATCCAGTATGTACAATATCCCTGAGGCCCCATAAAACCTTGTCATTCGACCGCATTGATAGCTATTGTCTCCTATCCCCATAATTAATACGAACTCACCCATCTCTATTTGTCTATCCATTTTGCCAAGGCATATTGAACCTAACGTGATCTCAAGGTATTCGTGATATTAATTTGTCGTTCTAATGAGGAAAGTATGAAGGGAAGGTGATCGCATAGATCCGATATTTTTTTTTATGCACAACGGGTCAGCACTTGACCTTAATCACTCAAATAATCAATTAATATTGACGTTGATGTAGCGACCAGTAATCCAGTGTAACCATAATGTGGCAATTTCCTACCTTCTTGGTAGAATTAGACCCTTGTTTTAGCATCTGGCAAGTTCAGTTGCCGTTTCATGAAGTGTGGCAGGATTTGGTAGGATTGCAATAACACTTTACATATTCTGTAGTGAATGATAGAATGAATGTTATAACATTAGCGAAGTTTTATCATGTTTCGCTAGTAGCGGTTGGCATGCAAAAATTACTAATCACAATTATATACATAATTAATTACACAAATTAGTCACAACTATTGGAAATCGTATTGTGATCAGTGGCGTGCACAAGGTTTTGTAAAATTTGCTATTAAACGAGATAAAATACAATTACAAAAAATATCTTACACTTTTAGCAATCTACGCAACTATTTAGAATATTTTCCGTTCATATCAGTATGGATCAGCTGTCTTGACAATGCATTTCAAGGAAACCTTACAATGTGTCCATAAAGTCTGCCTTTCTAGATTTTATGGAGGACCCGCCACTGATCGTGGTGGCTTAAAAAATGTAAATACAGAACGATAAACTACTTTATCCGCACAATTATATATTATTGAGCAAATGTTGGTCAAAATAATGTGTAAGACAAATTTTATTTAATGTTATAGTTATTAACTTAATAAATACATTATCGATAACGACTCTGCTACTGATCTTCGAACAGAAAGTATCAGTTTACTTTTGAGATGTTCGTAATAAAAATATCACTTTCCCGGGCCCGCACCCGACACCGTTGCAGTTCGAGGACCCCAACCCGCATTGGGCAAACGTGTTGGACTATGGCCCATACCCCCTCATATACGAGGGAAGGCCTATATCCCTGCAGTGGGATGTTTACGGACTGATAATGATGATAAAATTTTTTTTTTCAGTTTATCAGCACGTGGGTGGTAAATTTCTTAATTTCAATATGGTCACACTAACTGGCGCGGACTATATTTCTCTATTTCATATCAATATATGAGTTAGTCGGAAAGATTCCGATTCTCGCTTAAGATACACAAGAAATATTGTAATACGCTAATTCCTCCGCTTCCTGTTCTGAAATGATGATAACAACATAGAAGTAGATTCTATGTTGTTATCATCATTTCAGAACAGGACACAACGGACATTTTCCACTTAGTGAATGGAGGTCCTAAGACGCTTGCCAACGCTTGAATAAATTCAAAACCATTACTAAACAGAAACAATTTACAATGCTATTATAAATGTTCTGTCCATTTGGATGACAAGCAAGCTTGGATATAGGCCACTAGGCGTATTTTTTTTTATGCACGACTGGTTCGTACTTGACCTCAATCACACCTAATGTTAAGTGAAGACGAGGTCGAAGGTGGAAGCGTACTGACCCGGAAACCCCGACACATTTGGGGGACTGGCTATCTTATCTCTGACAACGTGTAATAGGTATATTATAGCAGTTATTCTTGTTCTGTCGCATCACAAATTGTACCACAAGACCAAATTAAAGAGAGCAACTTTCTTGCTCTTTCTCTTGCTTTGTGAATAAGCAGTAATTTTAATATTATGTAAAATATTGTAACGTTTTCGAGAGATACTATGGGGCATCTTCTATGTTGTCCGGCGTGTTCCGACACTTGTACGCTACAGGACCTCCACGATGGCATAAACAATGCTGTAAGCGTGATCACATTCTGGTCCTCAAGGATTTGATGACTTTGCCATAGACTCGCTAAGAAGAAGAATATTATAAATTCGAAAGTTAGGCACAATGGGTGGAACGCGGGCGGAAAGCCAGTCACTAATATTCGGTGTAGTGTTATTCCTCTATGCTAATACAATTCAACGAGGTAATGCTGCCAGCATTCTGGGTACTTCTTCTGTTGGCATTGCGGCCACTCCAGAACCCTAAACTCCCACCGACCACCAGTTCTTAGAGCTATGCCTACCCACTTCAGCTGACTAATCCGCTGGGCTATGTCGGAATTTACATTCGTCTACGGATTTATTGTTGTTTATTGGTTATTTACTTTAAAAAAAAAAATTACAAGTAACAGTCTAATTACTAAAGTACTTAAAAATTCTAATGCTTGGACTCTGATCCTCAAACTAGGTCAAACCTGTATCTTGAGGGTTCCTTCCTTATGCACATAGGTTGCTACTGTAATACTCGTATAATATACATAGCTATTTTTTTTATAAGAGGGTGGCAAACGAGCATGCGGGTCGCCTGATGGAAAGCAATCACCGCCGCCCACCGCAACACCAAAAGGGTCACAGGTGCGTTGCCGGCCTTTGAGGAAGGTGTAGGCTCGTTCCTTGAAGGTTCCAATGTCGTACTCGTTCGGGAATACCGCTGCAGCAAGTTCCACAGAGTGGTCGTACGTGGTAGGAAGTTTCTTGAGAAACGTACAGTGGTAGACTTCCACTCATCCAGGTGATGTGGATGGAATTTTAATTTTCGGCGAGAAATGTATCAGTCACCAAAATAAAGTTAAACCCATTTAGAAAAAGTTTATATTTTACCTATTTAAAAAAAAAACATTTTCATTTAAGTGAGTAAACCAGAAGAAAATACTTGTATATTGTGCAATGTTACTACTCAATGGTACTACTGGGAAATGTTTGAACAGAGTACCTATTGTGCGAATGGCGATATTGTACCAATGCCAGAATTGTACTAATTGCTCAGTGTACGAACTGATATTTTGTGTGAACAGAGATATTGTGCGAATGGCGATATTGTACCAATGCCAGAATTGTACTAATTGCTCAGTGTACGAACTGATAATTTGTGTGAACAGAGAATTGTACGTACTGCGATATTGTACCGATGTCGATGCTTTCAAATTGAGCAGCGGGTATTAGCTCGAACAGTTCTTCAGAACACTCCAGAACAGACTGTGTCGCGGTTTCACCATTTATCGGTCACAATCTATGGCTTTGATGGATAAAGACGGATAACAATACAATTAACATTTGAATTACATAAATGTAGTTAGCCTATACTGATACAGATACCAATACTTATTCTAGGATTCTTTATACCTGATTCGAGCGGGTAGTGAAACGTCGAGCATTGCCCTTTTCATAGGTCGTTTTTAGCTAATAATAATATAATACTGATGCACAGTGTTGAATGATCGTCATTCACCCTCGTACACACCATCTGTCAATATGTAGATAAGTAATTTAATACTGCATTGCGCGCACATTTGCGTAAGTTTGCGTACATTTAGGGAATGGCGACGGTGGAATGAGATTGTGTTATTCCAACGCATGTGCCGTGGGCAGCTGCTTAAATTAGCCGTTCAATTGAATACCTGGAAGATCGATATATGGCGGACATTTGCGCAAAAATTGTGCTACTCAGAGCGGGTTGGTTAGGTTGTTTTGGCAGTCGTAGGTCTCGCGAGAAGACGCGCGTAGTGTTCTGCCTTTCTTGACGTAGCTGGACCATGAGATTGGCGACGCACCAGCCGTGGCTGCGGACGAATACCGTGGAGTACCCGTAGTCACGCTGCTATGGCTCGAGTGGTGTTCCTCCACCTGTTGGATTTTTAGTGGGTATGGCCTTCGGGCAGACTCCCACATAACTACCCCTCCTCCCTCGAGAACGATAGTACCCATAAAGGGTTTTCCAAAGGTAAAAAAATGGTTGCTTTGGAAGTATCCGGTATTAACCGAGGAGCCTTTAAATTAGATCTTGATAACAAAAAAAATATGCATTTACTTATGATTACAAGCAATAGAGCAACGACTTTTACCCGACTACAGCAGGTGGGAGATGTATGTAAGATATTATCCGTGGCTCAATGTAAACAACATTAGGTTTACGATTCGGAGGTCGCGGGGTCGATCCCCAGCGGGGTACATGTTTAAGTACTCGGTTTGGTTGGTGGTAGGGCATTTTAAATGTCCGCCTGGCTAGCTACCACCATCTTATCTAAATCTGCCGCCAAGCAGCAATGTTAATAGCATTGTTGTGTTCCGGTTGTCAGAGATAAGATAGCCACTCCCCCAAATGCGTTGGGGTTTTCGGGTCAGTACGCTTCCACCTTCGACCCCATCTTCACTTAACATCAGGTGTGAGTGAGGTGAGTGAGGAGGTCACCTGTTGTGCATAAAAAAACGTAGATTTCTATGTTGCGTTCTGTATTGTATCCTCCTGATTTTAACTGCAAGACGTCGTTACATTCTCTGGAGTATCATAGAATAACATTTTATGATGAAAAAATTCACAATGGCGCAGGCAGAATATAAAACGTGCAGTCGGTTTTTGGGTATGCTGTGCTTGTCGACTGCCCACTGCCCTGGGCACTATATGTATTTGTGTAGTTTATCAACCATCTGCTATCCATAATACAAGCCTAGTTGCTTAGTGTGGAACTATATAGATGGCGCTGTGTGTATGTGCAAAGATATTTATTATTATTTCTATTTTCAATTTCTTTTTCTCAGCATGAGCTGGTATTATCATACCATTTACGGGCATTAACCAAGTAAATGGTATATTCCTATTTATTTTAAAATCGTAAGTCAGTTTGTCCGGTTTCATCAATTTGGAGAAATTTATTATTATTAAAGACTTTCGTCTTCAAGCACTGAGGTGGGTATTGGACGTAACTAATTTATAGTATATAAAACCACTTATATACATAACCAGTTAATACAGTTCATTATGAACCAGTATTACGTTACAATTTAGCAAATAAACGTAACAAAGCCCTTTTACAACTCCCCATGACCCAAATGAACTCAAAGTCTCTTTGTGGTGATTTTTACAGCTGAACCTTTTGCTCGTAAAGTTCGTGCCTGCCCGTTATTGGGGCAAGAAAGCCGATTTAGACGCTGTAGTCTCATTACAAAGGCTGCTGAACATATAGTAACGAAAAAAAATTGAAAATCTAAAGGCCGCCTAATTGTACTCTTATCAGTATTGTGTTTTGTAAAATGTATGTTCTCCTTTTGTACAATAACGTGTATTTGTATTGTATTGTATTGTATTGTATGGTATGGTATTGTATTGTATTGTATTGTATTGTATTGTATTGTATTGTATTGTATTGTATTGTACTGTACTGTACTGTACTGTACTGTACTGTACTGTACTGTACTGTACTGTACTGTACTGTACTGTACTCTACTGTACTCTACTGTACTGTACTCTACTGTACTGTACTGTACTGTACTGTACTGTATTGTATTGTATTGTAAATCTTATTCCCACTATTACTCAACGTTATTTATTGTATATCTAAAACCTGAAATTAGTTTGGTTGGAAACTCGTACGTTTAAACCGCCTCCGTGGCTCAATGTAAACATAGGGTGTATGAATCGGAGGTAGCGGGTTCGATCCCCAGCGGGGTACATGTTTAAGTACTCGGTTTGGTTGGTGGTAGGGCATTTTAAATGTCCGCCTGGCTAGCTATCACCATCTTATCTAAATCTGCCGCCAAACAGCAATGTTAATGGCATTGTTGTGTTCCGGTTGTCGGAGGTAAGATAGCCAGTCCCCCAAATGTGTTGGGGTTTCCGGGTCAGTACGCTTCCACCTTCGACCTCATCTTCACTTAACATCAGGTGTGATTGATACCAAGTACAAACCAGACGTGCATAAAAGAAAACTGAAATTATTATGGAATTGGAATTAGATATATAAAATATAACCCCATTTTTATACATGCTTCTAGGTATAAAAATGGGGTTATATTTTATTTATCTAATTAAGGAATGCTAAACACCCTATAAGCGGAAACGTAACATTAATTGAATTCGCAACAATCCTTTCTTTTAATCTTATTTTTAAAAATCCATATTGATTATTTCAAAAGCGGTCAAGCCGTTTAGCCTACAGGAGGTAACATAGCAATCTACATACATACACTCGAAAAACATTACCCTTCTTCCTTGGGCAGTCGGGTGAAAAGTCAAGTCAAGAGTACCCTATACCGACGAGCATATATGAACAATTTTATGACAATGAAGCAAAAGATCTACTGAGATCCTCTGAGATCGCGTACTTCATCTCCGACCACATCGTCACTTTCCATCAGGTGAGATTGTGGTCAAACGAGAATCCAGTCAATCATAAAAAAAATAGAAAGATGCGAATCAGGATCGTAGCAAGTGGGGAATTGCCGCCCTCTCATATAAAAAAAAAAAAAAACTGCGGTCCCTGCTAGTGCGGAGCCCTACGGGAAACAGGCGTGACGTTATGTAAATATCGTTCTAAAAAGTACAACACTAAATTAG
The DNA here is from genome assembly GCA_949316235.1 of Oegoconia quadripuncta. Taxonomy (NCBI): domain Eukaryota; kingdom Metazoa; phylum Arthropoda; class Insecta; order Lepidoptera; family Autostichidae; genus Oegoconia; species Oegoconia quadripuncta. Next base: position 2,878,823 of record OX438758.1, read on the forward strand.
AATTATCTAACTTCATTGCTCGCAGAACATATCCCTGTTACTATTAAAAAAAAAAATTATCGGGGGTAAATGACACACTCAACAAACAATTTTTTATTGACTTATTTCCTTTTTGGAGAACTAACAAGAATAAAGTATATGTGAGATAATTTCATCGGTGAGCGTCGGTGGCTCAGCGGTTAAGACGCGGTCTCCCAATTTGGGAGGTCCGGGTACGATTCCCAGGCGGCCCATGTACCAATGAGTTTTTAAATTTAATTTAATTACTACATACATACATATCTAATATCACGCCTGTTTCCCGTAGGGGTAGGCAGAGACCACAGACTTCCACTTGCTACGATCCTGACACACCTCTTCTGCTTCCTTCACTCTCACATGATTGTTCATACATGCTCGTCGGTTTAGGGTACTCTTGACTTGGCCTTTCTTTAAGACGTCCCCGATTGCATCATGGTACGTTCGTCGTGGTCTTCCCCTACCAACACTACCATCTACATTCGCTTCGTATATCTCTTTCGTAAGTCTTCTTTCATTCGTCCTCTCCACATATCCAAACCATCTCAGCATACCTTTTTCAATCTTTGTCACTATGTCTTCATTCACACTGCTTAACTCCCTAATTACACATTTCCTGATTCTATCTTTCAAAGTCACCCCATTCATACTTCTCAATGATCTCGTTTGCACTGCATTTATTCTACTTGCATTCTTTTGTTTATTGCTTCTATTCTTTTGTATTCTTCTTTTCTACTCTTTCTATTCTTATTGCTTTCATTTAATTACTTATGTGCATTAATCCAACTGCTCCTAAACGGTGAAGGAAAACATCGTGAGGAAACCTGCATGCTTGAGAAATAAAAATTCAAAGGCATGTGAAGTCCCCAATTCGCATTGGACCAGCGTGGTGGACCACGGCCCATACTCTCTCATATATGTATAGTGGGATGTTTGCGGGCTGATGATGATGAGATAATTTAAGATATTTACATGTTAGATAATAATAAATAAAAAAAGTAGGAAATAAACTGTTGTGTTCCGGTTGTCAGAGATAAGATAGCCAGTCCCCCAAATGTGTAGGGGTTTCCGGGTCAGTACGCTTCCACCTTACCTCATCTTCACTTAACATCAGGTGTGATTGAGGTCAAGTACCAACCCGTTGTGCATAAAAAAAAAAACTGAAATAGTATTAGGAGACCTTAGTATATTCTAAGACGTAATGAAGATAGGTAGGTACTTCTAATTTGTAATGTAGATTTAATAACTAAATACACTATACACTATACCAAAGCAAGCGGTAGAAAAACTTGTAGAGTTATTAGAAAATATTTTTATTCTTACATTGATAAAACAATATCCATGTGTAAAAATTAGGAACTTTATGATTATAGGAGCACTAAGACGAGTGATTCCGTGCTTCGAAGAACACGTTAAATTGTCGATTCCGGTTGTTTTCAATTGGAGGCAGTTGTTAAGCCAAGTCGGTGGCTAACAGGGAGTAGGAGACCAACGCTTCCGTTTTGATATGCAAAAGTAACTACTTACCTACTTGATAGTGTTATGCAATTCTGTTCAAGAGAACGTCCCGTATCTTGTGACTTAAAAGATAATCTTTCAACTTATTTAAGTTTAAGTAACAGTCAAAGCACTCTGACGGTTATGGTCAAGTTAGGTCAGGATAAATACCTACGATGTTTTGCTTCAAACTGTAGTTTATATTTTAAGCATGCAGCACCATTTTGCTGCAGAGATCAGGTAGGCTTCATGTTATTTAGTACCGACACAACAGCTATTCGATATATTTTTATAACCCAAAAACAATGGCCCTCACTATAACCCATAACCAAAATTTTGTAGCCTTTTGTTCCACTTCGTAGTTTATAGCTTTGTTTTTTTTTTAAATAGTTTAAAAAAGCGCTAAGAACTCACTGCCATAAAAAAGTGAAAAGAAAAAAACAGGTTACAGAATTTCGAATTACGCTTATGGAATTGGTTGAATATTTTGTAGTTAAACGTAAGTATAGGTAATGAGCGTCGGTGGCTCAGCGGTTAAGACGAGGTCTCCCAATTTGGGAAGTCCCAGTTCGATTCCCAGGCATGCCATGTATTTACATTTAATGTAATTACTTATGTACATTTATCCGACTGCTCTTAAAACGGTGAAGGGAAACATCGTGAGCAAACCTGCAGGCCTGAGAAATAAAAATTAAATAACATGTGAAGTCCTCAATCCGCATTGGGCCAGCGTGGTGGACTGTCGTCCATACTCCCTCATATAGGAGGGAAGGGCTATATTCCTGTACTGGGATGTTTACGGGCTGAGATGGTGATAGGTAACCAGAGAATTAGTACGTTGAAGTGTCAATGGGCAGGGCACATCGCTCGAAGAACTGATGGGCGGTAGGCATCTCGAATGGAGACCATGCACCAGCAAGCGTAGCGTACGACACTCACTCGCTAGGTGCACGGACGACCTGATAATGGTCCTTCCAAACTTCGCTTTGATATGATGTAGTAAATCATCATCATCATCAGCCCGTAAACATCCTGGGCTGCAGGGATGTAGGCCTTCCCTCGTATATGAGGAAGTATGGACCATAGTCCACCACGCAACATTCATGACTCGGAAATAAATGTTCGTATTCATCACGCAAACATTTACCCCTCGCAGGATTCGAACCCGTTGTATTCGCTGTCAGGATCACTATCCACTACACCAATCGGTCGTATTGCTTTTTGACCGGACATCAATATTACAATATCTACTGTACGAGACAAGCACATACATAGATATAAGTAAGTACTTTAGTCACACATCAGCCGCGATCGGCTAAGCGACTCTCTGTAACCGTCTCATTTTAACTACCAATATAAGGTCTAACAAAATTAACCTGACAAACGGTGCAGAGTGTATGTACAGGATGTACCTATTACGAAAAAAATAAAACATTAAAGTTAACAGATTTTATTCAAAAAATCAAATTTAGAAATGAAAATTTTGTGAGTTGGACATTAATGGCCGCGCGCTCTAAGTACTTTGCCACAACACACAAACACGTGACGCGGTATCTTTGAAGACGCCGAAAGGCGACCACTCGCCGCTCGCCGCCGGCGCTTGCCCCGGCGCCGCCGCGACTTGGTGTGAATGGTTGCGTCCTGTGCCCCGCTACCCGCCAACCCCTTTGGCGTCTTCCATATCAATGAAACATTGCCTGTTTTTTCTCATTGATAAAACAAGGTACAATCGAAATGAAGTTAGTCTGTTAATGTGTATTTTCATTTGACCTTACATTTATTTTTTTTACTCGGAAACAAAATTTTTAAGGCTAGTGTTTTTAATGAATATATTATTTTATTGTCATGTACGTGCAATTACCAAAGTTTGTCGGGTTTATTTTATTAGACCCTATATACAGTCCTTCTAAATTATTTTATGTGGTTTAATTGCAAGACCAGTGCCTCCCACACCTACATACATACAAAGTTGTACTAATAGTGTCGAAATACCAATAGTGTTTACATTCAATGGTATCGATTCTATCGATAGTTTTGCCTTTCATCAATACGAGAGTTATCGCAAACTCATCATCGATACTATCGATATTCTTACACTCTCAAGATCAAGTATGGACAGTGAAACTATCGATTGTTATGCAACACTACTCCGCACCAATAGCTGACCATCAGTGCTCCGTTTATACTTTTACATATTCACGAAGCAAGATACAACGTCAAAGTAAAAAATCCTCTATTTTGTAGGTACCCGGGGTACACGTAAAATAGTTAAATTTTACATTATTAAGCTACTGCTTATTCAAAGACAATGTTCCCCTGAGAAGAACAAATAACTCGAGGGGTTGCTGTTTTTAAAACAGGTTTTTATATTACAAAAATGTTTTTATATTTCATTATTAATTGTGAAAAGCCTGGCATGCAAACTAGTTGATTATGTCCAGGGATGATTATCATCGAAATAGTTCAATATGTTTAACATGCTTTCTAATAAGTTTCTGTTTAAGAAAGACGCTTGGTCATATTAAAAAATAGGTTAATCACATTAGTTGCTGACTGAGACCACAGAACAACAATTATATTTTCCTTACATTGGGCAGACTTGGACAAGTTTCGAATTGCTTGCAGCTGACAGACGGATCTTGTCAAATATCACAGTACTAACTTAACTATGAGTAACTGTTGTGGCGTACACTTTGACTGAGACTTGGGAGATGAGCTGCAGTATGGCGGAACGGGTCGATGCCCCATCTACTTAGATAGCCTTCTCACCCTCCACATGGTTACTGTAGGGAGAGAAGGGATGAGGGATATTGTGCTTAATATTGGTAATACAATATTATCGACCATTTTATCGATATTTTCTACACTATGTATCGATCTATAAAAGCGTTATCTATCTATTTTTAAAGGCTGTATATGGTAAGAGTTAATAATTAACTAAAATTGTTAAAGACTCTAACAACAAATAATAAGCACTGTAATGTATATCCATGCCAACCCTTGTGAAGGAAAAAGATTAGTTGAAGTATAGTGTAAAAACTGTGGGACAACTGTGACGATATTATGATATTCTATAAAATATATCGATATTTTAGAAACGTCATTATCGATACCTAATATATCGATATTTTGGACAGTAATTACGATATTTCACCAATATCGATAAATATCGCACATCCCTCCTCGAGAGTTGACTAATTGGGAAAGAAAATGCTGCTCTTGATTGAATAGGTATCGGACTCTATCGGTAGGTAGGTATAGGACTCTGGTGGAAAATAAATAATGACATTACTGAAATATAGCTTTTAATCACTTTTAATAATAATGTCTGTATGTACATAGCGCTTAAAACTATATAAAACTGGATTTCTACAGTAAACATTGTAAAAATATCGTACATTGTACATTTTCGTGAAAAATAAAAACACGTAGCAAGATAGGCTTAAAATAATACAACAAAGTATATGTGAACACACAGTTCATTAGATAAAATTAAACATTTTTAAAAAAGTGGGGTAAACAAACCTTTGTTCGTGTTACGAAAAAAATGACATCATGACTCAACTTATTTGGTAGCATGAACATAGCTCAAAGTGAATTTTAAAAAGATTCTTTTCTCAAAAATGCTATGAAACCTTGCTTATACATCCCGAATCAGAAGACAAAAAGAAATCTCCAATATTGATTTAATTTTAAATTTAGAATCAACGCTAGGGATCATTATTATTGAATGGTTCGATAGTCGACATTAGTTTCGGTCTCGGAAAGTTTTCAAATTTCGAATTCATTGCCGTGAAAAATAATTCGAAATTTGAATATCAATTTGGCAGACCATTAGGGTTGCAGTCTCCATTAGTGATTTTAAATTTGGAATTAATAAAATTCGAGGAAGTGTGTTATGTGTGTGTATTATATATACTTATTTGAATTTGGAACTGTCTGTGACTGTCACAATTTTTAAATGACTAAAGAGATGAGTACTGTAAGGTTGTATGCGAATTGAAAAAATAAATGCATTAAAAAGGCGGGAATGTTTGCAAAATCAATACTGGTCTTGTTGTTGGTATTGTTTGCTTTATTTTTGAGAAAAGCCCTATAAGTTCCCACTCCGATGTTTATAAACGTTTCTAAATATTTCGCAACATTAGTACACTTCAGGGTACACGCAGCTTGATGTTGCAAAATGTTGCGCAATGTACGGAACGTTTACAAACGCCGGTGTGGAAGCACTTACATACATGTTTTGACCGACTCGAGCTTCAAACTCATACTCGGCCCAAATGGCTTAAGCCCGTATTCATAGTAAACTTTTGCTTATAAACAAAGTTGAATCAACATGTTGCTGCGCTGGTGTCAACAAGTTGCTGGCAACACTGCGTGTTGGAGTTGATCACTGCATGTTGAAATGTTCTCGCTCGACGAGAGAAAACATCAGCTACTACTGTTGATGTGTGTCGTGTTTGCAACCAGTTTAAAGCATGGCAGTAGTTTGGAGTAATGATAACATAATGCAGTTAATAGAACTCTTTATACGCTACATACAGAGAACAATAGAACACTTCCATCTCGGGCAACATTTTGACGCAAACTGTATAGACAAGAAATATCAATTTAAACAAAGTTTCCAGCAACTTTGCAGCAACTGTTGATCAATTGTTGTTCAACAGATGATTACCATTAATACAGCGCTTTAAGTCTCTGCAGTATTTAATTTTTCTTAACACGTTCTGCCGTGTTGTCATCAGTTTAGTGCATTATAACATGGAACTTAATCATTGTCTCATAATTGGATGAATTTTTTACCGTGGTAAGTAAAAAAATGGGCATATTATTTATTTTTCGAATAAAGCGTTAATCGTGTTGACGGTCGCGTTGCTAGCCTATTCCACATAATTACATCATTAAATTAAATAAAGATCTCTTGGAGAAAATTTCAGTTCCAAATAAGTTTCGCATGGTAGGAACCCTACGAATCCCGCCAGTGGCATATCAATCTTAGGCCGGCCGGCGCCAGCATTAATGATGTTTTTGAAAAAAAAAAAAAAAAAAAATACCGATGCCAATAACTAGTATTTGACTTACCTAATATGCCCTATTTTTTTTCCTCACGGTAAAAAAATCATCCGGTACAAGTAAAATCTGATCTACTATCGACATAAATCAAGATAAGTAAAATCATAAACTTTTTTTATACATAGTTGTTTGTAAATTAAGCTCTAAAAGAATATATAACATAATTGTTTGTTCATTCATACAAGTGAAGCTACAGTCGCGTTCAAAAGTGCAGTCACGCCTCACGCTCAACCGACATTTTTTTTTTGAAATTTATTTCCAAAGATAAATACCTACTTAATTACATATTTACATTTACTTCTTGTGCAGTAGAACATATGGTACTACCCTAAAAATTAACGGTATTCAAAAATACCTAAATAGTTCGAGCTGAGGGTATGACTGCTCTTTTAAAGTATTGTAAAATCGGATTCGCAAGTACCTTCGGCGTCATAGTTATTCATACAGGGCTGTTTTACGTGACTAAAGATAGTGTGACGTATAATTAACCTATACCAATCGCAAGTCTCTTAAATGACCCTCTTCTAGACTATTATTATTGAGAATTCGTCATGTGAAATAGCCCTGCATGATTATTTGGGCCAGTGTGGTGGACTATGGCCCATACTCCCTCACTATACGAGGGAAGGCCTATATCTCTGCAGTGGGATGTTTACGGGCTGATGATAATAATTAATTATGAACCCGACTGTAGTACATACAGTTCCAGTTAAAATTTTAGGATCTGTTTAGCACTTGCCCTCAATCACACGGTGTTAAGTAAAGGTGAGGTCGAAGGTGGAAGTACTGACCAAGAAACCCCATCTTATTTGGGCGACTGGCTATGACAACCGGAACACAACAATGCTATTAACATTGCTGTCTGCCAGCAGACTTAGGTAAGATGGTGGTAGTTGGCCAGGCGGAGATTTAAAACGTCCTAACACTACTAAAACATGTATCCCGCTGGGGATCGAACCCGCGACCTCCGATTCGTAAAAACTATGTTATTTAGATTGAGCCACGAAGGCAGTTAAAATGATTTGGATTTCATTGAATACCTTTGTAGTACAAAGGTACTACAAAAAAAAAATATTTTGTTATATATTCTTAAAAATCTGAAGCACTTTTGAATCCAATTGTACATAATATTTATTTGCATTTAAATAGATATGAACAGTCTCAACTTATTCACATGGACTAAATGCGATTCATCCATATTTTCTCCTCCTCAGGAAACGCTTTTGATCGCGGCCTCAAATCGGTGGCAGCGTTACCATGTGAATGGCTGTGAGCGTTCTCTGATGCCCGTGTGAATGGGCTAAAACACCCCGCTCTTCTCTCAGTATGTGTGAGGGGCTCTAACCCACCACGCGGTGAGTTTGTCAAATTATATAAGGGTGATCTATAATTGGATCTAGTGACTAATAACAGAAGGGTGATTCATAATTGGGACACATTGTCATGTTAAGTGCATTTACACAATGAAAAAAACTTACAAAAAATAAATAAGTCACATTTAAAAAAAGCACCAGCACAACTCAAAGTTCTTTACAACATTATTATAGTTATGGCAAGCAGTGACGCACTTAGTACAAATTACTCTCTTCAGATGTACCACACAGCAACCACACGTCGAGCAGCCGTAAAAAAAAATTGCGTTCGATCGCTAAAAACTTACCATTTAGCAAAAATATACTTCATTAACTTACAATAAGATCATGTGAGCTGATTTAACGAAATACCCGTCTGATTAATTTACCTTCGAGAATCATGAAGAAAGGACAATGGAGAATATTTTTGATTACATTGTTCTTTAACATTGTCATTATGAAAACAATTTAGGTGTTTTATATGTTTAGTAACTTAATGCCGTATTTCGATTTAAACTTAAATCACAGAAGGTAATAACAGCACTATAAAGAAATGTTAATGTTTGTGATGAACGCACCAATGCGACGTAAAATTTTCTGTAAACCTTTTGCACACTAATAAATTAGAGTTTAGAGCGGGATTTGCAGTATTTTTTCGTTGTTCTTATTTGTGACTAAAAGAGATAGCAGCTTTCTACCTTGTGGAGAGAGTAGGTAGGTAATTCGTCTGGCATTAAAATAACAAATAAAAGTGTCAGAGCTGCACACCAACATATCTTGCTCTTATACTCCACTTAGCTGGTAAATGTGACAGTGAAAAGCCTTCACTGGCCTGCAATGTGAAGAGAAATTTGACTACAGAGCTTCAACTGCTTGTCCATTAATGAAATGTTAAAAATATTAACTTAAAATAACATTTACATTTTAGTTAAAAATAAATTGATGTATCTATAGGAACTATAGGTAATTTCTTTAACAAAAGTAGTTTTAACGACAAAGATTTTTATGCGAAATAAGAATTTGTATTAACAAGATAACACTAGCAGACAGCACAAATAAAGTTATTGATAACTTAAAGGTAAAGTTAAATAATTTAGTGCAAGTCAATTTTAAGGTGTCATTAATTTTGTAACTGTTATCTACTAATTAATGTTCACAAGAAGTTAAAATATAGGATGATTGAGCCCCTTTCCCTATGATGATGATGATATGATAAAAAGACACAACCAGTGATCCATAGTAGCTCCTTAACGGCACGAAATAAAGACCTGTTGTTTCGTCATGCTTGGTGCAAATAAGAGAGATGTAAAGCTTCACTATTTGTGTCAAAATTGAGAGCCTAGGGTCATACTAACAAATAAACAAGAATATTTTTGAAGAATTTTTAATTTAAGTGAAATGGCCACCACCGTCACACGATTATACTATGTTATTCTAGAATGTCGTCTGCCTTATTGATTATACTAAAATATTGCAATTAGATTAAAAACTTCAACTATTATTTCAAAAGCTCCTCTATGGAAGTGCAGATAGTATTTTATATGTAATATATGATCTATGTATTTGTGACGTAACCGTATAACCAATATATCGTCAGTATATCTACAATTCTACAGAGGTCCCTTTGAAATATGTTGCACCTATCTTAGAGATTTAATATTTTTGCGATATTTTCAAAAATAAAATGGCGAACGACATATGAATTGTTGCACGTTAGGGGTGATTATAGCAATTGGGTAGTAGTTTCATATGGGTTTTAACATCTTGTGAACAATTAACATAGTTATTTAGTTAGGGGTACAAAAATAAAACCGAATTTAATAAAACAAGCCTTAAACAAGCTATTGACATAATCAATAGCTACAAAGCGATTACAATCAATATTCAGTCTTCACATATCGTTTATATAATCAAACCATTCTAGCAATTCTATGGAAATATTGGAATCAAATGGAAATGATAATGTTTAGGGGAATGTCAAATGAGAGAACTGTCAATTTAGAATAATCAGTCTTGGAAATTGATGCAGAACCGCCGTCACTGGCAAGCAAGTTCACAGACAGCAACCGTGTCGACTTAAATGAATAGTACCACAAATAAATATTAATTGAACATAGTGTGTACAATGTCTAACGTATAGTTTCATGACGAACTACAATTTACATGTGTTTCCTCCAAAGACGACACACCATGCACCGTGCATCAAGAAGGCGAGATCTTTTAAATATTTGATACTAGTTGACTTTAATCGCCAACTTGAAGCCCCAATAGAGTGTGCCTTGTGTTAACCTTATTTCCAGAATTGGATTAATTTAGGCTACTTACGTGAAACACATTGAAGTCTTAAATGAACTTTTACAAAATGGTCCATAATTACTTGTACGCAATAGGTAAAAAATCTAGCACGAACGTTATTTACACGAGCACCGCGAAACAAATTATTAAAATCTTTTCTTTTGTCTTTCACTTCACTTAAATTACTCACAGTTTTTTCTACACGTTCATTGGCACTTCGGTAGTACACTTCACAGTATCTAATTGTTCCATATGCTACACTTCCGTACCATCTTCACCCTCGTCTTCGAACAAGGGTTCTGTAGTGTTAACATCTGGGTTGGGCTTTTTCTTAGGCTTCGGTGGGGGTCTTGGTGGAATCTTACCACTTCGTCCTGATTGATTTAGAGACGTGTTACCATCGCTCTTCCGCGCGTCATCTTTTGACGGAGATCTCATTTCTTCGTTTTCACTCCTTGGGCGTCTTAAAGATCCAGTCTCAGGTTTACCTTTTCTACTTAGGGTGCTGCTGTCAGACATTTGAGATTGAAAATCTCTGGTATCTCCATTAAATAAAGCCTTTCTTGGCTCTGGCTGTGGTGTGGAAGTATTTTTTGCTGTCCAACTCATTCTATTTACAGGTTCTTGCGGTCCAGGAGTTGATAATTGAGAAGAGATGCTGTTCCTTTGATTTCCCATATATTGGGGAGAATGTGGTGGAAGTGGAGATGGAGCAGCCTCCTGTTCTTCAATCGGTGCGTAGAATATCTGATGAGAAACTGGATATGCAGGCGGTGTCGCTGGCAAAGGTCTGTTTCTCATTGGCGAAAATTGACTCTCCAATCCAGTTTTATTTAATGATAGCACTGAGCTTCCATTGGCCGTCGTTCGCAACCCAAGATTGTCATACAGCGGTTCTTGGGCCTCAGAGCTCGGTAGGATCTGGGTACTAGCTGTACTCGACCAACTTGGTACTCTCGGTCTTCTGGGTATGGTTACATATCCTTGCCGAGGTGTGACAACAGGCGGAGTTATCGGCGCTGTGAACGGAGACTGAGAACGAGAATAAGGAAGCGTTCTGAAAAGATTCTGATTTGTTGTCATACCGTAAATCGGAGAGTGAATTGGACTGATTGGATTCAACTGAGGTGGTAGTCTAGTTGTGTCGGGGACTGTAGAAGCGTTGCTCGCAGCTGGCGATATTTGAGCAGCTCTTGCTGGGAAAGATAGCAAGTCAGGAGGATACGTTCGCCCATCTGTCCGCCCGTACTCCACGTTCAGAGCATCTTGCGACCTCTTACTTTGATGCTCGTAGTCCAACGATCGTTTCTCGTCGTCATTATGAGCTGAAACGATAAACCGAATATATATTACTGACTACAATTTTCTTAATGGACTGATTAATGATACCTAGAGCACTAAATTTACATAACGATGTTTGTTTTATAATAATGGCATGAAATTTTCTTATCCCGAGCATTAATTTGTTTACGGCGGCAAACTTAACTCGATGAATTCAATTACAATTTTATCTTTGAATGAACACTAGGGCCTTCAACAATAACAATAGGTACTGTAGATTGTGATAATCGTCATTCATTCATGGACAACGGAGTTACTAAGTTACTATTTAAAGATTAAACAAACATGTCAGATCAACTGTTAGACGTAAGCCTCTGTCAAGATGCTATTAGCATCGCTTTCATGGGGGACTTAACACTAATTGTCACGCTCTGGATATGTGACTTGGCAATTGCAGATTAATAGGACCAATGACGTTGCTTATCAATGAAAGAGATCGGTATTCCGGTATTCGTTTACGACACAACACACAGGATACAGATATTAGCTAGACTTTCGCAAAGTTACATTTTCCTTCAGACTGCCACAGATTACGTATAGGTAACCGACATAAAGACATTTCAAATGGAATGAGCGTCAGTAGACACCTAGTGGAAGGGGCATTGCAGTTAGTCCTTGGATGAGTGACCACTCATGGCAACTCATACGAGTATTTACGTGCATCAGAGTATACGTTAATTATTCGGTGCCGGTTGTTTTCAATTAGAGTCTGTCATTAAGTCAAGTCGGTGCCCCTACAGAGGAGGCTTGAAAACTCTGACTCTCAGGTGACTACTATTTTGCCACAAAACCACCAATGACAAGGCCCACATGGCGAGTTATGGCCCGTACGAAGGTACACCTGTTATTAGAAATCAGGAGGTTGTGCCCCAAAAGTGAAGACATAACATTATTGATGTGAGATTAAAAAAAATTGTAAGTAGGCCTTGAATTAGGCGGGGGAATTGAACTACATTACATATAAAGGGTGTGGACGAGTTATGGGCTTCTCGAGCAGGTAGTGATGGACCAGCTTTTGTTCTGTGACTTTAGAAAATTCTCGAATGTTAAAGTCTTAAATAATGGACAAAATTTGAATAGGCAACACATTTTTTTGTGTATTTTTTAAATTCGTGGAACAAAAATTTGACTATCGACCACCTAAAGATCATATTCGTGCACACTGCACATGTCATACGCGGTATAGACCGCTAATACGAAGGAAAACGCATTAAAAAAAAAATATTGGCAGTGACAGTCGTCATTATCTCCATTTACGTATTTGTAGAGTAGAAAGAGTATTCGTAGAAACTTACCAAAAACGGAATCATTGTCCAGCAATGTTTTATTTAGCTCCGACATCTCTGTCGTACTTGTAATAGAAGGCGGCACATCGAACCTCCTCGGCGGTTTCGTTACTGGGTTCACAGCCGTAATCAGACTCTTCTCCATCTCCGGTATCACAGACCCCTCAATCAGAGCTTCACCATTTGACGTATCTGCTTTCTTCTTATCTGAACTCCTTCTTTTACAACAGCAGTAGCATAGTACCACTAAAATTATTAACAGTATCGCAGCTGTACATGACACTCCAATTAAAACTGGAAGCATATTGTTGTCCATTCCCGTGGGTATTACAATACCGGGTGCGTTATGTGTTACAGCAAGAACAATACCTCTTTCTTCAACTCCACCAGTATTTTTAGCAACACATAAGTATTCCCCATTATCTGTAGTTTCTGTGTCAACGATGGTTAAGTTTACCCACTTACTATACTCAACACTACTTTGGGTTATGTAGTATTTTAATTCTCCCTGATATTTGTACGCATCGTCAATAATTTGTGCGTTTAAAACCCAATTTACTTCTGGCATAGGGTTGCCGTTTACTTTACAGGACAGAGTGACATTTGAATCTGTGGTCCTTAGTGTGGTACTCGTAGTGGGGTAGATAATGCTAGGTTTGCAAGCGAAGTCACTAGTATCTAATTCCTTCCAAAGTTTGCCATTGACTTTAGCTGGTTCAGCACAAGATATTGGTGAAGTATAGAGATTTCTACTAATAACCCAGTTTCTAAACGGTTGTAGATAGCAGTCACATCTCCATGGGTTATCGTGGACATCTAAATTTGATAATGACGTCAAGGCACTCAACGCATCGATCTTCAAATGCTCTAATTTGTTACCATCGAGCCGTAAAATATTTAATTTTGGTACATTCATGAACGTTTTTAAACCTAACTGTACTATTCTATTGTTACTCAAGTCTACTTTCTGTAGGAATGGTAGATTGTTAAATAATCCATCCTCTAATTTCTCCAATTGATTATCGTTGAGTAAGATCCATCTAATTTTGGCCGTCTCTCTAAAAGTGTCGGGCTGTAACGATTGCAACGAGTTTTTCGATAAGTCCAATTCAATCATGATAGCGAGCCCGCTCAGGCCGTTCTTTTGTATCGTTAACAATTTGCATTCCTTCAATATTAGCTTCTTTAAGTTTATCAGTCTCACGTCTTCGAAGGCGCGCCTTGTTATTTCATATAAATTATTTCCTGTTAGGTCTAATATTTGTATTTCTGCGCTTAGAGTTTTCGGTATCTCTTGAAGGCTCGCATGTGAACAATCGGCCTGTTTGTTACCACTGGCCCAAACGCATTTGCACTCTTTTGGACAATTGGTTGTAAAATCAATGGCTGTGACCAATAGCGTTGTATATAAAAAGAGTAGTATTCGCAGCATTTTCCCCATTTCGGCTGATGCACTGCAGATCCTGCAACAAACAGAAAAAGTCACTTAGTAAGTTGTTTTTGGAGGCGATAAAGACCGTTAGAGCGGGTGGTTCGAAATAGAAAGCGTTGTAGCACGCACGGTAGTTTTAAGTGCCACATTAAGTAAGATACGGAATCGTTTTATGTACTTTAACAGTTGTAAAGTTAAACAAATACTGTTAACAGATGAAAGAAGCTTTATTAATAACATTTGAAGACTAAATGTGGAGTGATTTTTTACTTAGGTAAACATAGCTCTAAAAGGTAAACTCATAGACATTAAAAATAGTTTATTGAAGTTTAAACGATAATTTTGTTGGCACAAGTTGTAAAATTGTGAAAGACACAAAATTGTAGATAAAGTACGACGCACGTTAAAAAATATACTTGTTGTTCATGTCAGCCGTTTACACAAAGTCACTAAGTCATTTCAGGGCCAATGTTTACGTTTTTTACATCCTGTAGACATTCAAAATTCTAACTCTGTATGTTAATATACCTACAATAGATAGATATGTATTTAAATATTAGTCAAGAAAGCATTACAATTATATTACGTAAAAAATGTTATGGGTAGTTGATATGGAGAGTTGTGTTAATATTAAGTACTCCAGGCTCCACAGAATACCAGGGTCGTGGTTGCTCTCCAACCTGCTGCTTGAGTGGAGACCATTTTGGAGTAAGGGTATTGTAAACTTATGTATAAAGTACTCTTATAGCAGAAATTCAAATAAATACTAAAATCAAAATCAAAAATACATTTATTTCGTAGGATAAACGTCAACGTCACATTTTTTATCTTATTATTAAAGTTTTTGACATTATTGCTCATTCACAAAGCTGGTTCCCCAGAGAAGAACGAGCAAGAAACTCGAGGGTTGCTCTTTTAAATAAGTCTGGGTTATAATTATATTGTATTGTATAATTAGACTGAATATCGCCGAGCGGTCTATGTCCATGCTTGCTTATCATCCAGATAGTCAGAAATTTTATAGTAGCCTTTGGTAAATAATGTTTGTTTTATGATGGTTTTGAATTTATTTAAAGGTAAATTTTGAATGTCCACTGGAACCTTATTATAAAAGCGTATACATTGCCCCTTAAATGACTTTGTGATTTTGTGTAAACGGCTGACATGAACAGCAAGTTTATTTTTATATCTGGTATTAAAAATTATGTACTTTCTTTCTAACTCCTAAGCAAAAAACACTGTAACATTTCCATACCACTTGTTAATTGGTACCTGAGAAAGCATTAACAGTCCAACGACACTGCTTTTCACGACACTTTTTACCTTCGTAATTCGTGCACGTGTGCAGACGGCCTAATCTCTCGTTAGTCCTCCCAATGCGTGAGGGCCGCCATAATTACATTACATTCTACAAGTAAGGGCACGCATAAACTGAGAGCAATTTGGAAGTAAGTGCGTTCCACAGTGAGTGCTGCGCCTTATACGTTGTACTTGAGAATTGTGGTTCAAGTCATAAAAGGAGAGTTTGAGATGGGGTTGTTTGCACATAACGTAGTTTTTTAAATAAATAAATAACAGCGCCATCTAGTTCCACAGTAAGCAACTATAGGCTTGTGTTGTGGATACCAGATGGTTGATATAATACATAAATACATTTTTTTGTAAATAAATACTTGTTATAAATGAAAACATCCATAAATCGGGTACACATGTCCATATTCATCAAAAAAACATAACAAACGGGATTTGAACCCGCAACCTTTTGGTATAGTGGTCAGAGTTGCTAACCACTACAGCAAATGGGTCGCAATAAAACGGAGGTAGGATTCTGATCTAAACCTACCTAGTAGGGTGTGTAAGATGCAAATCTCGATTATAAATTCTGTTCAGTTGATAGTAGGATATTTTTAAATATCTACGTGATTTGCTACGATGTTATCAAGCAACATAGCATTATGTGTTTCGGGTGTTTGAGATAAGATAGTCAATCTCCCAAATAAGTTGGATGTACCAGGTGAGCCTGTTTTCACCATCGATCTCATGAAACTCACTCGTAACATAAAATGTGATGGATAAGCGTCAACCCGATGAGCATACAAAAGAATCATCAATTATTGTAGTCCGTTGGAAAAGGCTTTGATGAATGTAAAATTAAAAAGAAATGGCTTCGACACAATTTAGTTTTCATATGCGTTTATAAAGTCTGAAAACGCCAAAACCACAACTAGTTAAATGGCACACAAGATACCCTTCAATTTATCTTTTTCGAAAACTGCTCCTTAATTTTTTAGAAATATAATTCATAATTCATATATTTATTGCATTACACATGTCATAGTTACAATACATAGGTAAGTACTAACATACACATGTACCTTGTCAGGCATGGCAATATGGAGGAAAGGGATATTTATGTTAATAATGTCGTTTCAATTACCAATAGTTATAATTTTTATGAAGCTACATATGTATGTTGGAAGTTTAAAGAAAGTGCTCCAATTCCACAGTCAATCAACAATAAACAAAAAATAACAAATTAAAAAATACACCCTATCCTATTTCAACGAATATAATAAGATGTCAATAATAATATTAATAATGTCATGCATAAATCCATTTTAGAATGTCAATTAAATTAATTATATCATGCGTAGGTAACTTTCCTCTATGTGTCTATTTCTATGTATGCAATTTTATATTTAGTTAATTTGAGAATAGCACTGTCATTACCTTTGTCATATATCATTCATATTTATTATTACACCAGTTCGAAGTTTTTATCATTAACGAATTCATCTATGCTGTAATAAGATTTACCAATTAAGAAAGCCTTAAGCTTATGTTTAAAGATATTATCATTTTCTTCAATTTTATGAGAGTCTGGTATTTTATTATAGACTAGAATGCATCTATACAGTGGGCTATTCCTGAACATCTCCAATCTGGCTGTTGGAAGGACCAGTTTATTTTTCCGGCGGTCACTTTTAACATGTTCAAAGAAATCGATGTGTTGTCTGACAAACATGGCAGTCTCCAGTACATATATAGATGGTAGAGTTAGAATTCTCTCTTTTATAAAATGCGGTTTGCATGAGTCTCTAGGGCTTATATTATTTATAATTCGTAGACATTTTTTTTGTATGATAAAAAGGTCATTAGCGTCTGTACTATGCCCCCACAGCATCACTCCATAGCGCAGCCAAGCGTATGCGTACGCGTAATAAGCGGACAAGGCACATTCACGCTTAGTGTTTGCTTTAAGCACCGTCAAGGCATAAACAAATTGTGATAATTTTGATTTCAATTTTTCCACGTGGCTTTTAAAGTTTAAGTGCGTATCAAGTGTTATTCCCAGTAATGTAAAGTTATTTGTTTCGTCTATGTTCAGGGTGTTAGATATTAATGTTAGGTCAAGTTGCGGCTTTTGATATGCTTTAAATTGAATAATTTTAGTTTTTTTCTCATTTATTTCTAGAAATCCGGTGAAAAGACTTCTTTTTATGCATAACGGGTTGGTACTTGATTTCAATCACACCTGATGTCATTTGAAGATGAGGTCGAAGGTGGAAGCCTACTGACCCGGACACCCCAACACATTTGGGGGACTGGCTATCTTATCTCTGACAACTGGAACACAACAAGGCTATTAACATTGCTGCTTGGCGGCAGATTTAGATAAGATGGTGGTAGCTAGCCAGGCGGACATTTAAAATGCCCTACCACCAACCAAACCGAGTACTTAAACATGTACCCCGCTGGGGATCGAACTTGTGGAGTTTCAGAAGCCGCGTCTTTTGCAGACAATTCATTTCCTTATTAACATTCGAGACGTTTTGTTAATGTCTCTCTGTTCGCTTCAACTTATCCCATTATGGTAAGTGATCGAAATAAAACCGTGATTAAGGCGATTGATCTAAACAAACACATTTTCTGCATAAACGCAGAATTTTTTATGTTCTGCGGGTCCGCAGATTCCGCTAGTCGCTCATACACTGAAACAACGCCTAAAATACGACCGAGTAATGCTTTAAGCACCGTGAAACAGTGATCTCTTTCTAGCCTTCGTAATAATGTCGTAAGTGTCGTAACTCGCCTTCTAATGTCATCGGCACTTAGACAGAGACAGCTGATTCGTCTTGAGGGTTTAATTCAGGAATTACTGAATTACTGGTTCACTGAATGACTGGGAATAGAGCAGTCACTTCGCTGTCGTAAAATGCGATCGAGGAATTTATCCTGGTACAGGTATGGTTAGCAGGTGATTGCTTTCCATCAGGTGACCCGCATGCTCGTTTGCTGCCCTCTCATATAAAAAAAAAAAAAAAAAAAAAAAGGGTCTTGTAGTAAAAACTAGTATGTTCGGCAAGGAAAGGAGTGTCTCCAACTTTCAAATAGCAAATCGCCTTTAATATATTATTTTAGTTATATTATAGTTAGGCTATTTTTTGGCTGAACCGATTTTGATGAAAATCTTCCACGCGGACGAAGCGGCAGGCAGGCGAAGTTTTTTTATTTCGAAACTAGTTTACCTACTGATGCTATCTAGTCCACGATTTAACGATAAGATATGCAGTTAAATTATCTAGTTATAGTTTATAGGCTTACTTTATGTATTTTAAACTTTAATTTATGTAATAATTACCAACTATAAAAATACACCCGTAATGCTACTATTAGTTTGCATGGAAGAGATCGCTGTCAGTGATAAGGCCGCCTTTTTTTGTGAGATAATGATGTACGCTGTATTCTTCATGTAGCTTTTGTTAATTGTGCAATAAAGAGTATTTCATTGATTGATCGATTTAATAAATAAAATAATGTGTATTTCAAATACCAGCTTATTCATAATAAGTACTAATAAGTACTTTAAACCGCCTCCGTGGCTCAATATACAACATTAACAACATAGGGGCTTACGTATCGGAGGTCGCGAGTTTGACCCCAAGCGGGATACATATTTAGTATTCGGTTTAGTTGGTGGTAGGGCATTTAAATTGTCCGCCTGGCTAGCTACCACCATCTTATCTAAATCTGCCGCCGAGCAGCAATGTTAATTGCATTGTTGTATTCCGGTTGTCAGAGATAAGATACCCTGTCCCTTCTTGTTTATCCCTGTTAGGGCTTTGTTTATGAGATGTACAATTATTTACTTCCGTGACGCACCGTTGACTATCAATTCGCGGTGTGTCTTATAGATAGATCCAATAACTAAATATTTATAAATAAATCCGTTTATTGTAGAGGAGTAATAAAGAAGTTCCGACTTTTATAGGAAATCTTTGTTCTGTGAAATAGGGCAATTGATAGATTTATGGGGATGTAAAAAGTTTTTTTAGGAGGCGGCAGCAAAGATAGTCGGGAGTTAGTTGTTAATAGCACACCAAGTAAGATCTCTGGTAGATATTTTTTAGTGTGCAAGAGAGGGCAAGACGTTTCCAAAACAAAGGCTTTACCTTTTTGTCGCATTTGATCGTAGAAACATTAAACTTTTTACCGATGACAGAAATCTCCGGAACCCAAAAAATTTTATTGAAATTTAATCAAATCTAATTTATGATGTAACCGCCTGGCTCAATGTGAACAATATAGGTTGGGTTTACGAATCGAAGATCGCGGGCTCGATACCCAGCATATCGATCGATACATGTTTAGTATTTATAATAAGAGAACCCACTAGACAATGTTTTCTACTCTGTCTTCTATTAAACACAACATCTGACTATTAGTGTTTTAAAGCCGCTCATTTACAGGCTAACGATTTGGCTCACCGACTGTCTCTAACTGAAAACAGCTGGGACCGACTGTAACACTTGTATAAAAATGCCACTAGTCACCAATTGAAAGCTTCAGACTTTTCTTCACTAATAGCGAATACGACTGCGCCTAGAATGTAATATTATAGAAACCTGCCACAAAGTAAATACATTTGCATAATAGAACTAATAATATCCAGATTATCAATAAATTTAATATTACAATATATGTCTGTCTGTATATCCGATAACTACAACAATAGACCGACTGTTCAATGAGTCCTTGTAGAGGTTAGGTCTTATTATTAACCTCTGGGCGGTTATGTAGTTATGTTAGATTAGCATGGAAGTGCCTTTTCGAAGTGGAAGTACAAAATCTTCCTCTCAATAAATTTAAAGATACTGTAAAACAGAAACTTATTGAGAAAGCATATTATAAAATATCAGACTATTTAGATGATAATCATCCCTGGACATAATCAGATCGTTCGCATGCCAGGCTATTTCACAATTAATAATGAAATTTAAAAACCTGTTTGTAATATAAAAACCTTTATGTAAAATCAAAGCCTGATTTTAAAAGAGCAACCCTTCGAGTTTCTTGCTTGTTCTTCTCAGGGGAAAATTGCATTTTGAACAAGCAGTAGCTTAAAAAATTTAAAATTTACTATGTAAAATTGACTATTTTAAGTGTACTCTGTGTACCTACAAAATAAAGCATTTTTGACTTTGACTTTGACTTTGGAGTAATTACTTAAAATTTACGATAGATGGCGTTTATCGAATCTTCTTTTTTAATTTTGTCTATTACACGGAATATAATATGTTTTTTCTAATCTGTGAAGCATTGTGTCAAGTGACACAACATAACAGCCTCCGGCAACAAAGAAGGCAATTTTAAAAATTACTCAAAAAATTACTTTTTATGCGACTGTCCCAGAAAGGAGATAATGTTTTTCGGGTGTAAATTTTCCAAGTTATAGTTCTAAACGGCTGGAAAGATTTCAAAGCGCAAGGTGTCGTTCGATTCGTCGTGATTCCAGGAGAGTCACAGGATACATTTTATGGTAAAAAATATGCTGTCGGGTTTTTTGGTTTATAAATTATATATTGTTATTTTATTGTAATGATTGTGCTCTATAATAACAGCTATTGGTCAGTGCCATCTACAAGGTTAGTGGATAAGCTGACACTAACCCTACAAAGGGTTCTTAGGTGTTGTGAGTAGAGTACATTTTCATGGTTCAAAATTTTTATTCTGGAGAAAATTTTTTTTTGATAGACCGAGAAAAAGTGGAGCAAGTGCGTAAGTTTGTGTATTTGGGTTGAAAATGTGAGAAGGACATCGAAAGAAGAGTGAATACCGGAAATCAAATCAAGTAAATGGAGTACTGCACGCCTTTATGAGGAGCCAGAATGTGTCCAAAAAAGCTCGTCTGGCTGTTCATGGCGGGGTGGCTGGTTCCAACACTGAATTACGGGAGTGAACGCTGGGTATGGCACAAGAAGAATGAAAGTAGAATAAATGCAGTGGAAATGAGATCATTGAGAAGTATAAATGGGGTGACTTTGAAAGATAGAATCAGGAATAGTGTAATTAGGGAGTTAAGCAGTGTGAATGAAGATGTAGTGACAAAGATTGAAAAAGGTATGCTGAGATGGTTTGGATATGTGGAGAGGATGAATGAAAGAAGACTTACGAAAGAGATATACAAAGCGAATGGGGATGGTAGTGTCGGTAGGGGAAGACCACGGCGAACGTACCATGATGAAATCGGGGACGTCTTAAAGAAAGGCCAAGTCAAGAGTACCCTAAACCGACGAGCATGTATGAACAACCTTATGAGAGTGAAGGAAGGGGAAGAGGTGTGTCAGGATCGTAGCAAGTGGAAGTCTGTGGTCTCTGCCTACCCCTACGGGAAACAGGCGTGACATTATGTATGTATGTATTTATTTCTAAAACCTATCTGGAAAATCGCTCATGCAAGTACAAACATTCGAAGAAAAAGATTCGATTACAATTGCACTTGCACATGCACAAATACACGAAAATACTTTCCCAGATCTTACCAAGAGTAAATAAATAAAGCAGCCATATCCATGTTATTCCAATCAACTTTGATTGCCTCACAGTTAACTGCATGGGTTAAATGAATCAATTCTAACTTATTGGGCCAAGTTTCATTCTTGTTAACGCCTAACTGTTTTTAAACCCTTCCTGACAGGTTTTTTATTAATGAAGATAGTAAGATTGATTGAGGTATGTGTTTTATTACTGCATCTCTACATGAATAAAATATTGACCCATGATTGAGGAGTTACTTGAGTTTAAATATTTCTAATACTGTTTTAAAAACACAACAGTATCTCAAGTGGCAACTTAAGTCGATCTCAGTCTTGAGATCTTTTGTCAATACAAGCCATAGTATGGATACGGCCCAAATTTCCTAATATAACCTCCTAAATACCTAGCTTAAATTTTTAAGGTTTGCATTAGGTTGGATAGCTTTTTGTTATCTCAAAAAAAAGTACGGAACACTTATTGGTAGAAACTCGCACTTGGCTCGCACACGCTCAGAATCGTTCACACGACATCCCTGCGCGTACGCATTATCGCCGCATTGACTATCAGATGGCCACTTGTATGACATAAATTCACCAATCTGCACTGGTTCCCTATGGTGCATGATGGCCCACCGATTTTATGGAGAGAGGGTCTCGGTATAACGAGGCTGTATATCAGTAGTGTAAGATAAGGGTGTTGATGTATTCTTGCATCATTTGGAAGTTCCATTGAAAAAAAGCGTTGTAGTGAACGGCGACATAAGACCGTTGGACATATTAGCCACCCCTATGTTCAGATTGAGCAAAGTTGACACTGTATACGCTTTTATAACCTTGTACCTGAGAATATCATTAATCTAAATGAAAAACTATTTAAAAACCATGTCAAAACAACATTAACAAAAAAGGTTATTACAAAATTAGTGACTACCTGAATGACAAAAACGCTTGGTATACTTCGCCCAGCTCCCAAAAATTATAAAATTGTATTAGTTGTATACTTATATATATAAAAAAAAGAAAAGAAAAGAAAATGATCCTCTGGGTTTCTTCCGCCGCTTCTTTTCCCACAGATGATTTCCCTTTCCGAAGCGGTGGTAGCTTGGACATACTGACTCACCGAAAAATGCTTAGCCCTATTTTTATTTCCAATAGATTTACATTGACATTCAACAAATGATATCAAGTATCTTACGTTGAAATAAATGCTTGAAGTTTGAAGTTTTGAAGTTTGAAGTTCCGATACTCTGTTGGTACATTGCTTGTGTGATGATAAACCATACAGCGACAGAATACTTTTTCGACGATCGACTAGCGTTCGCCGAAGAAGTAAACAGACGGCCTTTCGAACAACAGTTCTTCGCATGTTTGTATTTCGAAGTTCAGTGACGGACGCTACCGATGTCAAATTGTGATAATAATTCTATAGCTATTAAATTATTCACACTTTTCATCGCAGTCAGACATTTATATTGAAAATTTCATTCGCTTGTACACAATTCTTGACTTTTGCTGCAAAATATTCTACCTGTATTACACATCAAAATTCGAAATAATACAAATAGCAGGATTTATAAATAAAAGCGCCACGTCACTCCCGCCACCCGCCGCCAGACTTCCCGCCAAAAAGTCGCATACAACCTTAACAGTGCTCACCTTTTTAGTCGTTTTAAAATTGTCACAGACATGGACAGTTCTAAATTTAAATAATATGCTATGTACTCGGAACACAGGCACAGATCTGTATTCTGAGGCTATGTAATCGAATTTCATGCTTACTACGAATTCTTTTGATTCCAAATTCAAAATCATTCATTTGCAGGACTGGAAATAAGTTTGTCACTTTTGCACTCGCATTATGAGTGTGAAAGAGATACACATGCCAATGTCTATTCTATGGATAGTGAAATGCTCTGATTCGGATGTATGCCAATGTCTATTTCACATGAAATGTCGAGCGCGAAGAATCAGTCTCTAGACCAGTTCCCATTTCTTTTTTGCCACGGAATCCTTAACCCTTTTTGGCGGATCCCCAATTTGAAAATAACATGAGTGATTGTACCTGTAGATTCAATATTTCCATTTTTGACATGATAATAAAAATAATTTGTACCGTAACTGCATATTTAATATTATCCATGAATTTTTCATATACGAGTTTTTCATATAATAATAGCACTAAAATTAGGCTTAATGTCTGACAATTCAAAGCGAATATCTGGAGCTGAATCCAGTCTGTTAGTTTCGTTATAAGAAGCGATTATGTTATGATGACCCTTTTAATTTTCGAATTGAACACGGATCCCCTGTGACCCTTCCATGGAACACCATGGTACCGTGAATCACTATTTGGGAATCGCTGCTGGATGCTTAACTTTCTGTGTTCTAGTTGGAATAAGGCATCATAATCTAACGGAGCCACCTCCGTTGATATCAAGCTTCCTTTTTTCTTCGCTCGTCTCCTTACAATTTCTTTTTTGTGTCATCATTTCAAATGGATTTTAATTCAAATTCTGACCATTGTTTTCTGAGTTCTGATCCATTCGTCAGTCGATTCACAGCAGTGCAGTGTTTTCACCAAGTTCCAGTTTTTTATGGATTCCTCCTAAACCCTTATGGGTATGTACTTTTCTAGTACCATAATCCACCTTTCATCCACGTATCATCACCAGCTTCATTTGAACAATAGCGAATATTTTGTAAAAATAGTGTATTTCCTGTTTTATGTTTTTATTGAGTACTATTAAATTGCGATTCATAACCAATAAAAAAACGTTAAGTGGTCTCGGCGTAATTATTAACCTATAACCAATATTAATTATTAACCTTTACGATTCGGAGGTCGCGGGTTCGATCCCCAGCGGGGTACATGTTTAAGTGCTCGGTTTGGTTGGTGGTAGGGCATTTTAAATGTCCGCCTGGCTAGCTACCACCATCTTATCTAAATCTGCCGCCAAGCAGCAATGTTAATAGCATTGTTGTGTTCCGGTTGTCAGAGATAAGATAGCCAGTCCTCCAAATGTGTTGGGGTTTCCGGGTCAGTACGCTTCCACCTTCGACCTCATCTTCACTTAACATCAGGTGAGATTGAGGTCGAGTACCAACCCGTTGCGCATAAAAAAAAAGACCCACAAATTCCTCAAATACACATCACCATCATCGTGACGATATTGCCGGTGTGAAGAAAGCCGGTAGCGCGACTCTATCACATTATTTTTAGAAAATAAACCTTATTGTTTACGTATAATTAATTAACAAACCAATGAAAAGAAAGCCAGGCGATAACAACAGTTACATAAACGAGATTGCGAGGAATAGCAGTTAGCACAGTACTAATTTTAACCAAGCAATAGTTAATGATAGTGAGCAGAATCCGTTAGAGCTCACAATAATGTTTAACACTACATCTGTTAATTCATGAATCATAGGGAATGTACCAATAAACTGTATTGCAAGAGGTTACGTAAGATTACAAGTACTGCCTCTACTGGGGACCAATCGCGCTAAGTTTGAACGGTAACACCAAAGTTAAACACTAACCAAAAACGTTACGTTAAGCACATTTAGTATCGCGCTAATTATTCGAACGGTAATTATGGGTAAGAGTAAAATTTACAACAAACATTTTTTTCTATCACTGACAGGTAATATATCCTCCATAGGAGTCGTGGAGAGCGCGACGCGAGAGCGCAGCGACCGGGGGGGTGTCGTCGCATCGTGCCCTGCCGCGCTTCATACCGTTCGCTGCTCGCGGTGTGAGGCACGACAGCGCCCCCTACGGAGGGTGCGCCTCCCGGAATGGGCCGCCTATGCGTTCCCAGGTCCTCCCTACTGCCGAAGAAGGTCGCCGCGGGGTTTTAGTGGGTATCCCTCCCGTCAGGAGTCCCACATAACCGTCTCGCAGTCCCCCAGACGAGCGGTACGCGAAAAAGGCAATCTTATCACGGCCTTTAAGATTATAGGTAATTAAAAATCTATCCTTACTTATTAGAAATGTAAACAATCATTACTCGGGTACACTGTGTACCGTACACATGTCCATATTCATCAAACATTGTCCCTAGCGAAATTCACACCTAACTACACCAAACAGGGCATCAATGAATTACAGTTATCGCAACTGTTTAGTCACAAAGTTACTCCGAACTGTTAAAGAGGATGCTTTAATGATGATAAATATAGGCTAATTGTCCGTGTTTCCGATCTATTAACACAGTAAACTGACTAAACAAAGATATTATCATTAACCGTAATACAAACACTTTATTAATGCTTCTAAATAAAATGTTAAGTATGTCATCGCCAGCGACAAATTAGCATCAGTTTTATAATGTAGATGGTGGTATGATTATCGTAATACAAGAATACAAGAAGTTTGCTACAAGAACTGAAGCTGGTGACGCCGTTATCACCGGAAGAGGCGCGGAGACAATCAATCAATCAAGTTTACTTTATTGCACAAAATTCTACAATGCACTTCATAAATATACCTATAAATTTAGCTTTGACGACCTGTTTGGTGTAGTGGTTAGAAACTCTGACCACTATACCAACAGGTCGCGGGTTCGAATCCCGCTAGGGGCATATGTTTGTGTGATGAATACGGACATTGTGGACCCGAGTTATGGATGTTTTCATTTATAATAAGTATTTATTTACGAAAAAAATGTATTTTATGTAGTATATCAACCATCTGGTATCCACAACACAAGTCTATAGTTGCTTACTGTGGAACTAGATGGCGCTGTGTATATGTCTAAGAATATTTATTTATAGCTTCAAAAAAAAATATTGTACAACCAGGCGGTCTTATCGCTATTAAGCGATATCTACCAGACCACCTTTGGGTAGAGAAAAAAGTAGAACGGGATAAAAAATGACAAAATAATTGCTACCAACTCAATGGAGATAGGCCTTCACTTAGTACAAGAAGCATCCAGAAGCGTGAGTGAATTTGATTACCTGTTATTACGGACGCTTGGAAGCATCATCAGTGCTTCGTTATTTACTAAGCTTTTGAATATTGAGTTTGACCAAGAGAGATTGTAGACTAGTCTGGATGAATTACACTGGTTTGGATGGCGGCGTGAGAACCGCATGAAAGGGAAACTTCTTTTCCTACTTATACGCCCTATTTCTTCCTTTAATTAGCCTGGAGTCCAACGTAGCAATAGAGTCACGTAGGACACCGTCTACCTTCAGTAGGCGCCGTGTGGAATACCACTGTTGATCATAGCAAAAAGTATCCTAGCATATCCTATAAAGGAGATACAGTAGAAGGAGTGTGGAGGCGGGATTGATTTGGATGGCGTGAGGGACATGCACTACGTTTACCCTTCACTAGGTAGCATCGTAGGTTCAATGATCACTGATGATACTATCTTAGTTCTCGAGTACCCCGGAGTCCTGTATAAATAACGATTACGCCGACTGTACCGCCTTTTCACGATTGCTGCCAGAACATACAATCAGTGATCTACTGATATCATGCTATTGAAGATGATATGAGATTTTATTGGGTCATGAATTCATGATACAATATTTAATAATACAAGGTTGTAGTATTTATCAGCGTGGAAAATCCACTATTGGCTAGCTACCGTACCTACTTTATTTCTTTAAGATACACACAAAAGGATTTTCAGCGTTGCCAACATAACATTGGATTCGCTAATTTTCTCCTCGATCGCTTCCATACAAAACTTTTTGGGCGTAAGTTACAAGAAAACGCGTCTATTGATTAAATGATTTGTAAGAAAGGTGGCTTTTATTAGATTTTTATTATTGTAGTAACACTTTTTACTACCTTGTTCTGTCTTGTTTATGGCCGATCCGAATTGAAGCTTCATCGGCATCTCGGGTCAAATTCTTTTCTGTTTGTTGCGTTTTTACCCTATATGTACATTATAATACAATATTGCAAATATTCGTGATGATTCGGAATCGCATGAGCTAAGTTACAAAATTTGAAACCCTCTTCTCCTACACCATTTTAGAGCCTAGTATACCTATGACCTAGAAACAATAATTTCACGCACAAGCTTTGGGTTTATGGGCAACGTATTGAAGACGCGTTTTTTGGCCCTTCTTTTTAGCAAGTCGATGGTAAACACATCAATTTCTTGAGGACCAGAATACGGCCACGCGTTCGGCATAGAAGTTGTTGCACTGAATCTAACCTTCTTTCAGTGTGATCTCCGGTTATTCTTCATTTTGGTCCTCTTGCATCAGCGTCTCTCAGTTCATCATAAATCATCAGTTTCTTACAGTTTGTTGTAAACATAAAAATTAATGCTATACCTTGCATTCACTTCGTCGTTTTGAAGGTTAATGTTCCCCGAATGTCATAGATAAGCTTCTTAGAATTTCCTGGCCATATCATCACTTTTCACCAGGTGAGATTGTTGTGTGTTTTCTGCAGACTAGAATAGGACCAAGCAGTCTCGTTTCCTGGGCGTCGTGAAAATCGACTAAGAAATAGTGCTTCGTGAGCATAACAGTATAGGTATATTAGACCACTGATGGGCAGATGCGTAATTAGTGTTTGACCTCTAAAAAAATTTGCAATCGCCAGCCGGCCTGCTCAGCGTAGCGACTATAGCTAAATTCAATCCTCAGATGGAAAGCGATGACTCGCTCTGTAAGAGAGGTTAATGTGAGATTGTGGTCAAATGCCCATCATAAAAATGATTTCCAAATCGATAACTAGTTTTCTAACTTGGGCCACAACAGCAGACCCCTATCCCGATCCGTTCACGTCGGACCTCCGGTATGGGCCCATTGTCTGGCAGACAACCTTGAAGCTGGAACTTCTCAAAGGTTTATTATCGTTTAAATGCAGCTTTACGATGTTCAGACTTAATTCTTATTTTTTAAAACTTTTTAGTTGGAGTTGTACGAATTGGCTTGTATTGTTATATTGGCTACGAGTAAGCAATTCATAATGAAGAAATCGCTAGAATAATAGTCATCGATGGAACTTAACGTATTAGTAAATTGAAGTGTCAGTGGGCAGATTGCATAGCTAAAAGAATCCAACATTGGGGAAGAAAGGTTTTACGTTCTGCAGGTAGGAGCCAACATTTCTCATTTTTTAAGGAAGCATATGTTATTATGATCGCTGTTTCTTAGTTCTAACCCAAAGGTCTACGTCTAATGGTCACCATGGACCCTATAGTCTTATTTCATTTCACAATAGCCATAGGAAGATGGTTTCCCTACGTCAACTGCTGAGGAAACGCCTCCGTTCATCACGCTGGCCCCGTGCGGAATTATGCTCCAGTGACAATTTTTTTTAACGATTGTCTTGACCCCTGAACCCCCAAATATAATTGGAGGATTAGCAATAGAATTAGAAATAGTAAAAATATAATAATGCAGTCAAGGTAGACTTAGATAAGATGGTAGTAACCTTACGTTTTCGCATTGATCGGGTTATGAAGTCGTTTGCAAAAATTTACGGCATGAATGGTAAATTTTCTGATTTTGTGAAATTTGCCACTCTTGACTTAATGTATCCTCTGAAGCAGTGAAACACTCGTACGCTAATACCATTAATTAGTGATCACCCATCCCATCAAAAAACAGTGAACGAGGACCTTTAGTTGAATTTGTAAGTCACACCAAGTCACCATGCGCTGCAGATTATCTCTAATATTTCGCTTCCAGCAACTTTGAGATGGCACTGGATCCGATAATGACCATGCGGATATTGAACGCTCATCAATGCGCCAAGTTTGGACTGCTTGTAATTTAGCTAGATTAAATTGGAAGAGTTTGAAGCTTACCCTAATCATGATAACTTACGTAGAAGCCTAACCTGCCAAGAAGCGCCTTGACTCACAATACGTAGAACGGGCATTTTTTATGAGTAAGCATTAAGACCACAATAACAATTAATGAAAAGTGAAGCAGTTTAATTTAATTTTTAATTTGGTTTGGTACACGCTAAGATCATAGTTTTGTAGGGTCGCGTTTTGTAATTAGAGGAAAAAAGATCTTTAATAAGGTAATAAGCTTATTAGATAATCCTCTTAAGGCCGTCAGTGAAGCGAGGTTGTAGGTACCCCGAGTCCTGTGACGTCAGTATTATACAGTAGCAGCTACTTTAAGATGAATCAGCAACTTACCACCGCCAACAATGACTCCGACACTAGAGCCCTTTACCGGCAAAATCGGCAAGTGTGACAGTTTTTTAAATTTAGTTAATAGTGTTCGCCGATATTGCTGTTGACTATGCGGGGCCTGTAGAAACGGCCTATGTCTTAAATAGAGTTATTTTGATATGTTTCTCAAAGGATTGTATACATTAGCGATTATTTAATTAATTAAAATTAAACCCCTTCTTGCCGGAAGCAGTAATATTTAATTAAGCCCCGTTAAACCTTAAAATAACGAAAACCCTTGTAACGTCTAACAATATTTTCTCAGAAGCGGTAAAATCTTGTGTGTCTATATTTTAACAGGGAAATCCTTCACTGAATCACTAGAGGTGTGGCGCAAGAGTGAAGCTAATAGCGTTTAGAATGAGGATCACACCTGAAGCGCTATTGTGTACTGTGGTGAGCTACATATGACGCCCTGCTCGCGCCTAGCGTGTAATGTTAACGTCGTCGAGTGGAGTGCCGCTCATATCGCATAATTTCTATCGCACCTATTAAATTTACTACCAAAATAGGTCATTAGCTGGTTTACGTATTGTAAATACCTCTACTAAATGAAATTAAATTTTCAGTATAGTGATATACAGAGCGTTTATTAGGACGAGCTGCCTCTGGGTACTAGGCGATCATAACTTAGCAAGACTCGTCTGCGTAACTCATGATCAACAACAGTAATTATATTCTGTATGACTCCAACTGAACATAGATTCTGAGCTCTAACGCTATCTTATACACCAGATTATAAAAGGTATCCTGTAGCAGACGATTCACTGTGGCGCTATATATGATGCCTTTGGGTTAACGAAATAGTACTCCGAGTACCAGGCAGTCATAACATATGTATTAACAGTGAGATTCTTATTTCTACTTCAAGGAGATTGTCTGAAGAGTTATTCGTCTTACCTTTTCTCTATTTTCTCTCCTATCCAGGCTCTTTAAGAAGTGCACTGTCGCTTATCTCTTGTATTTGTGCTGCACAGCATTGTAACCCCCAGAGCAACTTATTTCCAATCTGGGCTGATAAGAACAAATCTCTTGAGTGTGTTACTTATAGTGGAAATACTCCAACGTAATACCAAATACTATTACATGGCGTAAATCTGCTTAATGATCCCACCTTTTAGGGTTTGGGCACGAGTGTTTCTATAAGCAAGTATAATAGTATAAGTACACGTTATCTGGGTTTACATGTATAATTATGGCCGACAACTGGTTTCCGTCGGGCTCCAGTTCTAGTAAAAGGGTTAAGTCGCTTAAGGCTCGCCTCTGTGATGGAGTCTCCATATAAAGGTATTTCGTTTTCATTTGTACATGAAATTTTGTATGAACACTTCAACAGTGCTCTTTGGTTTGGTTTGATTCAAGCAGTCTTTTCCATTGGGCCGGTATAGTGGATTCATATTCTCTCCAGCGAATGTAAGGCTTTTGGTGTGAAGCAATTTGTAACAAGTGGGTTCCGTTGTGTCTGCCTACCCATAGATAAATAAAGGAAGAATTTATTTAAAAATTATCTTCTATTTCCAATTTGCTAACATTTTGTATTCTGTTCTTAGTTTTGATTTACCTGGATTTAAATTACTGTGTTCTTACTTTTTAACTTGAAATATAAGTTATACATTAATTGTAGATACTTATATAATAACTTTTAACTATTTTAGAGCTGGCGTCGCGTCTGGTCGAATTATCGAATGATCAGAGGACTGGCAATTACCTGCGCCAGCTCATAAGTCTGGCTGGCCATAGAACGTGGCAACGCCCCGCTAGCTTTCTGGGCACCTTTGGCGTGAACATATATTCCAGGACCCTTCTTTTTTAGTATGTTTTTGTTAATATCTCCTATGATTGTAAAATAATACAGAAATATATTCATTTGTACATTGTTATTTTTTTTAATCATAGAAGTCATAGTTCATTGGTATTTTAAAAATAATATTATAATAATAATAGAAAGAAAGAAAGAAAGAAAGAAAAATTTATTTATATATGTGTATTATAATATGTAAGTGGGTCTAACGATATTGAAGTATGTAAGCACATACTTACCTTAATAAAAGGAAACCAAACCTTTCCTTCAGGTACAGAAGAGCAATATTTCTGATTCAGACAGTTTCATGACAAGGGTCGGTTCTAGTGTTACAGGATATTTTATATTGTATAACACTAATATAACTATGTATATTTAGTTAAACATGGTAGATTATGGACATAAGTGTCAAAGACGAAATTACGATTGTAAATCTGCACGCACACACGCTTTTGATACTTTATCAGACTCAGCCGTAGTGCCACGTAAAAATTTTATACTTTTGATACCTACTTTAACAGGCTCTGCCGTATGGCCACGTAAAAATTTTAAACTTTTGATACTTTACCAGGCTTATCCGTAGTGCCACGTAAGAATTAGATACTGCCACGTAGAAAATTTTGCGATCGATCGTTAATAAATTGCCTTTTATCTCGCTTGCGCTTGCGTTGGATCGCTAAATTTGGTACCACATCAGCGCT
The DNA here is from genome assembly GCA_949316235.1 of Oegoconia quadripuncta. Classification (NCBI taxonomy): domain Eukaryota; kingdom Metazoa; phylum Arthropoda; class Insecta; order Lepidoptera; family Autostichidae; genus Oegoconia; species Oegoconia quadripuncta. Next base: position 2,911,601 of record OX438758.1, read on the forward strand.
CTAGAAGGGGATAAGGGGATAAACGTCTAATGACAGATGTATGCGATTTACTATAATTTACTTCTGGGGCGCTTACGTGGTAACTACATTTATCTATCAAACTCGAATAAAAAATAAATAAAATAAAAAATTGTTTATTTTCTCACCACAAATGACGCATTACAAAGTGATTTTAGGACTAGGTAATACATAGAACACATTTGTGGGAAGACTGGTGCCTGGAAAGGAAGAACCAGAATTACAGGTCACCAGAGGTCGAACATAGCGAGGTAAACGACAAATTATTAGCGATAACGTAAACATGGTGCGGCGACAGGTCATGCTTATACTACTGTCACCTCTGAGATGGTTCGACCACTTGGTCTTACCACCTAGCTTGGTACTTGACGACTAGCCCTCAATTCTATAAAATGACACACCAAAAAACGCTTATGTGACGATTCCATGGTTGAGGTCTCACCTCAACCTTGAACACTGTCGTAAGGTCAGTTAAGCCGTTTAGAATATATTTAGCTAACACAATTGGTTTTGGTTTATCTGCATGATATAATTGCTTGGTTTTTTTCTAATGTTCAGTGTATAGTTATTTTATATTACAAATCTCATTTTAGACTCTCTATTGAACTAGCAAAACCACTTTGCCCAAAAAGCGTAACCATGGCTGCAAATAAATAAAAAAGCTACCAATTCCTCATATGCTTCTCACATCCGCTCGGTTCTGCGTGACTTTCGCCAAAAGCGGCCGTGAATAGGGTTGTCAAATTTAAACCAATAACAAATCTATTAATTGTATAGTCGTACCAATGTGAAAATTAGGGTAAACGGTTACTGTCTTACTTCAAACTGTCAACGTCAGAAATAAACATAGTTTCGGGTTGTTACTTTAAAGGTATAATCAAAAAATAAAAACAAAAAGGAAACAAAAAAGTTTATTTTTCAAACCAGATTTTTTACCAGATTGAAACCACTTTTACATGTCTTAGCTTACTTAAAGCTGGTACAGGTGACTGCTAAAGGTATACCATCATGTTTCCTAGTGAACTGGATGTATTGCATTAAATATGTCTTGTATAGAAAACCAAGAACCATGTTTCAGTAGTAGGTACAATGTGGAGCATGAACAACTGTCTAGTATCGGCATATAGTTGAGCTGTAGGGTATCGGAAAGGCTTTTTGGATAAGACTTTAAGAACCGCCCTTTGTGCCCTTTCCAGCTTAAGAAGAATAGCATTAGCTGCGCCACCCCAAGCCGATATACAGTAAGAAATCATAGACTCACATAGGGCGAAGTAAACCATTTTAAGTGTGTCGATATCGGCCACATTTCTAAAGTTTTTGAAAACGAAAATTTGCTTTTGTATTCGGGCTATAAGTGTCTCAATATGCCAATTCAAATTCTGATCAATAAGTACACCAAGATATTTAGTATATGTGACTCTGTTGATAGATGGACATGAGCAAGTGGTCGTGGGGTTCAAGCACGGATTGGGCTTTGACATTCAGGGCAGTTGACGGTGGTTGGTTCTTATTGACGTAACAGATTTAGTGTTCTGGGGTATACTTTTAGCTACATGATTTATGGGGTATATTTATAGCCTTTATAAGCCGTATATTTCGCAACTACCCTTACTGGAATAAAAATAATATTCATATCAATTATTAAATTTTATTAGTAGTGTCAACCCTATGATTGAAGGTTATTTTAGCGTCGCATGTTTTGCTTTTCGTGCATACTCCGCAGTGTGACTCCATATGTGCGGCTGACGTGTTGCCGTACAGTTAATTTTGACCATTGAGTCGTATCTGAACTGATTTCAGAATGAGATAGTCTGCAACCAGGGAGGAAAATTAGTTCAGTGCAAGTACATAGATAGATAGATAAAAAGTTTATTGCATAAACTGGCACATATACAAGAGAGAAACATAAATACTATATTAACAAACAAGACATTCATGAAAACAACAAGAAACATACAATTTAACAAATACAAACAGATGTAAAGAAATATATCATAACAATAAAAATTTTCCCAATACCTTCAAGAGCTGCCGATTCATTTGTGGGCATGTGTGCAACAGTCATGTAACAAGGTCATAGCTCAGTGCATTAAAAATGCTCAATGAAGAGCAAGCACTGATTTTCAGCTATCACCCAGTGTTTACCCAAGTACGTTTGTGATGTTTGGCCAATGTTGGTTAAAACCACAGAAAACTTACACATGTTTGAAGAAGCTATATTATAATATTTGATTTATTAATCAACATTATAATATAGCTTCTATACATAAACATACCTACATAAAGTCACTCCAGTGTTTCTTGCTTATTCTTCTCAGGGGAAAATTGCCTTTTGAACAAGCAGTAGCTTTAAAAATGTAAAATCTGACTATTTTAAGTGTACCCTGTGTACCTACAAAATATAGCATTTTTTGATTTTTTGATTTCACGCCTGTAGGTAGAGACCACAGACTTCCACTTGCTACTATCCTACGTTACATACCTAATAATATAGCATATACTTAAGTGCCTACTTGAATGAGGTAAAGGGGTTGCAACTTGGCGCCTCAGGCCATTTAGGGGAGCGAACAACGCCTACATCGGCCTCATCCTGTCGTTACCAAGGTTCCCAGGGCGAAATATATAGTGAAGGTCACATTAAGTATGTACTGTGACGTCCTGACAGACACGATTGAACTCTTCTTACAATTTCCTTATAGCGTGGTTTTCGGCAGGTAAAAAGAACTATATCTTTCCGCTCTTCCCGCTGAGTGTTGTAAACTACGTCTATAGATTTATACCTACGTTTTGACGGCGAAGGACTCGTCCGCAGCAGGGCTACTACAACTTAGCGCGACTCGAGTGACACAGAGTCGCGTGCAACATATCCTACATCTCTCAAAGCCGATTGGCGGTCAAGTTGACAGCTGTCAAGCGACGGCCAATCAGCTGCAAGAGACTGAGACTATGTCGCGCGCAACTCTTTCTCACTCGAATCGCTCTTAGGCCCGTATTAATAAACCATTCTCAAGATAAAGAACAGTCTTGTGACCGGTCTCAAGTAAACGTGTTGATTAATAAACCTAACTTGAGACTTGAAAAGCATGTGCACACTCAAGCAGTACTCAATTGAGAGGTGCGCGTATTAACAAACGAAACTCAAGACTATCATTCATTCGCCGGTGAGGCGAATACTTGAGAAGTGATCTCAACTGAGTAGACCTCAAGATTGGTTTATAAATTAGCACGGAGCTTGAGATAGCGTCAACTTCTTAAGACGTATCTCAGGTGATACAGCCTGAAGACTTGTATTGAGATTGGTTTATTAATACGGGCCTAAGTTGTAGTAGCCTTGCTGCCACGAGTAAATTTCATGTACATGCCCATTGTATGCTGAATAAATGTTTTTCTTTCTTTCTTTCTTCTTTCTTTATTTCGACAGGTGAACCGTGGATTTTGTTTCAAGAAAACTATTAATGTTTGGTACTCCCAAGGGCTTATCTTTGGAATAGCTTTGACCACTCCATTTGGGATAAAGGTCGTGACATTATGAACCGAGTTAACTAGAAGGAATTATTTTTCGTAGTATAATCAAACTTGGTTATCTACAAGGAACAAGGGTATGTAATGCACTGGTGGTGTAAGCAGTGACGCAGTGTTTTCCGACCATCAAAAAGACAAATAACTTAGTATTGCTCATCCGGGGCACTTGCCTTTTTCACCTCCTCCGGCTGCTGCAGTTTGGACAACAGTTGTATCACATAACAAAAATATTGTCTAATGGTATAATGTTTGAAATCTGGAGTTGCTTGCGGAGGCTTTGGCTGCATGTTCAGAGATCTACGCCTTATAGACCAGATCCCACCTCCGCTCTCCTCCCACTGTAACTCCTGTAAGCCCGGATCAACAGTGGTACTCTACACGGTGTCTACTGAAGGTAGACGGTGCCACACGTGCCTCTATTGCTACCTTGGACCCCAGACTAATTAACTCGCGAATGTCAATAGTATGGTATCACATAGTGGTATCAGACACTTTATCATCATTATATCAGCCGAAATCGTCGGTTCTCCTCGTAGGACCATGTTGCGTCTACCTTTCCGACCCAACGGCCAACGCCCGAATTGCCACTTAAGTTTGGCAATTTGGTACTTTGGTTCTCCTGTGGATCTCCTCACTTCTGATTAATCCAGCAGGGAGATTAATCCAACACAGTCGCAAAGTCGCCTGTCTCTCAGTTTTTTACAGGATGCATTTCGGGGAGTGTGCGTTGGAATTACATAATCTTATTCCACCGTCACCATTCCATCTTTGGACCACTAGGCGTGGGGGGGATTCCACCCGTATATAGTTAATATACCGAAAATTCGCACTAACAAGTTCGATTCTTCATTCATCATCCGAACAGCCAAGGCATGGAACTATCGGCGTCAGTCTTTCCTGAATCCTACAACCTTGGGATCTTCAAGAGCAGAGTGAATAGGCATTTACTGGGATCGCGTGCTTCATCTTCGACTACATCGTCACTTTCCATCAGGTGAGATTATGGTCAAACGCGAATCCAGTCATACATAAAAAAAAGGGAGACTCCGCGCATAGCTCTCTCGAGTGCCCTTTGGGTGATGTTGAGCATTGTTATAAGGCCCATAATGTGCAACCATATTTCAGTTCCATATGTTATTAATTGGCACCTTACAAACTCACAATATTCGAATTCAAAGGCTGTTTAAATTTTTTTCATTTTTGATTATGATAAGAATACAACGATCCCATTTGTACGTCGCTGTTCATTATCGTTGTGTAGTCAGCAGGTGTTTATAGCTTGAGTATAGTCGATTGTAGATGATAGTAAAAGTTTATCGATAAGAAAGTCAGCGACCTTCATCTTATGCTCATCTCATTAAAGATAAAGCCACCCTTGGCTCACTCACGACCATCATACGTCTTAATTTGATAGAATTTCTTGCAAAAAAATGTTTCGGATTACACGTCTCTTGACGTAGATGATCTATATCTCGTTTCATTCTGTGCATCGGTTTAGCTGTTGTTGTGATTTTTTTAAATTTATTTATCAAACATTTGCAAAAAAGGCTTATTACTAAATTTGTGACTATCAGAATGACAAGCATGCTTGGTGTACTTCGACCAGCTCCCAAATTATAAAAATGTATGTAAATAGCCAGTATGCCCAATCTATTACCGCTTCGAAAAAATCTCTGAGGGATAAGTTACTTCCACCTATACATGTTTTTCTTTTTAGTATCTCTACGAAAGCTGCACATAAAAATAGAATCCGCTCTCTCTTCAATCAATAAATCGATTTACGCATTACCGAAACCTAATAATGGGTAGTTGTTTCTGTTTACTATTTATTAGTGGCCCCTCCGTCGAGATCCAGGGACGTGACTAAGTGAAATTCCGTAACGAATACAAACATCATCCCGAAACCGAGCCTGGCCCAAATTTGTACAACAAAATCTAATAAAGCACGGTACAAGTGCAAGGGCAGAACGGATATCAGTACCAACAGCAATATCACGTAAAAAAAATTGCTTTCGAACGCTAAATTTACGTGTCTGATGCTAAAAGTCTCAGGATTGAGATCGAGTCTCACTCTCAATAATATTATTATATATTTGATACTGTTCAAATTCAGATTAGACGGAAGAAATAGAATAATCTCAAGTATCATTCTATTAGTTTTTCTCAGTCTTGGGATAGTTTTATTAGTACGAGCCTTCTTTAATGTCTTGTTACACTTATATACAGTTTATATTTATATATGTATATGTGTGTGTGGAAAATAAATGGTATTAATGATAAAATTCCACATAGTGGGAACTCATCAATTTTGACATGTCAAAAACTGTGTTGAATAGGAACCATATAGTCCCGAAGGAAAAAAAAATCCATTATAGTTTAAAAGTTATTCGATATTTTAAGTGAGCATTCTGGCGTCACGTATTGCTGGGATCCTCATTCTCATAAATAGTGCCACCGAAAAATGCTCCACAAACAACTAACTTTTATATTAACGCTATATGTATAACGTGAACTTTTATTAATTCCAACCTTTGAAATAGACACTTAAACAAAAACAATCATAATTAAAAAAATTTGAAAATGTGTATTTTACTATTTCGTTTTTGTAAATATGTACAAAATTCTCAGTGGATTAATGAAATGTCCCGCTAGATTTTCCATTACCGTTAACAAAATATGATTAATGAATAAATATCAAGATAGTTAAAAAAAATTGACACAAAAATAATATTCCTTGTCATCAAAGGGCATTTTATGGTACAGACCTATGCTTAGTACGAAGTTTGAATTAAACTAACTTTAGGTACTTACATAAGATTAAAATCTGTGTAACAAATAATTTTTATTTTGTTTTTCTGTCTGTGTCTTTTTTTTATGCACAATGAGTTAGCACTTGACCTCAATCACGCCTGATGTTAAGTGAAGATGAGTCCGAATTTGGAAGCGTAGTAACCCGGAAACCCCATCTTATTTGGACTTATCTTACAACAACCGGAACATAACAATACTATTAACATTGCTGTTTGGCGGTAGACTTAGATATTCAACTAACAACGATTTAATCAACTAAAACGAATCCAAGCGGTATATCCCCTGTTAATTTCGAGAGTGTAAACTGGAATTTTATTTACATTATGGCAACACTGTTAGGTACACAAGTTATCGCAATAAACACTTTATTGCGTTATCATACATACGCCGAAATTTTTGTAACGCGCCACACTCTATAAAGAGCAAGCAACAAAGGAATATTGCTCGTCATCCATCCAAGGAATCCTCTTGAATAATAAATCTGTGCGGAAAATTTACTGACAACAAAAAAAAACCATGCTGAAAAATCCCGCAGCCTAATTGGCGGGGAAGGGGAAGTAGATACATTTACTTGGCAGGTTGGTACACTTAGTTCCCTCATACCTAGACATTATGAGGAAATGTTGGTTGAATAATTTTTATTAAAAACCACGAACTGCACCTTCACCTGAGGATTCTTGCGTTCTCCGGGACCGGCAAAGTCAACGGTACCATTTTGGTTCAATTCAAAATCTTAGCGTCGATCAAAATCTTGTAACGGTCTCCATAAAATGAGGAGGTCTAAATGTTGTCTGTATGTATTTTTATATATGTTCACCAATATTTTTGTCAATTGTTAAGAGGGTTGTAGAGGTAAATACAGAATAGATCAAAAAATCACTCCGACCTGCACTCAAGAAGCCTAAAAGCTAATTATAAATAATACCCTTGATGGGAATTATTTTCCGAAATTCCCAATTATAAAAAAGTGGACGTTTTTGTGAATAATTTCAAATTCTCGAAAATAACCTTAATTAAAGCTATTTAGTAATAATGTATTAGCTTTTATGCTTTTGGAGTGCAGATCAGAGCGATTTTTTTGATTTATTCCGTATTTAAAGATAAATCTTAATTTACCCACTGGACGGAATAAGCCCTCTTAACCGACTTTTTTTTTGTTTGCTGGGGTTTATCACCAGGGTGGTCCCGTATAAATTTGGTTAAGAGCTGATGCTGCACTCCGGGGATAGAAAGTGGAACCTTACTGTAGTCGATTGTTTTAGAAATGTTTGGCGGTTCAATTAAGGATTACTCTTGTTACAAGTAAAATTAAAGAAAATACCGCCCAATTGGTCACATACCGGATGAGTTTTATTACCGTAAGAAAAAAATATGGCATATTAGGTAAGTGAAATAGAAGTTATTGGCACTTGTAACTCATATTTTCCCCAAATTTTCTTTATTTATTTGATTTAATGATGTAATTTATGTGGAATTGGCTTCAAACGCGACCGTCAAATGACACAATTAAAGCTTAATTCGACGATGGTTTTGAAAAAAAAAACTAACTTGGTATGACAATACCTTCTATTTAACTTACCTAATATGCCCTATTTTTTTCCTTACGGTAAAAAAAACTTATCCGGTATATCTATTCATTAAGAAAACAGATTCTTAATTGCATTGCAATGTAATCCTGTTTTCTTTTTCAGTAACAATCAAAAATGGACTTTATTGCAATATCTTAAGGATTGTACCGAATACTCGCGATCGCCGCTTCTGAACCTTTAAAGCTATATAGTGGTTGAAATGAAAGTAATCTTATAAAAATAATAAATGAAGGACGCCGGATGTCCAGTCTAAGCCGGCCTTCATTCGATCCATAATACAGTTCTGCTACAAGCTTATAGAACCAATTCCCTTAAGACGCTGCCGATGGTATCATCCTTAATTAGCTTCAATATAATAGACTTATTCTTAATATAAGTAGTCTTCCGCGTGCTATTCGTGCCATTTATAAATTAGGACCTAGAGTGTCTCTTAGAGATAAGTTTAAGGAAATTAAAAAAAATATAACCTCATTCGCTAAAAATAGTGATAGACACAATGTCAATACAAGGAATAAGAACCAGTTAACCGTTTATATTAGCCGACTTCACAAAGTTAGTAAATCGTTCAAAGGGCAATGTATACGCTTTTATAATAAGGTTCCAGAAGACATTCAAAATTTGCCTTTAAATAAATTTAAAGCAATCATAAAACAGAAATTATTAGCAAAAGGCTATTATAAAATCACTGACTATTTGAATGGTAAGCAAGCATGGACATAGCTATCTTATTATTCATAAATTATGAAATCACAAATTGTAACCCATAATCTGTTTAAAAGAGCAACCCTGGAGTTTCTTGCTCGTTCTTCGTTTAATTTAAATGTAATATTAATAGTGACGTTTTCAAGTGATAATTTTATCCTATGAAATAAAATATTTTAATTTGATTTGTTCTGAGGGCGATAGGTCATGACTACTTTTTAACCGGCTCCAAAAATGGAGGAGGCTCTATGTTCATGCACAACCTTTATCCCATATGGGGTGGTCAGAGCTATCCCAAACAATAGTATTGGGGTGTTCCAAACATTTAGAGTTTAATGATAGAAACAACATCCACGGTTCACCTTATGAAATATAAGGAAATGCACACGTGACAGGGGTGAGCCCATCGCCGTTGAAACGTGCAAATCTATTGATGGTTTTCGGTGGAAATGTAACGAGACGCCATGCGACTCGTTGGTTCTCTTTTTGCAGTATTCTCCTTGTTTGTTTCTTTTTCGGTTAAGTCATAATATTTCATATATTTTCAATCAATAAATTCAAAATTTGAACTCTGCCTGTTCTCTCTCTCTCTTTCAGTGTAGCTTTTTGTTTAGTCAGTTCGTGATTTGCCCTTGAAAAGATTGGACGTGTATTTTTCTCTTATTTTTATTAAAGAAAACTAAAAACTAACATAAATTCTGTTTATTCAGTATAAATAAATAAATAAATATTTCGGACACTTACACCAATCATCTAGTCCCAAACTAAGCAAAGCTTGTGCTATGTATACTAGATAACGGATAAACATACATAAATATTTATATAAACATCCATGACTCGGCAATAAATGTTCGTATTCATCACACAAACATTTACCACTCGCGGGATTCGAACCCGCAACCGTTGGTTTCGCTGCCAGGGTCACTATCCACTTCACCAACCGGTCGTAGTATAAAAGTTATTTTAAATATTTCAACGAGTTATTTGTTTATGTGATACCTTTTAATATTATAAGTTGTCACTGACAACGATTTCCAAAGATTTCCGCCGGCTCATCTTCGTCTGTCGTTTTCTACATACTGTGGCCTACTCCTGGACATCCTCTACAGCACTGGGAGTAGTGCTTCAGAAAGTCCCTTAGTCGCCTTTCACGACACCTACGGGAAGAGACGGGTTGCTTCTATTCTATTTGAGTACCGAAACCACACAGCACCTATGTTCATCTGTATGTATTTATTTCATGTATTTGTATTTATTATACTCATTTTTTTGTCTATCGTTAGCCGATTTTAATCCGGAAATACACCCGAATAGTAAGTAATTAATTGTATACTTTGATGGCTTTTCCGTAGCAGGACTTTTTGAAAATAATATATGACAATAAAAAAAATTTGCGTCATTTATGAAAAAATAGTGATGACATGATGTCAATACAAGAAATAAAGATAAACTTGCAGGTCATGTAGGCCGACTCCGCAAAACCAGTAATTCATTCAGAGGGCTACGCATACGTTTTCACAATAAGGTTCCCATTGGTGTACAAAATCTTCAATCATCAATCAAATACGCTTAATTGTTTAAATACGGAAGACACATTTAAATATCTTATAGAAACTACAAATTCTTTCAATAAATTTAAAGATTCTTTAATACAGAAACTTATTAAGAAAGCATATTATAAAATTTCAGACTATTTGGATGATAATGAATCATGGACGTAACCAGCTCGTTCGCATGCCAGGCTATTTCACAATTAATAATGCAATATTATTATGCCTTTTTGTCATATAAAAAGCAACCCCTCGAGATTTTTGCTTGTTCTTCTCAGGGGAAAATTGCCTTTTGAACAAGTTGTAGCTTGAAAAATGTAAAATCTGACAATTTTAAGTGTACCCTGTGTACCTACAAAATAAAGCATTTTTAACGATGACTGATTGTTTTGCCAATTATTATAGCGATATATTATCGTGTTTCTTGAAGTATTGTCGCACTGTAATTCAGCATAGCAATTTGTTCGATGCGAACGCGCGACTATATCGGGCGATATCAGAAGAAACGATGAGCATGTACAATGGTAATCCGAATTATACTTACTCCGAAGAACGGTTGACGGTAATACTCGTACTTGATTGTTTGTGTGTTAAGCCTCTCCTGTCTTCAATTGAAAACAACTGGGACCGACTGTTTAATGTGTACTCCGAAGCACGGGAACACTCGTTTTAAAATGTCGCTAATGTTCACCCAAGGACTGACCGCGCCCAACGTTACTTAACTTCGCTGATCGATACCGAATAGTGAATGCTGTTGCGGAGTAATTAGTATAGCTTACTATCCCAAAGAAGCATTCGCTTAAATTAGACACACCAATTGCATTGGTAGCACGTAGCGTATAAATTTCGGACAACAAGTATCTAGTCCTATAAGCAAATCCTGTACTATGCATATTAAGTAACTGATAAACATACATCACGGCTACACGATACAATGCAGTGGGGTTTCGGCACATAAAAAGAATAGAACCAACCCGTCCCTTCCCGTGGGTGTCGTAAAACGCGACTAAGGGACTATCCACAAAAAACATCTATAGATTTGTATGTTTCAACGGCGACGGACTCAACCACTGTCACGTGTACATTTCACTATATTTCGTAAGGTGAACCGTGGATGTTGTTACAAGCATAAAGGTCATAGCTCATTAGACCCATCCGGCATCCACTCCGCACCGCCTCGTCGCACGGCGTCCACTCGTTGTATACAGGTGATCTACGGGTGGACGCCGCGTTAACACCAATAAACGTCGCGCGGTCAACCAGCGGACCTAGTGTCGTCAACCAGTGGACGTCGCATGGTCTACGAATTTTCGAGTAGTCTGTTAACAATTGGCACTAGGTCTACACGTGGGTTTCGTTATGTCAAATTTCACAAGCCGTGAATTGGCATTCATTAAACTCTTTAATGTTTGGGATATCTCTGACAATCCTATTTGGGATAAAGATCGTGATGTATAAACATACATAAATCTACAAATACCTCTGATTCGGGTATGTAAATGTTCGCATTCATCACACGAATATTTATGCATTCCTAATAGCGGAATTCACAGACATTATCCAATATGTTTGTTGGCCGGATTCAATTTCGAAGCGTTCTACTGATTGGCTCTATAATATAGGTAATTGGTTATTATCCATGTTGTTTAATATCACAATTGGCCTTTACTCGTGTAGGAAAATGTTTTATGTTTAAGTATTTATCTATAATAGAAAACAAGAGTAACAATGTGTGTTACCGTTTCTTGTATTATTCCAGTCTATCTTACGTTTGGAGATGGTCATGTGCTTCATCACTTCGATCCAATATGGATCTTCTGTAGGCATCCCTTGCTTTTGTTATCACTTACTTATTGCAATGTTATAGACTTCTTAAGTCTTATCACACAAGGTAGTAGAAAGAGCATGTATTCGTAGTCATCAGATCACAGATACTCTCTACGGCCATAGCATTGCAATCACACAGAAGGTGCTTCATTGATTCCCGTTCTTTGTCGCATGCTCTGCATGTTAAATGTTCAACAAAGAATTTGAACTAACATGATGCCTATCCTTATTAACAACTTCTCACAAATAATAGATGAATATTCTTGTACATGTATACAGCGGCATCTAGTTACACAAAGTAACTAGGCTTGTATTGTGAATTTCCAGATAGTAGGTGTCTACCCCACAAATATTATTTTTATAAATGAAAACATCCATAACTTGTTTACACGTGTCCATATTCATCATACAAACATTGTCCCAAGCGATATTCGAACCCGCGACCTCTTAGTAGAGCAGTCAGTATTTCTAACCACTAGAGGCCCAGGGAAAATACGATTTGACCTCGGAAAAACGAATAACTACGATTTTCTTGAAACATTTAATAAAGTGTTGTAAATGTAGTAACAATTGCTAAAAATTAAACATTTGTAAGAAACGAAAGTACAAAGTAAGTAACTAAATAAGCTAAAGTAGAAAAATGTGTTTCTTTAAAAAAAATTCTCAATTGATGGGTATTTCTTTAAATTCAAAACATTTAGGGAAATTATAGTTACAAAATATTAGTTCCCATTTTATTTCTTAAGCAATGCAGCTCGACGACATTTTCAACTAAAACACATGCATGCCTAACTATACATGCTTAGTTTTTTATCCATCAATAAGTTAACTGTGTTTAACAAAAGTCTACCTAATTAAATATCAGTTAGTATTTATTGTTATTAAGATACAAATTAAAAATAGGGTTGTCTAAAAAAGTCTAAACTAGGCGCTCGTTTTTTTTTTAGGCATAATTATTCAAAATCTACCTCTATAAGATAGCAATTATATAAGTCAGTTATAAATTATGTCTAGTTAAGCTAATTTTTTACCGTATTTACTACTTATTTACTACCGTATTTACTAGGCTACTACACCAAACAGGTCGCCAAAAGTAATATATGCCATTGGTAAAACATTAATTTCCTTAACCTTAATTCTAAGTGTCACCGTCCATGACTGAGTTAAGCCCCAAAAAAGGGTATTAATCAGCTAAAGTAGTGTCAGGTGGTACCGTAATTAAGTTAGGCTACCTATAAGATTAGGCCTGATACTAGGGTTGTCACACAATCAAGTTTTATATTGAGCGCCGTATGGTTCCCGACAGAGAATAGTTAAATAGTTAGTCACACTACATCCTGCTATGTGACTTGACTGTTTATTAAGATTTAGTAGGTGGTGAATTTCAAAGTTTCAAAAGGTACAAGTGTACCTTTCTCACGGGTTCCAGGACAATCCGATAGATGGCGCAAATCTAAATGTGTATAGATTGGCGCGCGGCCAGTTTTTGCTCACTTCCAATCGGTGCAGCATTCCAACAATAAACCCTCGATCAGACCACAGCTGCAGTTTATCTTCTCCCAACAAGCCCAGCGGATTAGCAAGTTGTAGTGGCAGTGGGAAGGGCATATATCTTGAAGAACTGATGGCCTGTGGGGCATTAAAGTTCATAAAAGCGCAGCTTTCAGCAGCCGCTTCCAACCGGTTGCTCTGGAAGTCTATGGGGAGGCCTATGTTCAGCAGTGGACGTTATGTGGCTGATATGATGATGATGAGTAAAAAATTCTATAACCTGCCCGACGAAGCGATTAGGGCAAATCCTCCCATGCAAAGTGATGCAAATCGTGCCATTGCAGAAGTATGTGTCCAGTAGTGGACTTCTATTGATCTTGATGAGACGGTTGACAACCCTACGTCACACCCTTGTCATGCGTCAGGAAAGACGCACAACAGGTTTTTGTGAGCGATGTCCTTAAATTAAATACATACATGTTATGTTGAGTTTGAACACAGAAAATAGAAGTAGACCCCGTATTCTGTGCGCTTTCACGTTTTACATTAGCGTAATAGGATTTAATGGAGCACGTGAAATGTGAACGAGCGGGTTCGTATGCTGTACACCGCGTATCAGGGGATATCCATTAACTTGAAACTATACGAACGAACTACTGTTTAGAGACCAGTGTTCGGATCAGAGGTTAATTCTCGTGTCATTGATAAAATATTGATAATGATGAAATATCACATATCGATTCAAATTATCACTTAAACCGTATTCTCGGGCCTAATGGAGAAACTATATGCCTCGAGTTTGCGGCGCTTGGATTTTATCCATTAGACTCGTCCACGCCTCCGGAGATGTGAGAGCTGGTGCCTACTTTGCTCAGCAGCTGAGCTTATGCATGGCAATGGCGCTAGCGTACTAGGTAACATGCCTCACGGAAGTAAGTCCGACAGCGTATTTATACTATAAGATATACGACCTGTTTGGTGTAATGGTTAGCAACTCTGACCACTATACCAAAAGGTTGCGAGTTCGAATCCCGCTAGGGGCATATGTTTGTGTGATGAATACGGACATGTGTACCCGAGTTATGGATGTTATCATTTATAATAAGTATTTATTTACAAAAAAAAAAAAAATGTATTTATGTATTATATCAACCATCTGGTATCCATAACACAAGCATAATAGTTGCTTACTGTGGAACTAGATGGCGCTGTGTGTATGTCTAAGGATATATTATATTTATATATATTTATATATTAAGATATATTTTCAATTTGTATATTTACAAATTGCCAATGTTAATTATGTTTAAATAAATATAAAGAAATTTATCGAATATCGCCCCAATCTCAAATTTATTATCAACGCAAGTTCTATTTCAATCTTGAGATCGAACTTGATTTTACACTTTAAATGCTATTTTTAAAGAAAAAGTATCTCAAATTTAATATCAACTCAAGTTTCATTTCAAACTTGAGATCGACCTTGAGTTCAATCTTGCGATGCTATTTTATATGAAAAAGACCTCTTTTGAGACTTAAGTTCGATTACAATCTTGAGATCGAGTTTGAGTGTACACTTGAGATGTTTTATATGAAAAAGTATCTCAAGTCAAGTCAACTCAAGACACTTACAACCTTGGAATCTTCAAGTCTAGAGTGAATAGGCATTTACTGGGTGCGCGTGATACATCTTCGGCTTCATCGTCACTTTCCATCAGGTGAGATTGTAGTCAAACGCGAAACCAGTTTTTAATAAAAAAAAAGTGTAGGATACATTTTATACCAAAATCTTCAATATGGCGCTCGCGAAACAGAAAAACATCACCCTTCCTGGCAGTCGGACAAAAATATGCTATCGTTTTTTTGGTATTAAATACATGGTTATTCTTTATAATGGTCTGAACCACCATAGTATGTATTTTTTTTTTTATGAAACAACATAACGTGTGGCGCCTTCAGTTTTTAAATGAATGAATACTAGCCAAGTATCTACTATTCGACAATTTACAATTATACAATTTACACTCCTTAAACAGGGCTTAATAAGGGCTCCTTAAACAGTTGGTACCTGCTGTTTTCTATTGAAGGTAGCAACCCAAACGGTTGGACAAAAAAAAAGGATAGGGTATATAGACAATGCGAATGATGTATCTTTCAAAAGTCACATCATTCGCATTGTCTATGGCCATTCCTTTTTGAATCCGATTAAACGTAAGTTTGATAAGTGTTCTTCACACACACAAAGAAACTCAAAGGTTGTTTTTTTTTTATCCACAACGGGTTAGCACTTGACCTCAATCACACCTGATGTTAACTGAAGATGAGGCCGAAGGTGGTAGCGTACTGACCCGGAAACCCCATCTTATTTGGGGGACTGGCTATCTTATCTCTGACAACTGGAACACAACAATGCTATTAACATTGCTGTTTGCCGGCAGATTTAGATAAGATGGTGGTAGCTAGCCAGGCGGACATTTAATATGCCCTACCACCAACCAAACCGAGTACTAAATATATGTACCCCGCTGGGGATCGATATTGAAGGTAGCAACCCAATCGGTGGGCCTCAGAGTCGGCTTAAGCACTGACTAGTGGCTTCCAATCTGACATATTTCAGAAGCCTCTTGCTCCAACGATTATTTTTAAGATCTTTGTTTTTTTTTTCCTGCTTTTTTTTTCACACATAAGTGGAAGGTGGAGTGGACTGTTGTTTTATATTTAAAACCTAAGTGAGAGAGGGGTTGCGCTAAAAACCAGCGCTGTCAATTGCCATAAGACATACTGGCAGCAAATGCTGACGCCCAATCCCTTAGCCACAAATACATTTAATTATGCAAAATGTTATACCTACGAAATTTTCTGTATTTGTTGGCAAATAAATACTTTTCTTTCCTTCTTCCTTTCTTTCAGTTCAGCGATAGATATAACCTGTCAATTGCCACTTCAATCTTGCAAACTTCCAGAGTCATATCCACGTTGATTCTCTGGCGAATAATCTCGTTCTATAACATAATATCCGATTACTTGAGCGATTAAAATGCATGAAACCATACAGCCGTTCGATTGTCAAATTATTTCTTTTATTTGTATTAATACAATAAAGTATCACTATCGAACATTATAATAACAACGTGAGTTTAAAAACCCCGACAGCATATTTTGCGGGCGCCATATTGGATAATTTACCGTAAAATGTATCCTATAACACTCCAGGGATCAAGACGAATCTAACGACACTTCGCACTTACTTAGTAGTTTAGGTTACAGGAGGTAACATAGACATCTACATACATACACTCGAAAAACATTAAAATTGACTATTTTAAGTGTACTCTGTGTACCTACAAAATAAAGCATTTTTGACTTTGACATTAAATAAATAGGTACTCCTTCTTTGGGCAGTCAGGTAAAAAGAACAACCGCCTTTTTTTAACCGCCTCCGTGGCTTAATGTAAACAACATTGGGTTTACGTTTCGGAGGTCGCGGGTTCGATCCTCAGCAGGGTACATATTTAGTACTCGGTTTGGTTGGTAGTAGGGCATATTAAATGTCCGCCTGGCTAGCTGTCACCATCTTATCTAAATCTGCCGCCAAACAGCATTGTTGTGTTCCAGTTGTCAGAGATAAGATAGCCAGTCCCCCAAATAAGATGGGGTTTCCGGGTCAGTACGCTACCACCATCGGCCTCATCTTCAGTTAACATCAGGTGTGATTGAGGTCAAGTGCTAACCCGTTGTGGATAAAAAAAAACAACCTTTGAGTTTCTTGGGCTTCTTCACACACTTATCAAAGTTACGTTTAATCGGATTCAAAAAGGAATGGGTATAGACAATGCGAATGATGTGACTTTTGAAAGATACGAACTTTCAAAAGCGAATCGCTCAAAAATCGCATTCCTGATGATCATTTCACACTATGAGGCTAAAGGAACCTTGTAGTACATTCGTAACTTTATATTTATATCTTGACTAGATCTAGACCGAGCCCAGTCTGCAACTTGACACCGAGGTCGACACGATACGTGCTCGAGATAACTACTCCACTTCGTTCGCGTATCAATTACGTAATTGATGTTTTATATAGTGGGGTACTAGAAAGTAAACAAAGTCGTCAATATACCGCGTAGGTGGAGAAATTATATTGGTTTCTCTTGGGAACCTATAGGAATCAGGTCGAACGGAGATTGGAATGGCATAAGTCGCCTTTTTGTAGAATCTGAGTTTCTAATAGTTAGGCCCGTATTGCAGGATGTTACTCAAGCAGAGATCTACGCTTGAGGACAGTTAACAAGGGACAGCTTTATGTAACTTGTATATCGGCACCTTTTCTAACGTGCAACATGAAATAAGGGCCCCTTAGAATCTACCCGGACATTGCAGACTGAAAAAGCATAATTATTTTTTTATATTTTTTTTTTATATGAGAGGGCGGCAAACGAGCATGCGGGTCACATGATGGAAAGCAATCACCGCCGCCCATGGACACCCGCAACACCAAAAGGGTCACAGATGCGTTGCCAGCCTTTGAGGAAGGTGTCCACCCCAGAATAAGTAGGGCAGCCTGAGCGATGAGGGATTCTCCAGCACTAATAGTGCTGGTACCCTCCTGGGGTACTAACTCTTTAAATACCGCTACCATTCTGGAGAGAGACTGGAAGGTGTGCCTCCGGCGCCCTCGCTCACCGGACGAAGCGCAGTGGCAAAATGCCACTACTCAGACGTCGGTCTTCTGCGAGAATGAGGAGATTCTTAGGGAGAAAACTCCCTTACACATCCTTTGCGAGTGTTATTTTTTTATCCACAACGGTTTAGCCCTTGACCTCAATCGCACCCGATGTTAAGTGAAGATGAGGCCGAAGGTGGAAGCGTACTTAACCCGGAAACCCTATCCTATTTGGGGTGACTGGCTATCTTATATCTGACAACCGCAACACAACATTGCTGTTTGACGGCAGGATTAGATAAGATGATGGTCGCTAGCCAGGCGGACATTTTAAAATGTCCTATCACCAACCAAACCGAGTACTGAACATGTACCCCGCTGGGGTCCGACCCGCTACCTGCTCTATACTAGAAGCTGAACCGTGGGAGGACCCTATGTCACACCACAGACCGTTACACTTTTCCCCCTCCCAGGATATCGTACGGTACATGCAGCCTGCTGGCTTTAAGGACGAACTTTAACCAGAGGGAATGTACAATAGATCTGCAGAGATTAGTGCTTATAAAGGGACACTAGTCCTCTCCATAATAATATTACTCATATATACAAAAATTCTACAATTATAACCAACCATTAGGCTGTGTCATTGGTGCTCCTGTAAAATTCTGCAATGAAAACATCATTGTCGTCGAGGTGAACGGAGATAACAAAACATTATATTCAATGCTATGACATACTAAAGGATGAGGGTCTCAATTCGATGGTATTTTCTCTCACGTTACCTCATATTTCCCGCGTGTAGAACCAATTTGAATTATTATTTTTAATTTGAACGGTTTACCTACAGTCCCATATAAATTCGTTTCCAGTTTACATTACATTTACTGTCTATACACATATTCCTTTTATTTGAATTCAGACGTTTCTATCCGGCAAAAGATCGCATGTTCTAAAACGTGATAATTTAATGGCGCCCGAACAGGGCTATCCATGGAAGGTAGTTACGTTTACTCATTATCGTTATGGCGCCCGAACAGGGACATGCTAGCCATTGAAAATAGTTATGAATTATCGCCATGCTGAACAAGTGTACTATTATTTACATGTAGTTGCATATCAATTGTCTTTGTATGATACAGAGCTAATGATGCACTCAGGATACAGAGCACACCAATTAATAAACATAGGACTTTAGGATCCATCATTTATTTATTTTAAACTAAATTGATATAGCAAAGATCGTGTTTATATAACGAATTTCCACGATCCTTTTCATTGATTACGTTATCTGTGGCTAACGATGCTTAACTCTAATATTTTTGGTACGGTATAATCTAATTTATGTACGAGGCACCCGCCAACCGAACCAAACGTAATGATTCTGCGTATTCCTACACTGGAGAGTTGATTGATTATCCTTCGAAAACATCTGTGGTACCTATCATTTTTAATGATAACTTTGCATTAAATTTAATGAGTATCTGGTTTTATTACAAAAGGCTTGTCTTTATTAGCAGCTAGCTAATGGAAACCTGTGGGTATTTTATTTTTGGTCGGGTAATACTCTTTATAGAGTCGTTGTGAACGTCGGTAGAAGTTTTTATGAAATTCCTTTATTTTTCCAAGAACAATGAATAAAACCGACCAAGTGAGTGGACGTGTAACGCTATACAGGCTTCCTAATTGTGTTATAAGTAAGGTCCGTTATACTTTTACAGAGTGATCAATAAATTCGACACATCCTTGAAACGAGTTACAGTAGAGGTCATGTGCAATAAGTCAGGTTCTATCAACTTAGAGTTGGAAATGAGCGGCTTCCAAGATATCGGAACTTAAATTTATTTTTAATTTTTCCGACTTAACAAAAAATATATCTAACATTGATAGTGTTGTTAGGCTGTTATTGATCGGTACACATATTGCGTAGGTAGTTCACATCTAATCTAAAATGTAATTCAAATTATGAACTCTATCCAGAGATTACGAATGGCTTCCACCAAGCTTTTGATGTTATATTAATTAATCATATAATCTTCCGAGCAGACAGCTGGGTTATTAATCTAACGAAACCTAACCTAAAAACGTTCACGTTTAGGTCTTAATGCTTAGCAAAAAGTGGTGCTTACTGCTCGTCACATTCTGAGGAAGGTTTGGTCTCGGGAAATGTAGGTATCTCATGCACAAAATTGAGAAATGTTTTTTTTTCGCGTTCTCCTGTTTTCGGGATATCATTGGATAGAAAATTAGGAATAAAATCAGGGTCTTCCTCGTTGCCAAAGAGGTGCGTTAGAAGCCAATGTTTGTTTATAGCATAGCTGAACCAATTTGAATGATTTTTAGTTACGATAGTTAGTATTCGCTAGTAGTCTTTTCGAATATATATTTAGCTTTTAACACTGTTGGTTTGCTTATCTGGATTATATAGGTAATCCATGTGTCGCAAAGGTTTTGTAAATTTTCAATTTATACTCGTCCCGTTATGGCGGTGGACAGTTTGGACATCGAAAATCACGTTATTTATATAATTTAGATTGGAAACGGGCAAAACTATGTAGTCGCCTTTTGAGATAAGTCTGTACAATTCATTTTGACCCAATTTTGTAAAATAAATGTCTTTCAAAAATTTAAATTCCTGGGTCTAAAACTAATGTGGCAATACTGACGTGCCCGCTCTAACTTTGCAACCATTAGATTAAATAATGTCAAAACAAATTAAGATGATAATTATTTTTTATTGAAACTATTTTACACAAGATAAAGTTAATATTTTCAGTTACCAACACAATTAGGAGGTCTGATAATATTTGGGAGTACTGAAAACCAGCGCCGTGATTCGTCGCAGCATGAGCTGAATGCTAGCCCATTTGTGCACGCCACACGTTTTATTTATAATTTATATTTGTTTTTATAGCTCTAATTTACTACTTTTTTGTTTTCGTATCGTGTTGTAGAGTTCATAAAAACATTTCTTATTATTTATTTTAAAAACATTCCTTATTCTTAAATCTTTGCTTAATAGTGAATTTAAACAGACATATATAAAATGTAGGTAAATACAGCTGAGAAACTAACCTAACCTAAAAAAAAAACTAACTAAACTAACGTTTGCACTGCGCGATTTTTTCGGAGGACATTTGCATAACTTTTGAATTTTCTACAGCTTGATTAAGGATCATAAAACAATATGCATTTTAGTTAAGTGGGTTAGGCTTTATGGAGATGGCTTGTACAATTTATATAAAAGATGTTTTGAAAATACATAATTAAAAAACAAATTAAATAACAAGGTGGCACTTGACCCCAATCACACCAGCCTCCGTAGCATGACATCGTTTGTCGCGCGCGACTTAGGAGTAAGAGTCCATAAATGCGCGACATAAACGTTTAGTGCACAGGCGCACTATGCTACGGGGTCTGGTGTTGAAACTGAGACCAAAGGTGCAAGCGTACCTACTCATTTGGTACTTCTAACTTATTTCGAGGACTGGCAATGAATTGCTGGCAAAGAAGTGCGGAATCTCCCCACAGACAATGGATCACGTATTGTCTTGCCCCGCGTGTCCTGACAGCTGCACCTTTGACGACCTCCTTAACGCCACAGACAGTGCTGTTAGAGTGGCTAAGTTTTGGTCCAATAAAATTTGTAACTTACCTCGACACGAAAAGAAGAAGACGAGAAGTGTAATAGTAGATTGTATAACAAGGGAGCAAAATAATGTTTTCACGGAAAGGGCACTATTTTGAATACAGAGCGGAACCAAGGATTCTAGGGTAGAATCCCGAGCGTGGTCATAAATTCTTAAATAGAATCCTTAGTGTAGCGAGGGAGTCAAAGTACATCGCCCATGGTAAAAAATGATTTAGCGCTCGAGTGATACACTCCACTTTTCATCTCCCTCTATGAGAAAAAAAAACAAGAAGCGTTTTTATGCAAATTTATTAGTTTCGTAGTTCGCGTGCTTTTTTAGTATTGTCTTTTAATTAAGGACGCCGGCCGGTGGCCGGCAGCCATTACATTTTTCATACAATATTTTAGTTCGATCTCTTTGGTAGAAAGTAACCAAGAAACATTAATCATGTTCCATGTTCGAAATTCAAAACTCTTTTATTCCCTATTCTAAAGTCTCTTGAAGAAAATACTTACTTTGGGCGCACTTATGAGATGAAAACAGAATACACACCACTATCCAAAGCTAATTTATACTGATACAACACCTAACTAGATCTATAAAGGTACTGTAAGAACAGAGAAATAGCTCGCTCTAAATTATACTCGCCCCAATAAATTGAGGTCCAATTTAGGTCATTACAGTTTTTATGAGGCACTTACTTCGTGATATTTCATATCAAACACATATGTATCGTATCTTCCTGGTTTTGTATAGTTAGACTGGGATGGTTAAGGAGAAAATAATATATTTATTTGACACAGTATAGTATAATACATCATATATATATATATATAATTAATATTTCAACCATTCTATTAGGGTTCCGTAGTCTACAAGGAAAGGAAATTCAAGGGGAAAATTTACAAAACAACTGAAAAGGAAAATTTACAAGACCATTATCAGACTTTTCACCATGTAAGGATCTGAATGTTGGGCAATGAAAGAGACTGATGAAAGTAGAATGCATGTGGCAGAGATGAGAATGCTAAGATGGATGTGACTAGAATGTATAAGATCAGGAATGAGTTATCAGAGGAAGTCTGAAAGTGGCGCCAATAACAGAAAAGTTGAGGAGTAATAGGTTAGCATGGTTGAGCACATTATGAGGAGGGATGAAAGGCACGTAACGAGACGAGTGTCAAGTATAAATGTGGAGGGATACAGAGGTAGAGGAAGACCGAAGAAGGTGTGGGTAGACTGTGGAGGAATGATATGTGTGTGAAGGGGTGAGTAGGGAGATGACGGCTGATAGAAGAGAGTTGAAGAGGATAACATGTTGTGCCGACCCCACCTAGAGTGGGATAAGGACAGGAAAATGATTATTCTACAAAGAATCCTTATAGTTTTTGCCATGTCCATCTATTTGTCTGTGGCTCCCGTGCGCCTCTTGAGTGACAGAAATGTCAATAGCATTGTTGTGTTCCGGTTGTCAGAGATAAGAAAGCCAGTCCCCCAAATCAGATGGGGTTTCCCGGTCAGTACGCTACCACCTAAGGCCTCATCTTCAGTTAACATCAGCTGTGATTGAGGTCAAGTGCTAACTCGTTGTAGATAAAAAAAAAATTAAAAAAATGCGAAACTTTGGATGTTTGTTTGTTTGTTTGTTGCTCAATCACGGCGAAACGGATTAACGGATTTGTATGAAATTTGGTATACAGGTAGAATATACCACGAATTAAGACATAGGATATTTTTTATCCCGATAAAGTGAGTAGTTCCCCCGGGATAAACAAATTCCCACGATAAAGTTATTCTACGCAGGCTAAGCCGCGGACGGAAAGCCAGTATAAAAATTCGTCTTCTGTTTGAAAGGCGTCGTTTTCCGGTAATTTCGTGGAAGATGGCGAAATAGTTGCCAGGCACAACGATCCGTGTTAAACTATTTAATTAAGATATTATAACGTATGTTAGTCTGTAAGGTATGTATCTATGGGTCTTAGTTGCCTGAAAATAAATGATTTATGTATGTATGATAATTTATTACTATATATGTAGGTATATTTTACACTATCATTGCATGTAAGTTGTTGTTCATATCTAACGTATGTATTTGGTATCTATTATTTTATATATATATATTTTAAATCATTGGTGCACAAACCTACTTGCTTTTATCCCGTTCTACTTTTTTTTCCCTCTACCCAAAGGTTGTCTGGTAGAAATCGCTTAATAGCGATAAGACCGCCTGGTTGTACAATTATAATTTTTTTGAAGCTATATTAAGAAGTGTATTGTAGAATTTTGTGCAATAAAGTGTACTTGATTGATTGATTGATTGATTTATTTTTAGTATAATATATTCAATACGTAACTCGGTTTGTTTTTTCATCTATTAAAGTTAAGAAAAACAAAGGCTACCCTTTGACAATACGATTGTCTTTATGGAATCTATTGACAAGCTTTGTGTATCAAAAATAATGAGAGTGCAGCCACACCTGACCGGACACACCTGGTCCAATCCCGTTCGACGACCCTCCATATCCTTCGAGATAGCTCAGTATAACTATCGACCAGTAGAGCAACTTTCAATTTTCGCACAATATGGATATTCGCTAGTACTTTACAAACAAACATAATATTCTATATTGTACAACAATAAGAAGCATAACAACGATAAATAAGAAAAAGGGGATAATACAATTTGGCGGCCTTATCACTAAAAGCGATCTCTTCCAGGCAACCTTTGGGTTAGGAAGCATTACGCACATGATATGTAGTAGTAAACTAATTTTAATAAACTAATTAAATCACCCATATAAATACATACGTTAATTGAATACATACAATTACATTAATAATGATAATCTTTTTATTGCAGTATTAATTGAAATACTCGCTAAGACGCTTTTAACCGGCTCAGTGAAACAATATAGGATTTAGGAATTGGAGGTCGCGGATTTGATTCCAGCGGGGTACCTGTTTAGTACTCGGTTTGATTGGTAGTAGAGCATTTTAAAATGTCCGCCTGGCTAGCTACCATCATCTTATCTAAGTCTGTCTCCATACAGCAATGTTAATAGCATTGTTGTGTTCCGTTTGTCAGAGATAAGATAGCCAGTCCCCCAAATAAGATGGGGTTTCCGGGTCAGTACGCTTCCACCTTCGACCTCATCTTCACTTAACATCAGGTGCGATTGAAGTCAAGTACAAAACCGTTGTCTATAAAAAAGATGATCGAGGTGTCGCGTCGCCATTACTACATTATCGTTGTTTTCAGTGTCAGTTAGAAGAAAATATGTTATATTTCGTAGGATTATGAATTTTTTTCACGTAATAACTACTTAGAGTAGTCTATTATAAGGGTGTTACCAGAATCGATCGATTGTCGATTCGTGAAAGTAGTGGCTTTGGCCAACTCTTCAACTATTTTTGTACAAAAACGTAACGATATAAAAGAAAGACACACACACACTTTAACATACAGTATAGTAACAAAAAATTGTTCTTTTCCTTAGGAATTTGACGGCAAAAATATAGGGTCAAGTGAAGCACGGCGATTTCCATGGTCAACATTTATAACACTTATTAGAAGAAGGAAAAATTTACTCGGAAAAGTGCTACAAGAAAAGACGCTTTCAAGATATCTGTCAAATTAATTAAATGTTACTGTTACTACTGTTTATCTCGTTTACTGTGCGTTCCAGAGGCCAAGATTAAATTAGTGTGGAGTCTTGATACATGCAGTATGCCTCAAGGGATTAATGTAGAGTACGCTCTCTCGCTCATTTACATATATTCGCGTCTGGCCATTATGCCTCAGGGACTGGAGACTACTACGACTATAAAATATCTAAATGTTATTCAGCGTACAATTTCCTTAGCAATTTCTCCATTTCTAAAACCTAAATTCTTTCTTAGAGAAGTGAGGAAGGAACAATTGTCTCACCTGCGACGGTTATGTTAGTCGGTATATGTTATATATCAGGCTCTATCAGCCTATTTTGCACGAGTACTTGTACAGAGAGATCAAGTCAAGTACCAACCCGTTGTGCATAAAAAAAAAAAAAAGACGTAGACTTAGTAAAGACTTTTATGACTGCTTGGAGGGTGAGACGTAAGTGAGACGTTGTCATTTATTGTGGTTAACTTTACTATAGCTATTTATTTGCGTTAGCGTATTATTGTTTTTTTATTCCTTATTTTACACATGGGCCCTTGTAATTGGCATTTGTTTATACAGTGTACATGATATCTATATTATTAAATAAAATAAAAACAGAATAGCCACGACGTATAAACATGAATGATGGGAGAACACCATCACCTATTACATTTTGTAGGTGACAGCAGTCTTTCATGATCGGAACGGATCTGTGCCTGGTGGAACGCCAATAGCTGTTTCCGTGTGAAATAACCCGTGTTTAGAAAGACCTTCTCAACTGCTAAATAAGCAGTATACTACAGGGACTCTACCTTTAAATAGCGGCAAATAAACAGCATTATACCTGAAACAAACAATGCATTAATGATTTTTTTTTTCTACATTTTGGCAAGTTTTAATGAGTATGTGAATGTTATTATAAAATGTGCCACAGTTTCAATTAAAGTTGCAATAATGAAATCTTTAATTTTTTTAAATCAAGCAAACATCATCATCCTCATATCAGCCGAAAGACGTCCACTGCTGGACAAAAGCCTCCCCCAAAGAACTCCACGTCGATCTTTACCAAATCGTCGGTCCACCTCGTGGGGGGCCTGCCCACGCTGTCTTCCGGTGCGTGGTCCTTTCCGCCCCAACGGCTGTCCGTCCTACGAGAAATTTGTCCCGTCCATTGCCACTTAAATTTCCGAACGTTCAAGCGCTTCTGCCATACCTACTATTGGCACTTTTACCTACGGTAGCCTTCTGGCTATTCCACCATCAACGCTCACTGCGGTCTGGCGCTGTGTCCGTGGTGTACTAAATTAGGGAGTCGAGCTTCACTTGACTCTCTCCCCCATAGGGTTAGCCGCTTTGGCTTTTTGCGTCACATTAGCAACACTCCCATTTGCTGGGGGGAGGTGGGACTTTCTTTCTTTCCTACTTTTCACCCTTAAATTCTTTCTTTAATTAGTCTGGGGTCCAAGGTAGCAATAGAGTCACGTAGGGCACCGTCTACCTTCAGTAGGCGCCGTTCAATAAGTAATAAGTAAGTTTGGCAATTCTTCGGGCTATATCGGTCACTTTGGCTCTCAACCCTTATGGCTATAGGTTGAGGTCATAGGGTAAAGGTCTCTGATCGTGAAAAGCACCAAAGCAGAGTCACTTTTCCATACAGCGCGCACGGTGGTCGTAAGGTCTCTGCTCCACTGTCAGAGGTCGACAGTAGGCGTAGGGTGGGTGCGGGGTAAAGGGCTGCACCGTCCATCAAAGAACACGAAATGGGCAAGTTGACCACAGATTGGTACTTGCATTCCAAGTATAACATAGTCTACTACCAAACGGCAGGAGTTCATTCAGCAGCTCTCTCAAATCACCCTCTTGTTTAGACTATCATTTTAGCAAATACCGGATGATACTACTTAAATAACCAGCGTGCTACCATAGTAAAATAGCCCTTGATTAATTATGGAGCAGACTGTACCTACCTTGCACTGCAACTCGTTTATCATATAGATTAATCTATAACTATGTCTGGGTAAGATAAGGACTAAGTGCTCACGCTATGTTGAGTTAGTATTTTAATAATAATGTTAGTCAGTGTTAACACAAAATCACGCGATTTATCGCCTGTATTTATATTGGTAGCTGAAGGAATTTTTACTTATTCTTATCTTACATTGTTTTTATTACAAAAACCAAACATCTGAGACGTTTATTTATATTACAGTAACGTTCGAAAAAATATGACAGCAGGAATAACGAAATTCATGATTCAGTAAACTTTGGAATAACACAATTATATAGGTACCCGAATTCCATCGCATTTAATGTCGGTCTCAGTTAATTACCTTTCGGAGTAGAAATGCTGGGGCTCTGGTGACCAGCAGAGCTAACATAATCCGTGGTTTCTCGAATAGAGAGACTACGTAGCATGCTGGCCCCGCAGGTGCTCGTATTTTTAGAGAGTTAGCTGGTGGCCCAAAGAGGACAGAGATGACTTTAACCAAGATGGTGACCAGTTTTGTATAATTCCACTTTACAATGGACTTAGTGCAAATTGCTAATATGTAATTAGTGAATTATCAGTACAGCATAGTATTTGATGATGGCAAGAGGTCAGATAGGATGTCACCCATCCCATGGGAGTATTTCCAGCCCTCGAGGATAAAAGCTGGTGCGACGACAACCGAGACCGAAAAGTGAAAACAACAAAATATTAGAGTTGAGACTCTTGTCCCTTGGAAACCCGGAGCTTTATCATTCTACAAAGAACTGCTAACGAAACTTGTCGACGTCTAGAGCTAGCCATCTGGCACTTACCTCATTCAAAGAATAAGTATTACCATTCAGTGAGCATCTTGGACACTCCCTCCTACGGAATAACCATGTGCCACCTTCTAAACTAAGTTTAAGACAACTCTCCTCAGTCCACTGGCCGTGCTTCTTCAGAGCCTCACATGCAGCCATCCAGATTTTAGAACTTAAAGTATGTGGGATCATTTCAGAGCCAGTTGGACAGTAGTGTTGAATATTCTGTCTTGATAATTCTATGGCATAGCAGTCAGGTTTCGAAATCACTACACCAAACAGGTCTTTACATAATAAATGATAGATAGATAATATTGAATTAGAAGAATAAACCATAACAAGCGACAGTAATGACAAAGGTTTTACAAAATTCATAGTCATATAAGACCAATTACACATAGTATTATTAGTGGTCGAACAAAGTACTATCCAACGGACACCCATCATTACACAATTATTAACAAATTATAAAGTCGTTTACGCTAATGTCTCGATCAACAATCTAATAATTTTGAGTGATGTGAGTACACAAAGGGATACACATAATAATAAACGTGTTATATCAAGAATTGAATATGGTACGCTTGATTGGACTGGGGCAAAGAATGTATCACAGAAGAAATCCTTAGATAATATCTGTCGAAAGTGGATGACCTAAACGAGGGTACATCGATCAGATAGAGGACAAGGAAAAGAAATAAAGTCAGAGTCCTTTACTTCTTCTTCAATTTAAGAGCTTTGCTCTTGTAAGTGGAGTAATGACCACGTCTCCCTGCTTTCTGCCCTCGATTTAACCTCTTGGTACGACACGACATTCACAAGTACTATTATAACACTTAAAAATTGAAATTTTTCATTTACTGGGAATTTGAATTGCAAATGTATTTAGTTAGTGTGTAGGTTTACAGGTTTTAGGCAAATTTGTATCCCAGAAATCGACACATTGATGTTTAAAGTTAATTTTTCATGAAGAGATTATAAGAGTGGATAAGAAGACAGCTATTGATAACGATTAGCTAAGTTAAGCCACGTTTGACGCGATCAGATCTTAGACGGCTAATAATTAGAGGTATTATTACTATAATATACGAATGTCTGCGTGCTTAAAGCCAGTCTGTTGTCAAGCTACGAGGGCGGCTTCAAAACATTAACTGTCAAATGACGTGGTCGTACCATTACTCCATCTATTACTTGTTGTACAAAAGTTTGTATATTTGTTCCTCAATCAGGATATAAAACGCCAAACCGATTTGGATGATATTTGGGAAAGAAATCCGTTATTTCTTTACAGAAATTACAAATAAATCAACTGATTCCACGCGAACGGGGCTTTGGGGAAAGGTTTGCAGTGGTGTTGTATAATGTATTGCATAAGTAATAATGTAATGTAAAAGGCAACGACACCCACAAGAAGATACTTGTATTTTAAAAGCCGGTTGACAAAATAAACGACCTCAGTGAGGATATAGAGAAACGATCTCTAGGGCCCGTATTAATAAACCATTCTCAAGATTGAGAACAGACTTGTGACCGGTCTCAAGTAAACGTGTTGATTAATAAACCGAACTTGAGACCTGAAAAGCACGTGCATACTCAAGCAGTGCTCACTTGAGAGGTGCGCGTATTTATAAACGAAACTCAAGACTAACATTCAGTCGCCGCTGAGGCGAATACTTGAGAAGTGATCTCAACTGATTAGACCTTAAGATTGGTTTATAAATTAGCACGGAACTTGACATAGCGTCAACTGCTTAAGACGTATCCTGAAGACGTGTATTGAGATTGGTTTATTAGTACAGCCTAGGAGTGCATAATTAGATCATCGCCAAGTTTGTATGGGACCGAGCTTTCATACAAAAAGAGAATTAAAATTTGAGATCACGGTCCAATTCTTTTCGTTTGCTAGGAATTACACGGAATAATAACAAAGCAAAAAACAATTTATTCGCTTATGGCGTCAACGATATCCAATGAATAACAATATGAATTACAAAGTTTTCACGTCACGAGGCATGTGACAAAAATTGCGACATGTATTAAAGCGAAAAAAAAGTAAATACCTACCTATTCTTAAAATCCTTTAAATCATTGAATAGTTCTAAAGACAACACAACGAACCGTTCTATTAGCAAATAATTCAAAGGGGAAACCAAAGAGGGAAATTAAAAAAAAAATAAGATATCCCTACGACATACGTAAGCTAAGGCAAGTAGTAAGGTCAAGAATTAGTGCTAGTCACAAACAGTAGATCTGTCAAATCAATCAAATCAAAAAATCAAAAAAAATTATCACTTGAAAACGTCACATTTTATGTCATAGATGACTGATCAGTATTCAATAACTTGAAGAACAACATTCAGAGAAACTGCTTTGAAATCGGTTCATCTGTCCATGATATACAGATAAAATAAGAGTACCTTAAGTAATACATAACTCATATTTGGTTTCACACCATGGAATTCGATGACTAGTCATGTAACATGTTGACGGTGAAATTAGATTTTGTAATCGTAACCCTTACTTGTGAAAGAAGTTGTCTGCAAACGACAGATTCTGTAAAAAGTAAAGGCACATGCTTAACTGCATTCCTTAAGAATTTGCGAAAATGGTAACCAAGTCGATTATATTCTATTGATCTAAAATTTGTGAAAATTATCTAAACATACAAAAATCTTAATACGATTATTTATTTACTGTATTCATGTTATTCAAATAGTATATCTTTTGTACTGGAATTGTGGACATTTCGCATTTATGTTGGTGTAAGAAAATTACAGGGTTTTATTACTAAATAACAGACCATTAGAAATAATTGATTTCCGCTGGTATTACTGGTCTTTGTTAGTATAGAATAGATGATACAAATCTTCCAGGTTGTTATAAGAAAACCGCAAATTCACAATAACACGACGACACAATAAGACGAACTCTATTTATTGATGTGAATGATTGGCCAACAATGGACCTTATTTTATTGACAAATACACAATCTAGACCAAAATTACAAATATTTGTTTTTAGGGAAATGTGACAATACAGTCCAATCTAAAATATGTCAAACTATACGCAATCCGACATTATCAGAACCTGTCATTTTCAGAATTCGACATTTTATAGAATCTGTCACTTCTAGATTAGTCTGACATTTTCAGAATGTCACATTAATCGACTACACCTAGATCGCAGTCATGTTAAAGTAGTAAGTAGTTCTCAATCTTTCATGCTTTATGTGAAAGCGAAACCAGACTTTATTTGATCGTATAATTTCGTTAGAAAGTCTGATGCAGTTTAATTGTGATGTTAATTTTACGTCTATTTCTCGAACTGTAATAGCTTTAACCAAGACTTTTCAAGTGCTCGCTCAATTTTTGTGCTGCCCTGGTGATCCAGCTGTAAAGAAGCACGCTAACGGTTATTATAAATTACCTGCCAAATATCTGCCTAAATATGATACCTTAGGTTATACATAAATTGCTCCCAAACTAAACTTGGAGGGGATATCCGCCAGAATCCATCACTTGATCCAACGATTGTTCAATTAGTATCAGAATATTCGCCACTATGTGTTTTCATGCCGCTTTGGCTGTTTTTAATTGAAATCATATTATATTGAAACATAATATTTGTTGTTTCTGTATATACTTGTGTTTTATTGTTTTAGTTGTATTTTTCATATGTAAAATTTGTTATGTGTGTGTACATGGATGCAATAAATGCTTATCAATCCATCTAAATCAAACGGCGGTGGTAATAAAATTGGCACTATATTTTCCACATAAAGAAACACTCGTAACTTATCAGTTATTTTAAAAAGTTGTTAGGTGAATAATCTTGTTAAATAGATCATTGGTAAATGAATTGTACTTCTACAATGCTTACTTCAATTTAAATCAGGACGGTCTAACTGCAGCAGATATAAGGGCGACACATTTTGACCTCAATTAACAGAGATCACATATGCTTTGTCAGAGCACCAAGAAAGAATACCTGGTAGACCTGTAACTTTACTAGCTCAATCCGTCAAACTGGAGCATAATGATAATAGGTGAGAGAAAGATGGCAAAAGGAAGGATGACCGTCTGGTATAAAGTACTTGTCAATAATTGACATAAACATTATGAATGACATTAAATTCTATCAATTTGACTTAAGCAAATATATTGTAGGTATACTGCACAACAAGATCAAAGCATGTTGTTATAGATGAAACTAACAGTTGAACCCGTATATTTCAAACCATATTCTCAACAACAGCACAGTAAATGACTTCCACCTAACCCAAATCTATATCAGAAAAGGAACCGAACCTTCAGAATACAGACATCTGTTCAATGCCAATATTAAATACATCAGACCCGTCTCCCGACTCCGTTTATCCTCGTGTATCGATCTCTAATGGCATTTTTATTACCGCTTCATAAAAGGAGCATTAAAACTCATGATATTATGCCGGACGTGTATTAAGCACCCTGTAGGAATGATAAGCAAAATTGTTAAGAAGAACATGAAGTTTTAAGACAGTCCATTGGGAAAAAAATCTTTTGTAAGATTTATGTGATTCATGCAATGTTTCGCTATGAAAAGGCTGATGAAATTATTTCGATCGGTTGAAACTATCGGAACGCAAAGACACTGTTGTTGCCACCATGATTTTTCATCAATAGGTTGGGTGGTATTTAGTCACAGTATATCCCGGGAAAATTTTACAAAACTGAAGGAAATGGTCACACAATTCTGACTTCGTCGGTCTACCGGAACCGCTCGTTGTGCGTCTCACAGCGCATAGCAATTATGAAGTTCTTAAAATCAACGAAAATGGCTATTGTCAGAATCATTAATCTGACCAGGAATATTCGACTCTTTATTTTGGACTCGACTAACCTTTATAATGGATCTATAAGGTCATCACCATATAGATCCATTATAAAGGTTGCTGCACTGGTAAACCTCGAAGGAGCAAGAGTAGTTGCAAGCAGCCGTGACAATGATAAATGTAGGTAATGTATAGAAGTGCGAGCTCGCGATTTCAACTTGCTTCTAAAAGCAAACCTACTCCAAACAAAAAAAAACAAGGTCTCAAAGTTGCTGCAACTATTTTAGTTTTATTGCATTGCGGTTGCACTCATGGCGCATTCGCTCTCCGATTAGTGAACTCAAAAAATGTCTGGCATGTGCAGTTCTTGGATGGGTAACTGCTAATAGTGGTATTTTCATACCAGTTGTGTATGTGTATTCATTGTGTTCGTGATAAGATAGTCCCCAAAAAAATCTGTGAACGCAACTTTATCTTCAGCCTCAGCCTCACTAAAAATCAGTGGCACATAAATCTAAATATTGCTTTTTAGCATCGTGGTGCTGTGGCATTCGCTATTCGTTTTCGATCAACGAAGTTTTCAAAGTCGGGGGCCTACAGGGGTGGCTAAATAAACAGACCGTCCACTAGTCTGACAGGAATCCACTAATCCACACTGGGCCCACGTGGTGGACTATGGCCCATACCCTCTCCCAGTGAGAGGAGGCTGTGCCCCAACAGTGGGGACGTGTAAGGCTGTTGATGATGATCCTTCTGTCTGCACGCAGATTGTCTGTCAGATCACTGAATAAAAGGATAAGATAATTTTCTTGCATAATCATTTTTAACGTTGTTCCTAGAATTTTGGCGATCGTAGTTTTGAAACAATATCCCCATGTATCATATTTGTTTGTAAACGCTTTATTGTGCAAAGTAACACAAGTAATACATTTAGTAAAAAAATTTACAAAAGCGAACTTCTCCATGAGGGATTTCTTCTAACGACCTAAAATTGTATTAAGACATTTTTTACTAAATATTTACTCGATGCTATCTACTAACATTTGAATGGACAATAATGTGTGAATATCGAAATTGGATCGAGACTTTTTAGACAACACTCGAGAGATCGTGACAACGCAGCAGCAGTCATATAACGTGTTTACATAAAAGTTATAAATCGACAACGCAATCCAATCACCGGAACAAATCGACCCCTCTAAACCGAGTCGGGTAAATATGAACCGTTTGATAACATTTGAACAGAACAGGGTACGGTTGACGCATGAGTATAGTACAGAAACGTTATATTTACTTCCTCCTTTCTTCGGGCACAACAGGGAACAACAGTTTTATTTTACCTGATATTCATTGTTTGAGTCTTTACTAAAAGAGTAATGAATATGGATTTCGATGGTTGGAGAGGAAGAAGTAGACCACGGTAAAGATGGACGGATTGTGTGAAGGGTGATGTGAATGAAAAAGGCGTGAATGATGAGGTAACGGCTGATAGAGAATAAATTGGGACCAGTTCAAGAAGATGATGATTCATTGTTTGAGTTTTTGTACTATCTTTTATGTTTTAACGTATTTTTCCCCAACCGATCCGTAGTCACAACAATTTGCCATATTGGTGCGACTATGGTTCATTTCATTTATCTGTAGTCACACCACTATAGTCCAACGCACCCTTGACGATAAAGAACAAAAGATAATCAATGTGTTTATATTTTATTAATTTTATCGTACACTTTCCAAAAATATTGACCTATAGTAATTTCACTGTGAATTAACTCCATCTGTTTTTTTTAATATAAAATTATCTTTTTCTCGTTCTAACTCGCGTCTTTTATTTGGATTGGTGTTTTGTTCAATATTTATGGTTTTAATTAAGTTTGTTGTAGCCTCTTTTTCCAGTGCACTAAGCAATTTAACTATGGTCACGTAATGTTTGTTCAATTACATCCCTGTTGCTTAACTTATATATCTACCAGAGTTCCATATAAATACACATAAATTTATTTATAGTATACTAGCAAAATGTAATGTAATTAAATACTTTTAGGTCTCTTTCCTCAAACATCCATTTCTCAGAAATAAATGATATGTCACTTCCTCCATAGACAAAAACTCGTATCATACTTCCCTCACTCTTTTGATTTATTATAATCAATATGAGGTAGCTATGTAGCCATTATGTACCTCTACAAGTTTGATATTTTCAAATTTACTTGAAAAATGCCGTAGAAAGGTTATTCTTAATATTTACAGTCTCAGTTTTTTACAGGATACATTTCGGGGAGTGTGCGTTGGAATTACATAATCTTATTCCACCGTCACCCTTCCATCTTCGGACCACTAGGCGTGGGGAGGGATTCCACCCGTATATAGTTAATATACCGAACATTCGCACTAAGAAGTTCGATTCTTCATTCATCATCCGAACAGCCGAGGCATGGAACTCCGTTCCGGCGTCAGTCTTTCCTGAATCCTACAACCTTGTGATCTTCAAGAGCAGAGTGAATAGGCATTTACTGAGATCGCGTGCTTCATCTCCGACCACATCGTCACTTTCCATCAGGTGAGATTGTGGTCAAACGCGAATCCAGTCAATCATAAAAAAAAAAAAATATATATATATAACGTTCTCATATGTGTTATGTTATGTTCTATTTCATTTTTGTGTATTCCATCATCATTAAACGTGATAACATGTTGCTCCTGAATCACCCTTACGTCACCGTAAGAAAAACCAAATTAATATCGCATTCTCCTTATACACATGAAATACGAAAACACAATCCAAACTCACAAATCTCAGTTTTAAGGAGGGCGGGTCGGTAACCCGACTGTACTTCTTCGCGTCACAGCTGATTGATTACGACTGTCCGCGTAATTAAGGTCGGTATTTGTTGAGTGGACGACACAATTGGCGGTTTCCGGGGGGCGGGAACGAAGCTACGATTAAAACAATAAACGAGAGCAATTTTTTTTATCGTTAAATTGGATACAAATTCGGAAATTAATGTTTTCAAGGCACACCGCTCTTTATTTGTGAGCATACAATGACAAGTCATCTAAATAGCAATTACCCAGAGCATAGTTATTTACTTAATAGGGGTCCTCAACAACTAATTACTGTCGTGAATTAATGTTACGCAATAAATCATTTTTCATTTTTTCATTTTCATATAGGGTAGCAATGCAACCATATCAGAATCTATTCAAAATGTCAATTTATCCAAATACCAGTTAGCCCTAAAAATATATGCAAGGAACCATTACAAATCACAATGTCATTAACTTGTCTAAATAGTGATTTGCAGCCAACCCCCGAAACTAGCCTTTTTTATTCGTTTTATTCACTCCTTTCGGAGAAAGCAAAGGGATCTAAGTCCATACAGCCATGTCTTATTTCTCATATTTCTTCAATTTATTAGTCAGTCTCATTCAAAACAAGTAATTCGTCGTATACTTGGCGTATACAGAGTCTAGTCACGGCCAAGTCATTCTTCAGTAAAGTGGCAGAATGCTTCACAAAAGATTTTGACGGCTTCTTGTGGAAACCCGAAAGCTTCGTTACGCACTTTAATTTACACTTCCCTTCACTTGTACACCATCACTAACGTTTGCTGCACAATATTCTGCCATTATTAAGCTTTAAAAGTCAGAAAGCATAAATTATAAGAATAATGCAACTTTACTCGCCGAGATCCCGCCAAATAGCCCCGAAACTATCCAATACGTAAACAAAATTTTGGAAACCGAATACCATTCAACCATCTCGCAAATACTACATCTAAAATGGGATTCAGCCGTTTGACGCTGCATTGCCAAAGGCTAATACAAATATTGATACAAAGATTGATAAAAGGCTTCAATCTTAGAACACCCATCTTGGAATCGGGGTTAAAAATTTCAACAAAAACAAAATGTCAACGAATTGCTACAGGCATTATACACAAATTATATTCCTTAACAAAGCTTAATTGTTAAGGGCACGCGACTTAATTGTGCGTTTTGAAACGCCGTTAATGTAATACATTCTGTCCGCCTGACTAGCTACCACCATCTTATCTAAATCTGCCGCCAAACAGCAATGATAATAGTATTGTTGTGTTCCGGTTGTCAAAGATAAGACGGCCAGTTCACCAAATATTTGGGTTTCCGGGTCAGTACGCTTTCAGCTTCGGCCTCATCTTCACTTAACATCCGTTGTGCATAAAAAAAAATACATACCTACATCAGGAAAGAACATTCGTCAGTATAATTTATATCGCACTGTCCAACATCAATTGTAAATGGACACAAACCAACGAAACCTGCATGGTCCCCTTCTGTATGGACGGGCCTAGCTAATTTTACACTTCATTGGCTGACGAGCATTTGATTTGCATTTTAAATTACGAGCCTGTTCGTTTCGAGCATTTTCAAAGCTTTTATTGTCTGCTCCTAATTATGTGTGTATAATTTAGAACTCTAATACTACTATACATTCTACAATGTTTATATGAAAATACATTACGTCATGATAATTCGAATAACTATAACATGAAGAATTAGAAAACCTCGACGTGATAAACTAAATACCTATCATGGAAAGTGCTAAACCAATTTGTATCAAAGATGTCTAATAACCATCTCCAAAATACTATGTATAATAATATAATAATTTAATGTCATTCTAAGAATTTCGATCGCTGGGGTTGTGTCTCTTGTGACAACATGGTAAGTTACGCAACTCAAATAATTCCTAATTAACATTTTGTTGACATTTTCCCCTCTACAAATTTAATTTCGAAAATGAAAATCATACCGCAGCCCCTTTAATTTCCATAACGTTTAAAACTTGCTTTAATTTATAATTTATTATTCATTTTGGAAAGGAC
The DNA here is from genome assembly GCA_949316235.1 of Oegoconia quadripuncta. Classification (NCBI taxonomy): domain Eukaryota; kingdom Metazoa; phylum Arthropoda; class Insecta; order Lepidoptera; family Autostichidae; genus Oegoconia; species Oegoconia quadripuncta. Next base: position 2,949,517 of record OX438758.1, read on the forward strand.
AACTCCATCTTTGAAAGTTAAATGTCGGTTAAGTCGAATTTCTGTTAAGTGGATATTATTCAAAACGTTTTGGCTAACTTCTGGGTTCAGGAATTTAGTTCTCATAGAGTATTATGGATTTATAGACCTCATTGGTACCTACCATAGAGTTTATAAAGTCAATAAACAAAATGTATGAGTTGATTTTATCTGCTTTCAGTAGAGCATTTTTATGTGTGATTTGTACCTCTTCAAGCATTTAATTTCTTTGTAGTTGAATATGTAAGATTTCTAAATGAAATCTCATTAATTACGACAACACTCTGATTCAAAACACATCTACAGGCAAGAATTATACAAGTTTCTGGATATTAAGCTTTCTATTTCCCAGGCCAGGCAGGCCAGGTATTTAAATGTCCGCCTGGCTAGCTACCACCATATTATCTAAATCTGCCGCCAAGCAGCAATGTTAATAGCATTGTTGTGTTCCGGTTGTCAGAGATAAGATAGCCAGTCCTCCAAATGTGTTGGGGTTTCCGGGTCAGTACGCTTCCACCTTCGACCTCATCTTCACTTAACATCAGGTGTGATTGAGGTCAAGTACCAACACCACCACCACCAACACCATTGTGCATAAAAATAAAAGAAAAAAAAGTGGTGTCCCGTAAATAAAATATCAGAACTATACGCTTCTTTTCATGGGAATCGTAAAAGACGACTAATAGCATAGATCAGTGATAGTCATTGGTACTGAGCTCCGAAATATCTGCGATAGCCAATCCGCCAGCCCAGCACGGCGATTCAAACAAATCAAATGGTTCTGAAGAATTCAGTGCAAATCGTGCTGTGGACGAGGCCTATGACCATTATTGGACTTACGTAAGCAGTTGATATGACATAGAGGTTAAAATTAATCATAACACTCTAACCATTGAAAGAGGAATTTAATTAGGCAGTGTACTAGTTAACGAATTTGTCGAATGGCATTTTGCAGGAATTCGTGAATGTATTTCGATACTAATGAGGACAAATTTTCAAACAGAAACGCAAATTCACTGTAATGCAAAATTATTAGACTGCCTAAATGTTACCGGGCTCATTATTATACAATGGCGCAGCTGTTCTAGAATTGTATTTGCAAATCACACCTAGGTCTTTGTCCAACAATGAACTTACAAAGGCAACTGATATATACACACCCAACTCAAAGTGATGTAACTACGGGGTGGCAGGGCAGAGCGGGCAAAATGCCAGGTGCCTCCAGCCCTGAGGAACCTAACCAACATCTGACGCCGCACCGCTAAAAGCTACATGGGTGGTTTAGTTACATTTGGAAGTGGTTACTTTACAAAATTAAACAATTAAATCAAAAAACGATATGTAAATGTTAACGCATTCTAACGTAACAGATAACATTAAGTTTTTGAACGCATCTGGTAATAAAAGTAACGCTTTGTTGCACGAGGCATGCCCGTTTTTGTTTTTTCATTATCATGCGGCAAAATTAAAAACTCTACACGACGTATGGCCCGATATAGTATTTTTGACGGCTTGTCTTACTTTGAGAGCCCTATCAAAATTATCCAGGAGCTTCAGACGGTCTAGTCACGCCACTGCATTATGCGCATGAAAGGTGATAGATGCTTACGTTATAATAACAGGGAGTTTGATGCAGAAGGATTTTAACGGATTTTACAAGACAAAAAACAAACGAATAATCCCTGAATTATCACTGTGACGGCTATAGCTATCGGCTGGCCATAGCTAGAGTCCCAAGCAGTAGGATGTCTGGTATTTATATCAAATGTCAGAGAATGTGCGTCATACCATGCAGAGCTAAATCTCTCGGATATTGGAATGTTAAGAAGGGGTTGGCTTAATAAAAACTGTTGTTAAGGTGGGACAGATAGTTCAAGAGTTCCCTACATATAATTTTTATATGACCCACACAGAAGTGCTATTTTTATTTTCAAAATTGATCGTCGTCTTGTTTTCCCTGAACCTGAAACTCCATCATACAATTGTTTACGATTATTGGCATACAATTTTGGAAGATAAGAGATGAATTATACCGTCTGCTAATTACACACGGAGACCTTTCATTTGATTTTCTACACAACCCTAGAATCAAGTAAAATTACATTTTTAAAAGCACCAATTGAGCCTGAGATAGCATTAAAAGTTGCTTATGATGACAATGTATAGATAGATAACAAGTTTCATCCTAAGGTTGAAACGTACGTTTTTGGTAAGTAACCCTGAGGCAATATAAATTAAGTTGATCCTATTGTAAACTACTAACCACATACCTAACGAGTTAACTAAATGTTTCCTCCTAAATGCTTTATTGCATGAAGTTGTAAACATAAATATGAACAGTGCAACTGTTTGTAATAAAACAGACCAGACTAATGTACGGACATAGTGGCCAAGGCAATGACCTAACGTATAAAAATAACCAGTCAAGACTTGCTGGAAGCGCCTAATGGACTTTGAGAATTTAAGCAGAGATTTGTTTAGATTTCTGCTTTTAGGCAACAATGATTCGCGCTGTCGATGATTCGACGAAATGAGAATTAGGATTACCGCCATTTTGATTTTTGAGTGTGTTTGTCTGTCATTTTATTTTAATATGGTGTATGATGTTGTTGATGTTTCATTGTCATTCATTACATCAGTTATGTAGATTAAGCTTGGACGAGAGCACTGTTACCATTGCTCCCGTTGTAATTTCAGTAAACATCACCAGCATCGGTAGGCATCCATTCTAATTTATAATGAAACATTTCTCACGCTGACACATCCATTTACGCTACATTCAGAACTATGAGTGTACCAAATAAATGCAAGAGTTCTCCTTGAACGTCATATCCGATGACGTCACACCATTCACGTTTTTGTGCTTGTTTGAATGTTATTTATTATAAAGCATAACAGCTGTGCAGGAAACTTGTAATATATTCTTTATTGTCATCGTTTCCTTTTGCACTAAGTCAATGGTGACGTTGTTTTTATGTTAGTTTTCCTTTTCTTTCGGGTTATTAATATATTGTACTTGTTTTACTCGCTTAAGAACAACTCACATCCCTTCTGCTTTATAACTGATGTTGTCAAAATTATCGCATTATCTACTAGGTTCAGTTTTTGAAAATAAAGTTATTGGTAACTTCTGCTTTCACGTCGCTGTCAAAGGTCTGTAGCTGAGGTCTTTTTACCTACCTTTTGTACCTTTTTTACCTATGAAATTGGAGTTTTATGACTGCGATTTTCAAAGCTATTTTCAAATTTGTTTTTTATTTGGAAAATTGAATGTTATTTCAAGGTTTCACATGAAATATTTTTTAATTTCTGGGCTAAATCACTTAATAAAAAAAATAATTAACAGAGCTCTTTTCATGTGCTTCCCATAATCATTTCTTAAATTCGCTGAAACTTTTATAAAGCGGTTACGCTGTCTATAGCGTAAGTATACTTAACTTAATATTATCGGATAATACACACAAAGTTTAGCTAAATTTGGATTGGCCGTTCCTAAAAAAAAATCAAAAATGTTTGTATGGAGAAAACAGTCTTAATGAAATTCTTCATACAAACCGCCAATTTCATAGGTAAGGACCTAATAATTGACGACGCCTAAAATCAGAGGTACCTACTAGGATTTCATATCGCAATGGCATCAAAAAGCAATGTTCAAGTAAGTGTTGATCTTGCATGCATCCTGGGTAATTTCGTATTAGTATATCGGTTAAGATGTCTTCAAGGAATTTTTTGCTATGTATATGTTGCACGTAGTCAAACTTCGTCTTTCACAACGAAAAGCAGTTGTTCTCTTCCAGGCTTCAGGTCTATAAAATACTAAATAATAATTCAGTAGGTACATCAAAGCAGAGTTCCGTAGTGTGCCTTGCATTCTTCCCTCTTTTATTTGGGTCAAGACAGTTTCTTGAATTGTCGTGCCTTCGTATAAATTTCTTGACACCGTTTCCGAATTTGGCTCTGCGGCCAAAATTGTAAATACATAATTATTAACAGCAACATCTACATTGCAGCTAACTTTTTTTTTGGTTTTAAGGAAAATCAAAAGCGGTAATGTAATAAAAAGCATGATCAACTACAAATTTCCTGGTGTGTAATAAATAAAACATGGCACTCACTACAAATAATAAATTACCATAGAATAAAGAGAGAATATTTAAAATTGTCCGATATATATGATTAGTTGTCGGTATAACCAAATCGACGGCTCACTATCAAAAGCCGTTGGCATTAAATATTTATGTTGTATCCTTTGTATCCACATTTTATGTTCTCACACATATCTCTAATATAGTTCTGTAAATTAGCTTCGCTGTCTAGACAGTCATGATTCCGAATTCATCTATAATAATATAATCTTTTATTCCCAAGTCGTTGGTATATTTTAGGGCAATGGATCTGACCTCAATTTTGACAATAAAAGTCCAGTTCAGCTTTAGCTCCTAACCCCATTGTGACTTCTGTAATTCATGGTTAACTATGTTAGGGGGAATGTAGATGTTGCCCTACATTAACCTTAATTTTATAGTAAGAGCTCATCATAGGTACCCGGCAAGCATTACAGAGAAAGAGCCTCAGGCTGCGGCTGCTGCGGCTACTGCGGAAAAATTTACTTTAAGTGCCCCAATTCAAATACTCTTAACTGTTTAAGTTTGCACCTTTTGCAGCTTGATCTTGGACTGACCTCTCGGCACCTAAAACTCCTATAGCTTCTAGGGTTCCACACTTAAGAAGGTACAAACGAGACCCTCATCACATCAAGAGCTATAAAATAGAGGCACCGAAAAATGTTAACATCGTAGTTTGGTATTAGAGAGACTCCCCTTACGGTTTTACTGCCGGGAAGGATCGCGAGACACGTGCACTACCAGCCTTTATTAGAGGACACGGGAACTGCACTCGAAAAACCTTTCCAAGTAGCAATTTTGGATGAATTATTCCGGCTGTTTAAAATTGATATCCAGTCTCTGAAATATATTTGGGTTCAGGAAGAGCACACTTACCGCTTCAGCCTCATCTATACTCAATAGCAGGTGTGATTGAGGTCAAGCACTAACCCATCATGCCTAAAAACTTACTGTAACAGCACAATGTGATAATTTAGTTCCTTAACAAAATTATTGGGGTATTCTTCACACAGCGTCTACGTTGCTACATATTCAAAAGTTTCTTAATGGTGAAGTTAGAGGAACCTTTAGGGTACGACTCCTAGTCACACTTGACTTCTATTTTTGGCTTTATTAGATAAAGTTTCTTTTCTTGTGTTAATCTTTTATTGTGTACTATTTCGATAATAAACCTTTAGTCCTGAAGGAGACATTTACAACAAAACATAAAAGAGGAGTTATGGATCTTCAATTCGTGGTGTCCAAGGGGATTGCACAGAAAAATCTTTTCATACTATTGAACCTTTATTCTCTAAAGCTATTATACTGGGGATTGTAGATTTATCTCTGATTCTGCTATCTGGAGTATTTCTAACCATTGTGTATAACTATGCTACTATATAGTTACCTCATCTAATGTAAACCTTTCCACAACCAGCCGAAATTACTCGCCCATAACAAATAGTATGGGGCTTCCGGGCTACGTTTTATTTGCTCATCTAACATGTCCCCCAATTTGACGCTGGATGTTTATGTTTATACAATCCGTCAACGTTCTCGCTCATATGTGTGGTGTCGGTGATAAGAAACAAGTAAACAATGTCGAATATGAGAGTCATTTGAAATTCTAATTGCATATTTGTTAGAAATTTTGCCAAAAAAAATTTGTTTCAAAATTTCAGTACAATGTTAAGAAGGATTTAGATAAAAGCTACGATAAAAGATAAGCGTTGCACATTCGACGGTTAACACTGCCAGTGTAAGCTGTTTGCACGACACTAGGTGAAGGTAGTGAGACCTGCTCATACTTAAACTATGATGCATTGGAAGATTTTAAGTAGGAAGGAAGGAAACTGGTCTTCGCTCTTTCTTTGCTCTTTCCCCTTCTGTCTATCCTAATCGTAACATTAATATTCCATCTTTTTCTTATCCGTATCGTATCCATTTTCTCACAGTCCATCCATCTTATCTTCAATTGTCGTCAAAAGATCAAACATTTTCGTGGAATTATGAATGTATTCAGGACGAAGTCCTGAGTATAAATAGGGCGGAGGAAATTAGTAGACGAACGAGTAACCGACATAGCTCAGTGAATTAGTAAGTCGAAGTAGCAGTGGGCAGGGCACATAGCTCGAACTGATGGCCGATGGGGCCTCTCTCGAGTGGAGACCACGCAACGGCAAGCTCAGAGTATGTTCACTCAAGATAATCAATAAAGGTCGGGGAAGTTGCTGGATGCAGGTCGCTTCCAACTGGAAATCTATAGAGAGGCTTATGTTCAGCATATATAAAAAAAGCTCAGAGTATGTTCACTCAAGATAATCAATAAAGGTCGGGGAAGTTGCTGGATGCAGGTCGCTTCCAACTGGAAATCTATAGAGAGGTTTATGTTCAGCATATATAAAAAAAAATATACATACACAGCGCTATTTAGTTCCACTAAGCAACTAGGCTTGCATTATAGATTACATTTTTCTTTGTAAATAAATACATAATATAAATGAAAAACCTCCATAACTCGCGGTACACATGTTCGAATTCATCATACAAACATATGCCCCTAGCGGGATTCGAACTTGAGAACTTTTGGTATAGCAGTCAGCGTTTCTAACCACTACACCAAACAGGTCGTCAAGCGTATGGCTGAATATGTTGATGATGAAACTCGTAATGGTTCGTTGCCCCCTGGTAGTATAATGTATGACGTCATAAATATGACGGCAGTTGCTATAATTCTAATTACTCGATCCCTATTATCTTCATTGTCAAGAGATCATTGGAAAAGTCACAAGTGCTGCAAGGAATAATATTTTTTTTTTATTGTCAAAAGGAACGTCTAGCATACTCCTTTCACTTTAATCAGATATAATCGCTGCTTCTTAAGCCTTGTGCCAAACCAGCTTTAATGCAAGCAGAAGCCGCCCAGGTCATTTTTTTAACATTGTACAAACATTTTTATAAAACGCCCGAGCCGTGCAGTGAAACTGAAGCGTGGTTTGTTTGTGCGTGCGAAAATGCAACGCGGGTGAGGTTTTTGTGTAAACTAATAAATAAACTATTATGTTACCGGCCAAACCGCCTCCGTAGCTCAATGTAAACAACATTGGGTTTACGATTCGGTGGTCGCGGGTTCGATCCCCAGCGGGGTACATGTATAAGTACTCGGTTTGGTTGGTGGTAGGGCATTTTAAATGTCCGCCTGGCTACCACCATCTTATCTAAATCTGCCGCCATGCAGCAATGTTAATAGCATTGTTGTGTTCCGGTTATCAGAGATAAGATAGCCAGTCCCCCAAATGTGTTGGGGTTTCCGGATCAGTACGCTTTCACCTTCGACCTCATCCTTACTTAACATCAGGTGTGATTGAGGTCAAGTATGAAACTGTCGTGCATAAAAAAAAACAGTCACACAAACAAAGTGGTAAAATGAACTCTTGAAATTGTTTTAAAGTCATTCCCTTCTTCACCTAAAGTAGGGATGATTTTTTTAATTTTCGTTCCCCATCGTGCGGAATATCGTTGCATGGGTTGTTCATAAATATTAGACAGTTTTGAATTGTCAAATTTTGGTACAGTCACGATAGTGTAAGTCCCCCAAGTGTGAAGGGCAAGTATGGAACCCTATACTGTGCGTGGCCCGACACGCACTTGGCCGGTTTTGTTACCTGTTTTTTTTTATATAACTGCTTAAGAGAGGCTAGCAGTGAACTTGTTTAAGCTGACTATATAGCTTGTTAAAATATAGTTTGCCCTCAATTCAAATATAATAATAAATAAATATTTCGGACACTTACACCAATCATCAAGTCCCAAACTAAGCAAAGCTTGTACTATGGATACCTACTAGACAACAGATAAACATACACAAATATTTATATAAACATCCATGACTCAGGAATAAATGTTCATATTCATCACACAAACATTTACCCGTCGCGGGATTCGAACCCGCAACCGTTGGTTTCGCTGACAGGGTCACTGTCCACTACACCAATCGGTCGTCAAATAGGTCACGGAAGGTATTAGTCGAGGAATATAGGTATACTGCGATAACTATTAAACGTCTCCGCCCCAGACTAAAGTAAAGGAAATGCTCAATTTGCAAACAACACTGAACTGTATATCGTTTGTGAGTCGATGGCCCTTTACACCTACTTAGGGAAATTACTCAGTCGGCATCTGTATACGAAAGCTTTTGTTAGAACTCTGTTTATTTCTGTTAAGTGTACATTGATGAGTAAGAAAAAGACAATTTAGAGGGAAAGATACTTAAGATTGAGAACAGTCTTGTGACCGGTTTCAAGTAAACATCTTGATTAATACACCGAACTTGAGACCTGAAAAGCACGTGCATACTCAAGCAGTACTCACTTAAGAGATATTTATAAACGAAACTCAAGACTAACATTCATTCGCCGCTGAGGCGAAGTGATCTCAGCTGAGTAGACCTAAAGATTGGTTTATAAATTAGCACGTCCATATCGGTTTAGGCTGTATAGGTGGTATACATTTATGCAGACACGATGATAATGAAAAGTACATTATCCCTTTTTTGCCTTAGTCGAATAATAAGAACGTCGTGCATAAACAAAATTAAATGTTTTTTTTTTTATTTTATGCACGACGGGTTCGTACTTGACCTCAATCACACCTGATGTTAAGTGAAGATGAGGTCGAAGGTGGAAGCGACTCCACCGACAAGAGCATAGCATAAATTGGAGACAGAGATTGTTGTTTATAAATAGTAACTAAGACAATTTTGAGAAGAAACTGCCTGCTTACTATTGGCGGAACTTCATTGTTAAAGTGCTGATTGACATGAAATAAAGAGATTTATTTTCACACCTTCGTGTTTCATTAAGCATGCCGACCTCCGATATGACGTGTGTCGCTATACGACCAAAGTACCTCGACACTGATTATACTAAAACTACTAATAAACAGTGCCCTTCGCTATGCCACATCCAGCGGCAGTGAAATAGTCGATAAAGCGGTTCACAATCACGAACGCTGGCAATTAACACGAATACTTATTATTCTTAGTTGTAATTAATTTATGCTTTTAATTGTAATAATAAACAATCTCATTTGATACACTACAGACATCAACTGTTCGGGCGAATAATACAAACGTGGTGTCGGAAAACTCAATTTTAATAATCTAATTAGCTCCTCTTACGTATTTTAAAGAACGAAATGATATCGCGTTTCAGAATACAACTAAAGCCATCTAGGGGCGAAGCGTGTAAACAAATTCTATACATCAACCGTATTGTAAATCATACCATGTGATCTCTCACGTGATGGAAAATGAAGTGGAAGCATACAATTTCAAGATTTTTTTTATCACTAAGTCCCGTGTACAGAATCCTCCTTTCAATCTTTTCATAAATTTAAAGATACTATAAAGCAGAAAGTTATTAAGAAAGCACATTATAAAATATCAGATTATTTAGATGATAAACATCCATGGACATAACCGGCTCGTTCGCATAACCCGACTATTTCACAATTAATAATGAAAAAAGATTCTACAAAACAGAAACTTTATTAAGGAAGCGTATTATAAAATGACAGACTATTTGGGTGATAATCAACCATGGACATAACCAGCTAGTTCGCATGCCAAGCTATTTCACAATTAATAATAATAATAATAAATATCCTTAGACATACACACAGCGCCATCTAGTTCCACAGTAAGCAACTATAGGCTTGTGTTGTGGATACCAGATGGTTGATATACTACATAAATACCTACATTTACACCAATTAAACAAAACTAAATTAAAACCAGTTTTGGAGTGGTGCCGTCGCATCGTACTGTTCCAGGGAGAAAGAGACAGTACTACTTTAAAACTGGTTTTAGTTTAGTTTAGTTGGTGTACATCCGAATCGACACTATTGTCAAGTTTAGTACAAATTCTATTTGTCTTAGCAAATAGCTGCTGTACAGAAGCATTATCAACTTACTTATTAAATTCTTTTAAACTAATTAGCTGCTGTACAGGGATGCATTGTCTTCTTTACAATAAATTATCTAATGTCAACATCCGAATCGACACCATTGTCAAGTTTAGTACAAATTCAATTTGTCTTAGGAAATATCTGCTGTACAGACGCATTATCAACTTACTTATTAAATTCTTCTAAACTAATTAGCTGCTGTAAAGGGATGCATTGTCTTCTTTACAATAAATTATCTAATGTCAACATCCGAATCGACACCATTGTCAAGTTTAGTACAAATTCAATTTGTCTTAGGAAATATCTGCTGTACAGACGCATTATCAACTTACTTATTAAATTCTTATAAAGTAATTAGCTGTTGTAAAGGAATGCATTGTCTTCTTTACAATAAATTATCTAATGTCAACATCCGAATCGACACCATTGTCAAGTTTAGTACAAATTCAATTTGTCTTAGGAAATATCTGCTGTACAGACGCATTATCAACTTACTTATTAAATTCTTATAAAGTAATTAGCTGTTGTAAAGGGATGCATTGTCTTCTTTACAATAAATTATCTAATGTCAACATCCGAAGCGACACCATTGTCAAGTTTAGTACAAATTCAATTTGTCTTATCAAATAGCTGCTGTACAGACGCATTATCAACTTACTTATTAAATTCTTATAAACTAAGTACGAACCCGTCGTGCATAAAAAAAAAAAAAAAAAAAACTAATTAGCTGCTGTAGGACGCATTGACTTCTTTACAATAAATTATCTAATGTCAAAAATGTACAATATTTTTTTTTAACAGGTATAATCTGACTAAAGACATTTCTCTGGCGTAGAATAACATAAAACTCACATTTGTTATAGAGAAGCCAATAAATATTCCAAATACACTCTCAATACTATCCGTCATCGCACACCTCTAGTCCAAGAAAACCGGTCTCGGGTACTTTTATCGCTCTTTCACGACAGCTGAAATATGATAGTTTTCAGTGATGGCCGACGGTTCGTCGCTTAGATGGTAAACCTAATTTGGTAATGGGATACCTTGGGAGGTTTAAGTGTTACTCAGTGAAAACATTTATTTATTATTTCCACTAATATTATGTATACAGAATACACAATGATGACTACTTCAGTTTTTTTTTTCTCCGGAGTGTATAATCAATTAATCAGTCCATGGATTATGTAACTTCGTAGGTATCGTCATAAAGTTGGCCAATTTATAATAAATGTATATTATAAAATTTCTGAATAAATTAAATAAATAAATAAAACGTTTATTTTGAGTTTCTTTTTAGAGTTACAATTTCACACACTTCTACCAAACTATAAATAGTTTATGGGCAGAAAATATACTCCCTTGGTCTTAATAATCTTACAATGTAACTGTAACGCTTTATTTAAACTTTTATGAGTTTCACAGTGTTACCAGTAAGCATGGTAAATGGAACATAAACATTATGTGTTTCGTTTCATATATATTTACAAGATGATTTGTTAAACTTTTCTAACAGGAACTTTTTTATTTTAGTCTTAAATGATTTAGGCAGAGTGTCACTCTTTATATCTTGAGGAAAACTGTAAAATATTTTGGGCACTAGAAATTTTCTGGTCCTTTGGCCATAATAGTTGTTAATCTTAGGTACAATAAATATTCCCTTTTCTATTTTTCTCTTTAGCTTTGTATAAGTTACTCGTTGCTTAAACTTATCACTTGAAAATTGTTCTAACGCAATTAACCACACCACTCTCTCATTGTAAAAATTGTACAAATTGTAAAAATACTTGTTTAAAAAGAGCAACCCCTGAGTTTGTTGCTCGTTCTTCTCCAGGGAGTCTGCCTTGTGAATGAGATAGTCGTATGTCATGATGTTTTCAAATGTTATATTTATAACTTACAACTGTTTGAGTTTGAGAAAACAACTGTGACAGAGTTGTCTGCCCATGGTCATGGCGCAATTAGAAGGCTTCCTAGTATTACTACAGAAATAAGGTCTACATTAAAAATACTTCAATAAGAAATTTTTAATACTTCATATCAAGTATGTATTATGTATGTATTACACTAATCTCATGTTTACCAGTGAAACAATACAGCATGTTTGTTTGTTTGTAAACGCTTTATTGTACAAAAAGGCAATACATTAATTTTGCATTGATACGTAAATTGAGTACAACGGCGGACTTATCCCAAAGAGGGATTTCTTCCAGTCAACCATAGGGTTAGTTAGAAAACAGCAGATTGGGCGCATACAAATTACAGCAAATTCAAACTAAAGCAAAGCAAATACCTACACTACACACTAACAAATATATATATATATATATATATTATATATATATATATATATATATATATATATATATATAAGTATATAAAAGTAATAAGAATAATATATAATAATACATGTTTCCATTCTTATAGCAAAAAGTCCTAGTTCCTTTAATATAAGCTAGCTTTACTCATTGTTTCTGTCAACAAATACACTTGATTGCTCTGTAGCAGGACTCCATTGAAGTCTACATTCCAACACAACATGGACTCTGAGACACACAACCACAACACAGAATGCCACTAGAAGCTGTACCTAATCAGATCACACGCGCCACTAATGTCTGGGAAGTGACTTAGTGCTCAGACGGCGTGCAAATTGACGTTAACATCCGACACACCATTGCATTCATTGAATTAGAACCGTATCAATGAATTTACTGACATCTATTGAAAGCAATCATGTAAGATTGTTTTAAATTTGAGCAATATTGTTTAGCTGTTACAAGACAATTCATAGAGCGCGCTGGGTACTGCAAGTACGTACTCCATGAGTACTGATTTGAGTGAATAATTTGCAATGACGATTGAAAACGTCCAACAGAAACAATATACATATCATATATTGATTAATTGTAATGGTACATTAAAACGTATAAAATCTATATTCCTTTTTTATGCACAACGGGTTGGTACTTGAACTCAATCACATCTGATTTTAAGTGAAGATGAAGTCGAAGGTGGAAGCGTACTGATCCGGAAACCCCAACACATTTGAGGGACTGGCTATCTTATCTCTGACAACCGGAAGACGACAATGCTATTAACATTGTTGCTTGGCGGCAGATTTAGATACGATGGAGGTAGCTAGTCAGGCGGACATTTAAAATGCCCTACCACCAACCAAACCGAGTACTTAAACATGGAGGCGGTTAAACTGCAAATGTACACTAGTGCCTGAACCACAGATTAGATAATAGTAAACTGAAGTAGGAAAATCTTGTGATTCGCGCATATTAATATTAAAGTAAGTTTGGGTACTTTAAATAAGGTTGTAATCAATCATTCACACCTCGCTATCTTCAGAACATCATGATGAACCTAATCTTATTTGGGAGATTGGCTATCTTATCTCTGAAATGCTATTAACATTGATGTTTGGCGGCAGACTTTGATAAGATAAAATGATGGTAGCTTAGATAACGACTTAGATAAGATGATGGTAGCTAACCGAGTTATAGACATGTAGGTAGGTACCCCGCTGTGGATCGAACCCGCGACCTCCGATTCGTAAACCCAATGTTGTTTACACTGGGCCACGGAGGCGGTAATGTGTATTTCTATATAATACAATTTGCAGTGCCATTAACATATCCTTTAATATTTCCAAGAATGTAAATTTAAACTCACTGTAATGCTTCACAGTCTCATTTATGCATTAATCCTCTGTTTAATAGTAAATTAATAATAACCGCCTCCGTGGCTCAATGTAAACAACATTGGGTTTACGATTCGGAGGTCGCGGGTTCGATCCCCAGCGGGGTACATGTTTAAGTACTCGGTTTGGTCGGTGGTAGGGCATTTTAAATGTCCGCCTATCTAGCTACCACCATCTTATCTAAATCTGCCGCCAAGCAGCAATGTTAATAGCATTGTCGTGTTCCGGTTGTCAGAGATAAGATAGCCAGTCCCCCAAATGTGTTGGGGTTTCCGGGTCAGTACGCTTCCATCTTCGACCTCATCTTCACTTAACATCAGGTGTGATTGAGGTCCAACCCGTTATGCATAAAAAAAAAAAACATTTATACATTTTAAGGTGCAATCTATTGATGTTACTGTTAAATTATTATTATTGTTACTGTTAAAATTACTCATGCTCAAAACCTTTATTTTTAATTAGCAACATTTGAGCATCATCAATTATTGGCAGCCATCTAAATGCCCTTTGTCAGATCTATGACAATATTCATCATAGTTATATTATAAGCCTGAAGAGGCCAGATCCAGAGATCATCGCAAAATTATGTATATTTTTTTTTTATACCTGGTCCTATGCACGAATAAACATTTCATTTCATTGATTCGAGAGTTCAACCCTGTTAAGTTCTATACAACACAACACCCTTCCCATGGGTGGCTGAAATATAGAATACCGTAAGTGAAACAGAAGAGAAATGGCTTTGATATGAAAATAGAAAAGAATTCAGATTAAAATATTTTCATTCACCAGCAAACATCGCTGATATTATCTGTCTCATGAATAATTTCGATTACGAAAGAGACAAAGTAAGCCGCTGGATCGATGGATTACCATTTCATCGTATCAATACGTATCAAAAATAAAATATCAACAGTAAATTACAAATATTGTCAGTTGACATTCTGAATACTGGCTAGCTACCACCATCTTATCTAAATCTGCCGCCAAGCAGCAATGTTAATAGCATTGTTGTGTTCCGGTTGTCAGAGATAAGATAGCCAGTCCCCCAAATGTGTTGGGGTTTCCCGGTGAGTCAGCTTCCACCATCGACCTCATCTTCACTTAACATCAGGTGTGATTGAGGTCAAGAACAAATCCGTTGTGCATAAAAAAATACAAAGACATTATTTTAGTATAAAAAATCGGCCAAGTGCGTGTCGGACCTCGCAGATTTAGGGTTCCGTAACAAATGTAGATATAAGCCGAATTTTTCTATAACAAAGAGTTCCTTGTTGACGACGGAACCTCAAAACGTGAAGGCATCATTAAACACTATATGATTCAAAACACAAGTCATCGAGCGAACAGGAAAAAGCATCCAACTAAAAAGCGCTGACAATTATCCCAAAAAAAGAATCCCGGCCTATTTATTTATGAACACGGACCTCCTTTGTAATCGGTCCGGCGCTTCCTCAATTCCCGTTTTGATATTCCCGCGGGATAGAGGGTGTAACGGGGCGGGACTGGGAGAAAAATGTTATTATACGACTGACATCGTAAGTTTTGGACAAAGTTAAATGAACACTTAAGGTGTTTTGGTGGAATGTTGGCTTATACTTTCGTTTTTCAAAGGCGAGTTATGTAATCGACAAAGTTATATACAGAAAACTACGCCTGTACCCGAGAGCGGGACGCTGAGATTACAGATTTTGACTTGATATGCACGTGGGTGTCGGGAAAGGTGACTAAATGATTGTTATCATAATAGTGATGTAGAATAGATGTTAGTAGAATCAGTGATGAGTTGCAGCGTCACTAATGGAGCTCCCGAAAAATCTGACGCCAAACCCACCTGCGGGCGACTGAGCAAATCCCCCCACGTACAGCAAATCGTGTGTTCTCATTGACTCTGCTGATCATCGGTAGTGAACTTTTATAGGCCATTTATGTGATTTTTTTTTATGCACACGGGTTAGCACTTGACCTCACTCACACCTGATGTTAAGTGAAGATGTTGCCGAAGGTGGTAGCGTACTGACCCGGAAACCCCATCTTATTTGGGGGACTGGCTATCTTATCTCTGACAACCGGAACACAACAATGCTATTAACATAAACCCAATGTTGTTTGCATTGAGCCACGGCGGTGGTTGTGATGTAATTGATGTATGTTCCCATCCTGACGTACCTCTCTCATTATCCATTCTTGCCAATTGACAGGATTATTCTAAAGATATTTATTACGCTTTTATTGTTAAATCGATTACAATGCTCACAAAACCATTTTGCCCGGTTTATCTGTGGGAGCTTGAGTCTCACAAAAAGCTATTTATTTTTATTTTATTTATTTATTTTCAAGAAACTTTACAGCATATCCTTATATATTACTTAAAATTAAATTACATACTTATTAAGCCAATTATAAAGTTTGACATATTACTGTGCAGCCTTAAGAGTAAAAAACAACACTGCGCAGAATTAATTATTACCCCTATATGCATGACACAACCCGCGGTAAAACAGGGAAATTAAAACTAAAGCACAAATTACTAATAAGTATAGTAAAATCAGAGACATCACTCGTAGAATAGCTGATGATAGCAAGGAACTTCTTTTACATGCATTTACCTGTTCTCCATGTTTTGTGTACGTGTGTGTGTGCGTAAGTTTGTCGTGGGTGTGTGTTTAGTTACCTAGTTACAATAAGGACGTCATCCTCTGTATTGAATAAGCATTTAAATAGGATTTACAGAATATCTAATAAGAATTTTTAGTAGTTTGACGAATCTCCCTTTTTTGGGCTCATTTCAAATATGGACAGGCAAGGTATTTCAAAGCGTTCTATCACCGTAATAGTTGTCTACTCGAGGGACTTCAAATTTACCTACTGACATGGATCTGGTTCCAGGTTTATGGGCAATTAGTGAGGAACGCGCCCGACTACTATGACTGTTTACACGAAGTAAATATATATGTTTTATACTGTTAGTGATACCTAACTTAGGCCCGTATTAATAAACCATTCTCAAGATTGAGAACAGTCTTGTGACCGGTCTCAAGTAAACGTGTTGATTAATAAACCTAACTTGAGACCTGAAACGCACGTGAATACTCAAGCAGTACTCACTTGAGAGGTGCGCGTATTAATAAACGAAACTCAAGACTATAATTCATTCGCCGCTGAGGCGAATACTTGAGAAGTGATCTCAGCTGAGTAGACCTCAAGATTGGTTTATAAATATGGGACTTGCTGAGCGGGACATGTGCACTTAGTCTTCATATACTTTGTAGATGTACATCTTATATATGCGCATGATGGTTGATATCACAATGAAAGTTAATTATTCATAATCAATACTCTGCGTAATTATGATGAGAATTCTTTATTAACGTTATTACTGCGTCGAACCAATTACAGTTTAAATTACAATATTCTACCCTCTGAAATTTTTATAGTTAACATTTATTGTGATCTCTATGGTATGATTGGTATTATTAGCTAGTATTACTGAAACGTGCATTTATCCGACTGCTCTCTTAAACGGTGAAGGTAAAACTCTCTACAGCTCTTTGTGTGACCAGGAAAGCCGAAGGTCACACAAAGAGCTGTAGAGAGGGCGATGTTTGGCATTCCACTACAAGATCGAATCCGGAATGAAGAAATCTATTGAAGAACGAACATGAACGCACGACCTCATTAAGGTCGCGGGAATGCGTTGGATATAAGGTCGCATCTAACCAGTACTTCTGACTAGCTGATTGACATACCTAATGATATACAAGTCTCCACGGTTGGTGCGCAGCCCCCTCACAAAGCCCATAATCCACCACTGCAACATCAGATTGGTCGATTTGTGCAGACCTGTGACCATCGACTGGGCTTTGACAGCCTTCAATTGAAACCAAGCGGGGCTGACTATTTAACGTACCCTCCGAAGCACAGAAATATTCATACTAAAATGCCACTGCGACTGCGCCATCAATGGAATCACCTAATCAAATAGTAGTTACTGATTTAATGCTCCTCCTCTGCTGAATATAGATATCTAAGGGCGGTTGGAAGGGGCCTGCACCCAGCAACTTCCTGCAACGTTCATGAAATCGTTCAGAGTGTACGTCCTACGCTATGGTTGGAGTGGACACACCCGAACATTGAATGTGCTACCCGGCCATCAGTTCTTCGAGCTATGTGCCTTGCCCACTGTCTTTTCAACTTATTAATCTACTGGGCTATATGGGCAACTTTCATTCCTCTACCGATTTCTACATTCCGAATTGGATCACGCAGTGAAACGCCGAGCATCGCCCTCTTCGTAGCTTGTTGCGTGACCTTGTTAACCGCCTCCGTGGCTTCAATGTAAACAACATTGGGTTTACGATTCGGAGGTAGCGGGTTCGATCCCCAGCGGGGTACATGTTAGTACTCGGTTTGGTTGGTGGTAGGGCATTTTAAATGTCCGCCTGGCTAGCTACCACCATCTTATCGAAATCTGCTACCAAGCAGCAATGTTAATAGCATTGTTGTGTTCCGGTTGTCAGAGATAAGATAGCCAGTCCCCCAAATGTGTTGGGGTTTCCGGGTCAGTACGCTTCCACCTTCGACCTCATCTTCACTTAACATCAGGTGTGATTGGGGTTAAGTACCAACCCGTAGTGCATAAAAAAAAAAGTTTTCTTATGAGGCCCATAGCGAGAGACCACGTTTCAGAACCAGGCATTAAAACGCAGATGTATTTGGTATTGTAAATTTTATTGCAATTAATTACAGTTAAGTACTTGCATTATGCTGACGGTTACGTTATGTGCTGTGTTCGGTATATATTTCTTAGAATCGGACGGGACCACCACGGATACTGTGTCAACACTATTTCATGAACTACATATAAATTACACTGTATTTATCGCGTTAAAAATGTTTTGCAATGAAGCCATTTCTCTGTATTTATTACTTCCAAATGGGTTAAAACTTATGAGATATTGACCAAGGGTTGGTGCGGAAAATTGAAGAGGATTCGCCTGCGTGGAATATCGTTTTATCCCGCGGGACTACTCACTTTATCGGGATAAAAACTATCCTATGTGTCAATCCAGGGTATATTCTACCTATATAACAAATTTCATCCAAATCCGTTCATCCGTTTCGCCGTGATTGAGCAACAAACAAGCAAACAAACATCCAAACTTTCGCATTTATAATAATTAGTAAGGATATCCCAAAAAAATTGTGCATCAATCGTGCCACCGAAATATTCAAGTCCCATATAAATAGTGCTCTAAAGCAAAATTATTCTATGTTACATACCAGGATAACAGCTGCCCAGTACAATATTGTAGTTGTGCCTAAGTTTAAGATAAGATACTCGTCTTCTCAAAAATTTGGGGTTTCATGTGAGAGATCCTTCAACCTTATCGGCACTCCCCAAAAGCTCACAAAATGTATGAAACGAATATGTATTTAAAAAAAATTGGTTCATTACTTAGGCTTGCTTAAAATAATCCAACTTCAAAATAAACACATACTGAAGTTAACGAACCACTCATCCCTCACCAAAGTAGTGTTGCCCAACAATCCAGTCTATCGATAGCCTATCGAATTTCGACATACATTATTATTCATTCAAATGTTAGTAGATAGTAGTGTCGATTCGGATGTACACCAACTAAACTAAAACCAGTTTTAAAGTAGTACCGTCTCTTTCTCCCTGGAACAGTACGATGCGACGGCACCACCCAAAACTGGTTTTAGTTTAGTTGGTGTACATCCGAATCGACACCACTATCGAGTAAATCTTTAATAAAAACTATGTCCCAATTAAATTTTAGGGCGACTGGTAGAGATCCCTCATAGAATAAGTATATACAGGGCGTCCCAAAGTTATGGGACATGAAGGGGAAGTACCTTAAATATCGTAGATAGTGAATTTTGCTCAAAGAAGACTTTATGTTATTTTTAAAAGTTAGTAATTCTGCATTCATAGATTTTCTAAAAATTATTTGCTTCGGCTGGGAATCGAACCGACTCAAATGTGAAAAAAAAACACCCTACTTTTATGATGCCAATCGAAAGAATAGCTAAAAAATAATAACTCTGCCTAAGTAACATAGTATTTTAAAAGAAAGGAACAACGTGAAATTAATCATTTTAATCAAATAAAAAACATACATGAAACTGCCGTAGTCAATTAAGTAGGTATTTTTTTGTAAATTAATTAATTAAATGCTCAAAATGTGATCCCTCTTGTCTTACGCAAATCGCCAATCTTTTAATGAGCCCGCTGCCTGTTGATTTTCTAATCATTTTATGGTGAACACTCGAT
This sequence comes from Oegoconia quadripuncta, assembly GCA_949316235.1. Lineage (NCBI taxonomy): Eukaryota > Metazoa > Arthropoda > Insecta > Lepidoptera > Autostichidae > Oegoconia > Oegoconia quadripuncta. Next base: position 2,969,612 of record OX438758.1, read on the forward strand.
GTGATATGGCACAATTCTGTTTGCAACTCGCCTACGTTCTCGTATCGCTTTTTGTATAGCATATCTTTCACGTATCCCCAAAAGAAGAAATCTAATGGTGTGAGGTCCGGGGATCTGGCCGGCCATCTAATCGGTCCATTTGTACCAATCCATGTAGGAAAACATTCATTTAGAAAATCTGCTGCTCTCCGACTATTATGAGCCGGAGCTCCATCTTGTTGGAAAATTAAGTTTTCTTGCTCCGCCGCGGAATGGTTTCTTATCTTATCCCTTAAAATTTGAAGTATTCCTAAATACTTTTCTGTGTTCAAGGTTCCTTGGTAAAAATGGATTAAGAAAACCCGGTTTTTTAAAAGTCCGCACCAACAGTTGAGTGAAAAACGCACTTGGTTATTAGTTTCAGTCACTCGTAGGGGATTTTCTTTAGACCAAATACGATTATTGTTGCGGTTATACATACCGTTATTGCTAAAGTTAGATTCGTCTGTCCAAATAATATTATCCAAAAAATTTGGATCTTCGAGCAATCGTGCCTGGATATCAAGACAGAAATTTTTTCTCCTTTCTGTATCGCCCGGAAGTAATTTTTGAACCAATCGTCCTTCAACATAACTCTTAAAACCGTGTTTTTTTAATACACGGTGTATTTTACTTTTTGAAACTCCAATTTCATGTTCTCCTTCTCTCACCGATGCTTTCGGAAAAGCCGAAAAGTAAATTAAAATACCAAGTTCTTCGTCGTTGATCGTATGGTTTTCTTGCTGTGGTTCTCTTGGGCGTTTATCGAAACGTCCCAGAGTTTTCAAATTGTTCACAAGCCTTTTCAAAACTTTACGAGACGGTATTTGTCTATCAGGATATTTTACGCCATACCACCGCAAACTTCTAGAGATATCTTTATCGTTCAAAAAATATGCTTCCATTAGATCAAAACTTACTTGATATGCCATGTTCGCAATAAATTAACACAATAACACTTGTGTAAGTGAATTGAGACTAAACAGATCAATATCCGAAAAACAAACGCTCGCACATACTGTTCCATTTTCAAATTTAAGAACAACATTTAAAAATATCACTTCTTTTTAAAATATCTTAAAAAGTATGCATTCAAACAAACGCTGTCATAAACTGTTCCATTTTCAAATTATAAATTATTTATTTTTGTTTTTAATTTGCCTTCTGTCTAGCTTACAGAGGACGTATTGAAATACAAGTTTTATCATTTCATCTACACGTGCACTTATAATAAGGAAAACTATGTTAGTACCTATTTTATGAAGTGGGTACTTATTTACGAATAATCAATGCTATCTTTGGAATGATAATATCGCTACTTTTCGAACGTCGTCGGCAATAAATAACTTTCTTGAAATTTGACTCAATCATTTTATGTTGTTCCTTTCTTTTAAAATACTATGTTACTTAGGCAGAGTTATTATTTTTTAGCTATTCTTTCGATTGGCATCATAAAAGTAGGGTGTTTTTTTTTTCACATTTAAGTCGGTTCGATTCCCAGCCGAAGCAAGTAATTTTTAGAAAATCTATGAATGCAGAATTACTAACTTTTAAAAATAACATAAAGTCTTCTTTGAGCAAAATTCACTATCTACAATATTTAAGGTACTTCCCCTTCATGTCCCATAACTTTGGGACGCCCTGTATACACTTTATTGCACAAATGTATAGAGTATAATTGGGCGACCTTATCACTAAAAGCGATCTCTTCCAGGCACCTTTGGTGTAGGGGTGCAATCTTTATAGAACAGGCAGGTGGTGCAAAATTATCACTTGTATTATTTTGTACTATAAAGCGTTTACACACAAGTTTGGTGAAGGTGATATTTTAGAAACAAAATTGAAGATAATTTTGAATGAAAACAAAATTTGTGAAGAATTAAAACCAGGAGAGTTGGGATTTTATTCTTTCATTGGATGATTTAACAGACAATGTGCGTAGATGGTTACATATAATAATAAAGTGAACTAAAAATAGACTTATTTTTTATGCACGACGGGTTCGTACTTGACCTCAATCACACCTGATGTTAAGTGAAGATGAGTTCGAAGGTGGAAGCTTACTGACCCGGAAACCCTAACACTGGGGACTGGTTATCTTATCTCTGACAACCGGAACACAACAATGCTATTAACATTGCTGCTTGACGGCAGATTTAGATAAGATGGTGGCAGCTAGCCAGGCGGACATTTAAAACGCTCTACCACCAACCAAACCCAGTACTTAATCATGTACCCCGCTGGGGATCGAACCTGCGACCTCCGAATCGTAAACCCAATGTTGTTTACATTAAGCCACGGAGGCGACGTTAGACCCCCAGAGAATTCAGAGTCCCTTTCCTTATATTGAGGATAAAGGATCGGACGAAGCTCCCATTTGTCTGTTGTTATATTTCAAACTTATATGTACAATATTTCAAACTTATATGTATATCAATAAACGGCGAGAACGACTTAAATATAATCGCGCCATCTGTTGGTTGTCTTCTGACACTATATATTACCTAAGCGATATTACGAGCATCGATACATCGATATTTTGATGAGTCATAGGTACAACACTGCCGCATAGCACACGTGGTCTAAGAATGTTAAACATTTTAAATGTAACGCTAACAATGTGGCTATTAATTTTAAAATGTGACAAGGAAATTTTAATACGCATTCTTTGTTGCAACCACCTATGTTAAAACGATGAAGGTAAAAAATAATAATTTAAAAATCCGATTACTACACCATTTATAACGACTCCCCGATTAGTATTTTATTAGTTTGAAATGATTTATTCTCTGTTTTAGTAGATATAAGTAAGTAAATTTGTATTTAAGTATAATAATAATAAAATAATAATAATAATAATAATAATTATTCCGGGTTTCCGGGTCAGTACGCATAAAAAAAAAAAAAAAATAAAAAAATAAATAAATATCCTTAGACATACACACAGCGCCATCTAGTTCCACAGTAAGCAACTATATGCTTGTGTTGTGGATACCAGATGATTGATATACTACATAAATACATTTTTTTTTGTAAATAAATACATATTATAATTGAAAACATCCATAACTCGGGTACACATGTCCGTATTCATCACACAAACATATGCCCCTAGCGGGATTCGAACCCGCAACCTTTTGGTATAATGGTCAGAGTTGTTAACCACTACACCAAACAGGTCGTCAAAGTATGTATGATTAGATTAGATTTATTTAGTTCACTTTTACAATGTCATCACACAATTAAGAATATATATGTCAAATATGCGAAAAACATAAAACTATTTAAAATTAATCAATACAGTAAATTACAAGCATTACACTACTGTAAGCATGTTGCGTCAAAGTCAAAAAATTTTTAGAAACAAAATGAAATAAAACAACATAAATGCAAGTATGCAAATCAGGTGACCCGCATGCTCGTTTGCCGCCCTCTCATATAAAAAAAAAAAATGTATGTAAGTATGTGTGCAAGTATGTATGTAAACAAGAAGTACAAGGTACCGTTAGATCCGTATTGGTCCCCAAAGTGTCATAGGATACATTTTTTCATAAAGAAAACCAATTATGGCGCACGCAAAATACAAAATAAGCGGTCGGACTTTTTGGGTTTTGAAAACATACAATTACGTAAATTTTTTGAAGTCATAAAGTGTTTACAAACAAATAAACAAAACATTGAATTATTAAGTTTTTGCATTGAATTTATAGACTAGATTTATCCTAAATTAAAGCAGAAGGTCAAATCAAATCACTCAAATCAAAAATATTTTATTCAATGTAGGATACAAAAATATCACTTATTGAAAGTCAACACGTTATTTTATTTTAAACTACATCGCTTGTTTTTTTTTTTGTTTTTGTTTCTATTATTCAAATTATGATCATCAGAATGTTTACGAAATAGGCATATATTTTTGCGTACATACAATATAAATTCTGACTAAGAATTAAAGTCCATATTATACTCGGACCACACAGTTTAAGTATCCCAGCATTAATGCACCCACTACACAAGATGAATATAAAAAATTCAAAGGATTAGATGAGAAAAGGCGAGCACTGTAATATAGGTTAATGGATTGTAAAAAAAAAAGTGAAGAAGCCACTTGGAAGAAAATCGTATTGTAAGGAGTTGGAAGAAAGTGATGTGACACATGAAAGAGATTTTAAGTGATAAATAGTAGATATTAAGGGCCGATCCAATTCTAACTCTAACTCAAAAAAAAACTATTTTGTAAGTTATAATAGTTGAAATGCCAAAAATTGGCAAACAACCGACTTCAGTTAAGTTTTTTTTTTCTGGTTAGAACTTGACCTCAATCACACCTGATGTTAAGTGAAGATGAGGTCGAAGGTGGAAGCGTACTGACCCGGAAATCCCAACACATTTGGACGACTGGCTATCTTATCTGTGACAACCGGAACACTACAATGATATTAACATTGCTACTTGGCGGCAGATTTAGATAAGATGGTGGTAGCTAGCCAGGCGGACATTTAAAATGCCCTACCACTAACCAAACCGAGTAGTAAACATGTACCCCGCTGGGGATCGAACCTGCGACCTCTGATTCGTAAACCCCATGTAGTTAAATTAAGGCGGTTAAGTTCCACTTTCTGAATGTAAATTCTTGACTCGTTGGTGTAAATACCAAAATCGCTATACAGGATGAGTTTTTTAACAGCAAGGAACAATATATATATATATACGTAATATACGTATACGTAATTTGGCATACCTACCACCATATCAACTTACTAAATGTAATAATGTATATGGCATGAGAATATGGGATTATATTTTACCAGATATTTTAAATAGTATTCCTGGTGAACTATATTCACATAACGTAAAACAATGTAAAAATGCATTAAAGAAGTACTTTATAGATGGAAATATGTAGGAAGTGCTTTTCCAACAAATTTTATTTCGATAGCGAGACACATGTCTACTTGCTTTCGTATATCATCTTATGTATTATGTATGTAGATATTTTAAATTGCTTTTGTAATAATTAATAACGTGGCGGGTCAGTGACCTCATTCGCACTACACACAAACCTTTACAGGTTTTCGTAGGCGTCTTATAGTGAAGATTGTTCAAATAATGTTCTATGGATAAATAAATTAAAAAAAATATATATATATGTCGGAGATAGCGATACATTAGCGATAGAATTCATTATTCAAACGGTCAGCTGACTATCATAGTACGCGGTTGATGTGAACTAAACTTGGTGGCGCTCGTATCGCCGGAAGGGGAGCGATGACGACGTTAACGGTAATATAAGGTCTGCACATCGAAAGTGACGGACACTTTTGCTACCAGCCGTCGAAGGAGTCGGAGCTCCACTGAACACATCACGACTGTGAGTGATTTGATTATTATCACCGACGCTTGGAAGAATCCGGTGAGTCGTTAGCTAATAAGAAGTTGATCATGGGATTTGAGCAAGGAGGAACTATAGACAAGGTACGGCTGAGTTTCACAGAGTGCACGCGGGGGCCAAGTTGTATGGCACGAGGGGCGTGCACATGTTTTCTATTGAACAGAAAGCATCTCAGGTTTCATGATCATAATCGAATGTGCATACGTTGCGATTTGTCTATAGTAGCTTAATAATATCGCCTTTGCCCGAGCACCCTTTACCACGCGACTGGCACGCGTCCCGGTCGCTAGTAACGCCCACCCCCGAGCGAAGCCCACCATATCTCCGATATATATATATATATGGAGTGTTTTGGCATAGGTAGTTCATTTTTTTTTAAAAACTAGATTTTGCCTATAATATGTGACGATTTCACTCAATTCCTCATATATGTATACACAATAATTTCACAGGGCAATCGGTGTGCCTGTCTGGCATTAATATTATTATTTAAGGAAATAAATGAGACACATTTGTTTACCTTAAAGTGCGATGCCTGCCTCGACGGTACTTTTTCTCATCTGTAACAAGAAAAGTAATTTAATTAAGGGGAAACAAATAATGAAACAAGCTACAACGGTTCCTACGGTGTATCCTACAACCTTGGGATCTTCAAGAGCAGAGTGAATAGGCATTTACTGAGATCGCGTGCTTCATCTCCGACCACATCGTCACTTTCCATCAGGTGAGATTGTGGTCAAACGCGAATCCAGTCAATCATAAAAAAAAAAAATGGTTGGTCGGTCCGACATCTGGACAGGCTTGAATGGGTTCGCTCTTGGCAGGTTAAGGGCCGTAAGTCGATCAATCTCAATAGTATTTTTTGATACTGTTTTAATAGGCAACAGATTTTCAAGCGTTAACATTCGATCTTATGGCTTTCGCATATTTGTCTTTTCGATAAAAATGGCCCATCGGCTAAATGGCGTTTCGTTCATATGGCACTTCGATTGTCTGGCGTCGCACAAATAGCTTTCGCTTATGTCTTTCGAAATCGGGTCCTATAAACCTCTAGCGACTAGTAACTCTAATAATACAAATTTTAATTCTATTGATATTCTGGCCATAAGAAATTTTGAGAGGCGCGTCGTGAGAGCGTAGCAAACAAACGAACACACATAAAAATATAACTAAATAAGTATCTTATAATAAAAAAAAAAAATATAAAAAATAAAAATAGTTTATTTCAATAACCTAAATTAATCAACATTGCAGGTTTTGGAATCTTTGCTTGTGTTAGGAGAGACCGCTCTTCTATAACAATTTTATATTTGTATTTAAAAAGTTTTTTAACATTATTATCTTATATAGTGAAAAAGCAATATTTTAAGTAATATGTGGTTAACGCTGCTTGGTGACACAATAACTTAGATAGTTGTTGGTTCTTTAAAAAAGAAATAAATAAAATAAAATAAATAAATTGCGAGATTACACAAAAATTGTATAGTAGGTAAATGAATTAAGGTCTTAGCATACGTGACGGGTAATTTCTCGGACGGAACGAAGACGGGACAGGTATAGTTCCTAACGTGAAAGTGGTTTTAAAACATACGTACAGTGACGGTGTTCAACGATAGTCGTGCTAGTGCTGCAACCATATTTCAGCACAAAATGTTCGATTTTACTTTTGAAGAACTAGCAATGGTTGCCGTAGCATTAGATGAAGAAGATGCCATAACGATGTTTTTTCTATTGCCGTCCCGTTCCGCCCGTGTTTCTCGCCACGTGTATTTTATTGCTATGTTTTCAAATGCAACGATGTCAAAAAATCGTCCCGTTCCGTCCGGCACGAGAATAAACACGTCACGTATGCTAAGACCTTTAGACAGGACGTCGTATGGCCGCTGCTTCACCCTGACAGGGTATGTGCATGAGTACTATACTATAATTACTGTTATTAGCATAAGTATTGTGTACATGTTGCAGTTACAATTAATAAATAAAGAGTTGTGATTATTTTATAAGTACAAAATCAAAATCAAAATCAAAAATATTTTATTCAATGTAGGATACAAAAATATCACTTATTGAAAGTCAACATGTCATTTTTTTAAAAACTACATCGCTTCACAAGGTGTTATGGTTAGGGAGAAGAAGCGCAACATACAAACATACATAGGCATACGTACGCAACATACATAGGGAACACCCTGTTTATTGACCCAAATAATTTTTTATAAAATCCATAGATGGAACTATTTCGATAATATGTTCTTTCCAATAAAAAAAAAAAGAATTACGCAAATCGGTTGCGGAATGTCGAAAAAATTAGTGCACATGTATAGACAAAAAATTACATACCTATGTCTATGCGACGAATTAAGGATTTTTTCGCCTCTTTATGGTAAATCTTCTAATAAAATACGTAAAGTTATTTAAGTATAACGGTAAGTACTAGGAATGTAGAAGGATGCAAGAGGTTAGCGGTACGGGATTAATGAAGTACATTCAATGGGCCAACGATATTACGAAAGCAGCAGTGAAATCGGCTAGAAAATCCCAAGTGATGAACTGTGCAGTGATTTGAATGGCGATGACTGTGTTTGCCTGTATTCAATGAATAATGATAATGTACACAAAGAAACGATGACTTGTACGAGGTATTATGAAGCGAAATTACATATTTTGATTACTTATCGTGAAGAAAGGTTATAGGGAAAGGTTAGAGGCATTCGAGATGTGGTGCTGGAGACGAATGGAGGGAATAAGCTGGACCGAGAAGAGAACAAATGAAGAGGTGTTAGTGATGGTAAAGGAGAAGAGATGCCTGTTAGCTACAGTTGAGAACCGAAGAGGAAAGATGATAGGTCACTTGATACGACACGATATTTTTTTGAAGAACATAATTGAGGGAAAGATTGAAGAAAAGAGAGGAAGGGGAAGACCTAGGCGTAATTACTTTGACCAAGTGAAAGAGAAGGTGAATGTTGTGTCGTACCAAGAGGTTAAAACGAGGGCGGAAAGTGGAGAGACATGGTCATTACTCCACCGACAAGAGCATAGCTCTTTAATTGAAGAAGATCGTGAAGAAGACACTTTCTTGCAACGATACTAAGACATTAATGATTGGTATCCCGAGTATTAGAAAGCTTTATCGCGGAAATTTGTTTATCCCGAGGTAACTACTCAATTTATCAGGATAAAAAGTATCCTGTCTTAATTCAGGGTACATTCTACCTATATACCAAATTTCATCCAAATCCATTCATCCGTTTCGCCGTAATTGTGCAACAATCAATACATGCATACAATATAATGTATGTACCTACACAAAAATATATACCTAACATATATATAACATATGTATTACCTAGTCCTAAAATCACTTTGTAAAGCGTCATTTGTGGTGAGAAAATAAACAATTTTTATTATTATTATTATTATTATTACTATTATTATTATTATTCTGATAAACATAATTTGAATACTAGAAATAAGACTAAAATTGTAATTCCACAATTTAGACTTAGGAAGGTTAGTAAATCTTTTGTGGGACACAGCATACGGTTTTACAATAAAATACCTTTAACAGAGCAGAAATTTAAACGTCATATTAAAGAAACTTTGTGTATGAAGGGTTATTACAGAATAGATTATTATTGAGGCGATAAGGACGTCTGGTGTTAGTTAAATTCCAAGTCGAGTTAACTATGCTTATGTTGATTGCTTTTGTTTTATAATAAAATGTAATACTAGCGTTCGACCCGCGACTTCGCCTGCATGGAATAACTTTCTCACTGCTCACTTTATCAGGATAATATATATCCTATATCTTAATCCAGGGTATGTTCTACCTATGTACCAAATTTCATCCAAATCCGTTCATCCGTTTCGCCGTGATTGAGCAACAAACAAACAAACAAACATCCAAACCTTCACATTTATAATATTAGTTGGATATCGTTAAGTTGTAAAGATGGAAAACTATTAAAAAGATGTGTTGCTACCCAGTTTCATGTCACTTTTTTTTTTTTTATATGAGAGGGCGGCAAACGAGCATGCGGGTCACCTGATGGAAAGCAATCACAGTCACTTGCTCCCTAACCGAGTAGCTTTAAAAATATTTTGACTTTCAATAAGCAATATTTTTGTATTCTACATTGAATCAAATATTTTTTCATTTGATTTGATTTTAATTTTTAATGTAACGAAGTATTAGGAAAACAGAACAATTCAAATGATTATCAATTATCAGTAGAACATAAGCATGTTGGCGAGCAAGTTGCCATCTTGAGACACGATCTCACGACCCAAGTAAACACTATCAATAAATCTCTATACCCCATTGAACTGACACACAATCTATTGAAGGGGATAGCTTTCAATGCATGCAATTACATTTAGGCACGCGTGTCCGGCCATTAATTATACATGCCAAATCAATGGACGGCTAAAAGAGTTATTGAATATACCAACTAAGATCTTGTTTTGAGACGTATTGATTTAGTTGATATATTTTTGTGTTTTATTTTAAGAATCCGTAGGCTGTATGGAGCCCGCATAAAGGACATAATCCCAAATCGGTTTGGGACTTCTTTAGCGATTAAAAGACAACAATGAAATCTTTGATGATAGCTAGAAGAGTGATAAACTTGTCGCGGTACTGCGAACGCTCAGCTGCCGTAGGTAGATATGGGTAATGGGCGCCGTAGAGAGAGGATGAGGTTCAGGGTCGTAGATTTCAGGCCCCTACCAGGACTGTAGCCACTGATGACGGTGAAGAAGGTGAAGGACAGGAAGAAGGTATAGGCACTTGTAAACTTATAAATGATGTAATAATTTAAAGGAATAAAAGAAAGAACGGGAAGAACAGTCTCAGTTCGCAAGTTGCGTCAAGACTGCCTAGTTTTTGAAAATAATTTAGAATTCAGAATTTTGAATAATGTTCCAAAAAAGAAAACGCCAAAGAGATTACCGAAAAGAAGACAGAATTTAGAAAAGGTTGCACACCTCGTTACAAACTTGAAGCAGTAAAGAACGTAGTTTTTTGATCGTAACAATGGCTTTAATGGAACAGATAAGTTTAAGCCAAATATTGTTGGAAGTTGTGCGACCTATTTTAATAAAAGTATCGCCAGATAATTAGGACAATAAATAACAGAATTACATGTGACACAGGCTATAATAAATTCAATCTGTACCTTAGCCGTACCAATTACTGCTGACATAAATTAATAATAGAGATCGTTTTTAGTGATAAGATCGCCTAATTGTGTTCTACTGTTATCATCAAAAATTATTGTAAATTATTTTGCGCAATAAAGAGTATTTGTATTGTATTGTATTGTAATATTCCGCGAATAAAAAAACTCGGAAAACTGACTGAATGGTAAATGTGTAACAATAATCAATTAAGTAACTAATAAAGAAATAATAATAAAGATGAGTAGAATTAGGTTTCGTATATAATAAAATGGAAAATCAATGTTTTGCCAATCTAACACACTGAGTTATGACCCAATTACTTTACCTGCTTTTGCTACAAAATTTAACTATGTTGCTAATATAAATAAATAATTTGCACATGCACATAGCACCATCTAGTTGCACACTGCAACTATAGGCTTGTATGGATTCGAGATGGTTGATAAACTACACATTTTTTTGTAAAACATACATTATATAAATGAAAAACATCCATAACTCGGGAACACGTGTCTGTATTCATCATACAAACATTTGCTACTAGCGGGATTCGAACCCGCGACCTGTTGTATACCAAAGTTTCTAACCACTCCACCAAACAGGTCGTTATTCGTAAATATTTGTATGCCGCCATCGGCTAAACATGTATTGCAAAAAAATGTTACTTTCCATGCTAAAACTAATTTCATTAAAAAAATAATGATAGCTTATTGAATATATACAAACGAAATATACACGGTGTCGCTTTTCTTATGGATCAAACGAAAATTATCGATAGAGGCTTCAATGGACTATCCGATAGGCCCCCATTGTATGTTCCGCGAAAGTTGATAGTTTTTGAGAAAATCGTATTTTAATATTTTTTTTATGCGCCCGGAGTTTTAAGACTAGAGCGTTGATTTTTTTTTTGTGAATATGTCCAACTAAATAGTCTTTGAGAATAAAATGTCAGTTAGGAGTTTGCACAATTCCTCTTCAAATTCTCTAAATAAACGGTTTGATTACCATTATTAATTACCTTAAAATCAACATGCATATCAAAATAATAATTCAATTTACATGGAATTACTTCAAACCAAAAATTGTTTACGTAAAATGACTTCTCAAAATGTTTGCCATTTTCAATTTTTCTTTAATTTACTTTTGAACTTCTTTTTCTGATTTTTAGCCATATTTTTTTATATAACATTTCTTTCGCTTGAGTTTCACACATTGTAGGTACATTCAAGCCTTTTACAGGTCTAAGAAGATGTTAAAATTGTATAACACTATATTCACGTCTTTTATGGAGATATTTCCCACAACAGTTTTCAAAAATAATGTAGAAGAAAATAGAGTAATTCTTCCCTCAGATCTAATACAATGATAAAACTGTTTAACTATATTCACGCCTTTTAGAGAAAGACACTCCCTTCAACTATAATTGTTTCGTTTTAGAAGGGACCCCCGGAACTGTTATAGGCTCTGTCCCAAATACTTCGAAGGGTTAACGATTGTCGACTGGATTCTATCCGAAAAAATATCAATTTAAGAGGTTTATACGGATTCGCAGAAAACTTTTGGGTTGTCTTCGAAATATAAAGAAACTTTAAATGTCCTCAGCTCTCAGGGAGAACATTCATTCGGAATTTATCTGATCTTTCTTGTCTAAGGGTACACAAGTTTGAGGATCTGGAAACTAATGATTTTGAAAAAGAAATCAAGTGAAAGGGTAAAGGTACAATTATTGTTTGTTGATAGTCTGTGGCTCTGTAGTTATATTTCTCTTTTGAAATAAGAAATTTTATTGAGCGAGACTTAACGAATCGATGATTTTATGTAATGGTATTTGTTGGCTTTTGTAGAAGGATATACCATAAACGAGCTGTAAGGACTTGAGAATCTGCATTCTCGATCTTGACGATAATCTTACTAAATCTTCCTTTGGTCTCTCCAAGAATATGTTTAGAAAAACATTTTGTAACGCCTACAATTCGCTTCACAAACTTAAAGGCAGCGTTAGGTCGCTCCTCGGAAACTAAAAATCAGTTATGACTTCGATTTAGTATAAAAAAAATGAGTTTATTTTATTGTTCGTCCATTTAGAGGCACTGGACTGACAAAATAAATAAAAATAAAAAAGGCATCGACTTCAATTTTGGCTATAGAACTTGTCTACCCACATCTCTTATGGCTCAATTTTTTTTTTTATTTTAAAAATGTAACCAGGTCTCGTCGATACCGGCTTGCCTAGCGAGGAGATCGAGAGAGATCACTTAAACATGTTTTAATCATAACATGTAGGTATCCCATATGGCAAAGGTTAAGTGATTCAGAACACTTGCGGGAGACATAATACAAATTGCAAAATAACTATAAATTGAAATAACTATAATAATAATCGACGAAACCAACTATATTAAAAGCTAAATATCGTTGGAACGGCTTAACCGATTTTCACGCTTAAGAACCTATCTCCGGGTTTAATCTTAAATAATAATAATAATAAATATCCTTAACATACACACAGCGCCATCTAGTTCCACACTAAGCAACTATAGGCTTGTGTTATGGATACCAGATGGTTGATATACTACATAAATACATATTTTTTTTGTAAATAAATACTTATTATAAATGAAAACATCCATAACTCGGGTACACATGTCCGTATTCATCATTCAGCGGGATTCGAATCCCGCTAGGAACTCTGACCACTATTAGCCAGAGTTGTTAACCACTACACCAAACAGGTCTTCGAATAAAAAAAAACTAATTTAGAAAACCCTCGGAAACTATGACAACATTAAAAAAACTATGTTAAAAGTTTTACTACGAAATATCTTTTCATCAACCATGGTTTAGGACCTGTCCCTGTTAGTCTTTAATCGGACCACATTACTGAAATACGTCTGGACAAAGACTGAACACACACAACGCCGTCAAACACATAACACCAGTCGTTTCTCGTACGCGGTTAATAACGAAGGGTTAAAACAAATATTTCACTTACCTATACATATTTAAAACTCTGTGGTGGTCATCTCATAAGAGTTGACGCAGAATTGGTATTGTTACTGCACACAATTTGAGAGGAAGCAATTCACGGACACGTGCCCGAAAACTTGGGCAGAGGTTGTAAAAAAATTAGATGAATATTTCATACCCATAAAGAATGAAACCGTGAATGTAGTCTTCAACAGAGAGAGAAAATAATGTGAAACTTTCTATGACGTTCTCTGAGAATACTTTGCTTGGCCTTAGTTTTGTCCATTCTTCTTTAATTTAAGAGCTATACTATAAAATAATCTCGTTTTTGTTACTCCAGAAGGAAAAAGCTGATGACGTTAAAATTATTTAAAAAAAAATAGTTTGTTACGTTGAAAAAAAATATTTGACGACCTGTTTGGTGTAGTGGTTAGCAACTCTGACCACTATACCAAAAGGTTGCGGGTTCGAATCCCGCTAGGGGCATATGTTTGCGTGATGAATACGGACATGTGTACCCGAGTTATGGATGTTTTCATTTATAATAAGTGTATATTTATAAAAAGAATGTATTTATGTAGTATATCAACCATCTGGTATCCACAACACAAGCCTATAGTTGCTTACTGTGGAACTAGATGGTGCTGTGTGTAGGTCTAAGGATATTTTTTTTTTTTTTTTACCCAATTTTGACATTATTAATTTATTTATTTATTTATTCATTACATTGCCAAACAAGACTTTTAGAAGATGTACTGATCCAATTCAGACTCTGAACTAGGATTAAACCTGTGTGTACAGATGATGCTGATAGATCAAGGACTGGATCAATAGTTGTTTTAGGGTTACATGTTCATATTATTATAAATTATTTAATAGATTCCCAACAACTAGTGTCAACTGTAGTGGACAGTAATCTCTTTATTAAAATGTTGGATTCAAAATCGCGGAAAACCATTTTTAAAAAATCAAAAATCAAAATCAAATCAAAAATGTTTTTATTTCGTAAGTTATAAGAATAACATTTGAAATCGTCATGACATACAGTTATCGCTCATTCACTAGGCAGTCTCCCCAGAGAAGAACGAGCAAGAAACTCCAGGGTTGCTCTTTTTAAATAAGTCAATACAAATACAATTTGAGATACCTAATTGTAAAATTTATGATTCGACAAAGAAAATAACAATAAAATATACTGGATAATAGCGAGCGGTTCATGTCCACGCATTCTTATCATCCAGATAGTCAGAAATTTTATAATAGCCTTTGGCACATAGTTTCCGTTTAATGGTTGTTTTAAATTTATTTAAAGGCAAATTTTGAATGTCTACCGGAACCTTATTGTAAAAGCGTATACATTGTCCCTTGAATGACTTAGTGACTTTGTGTAAGCGACTGCTATGGACAGCAAGTTTATTTTTATATCTTGTATTAACATTGTGTATTTCACTATTTTTCCTAAACAAATACAGATTCTTTCTTACGTACATTAAGTTTTCGTAAATATATTGCGATGCCAAAGTTAATATATTTCTTTGCCAAGTGAGGACATTTCTTTAATTACTGTTATGTTGCTTTGAATGTGTGTTAAGGAGACGAGATTTGGTTTAAAAGAGTCTTTAGAATTGACACCGTATCTATTAGCGACATTTATTCCTAATTTTTGACCCTATCGATTGTTGCCATGAAAGTAGGTAATTTTTTCTAGTGTTTATCTCGATTCGATCCCTGGATGAGGCAAGCTAATTAATCTTCTTGTGTAGAATATCCAGCGGCATTCCGATACACGCTACATATATTACAATCTACAAGTATATTATATCATTAATCACTATTTTATTGTTCTATCTTTTTTACCTTCCTCTTTGTACTCCTTTTGATGACAATGATCTTCCTGAATGAGCATTTTTCTACGTTATCGGGTTGACTAGTATATGTATGAATAGGCTTCACCCTCATTTGTGCCCTTTGTTTGTTTCCCCAAAAATCACGACTATTTGCTTGAAGTAACAAGTGGTTTACTTTTTTACTGGCAAACTAAAATGAAAGGGTTGGTGAAAGAAAACATACAAACAGGAAACGGAAAAGGGGAACGGGAAAAAAAATTCGACCCGAATTTTTTTCTGGTTCGGGCACAACGGGGCCAGTGAGGTGATAAATCAACAAAATAAAGAAGGAATATTGCAAAAACTTAATTTATCGTTACTTTCACCCTCACCTTTTTAACCTGACTTGTGCAGGATATCCTAATTTGGGAATATCAGACTTTTCAAGGCGTGTGTAATGTCATAGATGCTAAATTAGAAATAAATACCTCAATATAACTCTTAAAACATAACAATTGCAATACAATACAATACAATACAATACAATACAATACAATACAATGCAATACTGTACAATACAATACAATATTTCTTTATTTTCTCTCTCCACATAGTTTATAATTATATTATTAAAGATAATATTATAGTAAATAAAGATAAATGTGTGCGACTAATGATTTTTTGTACTGACTATAGTCATGTCGTACAGCATCAGTTACTCGTCATTAATATCTTAGTATTATTGTAAGTAACCACGCACCTTATCTTAAATGGGGACCTCGTCAGTAAGTCCCGAGGTAAAACGAAATCCTTCTTTTATAAATGCGACAATATGGATGTTTGTTTGTTGGTTTATTTGTTCGTTTGTTGCTCAATCACGGCAAAACGGATGAACGGATTTGGATGAAATTCGGTATATAGGTAGAATATACAGGATATTTTTTATCCCGATAAAGTGAGTAGTTCCCGCGGGATAAACAAATTACCGCCATAGCATAATTCCACGCAGGCGAACCCGGGCGGAAAGCTAAAGTTTCCACAGAACCTTCGCCATACATCAGGTATTCGAATTAGATTTGTCCTATTAAAATAATACCTTTCAAAATTCAAAAAGTTAAAAAATATTTTATTTTTACTAAGTAACGACGTAAAAAGAATATAACCATCCCTTCTCTTCCCATGGTTGTCCAAAAAGACGACTGAGGGATTTTCCACCAAAAAAACATTTTTAACGATGATGCCCTCACGTGTCCACGTGTGCATTTCTGTATATTTTGAAAGGTGAATCGTGGAAATTGTTTCAAGCAATCAACTTTTAATGTTTCGGATATCTCTGACCACCCCATTAGGATAAAGGTCACCGTATATATATGTATTTACAAACATTTAAACTACGATTGAGCTCAGTAAGCATAAAAATACCTGCGTCCAGGCGGTTCCTTTCTTTCATAATATCAATAGGTTTAGTAATTATAGTGGTTAATTTTGTTCTGTAGATTTACGTAAAGTTGATGATGATGGTGCTATAGTGTTAATTAGACAAGTATTTCCCATTCATATATGAATACATAAACATTAATAATTAGATGCGTCACTTATTATCAACAAAAAATAATCTGTTTACTAAATCAAATGACCTAACAATAAACCAAAAGAACATTGTCAGCACAAGAAAGTCACATAGTCAAGACTTCGAGAGTCTTCAAGGGAGCTTTATCCGAAAAACAGAAGCGCTGACAACCTCATTAAGAAAATAACAACGCAGTATAATGAAATCCAATCAAGCCTAATGCTATATTTTGGAAGGATAATTAACTTTGTAAAATTTTCAGATGAATATTTCCTTTCTAGCTGAATTATTGGGAATATAAGTAGTGAGAATTAGCTGCTGGATGAGGGCAGCGCAGGACCGATCGTTGTGGAGATCCTTGGGGGAGGCATTTGTCCAGTAGTGGACAACTTTCGGCTGATATGGTGAAGTAGTTTACTTGCAAGAGACATAGGCATGTTCTAAAATTTAATGTATGATGGCTCAAAAGTAGAAAAAGCGTGATGGATAAAAGACATATTTGATAAAGGGTCGAGAATCGGTTCCTCTGGTTCGGAAACTTTGGCATATGCACCTCATATTATTTAATATAGGAGACTATATAAAAAAAAAATATTTCAAGAGTACATGACCTACTTATCTAATTTATGTAAGCAACGGTTTTGACTTTGAAATAAATAAAAAGTATACCGACATGTTTGGCGTTTGCGAATTGACATTACGAAAAATGTATTTTCAAGAGGCTCCAACCTCATTAATACAATTAAGAAATCATATTAATAAAACATTTTACACCCCAATTTAACATCATTATCATATATCAGTCACAGGACGTCCACTGCTGAGCATAGGCTTCCCCCATGGATTTCCAGAGCAGTGGGAAACGGGCTGCATCCAGAGATATCCCGCGACCTTTATCCTTCACCTATTAATAATACCATAATTTTTTTGTCAGCAGTTATGTATGAAATAGACCCTCAATCTATTAAAAAGAAAGAAAGAAACTGATTATTCGCCACTTCGACACATATACAACAATTGTTAGGCAAATAAAATAACAGAACACTCAGATAAGTGTCGCAGCAGCGAAAGGGAAACGACTCAGTTATATGCTGAGCTTATAAGAGCTCAGCGCTGGTTTACTGTCGTACCCAGAGCAGAGGGTTACCGTCGCTAGTTGCATAAAGACAGGGCATTCAAGGAATAAAAAATTCTAATCTAAATCAATTTTAATTCACAATCCTAAATTTAGTATTTTAATCAAAAAAGCTACATGTAAAGCTGGAGGGTCAACAAACACTGTTCAGTGCAGATAACGATTTTTGTCTTTGAGAGCAGCCGATTACTGCCGGGTAGATAATTTGTTAGTGGTTACACTGATTACTTTATTTTCCCAAGCAATGTCAACTATAGATAATACGACGAATTGTTTCGATTCGCATGAAGGTAGCGCGATTTAGCCCGCCGCGCCCATGGACACCCGCAACACCAAAAGGGTCACAGATGCGTTGCCGGCCTTTGAGGAAGGTGTCCACCCCAGAATAAGTAGGGCAGCCTGAGCGATGAGGGATTCTCCAGCACTAATAGTGCTGGTACCCTCCTGGGGTACTAACTCTTTAAATACCGCTACCATTCTGGAGAGAGACTGGAAGGTGGGCCTCCGGCGCCCTCGCTCACCGGACGAAGCGCAGTGGCAAAATGCCACTACTCAGACGTCGGTCTTCTGCGAGAGGGTGGTACTACCCCGGTCAAGCCGGCCCATTCATGCTGCAAGCTAATAGCTTACAGCGTGGCTCTACCACTACAAGCTAGCTACAGTACCACTAGCTACAGTAGACTGTCTTTTTTTGGCTACACATCTACCCACGGACGGTTGAGTGGATTGCATGTTAAATTTACACCACTGCTTTACAAAAATAGCAAAAGTTTATATTGCAAAGATTATCGTAGCCTAGTTTATTCGGTGGTCTAGGTAGTAAATAAAATAATCATGGATTTGTCGAAAATCATAGAAGAGGAGTTTTGGTAACCATAATGAGAGGAGATTTACCTACTAATATTACTAAGAACGATAATATTTTAGATGATAATGATGACGATAAAGTAGATCATAGGGTTATGATACCTTACATTTTACTATAGGTCTAACAATACTGATAAGGATTAGAGTGAAGGACAGAGAGAATTCTTCTCAGGAAGAAATACCTTTAGAACAAGCGGTAGCTTTAAAAATGTAAAATCTGTTTTAACTGTCAATGTGTTATCTACAAAATGAAGAATTCTTACTTTGACTTCAACTTTGATTCCCAGATGCTAAACAAACATTTTATATACAAACATCTTCAACAAGTCACCAAATTCCACTCAACAAGCTTCATTACAATATAATCTCATAATAATCTGTTAGACATCACAATGGTAAATTCTAAATCATAGCCGCCGCAAGGGTGTACTCCATCTATCAGGAAGTGGTTCTAATATTGCCACAGCTATACATCATAATGGTGGCCCACAGGCCCACCCATTGTTTTGGACAAGTTGCAGACAAGTTTTGGTCGGCTAATTACTCATGGGCATGAGTTACCATTGTAACAAGAAGTTATTTTACTTACGGTTGACCTCACATAATCCATTTTTTTTTAACATATCTCTAAACGTTTGATGTGAGAGATGACATGAACGAAAAGGGCGTGAGTGATGAGGTAGCGACCGACAGAGGAGAATGGAAGAAAAATACGTACTGCGCCGATCCCAAATTGGAATCAGGGCAAGAAGATGACGATGAGAGATAAGTTTGACCACGAACTGATCTGAAAGTGACAGTGTTGTTGAAGATAAAGCATTTGATCCCAGTAAATGAGAAATACCTTAGGCTTGAAGATTCTATGATTCCGGGAAAATAGGGAGGAATTTACAAAATGTTTTATTCAAAAAGAGAACTGGACATGGGTTTCTCTCGACGCTTCTTGCGACAGATGATTTTCCTTTCTGAAGCTACAGTAGTTTGCGACATGACAGACATCAGAGAGGACTAACAAATGCATATTTCTAAATACAAAATAGAATATTATAAAATTATTTAATACAATAGACCAGGTAACAATGGTCAAATCACGACTAACTAGAATATAGGGCAGTAGTAGACAGAGGATCCGCAATAGATGTTGTAGACACACGGGAACAACGCAATATTCACGCTAACAGTATTATGAAATAGGTACCATCTCTTTAGTGCATTTCAGTTAGCACACTTCACATTGCATGTAATGTGACCCAGCACATTATTAGACTGTGTTTTATAACGTCAAAACCCACACATTTCCTAGATTGCCGCGTTACTTAAGGTTTGATGATGTCACCTGCCGGGATTAGGCTTTTCTCCCAATACTAGGTACAAGTTTAGTGCTTCCAACCTTTTTATCCTTCGTTCACAATGCTCGTTCTAATCAGTAAGATCTTACATTCCAAGTGCAGGCGATGCTTTCAGAAATGTGAACACTGCAAGATCTGCTTGTACTTAAAAGTGTGACGATCGTGAGGCCGCGAGTACATCATGTAGTATTAAAGTAAGCATAAAAAGTACTGTTGATGAATGACCATCAGATAATTTTTTGTGCCACAAAAAGATATGGACACGGACAGCACAATAGCGATGCCGAAATGAGCTGTATTGTCGCAATTTCTCGAATGACATTGATGTACTCTCAAGGTAACTGTTCAACAAATCACTTGCAGAACAGCATGTAATGCTTACAAGAGCAGGATGACTAAATACAGCTCAACAGAGGTTAGACTGAGACGATACGTTTGATGTTGTCAAGCGAAACTGGTTTCTCCGAATTCCCTTCGAGTTCACATAGTAACTCTCTAAGCTATTATTGGTCTAATACAGCTATTGTGTTAGTTTATTGATGGTACGTGCGATGTATGGGCATACGGCTCCTTGGTAAGTTTTGGTGTTAAAATGAAACTTTGTCCCTTCAAGTTTCACCTCTTTAATAATATGATATTTAGGTAGATAAATAGTAATTTATTTATATACATAGAACAATCGAGCTAATACCCGCTGCTCAATTTAACCGCTACACTTCTCGCCGAAAATTAAAACTCCATCCACATCACCTGGATGAGTGGAAGTCTACCACTGTACGTTTCTCAAGAAACTTCCTACCACGTACGACCACCCTGTGGAACGGACTTCCTGCAGCGGTATTCCCGAACGAGTACGACATTGGAATCTTCAAGAAACGAGCCTACACCTTCCTCAAAGGCCGGCAACGCATCTGTGACCCTTCCATGGGCGGCGGTGATTGCTTTCCATCAGGTGACCCGCATGCTCGTTTGCCGCCCTCTCATATAAAAAAATAAATAAAATCAATTTTTACCGAACTAATTATGTGGTTTCGGATCGTAAACTGAATAGAATCGAGTCGTTTCTTCCCTTGAGTGTCGTAAAAGGCGACTATGGGATTTTCCAAAGACATCTATATAGACTTGCAAGTTTTAACGGCAATACCCTCACCCTCCAGTCACGGTATTTCAGTATAGTTCGAAGGGTGGGCCGTGGATGTTGTTTCAAGCATTATACCATTAATATTTGGAACCCAAACGCATAAACGCATAACCCAAACGCAAACCCAATCTTATGATTGGGATATCATTTGGGACAAAGGTGGTGACGTTAGATTTCTTTCAAGGTGTGAATATATTTATTAATTCAATTGGTACATTAAAACATATAAAATCTAAATAATAATACTTAATTGCAGGTGTAACACTAGTGCCTGTCTAGGAAAATCCTGTGTTTCAAGCGAAGCTAGGACTTTTTTTTTATGCTCTTGTATAACTTAAAATAATATAATCAAACAAACTAAAGATCAAGAAATAAAGTAGGTATACAGAATAAATCTATGCTTAAGAATACTTTAAGGCAGTTAATAACTTATCTGTACCCTTGGAAGAAATTCTTGCAGTAGTTCCTTATAATGACTGTAAGGTACATGGCCGTTTTTGCATTTGATCTATTGTAAAGAACTGGTTCTAAATGGAAATGGAAAAGGCGTGTTTTTTTCCTGTGTTGTTAGGGTAAACTATACCTATAGTTTCGCTTTTTATTAGTAATTTCAGAGCTGTATGGATGAATTTTTTGCTTTGTAATGCGATGTTTAAATTATAAATAATTGTCGGACTACAGTCCACCTTACAAGTTTTATAAAGATTTTGGAGATTCTTAACGGGATTCTTGTATATAATTTGTTAAACACAATCATTGACTAGTATCTAATGACAATTTCAATTTGGAATAATTTTGTAAGAAGATTTCGTTTCACAATGATTTATTACTTGAAAATGGTCTATACATAAAGGTTTAGTAGCGCTGATCGCAATTACAACAGATGTATATGATATTTGGACGAAGACCTAACTAACTTGTTTAACTTGTGTCAAACAGTTCGAACGGAAGACAACACAGCTTGGCGGATTTTCTCGACCCTAACGAGATCACTGAATCTTATTTTATTACTGGATTTCAGCAGTAAAAGTATGTATTTGTAAGTTTATTCTTTTCGTAGCTGGAACGGCTTGATGGATTTTAACATATCAGATATCATTTTAAATGAGTACTGTAGGATATGCTTCAGAGATTTGATTGATTGCCGTTAAAGATATCGGTTTTTGAGAAATCGGCAAATTTTTCTTCATCTATTAAATCAGTTAAACATTTGGACACACACCAGCGAAATACACACCAGAAATACAAAATCACATAGAAGTTATTTATTCTAGACTTCCGGCAGCGGTATTCCCTAACGAGTACGACATCGGAACCTTCAAGAAACGAGCCTACACCTTCCTCAAAGGCCGGCAACGCATCTGTGACCCTTTTGGTGTTGCGGGTGTCCATGGGCGGCGGTGATTGCTTTCCATCAGGTGACCCGCATGCTCGTTTGCCGCCCTCTCATATAAAAAAAAAAAAATCGATTTAAACGCCTAAGATGAGGTGTATACTCCCAACGGACCCTATTTACCGTTGATCCATAAAATTTGTATTCATAACCGAATCGGGATGTATTATCGTGAGGCTTGATTTATAGTGTCTTCAGTAATGAAAAATAATTTAATATCCAATTTTAGATACGGATTTAAGTATTAAAGGTTATATCCTGATTGACTGACCCAGAAATCATGGCATAGGACTAGGGTGGCCTGATGTTGATGAAATTTAGTTATTGCGAACAAAGACAAGATTGTCGGATTCAAGAAAGTCTGACATCGGAAGGGAAGTTTTTTTTATCCACAACGGGTTAGCACATCCGATGTTAAGTGAAGATGAAGATGATGATGAATGAGGAATGAAATGAAAGGAACTCTCCTTTCATTGGCTGGTCGCATTATGAATAAACATACGTAGTTTAAAATAGATTTCAAAGCTCGTTTTTTAGTTTTATCTTTCTGTTACTAGAGTTTTTCGTTGTGTTTGAGACTTAAATATTTGAAGGTATTGCAGTCGGGAACTTAATAAGAACTAAAATAATTTGATGTGAATATACATAGGTAAGTTTTTAATTAGATGTCGTTTTAGATGATTTCAAACGGCTCTATAAAACACGCTAGAGTTCCACCATCTACCTCCTTGCTTCATCATCAGACCGTCGACACCAAGTGCAATATATTGGAGTCAAAACGAATCATATGAGCCCAAACTCGGGGGGCTTACAATAGTAATCATTGAAGAGTTTGCATCCACCTTCTGGCTCCATCATCACATCAGCTCCAAGATACCAAATTATAGTATTGTCATCCGAACTACATTATACATACCAAGTTTCACTTCGATCCGACAATTAGAAGTAGGTAAAAATTTACTTCTAATATTTTTTTTTATGCACAACGGGTTGGTACTTGACCTCAATCACACCTGATGTTAAGTGAAGATGAGGTCGAAGGTGGAAGCGTACTGACCCGTAATATTCAAGTGAAGCTAATAAAAGAGTGTTAATGGAAAGATGAACCGCTCATTGCAAATTTTCGGGAAGTTACCTAAACAGATGGAATCCCTAATGCGTAGTAATTAGAAGATGGAATGGCGATGGTGAAATAATATGATATAATTCCAATGCACACTCACCAAAATGAGTCCTGTAAAGGACTTACAGACAGGCAACCTGGCGATGTTGTTCGAGGCTCTGCAATTTAGCAACCATCGTATTGTCACCTATTAGTTGGCACAACGTTCCACAGACTCGAGTGCAGCTAGTTGGTACTTGACCGAACCATCCCAGTGGTGACAGTAGTATTCCATGCACGAACAGACTTGCAGTCGGTCGCTTAAAATTTGCCGTTGTCGCAAAATTTGGTACCATAAGTGCCTAGGAGTAAATTGTTGTAACTCGGTACGTTTACCCATTAGACGTTTATCCCTCTATCCTTACTTCTAGGGCGCCTACGTAGTACGAAATTTAGCGATCGAACGCAATTGTTTTTTACCTTACGGCACTGAGCCTAGTTAAAACTGTTTCGGCGTGAAATTTCGCCTGATTTTAAGGAGAACGCCAAGCTGTTGTCTTTTTGCTTTCGATTCTATGGGGCGTCCAAAATGTAGATTGGAGGTTAACTGAGGACCCCTGCACGTGATACACATCCATTTTTTTGTGCTACACAACTTTCTCTGACGTACTCATTCAAAATAAGTAAGTGTACTTACTTGTGAAGTCACTGGAGCGAGACTAACATTATAATAACGAATGAAGGCACTTTATGTCGATCCAGAAATGGATGTTACTGATGATGTGCGAACTATTTTTATTACCGTCTAGGATACGTTTTAGTGCCCAAGTTTAGTTTTTATGTGATTATATTTATTTTTACCCCTGAGTCCATTCCTTCGTACAACAGGGTACGTACAGACGTTATAAAAAGCGTGTCCTCATTTCCTAGCGATGTCAGAGATGCGGTATATTTTTTCCAACCTTGGAGACCATAGTACGTGATCTTTTAGTATAAAGTTTTGCAAAGCAAAAACATAGGATTCCTCATTATAGGATGCTTTAAACCTGTTTATTCGTTGATAACAGTGATGCCGAGATGGAGACCTTTTTGGCTCCAGTTTGCGACACCGACAATTAGATCATACTATATTCCTTTTTGTGTTAAATTAAGTATTGTCTCTCTAGTGTGTATAACTTATTTGTGTGTGATGGGTAAGTAAAGTGCTCATGCTGTTAGTAAGATAAGACAACTTGCTGACATAAAAACAATGAGTCTTATTTTTGCTACTTTCACATTATTATGTCTTATTGTATACTTCTGTGAAGTAGGGTCACCGATATTTAAACAATATTTTGCTGTTGCTCCACATTGAGCAAGCACAGCTAAACAAAATGGCGTGCCGTGACTCTGTAAGAGATCTGTTTAAAGAAATCAATATTTTTACTGTTGCGTCCCAATACTTATATGTAATTAATTATGGAATAGTATCTAACACCATAACCTAAGACATTATCAATGTTAAGAAATTGTGCAATGAATTATTGATAAATTATAATTATTTCGAGTAATATTAATTATTCAGAGGTTAAATTAACTCTAGATAATATTTGCACACCACACAGAGGTAGAATTTGCGGAGACATTATAGCTTTAAGAACTTCATGTACCAAATTCCGTAGCAAATAAACATTTCATTTTACACTATTATAATAGTATATAGTTTTCATATACGTTAATACAATGTAGTCGTATATGTACATAGAAATATTTACCCATTTTGCAAATTATAATTTAAATATCAGTAATTATAATAAAATTGAAATTCACAGTTTAAACTTAGCAAGGTTAGCACACAGTAGAACATGTATTGAGTTTAACAGAGCAGAAATTTAAACGTTATATTAAAGTAACTCTGTGTAATGAGAGTTATTACAGGATAGATGATTATTTCGGCGATAAGGAGGTCTGGTGTTAACTGGATTGCATGTCAAGTTAACTATGCTTATGTTAATTGCTTTAGTTTTGTTGTAAAGATGGAAATCTATTTAAAAGAGTTGTTACGAAGTTGTTGTTGTCGCCTCCACCGAACCATAGCATCTTGTGAAGCAATGTAGTTTTAAAAAACTGTATCAATAAGTGATATTTTTGTATACTATTGACTTACATTATCTATTTACCAACAATGCTATTAATTAAGAAAATACATCTTACTGTACTGTAAAATGCTATGTTAAAGTCTTTCATATACCTAAATACATCGGTCGTTAGTTACACACTCCATTTTACTTTAATGCATACATTATTGTTCACGCCTGTTTCGACGAGTAGGCACAGACTTGCAAAGATCCAAACATAACTTTTGCTTCTTCCTCTCTCATCAAATGCTTCATACACGATCGCCGGTTATTGGTTGATCACACCTGACCTTTTGAAAGTACGTCAGTCACCTGATTGACGTACGTTCTTCTTGGTCGACCATTACCGACGCTTCCATTCACGCTTTCGTTACTTATACATTGCTTTTACTTTAACTAATATACACATTCTTTATTGCAAATAAACACAAAATATACATTTGTCAGATACAAAGATACAAAGGTGAGCTTATCTCTAAGAGAGATCTCTTATTTATTATAATAAATTCGCATTTATAATATAGATAATATTATAAATGCGAAAGTTTATATGTTCGTTTGTTACTCAATGTGCGAAATGAATGCACGGATTTGGATGAAATTTGGTATGTAGGTAGAATATAATCTGGATTTTAACATAAGATATTTTTTATCCCGATAAAGGGAGTAGTTCCCGCGGGATAAACAAATTTCCGCGATAAAATTATTCCACGCAGGTGAAGCTAATTTACATGTTATTATAAAATAAAAACAAATAACATAAGCGTAATTAACTCGACTTGGAATTTAACAAACATCAGACCTCCTTATCGCCTCAATAATCATCTATTCTGTAATAAACCTTCTTACACAAAGTTTCTTTAATATGACGTTTAAAAACACGCAGGCGAAGCAAGTGTGTCTATAAAATATAAAATATACTTGGAAATGTATCTAATTTATCATTTAATTTGTATTATACTTGGTTTAGTGTATTGAAAATTACCCGAAAATTGTTGATTTAATGTAATAAAATAAAATAATTAATAAAAATAAACAATGCAAACAAAAACATATTCACAAAAAACTTGTTTATTGGTGATCCCGCATTCCAACCGGGATGGGTGATTGCATATTTATGCTTGTTACTGACGGACGCGTATCAATATAATAAATTGGTTTATTTCCATTTTGATCACACAGCCTATGAAAATCAATGTGATAATTGCAAAATATCCGAAGCCAAAAATGCTTTATTTTGTAGGTACACAGGGTACACTTAAAATATTCAGATTTTACAATTTTTAAGCTATTGCTAATTCATAAGGCAATTTGCCCTGAGAAAAATAAGCAAGAAACTCGAAGGATTGCTCTGTTAAAAACAACTGTATATTATGTATGTGTGTTTGTATGTATTCAATTAACGTATGTATTTATATGGGTGTGTTATTTATTTTATTAACATTAGTTTACCGCGCACGCTACCTACACATCATGTACGTATTGCTTGCTAACCCAAAGGCTTGCCCGTAAATACACCTGATGTTAAGTGAAGATAAGGCCGAGGGTGGTAGTGTACTGACCCGGAAACCCCATCTTATTTGGGGGACTGGCTATCTTTGCCTGCCTGGCTGGAAGGATGCCTGGAAGAGATCGCTTTTAGTGATAAGGCCGCCAAATTGTACTATCCCCTTTTTTTATTGATCGTTGTGCTATGCTTCTTATTGTTGTATAATAAAGAATATTTTGTTTGTTTGACTTTCAGATAAACAAATATTTCCATATTGGCAAAATTGTTGCTGATAATAATTATTTTAAAGCTTGGTACACAGCACTTCCGCCCAATTAATGTTGTCTATATATTCCGGAAGTAGTTCTAATTAAGATTGATTTTGAGGAGAGTCAATAATGGCGTACAACGCTTGTTCTACTTTGTTATTAAAGCTGTAATATAATCAATAAAATACACTTCAATTTATTGCAAAAAGATGCATTTTATTGACGAGTACTTGACCGCCTGGATAGCTACCACTTTTAGATTTAGATAAGATATCTAAATCTGCCGCCAAGCAGCAATGTTAATAGCATTGTTGTGTTCCGGTTGTCAGAGATAAGATAGCCAGTCCTCTAAATGTGTTGGGGTTTGCGGGTCAGTACGCTTCCACCTTCGACCTCATCTTCACTTAACATCAGGTGTGATTGAGGTCAAGTACCAACCCGTTGTGCATAAAAAAAAAGAGTAGTAAAGGCCATCACTCAGTTCAATACTATATCGAAAAACGTTCGCAAGTTACTGTAAGTTTCTCTGTTTCAGACTGTATTCATGTCCCAGTGTCAAAAAATTTGAGGGTAACGTGATTTCTGTTTCGTAAACGTAAAAAACAATTTCATGTATAATTCAAAACTAGTAATTACAGTACCTGGAAGGAGTATTTTGACAAATGATCTCAGGTAGAAAGGTACAGCACAGAATAATACAAGATGACTCTCCTCACATACCTTGGTTTAATAGCGTTAATTTAAATACAATTTGTGTGAAGTCAGTTCCAAGAATTCGCTCTGGATACATTCCATCAAGAAAATTTTATGAATAATGAATGAATAAAGTAGATTCCCCTAATTATGAAGTTTGCGATAAAGAAGATATTCGTATTCAATATTTATTATCGAAATGTCTCAAGAATGAAAATGGAAGACAGTCAGTCATGAGAAGTCTAGGCTGAAGCGTAGGATGTTGGTGTCTCCAGACTATATTCCAATTTAGTGTTATGGCTGCATTGTTGTACACGATGATTCTGCCAATGTCAGGGTTGAGGTTCACAATGCTAAAGTTGACGATTGTATTAGGACCGGAATCTGATGACACAGACATGGTCTGTGGATTTGTCCCGGCTTGCTGTCGTTAACTGACGTTTAGTCCAATGAGGTTGAAATGTACTCAGAGTACATAAACCCCTAAATCTAGCCTAAAAATAAATGTAATGTAACCAATATTCAATAAAAATATGGTCAAACATACCCTGCTATTGTCAAGTTCATAACACTAAAGAAAATTTGGTGACCTTGCAATATTCAATACAAACGAAAATGATTGAATAAATTCTTCAAAGGGTCATATTAAATCCGCGCCAAAAGAATCGCGGGCCCTTTTCCCCGAAGGCCACGTCAGAGGCAATAGAACGATATCCCAAGACATATTACGGGCTTTTATGACCCGAGGAGTAAAACGGATGAATACTATATTCCTAAATGGTGTCGAAGGTATTTCGTGTATCTTAAATGGTAACTTGCTCGAGCTGAAGTGGCTTACCAGCATCATCTAAATATATCGCCAAGGATAGCCCCAGTGATAAGTCTTCTTCCCAAGCGACCTATATAGGGGGTTCAACAAAAGTGATCAATTTCAGACTGTGAAAAAGTGAACACTTAAACACTACACGCTGTGATTTAAGTACTTTTGATATTCACATCTACTATTGCAGTTGTCAGACAGAGGTTTCATAAAACGTTCCACTCTGCAAGTCTGGAACAATATTAAAACTAGCCAAACTAGTAAACATACATACAAATTATAACGTCTTTTTTTTGTTTTTTTTTTTATGATTGAATGGATTCGCGTTTGACCACAATCTCACCTGATGGAAACTGACGATGTGGTCGAAGATGTAGAAGAAGATCCCAGGGTTTTAGGATTCGGGAAAGACTGACGCCGGAAGGGAGTTCCATGCTTTGGCTGTACGGATGATGAATGAAGAGTCGAACTTCTTAGTGCGAATGTTCGGTATATTTACTACATACGGGTGGATTCCCTCACCACGCCAAGTGGCCCGAAAGTGGCAGGGCGTCTCTGGTATATATCAAACAAACATTATAATTGCTGTGCCGAAACAATATTCTTGACAGCATAATCTCTTTTATACCTAAGTTATGTAACTTTATCACCAAAACAAAAAATATATAGAAATAAAATGTGTTTTACAAAAGGCTGCCGTGAGGCGGTGCCCAGAACCAAGCGGCGCATTCCTTATTTGAATGGCGATGCTAATGCGCTGGCAAAGGAGGCTGTCTGCTCTCTGGTCGCCAGACACTTCCATAATCTGACTTAAACTTGCGTATTTACTCTTCTTGTGGCTTTGAGCCACAGCCGCCACCGCGCTCTTATAGGTCATCTAGATGTGGGACGGAGCCAACGTACTCGTATCTACACACGGTCTTCCTAAACTAAGCGTTCCTAAGCGTTCAGGGTGCTCTTGGGGTTACCGTGGCGCTGTAGTGCGTCAGGAATGCTCGCGGAGGCGCGAGTCGACAGTTTTGAGGCGCTAGTGCGAAAGCGCTGCGCCTCTTTGCTGGCGCGCTTGCGGTCAACCGCCAACAGCATCCTGAACGTGTTTGTGGACAGGTGGGATTCCCCCCTCCTATGGAGCTGGGTGAAAACTCACCTTAAATGTGAAAAAAAAAACTGTTAATTTTTACGACGTTTGTGATATACTAACATAGTCTGTAAGTCAGTGTATACTAATATCTATGGAACAGGTCTGAAATAAATTTTTCAATTCAATTCAATTCAATAAACTCTACGGAGCAAGGGGCATATCGTCGAGCCGTCTTCCGTCGCTACGACTGCGTATGATGACTGCTATGAAGGTCCGACATCCTGTGGCTCTTATGATGGTGAATGGTAATAAATGAAGAAGGTAAACTTATCTTTTCCCTAAGTCACGGCTTCTGTGTATACAGGACTTAGAGCACAATACGTGCTCGGTGATTCATACATAAATCTAAGGTCACCGCTCCCATCGTTATGCAAATCCAAAAAACCAGCCTAGGAATGCGACTACATCAAGTTGTAAACCTTAAATTGCACACCTACTAAAACTGCTGTCAGGAAATCTTTCTTGAGAAATTCGAAGGATGTACGGAGAAATGTCAGGACTACGAGAGGCATGAAGAAATTTTATACGAATGTACTTTTTAACCTGCCTCCTAAAAGGTTTATAAATCCGACTGTATTTTCCGAGTGATATCTTCGACATTGTGAAGCGATTTTAAATTTATTTTTTTTGTTGAAAGCGTACTTATTATACATCCAGGGTGGTCTTATACATGAATATTTGAATATGCACTTTAGAATCGGACTTATCTACTGAATTCAGCTGATTATAATCTAAATAGTCGGATATTTTATAATATGCTTACCCAATAAGTTTCCCGTTTATAGTATCTTTAAATTTATTGAAAGGAAGATTTTGTATATCAACGGGAACCTTATTGAGAAAATGTATGCATAGTCCTCTGAATGAATTACTGATTTTGGGTAGTCTGCTTACATGAACTGTAAGTTTATCTTTATTTCTTTTATTGACACCGTATTTATCACTATTTTATGAAAAGAACGTGTAACTGCAACTTTAGCATGCGTATTTTTTAGAACTAAATCGCGCCCCAGAGGTTCGTTCCTCAACTTTGTCTTCACAAAACAGAGTTCTATCTTTTAACAGACCTTTTCAAACAGAGTCCCAATGTGACGTTCTTTTCTGATCATAAAACTCAACACACCTGTTTTATTGAAGCGAACGCCGCAGTCACCTGACGACGTCGTAAGTTGCTCGTATTTCAGTATTACATACTGTATGTACGTGATATCTTGTGTGAAATCTACCCATTGACTAGTTCGAAATCGAGCACATCATGTGAGATGATAAAATGATTTACGCCCAAATCTACGGGTTGAATTCGAATTCGTGTAATCCCCATGAACTGGTGACTTTACTCCTGTTTACTGGTGACATAGGATTCATATCCGAATTCAGTCGAAAATTTTGGACTTCCACACTAAAGGTGGTTACAGAATGGTTTAGTTTGTATGGATAATAGAAAATTATTACCTATGTACCTGTATATGGAATATACAGGTACTTAGGTACTCATTATTCCTATTCCTATTCACTATTCACTAGGACCTATTCAACACAACACCCTCAGCGGTTAAACAAATATTCACAACTAAATTCTTTGGCCCCACCTTGAGCACGGCACACTCCTAGGGACCTCATCCCGGAGAGTGTATTTCTTCTTTTTATAGTTGAAAAGTCTAATCAGAATGTATCTGCGAATACCATTTAATGGCTTTGTTGAAATATTCCATGTACTCAACCTTTTTATTCCTGCTGTTGGTGTTCCGAATAAAATAAAATAAATAAATAAATTATTTGTGTCCCAAGTATCCCATGAGCGTCCGTGATCTCACCTTAGGCTCCACTGAAAACCAGCGTTGTAGTCGTTCTTCTTCTCTCGACTACAACAAATGCTGAGTTGGGGACTTGATTTGATGCCACTTTGCGACACCGAAAACTAGCCAATGTATACCTACTTATATTAAGTTCCACATTTCCATGTTGTGCTATATAGTACATAAGTAACAATTAAATGTATTGTATAAGTGTCGCTAAATACATACATACATACATAATGTCACGCCTGTTTCCCGTTGGGGTAGGCAGAGACCACAGACTTCCACTTGCTACGATCCTGACACACCTCTTCTGCTTCCTTCACTCAATGGATCAAATAAATCAAATCAAATCAAAATATTTTATTTCATAGGATAAAATTATCTCTTGAAAACGTCACTATTAATATTACATTTAAATTTACGGCTCATTCACAAAGCTGACTCCTCAGACTTCTCTTCTTGCTTTCTTCAACGAGCAAGAAACTCTAGGGTTGCTCTTTTAAAGATTATGGGTTACCATTTGTGATTTCATAATTATATGAATAATAAGACAGCTATGTGCATGCTTGCTTATCATTCAAATAGTCAGTGATTTTATAATAGCCTTTATAATAAACTTTTCTTATCCTTATTTTTCTCTAATTAATTCGGCTATGGTTCTTTGGGGAAAGTTGTTCTTAATCAAGGGTGGCGTAATCCGTAAAATCAACATTATATCAATTGAATTAAGATTAGAAGAGATATTATTGCATATTTTTAGATGTGAACAACTGAATATAAATTTAATATTGAGAGTCCTTTTCACTCAAAAATAATCTCAAGCAGACAATCTTTGGGTATAAGGACGAGACATCAGAAATAAGCAGAATCTTAACACTAACCGAAGAAAATCAAAAAGGCCATCGCTACTGCGAAAGTTTGGACGTTTTGTTTGTTTGTTTGTTGCTCAATCACGGCGCAACGGACGAACGGATTTCGATGAAATTTGGTGTAAAGGTAGAATATACCCTGGATTAAGACATAGGATAAACAAATTTCCGCGATAAAGTTATTCGACGCAGGTGAAGCCGCGGGCGGAAAGTTTTTTTTCCAATATACCTTGATCCCTGTACTTTATATGCAGATGAATTCTTATAGCTGAATGGCGACGCATGACTGTCAAACCCATACTTTGCATCTGGGATCGACATCAAAAAGCAGCTGTAAAAGTCGTTACTTAAATTAAAACTAGAACTAAAGGGCGAAAACATCATTCTGTCTGTGACATAGACATTTCAGAAATGCAACAGCAATCTGACCTTAAATTTGTAATAAAGAAACTCTCGCGTGCTAAGGCAAAACCCTCAATCGATTTAACTTGTCGAACAATAAAAAATCGAGTTCCTTATCTAAATGATTCGATCAATGGTATTTTATCTCGATCCTATAATAGTGAACGATCTACGCCGACAAGGCAATGACCGTAGCGTAGGATTAAGCAGAGTACAGACTGGTCAACTGCAATTGTGCATTTGAATGTATGAATACAGTTTCAGGAGTCAATGACTCATTACGATACGTACGGAATTGTTTCAATATTTTGGTATGTATAGTTTACGCTCTGCTTAATGATTCCACGGGCTTTCTTTTATTACAAATTACCAGAAATGGGTATTCGAAGATAACGGTATAGTCCTACCCAACCTATACCATAATGTCCAAACAATGTCAGGCTGGTAAAATTTGCATGAAGATGTCCTTTCCAATCAATCAATCAACTACGCTTTATTGTTTAAATAAGGAAGGTACATTTAAATATCTTATAGAAACAGAATCGCTTACAGCGATCTCTTCCAGGCAAACCTATCATCACGGAATTCAATACTAGTAATTAAGTGGGTTAGCACAAATAATTTCCTAATTGTTAAGTACATCTGAAAGTTCTGCATATTGAATTCAAAAAGTGTTATCTATAGGTATGCAAAACATTAATAATGATGAGAAACAATATTAAGTAAATAATCTGAACAAATAAAATATATCCATACAATTTATACCAATACATATCTACATATTAATTACATATATGTGATATATATTATAATGATCCAAATTATAAGGAAGATCAAAATTATATTCGTATTCCTAGAGCGAACAAATAGAAAATCACAAAACGATAGCCTTCAGAAAAGTATGAAAACCGAAGTAGCCATGACGTTTAAAATATTTGACACTCTGCGAGCGTAACATCTTTGCCAAAAACATGACAAATCGTTAGGATTGCCGGCACACAGCTTACATAAAAGATGAGTTTGGCTATTTGGCAAGACGCTCCGGTATTAACTTAATCCCGCTTAGAGGGTCAATATCTGTAGGCATAAATAGAGTCCAATCGTGTTCGCTCATCTGCATAATTTATCAGTCGAAGCTAAATTTAAATTGAACACGTGTGGAGTCTGCATAGTGTGCAGGTAAGACCGTTTTTACTGGATCTTTTTTTATATTGAAACAAATTTAGCAGCAGAGGTCTTCGTATAGTGGGAACGGAGGGTTTTGTAAAAATGAAGATGTGTGAGAGTATCATACTGATGTGGGTTATTGGAGATAACACATTGGGGTAAAGGAAAAGGATAGAATGAAATACTAGGTTGGAATTTCAATGACCACCAAATTGTATAAAAATTATATGTTTCTTGATGCTATTGAGATGTGAAATGAAGTCTGCGGTTTTTCCAAAATATTCACATGGGGTTCTTCAATAAAGCTAGTAAATATTAAACTTATCAAGTTCAGTATAAGTACATATTACCAGTGTATGCCCAATAGGTAATGAACAGCCATTTCATTGATTTACAAAACAAAATTAAAAATAAAAAGAAACGCCGCCGCCGGCACCGCCTCCGTGGCTTAATGTAAACCACATAGGGTTTACGAATCGGAGGTCGCAGGTTCGATCGAACCTACGATCGAAACCGAGTTCTAAACATGTAGTTTAGGACTCGGTGTGGTTGGTGGTAGGGCATTTTAAATGTCCGCCTGGCTAGCTACCACCACCTTATCTAAATCTGCCGCCAAACAGCAATGTTAATAGCATTGTTGTGTTCCGGTTGTCAGAGATAAGATAGCCAGTTCCCCAAATATTTGGGTTTCCGGGTCAGTACGCTTCCACCTTCGGCCTCATCTTCACTTAAACATCAGGTGTGATTGAGCTCGTTGTGCATAAAAAAAACATCACGACTCACTCATTAACAAGGTCGAATCCCCAAAGAACGAATAAAAATCGGATCGTTGTTATATCTTTACAATTTGTCATTCGACAAAGCAAGGAAAAATAGACTGAAGCTGAGCGGTGTGTAAACATGCTTGCTTAAAATCTAAATCGTGAGAAATTTATAATAGTTTCCGTTTTATTTTATTTATTTATTTATGGTAGTTTAAATGTATTTAAAGGCAAAATTCTTTAACGGAAATCTATTGTAAAAGCATACACATTATCCCTTAAATGACTTCATGCAAACGACTGACATGAATAGCAAATTTACTTAATATCCTGTATTTAAGTATATTGATTATGTTACTATTGCATATTCTTTCTTACATGATGATAATATGAAATCTCTGCTCTTAGAAATATTCAAAAGAAAACTTTTTTTTTTTTTAATTTAACATTGTAACGAAATTATTGTTGACTTCTGTGAACCTGACATTTTAACTAAATAATTAATGTAACTACGTATAATGTGCATGTGTAAATATAATCGTTAATTAAATGCGTAAATATAATTAATTTTTGCATGCCAGTGTCTGGTAAAATGTGTGAAACTTTATATTTGTGAATGAGATCTGTGTACCACATTTAGAGCAAAATAGTTTGTATTCGTATTTTGTACATACGTTTTCGTTTATGCGAAAGAGTAAAAAAAAAGTTTTCGTGTACAGGGTGGAAAGTTACAATGGGGCAGCCAAGGGAGGTACCTTAATCGTTGCAGCTACAAGAAATTGGTCTTAGGAGACTATCCATAATTTTTCAAAAAAATTTCATTCCCTTTCACAGATTTTCAAAAAAATGTACGGTTAGCAAGAAAATTACCATTTTTCACAAAAAAAATTTTTGATACTAATCGATCCTGTTCCGTATGCTGATCAAAAAGTTCTATGGGACCAACTGAGGTTTCAGTACTAGAAAAGTCAGAAATCAAAAAAAACTTTTTTCATACCTTTAAAGTACTTAGATTTTTTTGTCAGGCCATAACAAGAGGTAACTTTTTGTTGTAGCTACAAAAATGATTAAGAAGATGCATATGCAATCAAACAATAAAATTATTTGAAAAATAAGATATAAGGTGCTCAAAATTTTCTCCATTTTGATTAATGCATAAATGTATTCGTTTTCGTACTGACCGCGTGGCGGCCAATAATTTATTTGGATGAATTCCATACAAAATTGTACAGAGCGAGTTTTTTAATTCTTCGACACTGTCATATTTCTTTTTATAAATTTCATTTTTTAAATAGCCCCACAGGAAGAAATCAAGCGGCGTTAAGTCCGGACTACGCGCTGGCCAAGAAACAGGGCCATGAGTCCCAATCCACTGCTCACCAAATTGTCTATTCAAAGAACAACGAGTGTTTCGGCTGTTGTGTGCAGGAGCACCATCTTGTTGAAAATAAACTCTTCGTGATTCTGATAATGGTAGAAAATGGTAATGGTAATGGTATGGTATTTTTTTGAAAAATTATGGATAGTCTCCTAAGACCAATTTCTTGTAGCTGCAACGATTAAGGTACCTCCCTTGGCTGCCCCATTGAAACTTTCCACTCTGTATACCGAATGAGTTTTTTTACCGTAAGGAAAAAATAGGTCATATAAGGTTAGTGCAATAGATAGAAGGTATTGGCATACATAGTTTAATTTATTTTCTTCAAAACCATCAGCGACTCTCTCGCCGGCCGGAGTTTGATATGGGAATGGCACATTTCTTTAGAACGCATATTTTCTCCAAGTTTTTTTTTTATTTATTTAATTTAATGACTTAATTGGCATTTAATGAATTAATGTGGAATAGGCAACAAACACGACCGTCAAATGACACAACGCTTATTTCGATGATGTTTTGAAAAAAAAAAAATTACCTATGCCAATACCTGCTATTTCACTTACCTAATAATGCCATATTCTTTGCTTACGGTAAGAACACTTTTATATCACTATCATTGGTATCGCAAAATACGATAAATAAATAATAATGTAAAAGCTAACAGAGTTATTGACTTTAACGTATAGAACCTGACTGATATGGCTAACCCTATCGTACAAATACAGACTGACCGATTGCGTTACAGACGTTAGATACCTATTACAAATATC